>JABFTP020000186.1:22230604-23480604 GCA_013387265.2 Cryptolaemus montrouzieri | reverse complement strand
CTAAAAATGAAGATGTGCGGTTCAGGAATATTTGTAACTCAACAGCTAATGATGAGAATTGCTACTTCAATGAAAGAATTACGAAAAGACACTGGAAACAGACCAGTATAACTCGTCAGTTCTGGTTTATGGCGAAGGCAGTCATCCTGTCCACCTTTGATTAGGGGTAACGGTTCTATTCGCATGATCACCTCTTTGCAAAGTTCTGTTCTAGATACATCAAACGCTCTAAGCATCCGTTCTTCAAAAACCGAACTGTAAGGAAGCAGTGGGTTGTTCACCATGCTTCCTAACCATAGATCGCTTCGGGCCCTCCGACTGTTCACTATGCCTTCTAACTATAGGTCGCTATAGGCCCCTCCAACCAAGCTAAGCAGAGAACTTACTCTGTGCCTACCTGGTCCGAGAGTTTAAATGTCCGTGCATTTCTAAGACTCGCGGTGTTTTTCTTCACCGATGTCATCATGCAGCAAACGTTGCCACGAGTCGACTTTGCAGAAAACCCACCTCGTCCGCAATATTTCCAAACCTCCGTTGTCTACTAGCGAATCAAGTGTTTTATTTAAATTTACATTTACGTATGCGACCTCATGGAATACAACCAACAGTTTCGAAGAAAATTGCTTCAGAGTTAGTATTTGTTCCTAATCGTCTGTTTCAGATTTCGTCTGAGACGCACACGTTTCCGGAGTATTGGAAGGTTCGTGAATATAACCGATTCCAAAGAAAGGAAAGAACTGCCTACCATAAAAGTATCGTCCAATCGTATTGTTGCCTATTATGTCGTCATGAAAGGATTGATAAACGATGAGCTCATAAAATATCTCGAGTTACAGGGTATCATCTGTGATCAACAATAGGGTTTACGTCGACAATGATCATCCTTGTATACGTTAAGCATTTATGGACATTTACAATGCGAATCGAGAGCCATTGCTCTTGATCTCCCCAAGGCCTCGTACACTGTTTGGCACGCAGCCTTGATGAATAAATTAATCCTATATAGACTTTCCAAAACATTTCGCGGTAGAATCAGTAGCTTTCTCTTCAGTACATCAATTCGGGCGGTAGTTGATAATGTAACGAGTGAATCTGTTAAGGTAAATGCAGCAGTACCTAAAGGCTCCATACTCTCATCAACTTTTTCTGTTGCAGATCAATAATCTTCTCCACTCCACCGAAAACAGAATATTTGGTTTTGCAGACGAGTGTACGCTAGTTTCCTCATTTTCTAGTCAGCGTCCAATAACTGCTGAGAAGATACCAACAGAGCATGTCACTGAATTCAGACTTGGATAAACTATCAGAGTGAGTTGAACTTGGTCAATTTTCTCCACAAAAATCCGTCAATCATGCAAGGACATCGAATTTCCTCGAAAAAGAACATGTATCTATTCGGTATCTCGGTCAGCAATGAAATTTGCTGGCATGAACATGCTTCTGCTAAACTCAGTTTCATTTTTAAGACTAATCAGCATTTCACGCCATCGCAGGTTATGATTTTATACAAAGCACAAGTTCGACCTAGTCTGGAATACTCTTCCCATGTGTGGGATCCCGCACCTTAACATTCATTACATCTATTGAATAGTGTCCAGAAGAGAACAGTGCACCTCATCGACCATTCGGTAATTGAGTGTGATCTCCAGTCTCTTGCCTAAAGGTGGAAGCTTGCTGATGTTTCTCTTTTCTACAGGTACTTCCATGGTAAATGAAGAACTGAACCGTTTAGTTCCGGAAAGAATCCAGTTTCAAAGAGAAACCAGACTAGCGAAAACCACTAATCGGAGGACGGTCCAACTCGCTACTCCACATACCTCTCTATAAGAATTCTTTTCTTTACACGGCTAGTGTACCTTTCCGATAACTTACAATGTGGCCTCTTCAAGAAGCGAGAGAACTCACGCTTTAAACCATCTTGGGCGGCAACACATAGCCTCCTATTTGCTAAGTGTGTGGTCATCTGTATGGATAATGTCAATTCTCGAAGAGATTTAGAGTTAGTAATCCAACCTGAAAGCCCGCACTTCAAGTTAGGTATCATCATTACTGACGATCTCTCTTGGTCTGATCATATTGTAAACGCTGCCAAAAAAGCATAGAAACTTCTGTACTTGTTGAACAGATACTTTACTGGGTGTGATCCGAGCACTCGTAAGTCCCATATGGAGTTCCTCAGTTACACGCGACTCAGATCTTCTCGAAAATATCCAACGCCTGGCCACTAGGATTCAGTACGGTTTCATCCGTCCCAGTTGAGGAGACTGATGATCCCAATCTTTGCCGACCGTCGAAAGAGTAGGGACCACATCATCACAACATAACCAGAAATTCCTGTGGAAAATCATACATGTCGGGAGACTTCTCTTTGTAACTGTGTCTTCCAGTAGTGGAACCGATTCCCCCCAAGTGTGGTAAACTGCATTAGTGTAAATAATTGATGCGCTAAACCAGTTTATAGTGACTGACTGTTAATTTTTTACAAACATTTTTGTTATCTTCTTTTCCCATCTACACATATCTATTTATATCACTTATATGAGAGTCATTTGTTCTTGAGAGTATAGGAGTCAGTTCCCTATTCTTCTTTCAATAAATAATAATAATTACTATAATTCTCAAAGTTCTCTAACACTGACGCTCTTGTAAATTCTAGTAGATTCAGCATGATGACCTTGGCAACTGGTAGCTCAGAGCCGAGTGGCCGCTGACTTATGATTTTCTTCCGAAATTTTCGGAAAATTGTATGATTCATAAAAACTACGTTGTGAGCTACCCGAATTGCCTTCGCTAGTAACTGGTAACTCGTAGCTCATATTGCAGAAATCGATATTCGGGTTTGAAATACCCGTAATTATTATTCGATTTTTCCACCAGAAGCGATATCATTGGACACATTATTTATTCACTCGAAGGGAGAATTTAAATGAACATAAGGCCATTTATATTGAAACCGTAAATGTTCGAAATGTTCAATCCAGTATTACCGAAAAATTACCAGATCATGCTATGGAAAATATCGCTCGTTAGCATATGATAGCCGAATGCCAGAAGTTTTTAGGATTTATTTGTTCGATTCCATAGATAGTAAGTGTAATAAAGGACTATTGTGGTGAACCATAGTACTTGGGACCTGGCTATGAAACCTGTGACGACTGCCACGTTTTCACTCAAATTTACTTCAATTTCCCGTTATATGTCTTGAATAGACCAGAATTGTCCCCAACTGTATCAATATCTTGAGACTCGCTGAGCACCTCAATTTACTGAAGGGGCAGAGTATTACGATAGCTAAATATCACTTAGTTCGATCCACAAAAAGAGGTAAAAATGAATAACAAAACTACAATTCTGAAAAGAGACTTGCTGATGTTAAATTCAAACAAACAATGTATAAGAAATTAAATTGACAAGTTTGAGCTAAACCTTACTGAACTTAAGCCAGATATGGCATCTATAACAGAGCACTCGATAACAAAAAACGGGAATATAATAGACTGTTTGAATAATTCCAAATAGTTACTGTCGAAGGCTTCATACACACTGAGGTGAGAAGATGACATTGAAGCTGTTGCTTCGAAGGATTTATCCGAAAAAATTTATATCATGCAGGTTCGAACTTTTAGACTACAAAAGAGCATTGCTCCTAACAGGATATCACCTTCAGAAGACTTACAAACTCTTATCTCAACAATGGACGAAGTTCTGGGAATACTGCGTGAATTGTTTTCGTGCTTCCCATTCAGTGATGTTTGCCTTTCAGATCTAGACATCAATGTGTGCATTGAATCTGTTACGAAAATCATTCATGAAGAAATGGATCTCTATATCCCCCATTCCATGAAAAGAACAACAGAACAAAAGTCATGGTTCAGCAAAGACTGCGAAAGAGCCTCTGCAGCCAAGAGCAGAGCTTACGAGTCATGGAAGATAAATCCAACAGAGGAAACAAGAACAACCTTCGTACGAATACGGAACGTATGCATTCTGACAACTGCAAGAGGAAAGGCTTATTTCAACGAAGGGGTAACTAATAAACTCATTGAACAGGCAAGCGGGACTGGACAATTCTGATCTATGGCGAAGACTGTCAGTGCCAATTTCTGCAAATCTGCGTTTCCGCCTCTTGTTAGGGAAGACGGAAGTATAGCATCATCTCCGAAAGAGAAAGTCGATCCCTTTGCTCTCTTGTTCTCAAAGAACTCTGTGCTAGATCTATTAAACGCAATACCACCGAACATTCCACCTACAAATTCGTCCATGGCAGAAATCAAGTTTAGAGTCCGCACTGTGAGACGGGCTCTCCAGCAGCTGAACTACAAGAAGGCAGTAGGTCTAGACGAAATAACCCAATCGTCCTGAGAAAGTGTGCTCCAGAACTAGCATCCATTCTTAACCGTCTGCTTCAGATTTCTTATGAAAGCCAGGCTTTTTCGAGCAGCTGGAAAATATCGAGAATTCAACCGATACCAAAGAAAGGAAATAAGTCCTTACCCCAAAACTACCACCCTGTTGCACTTCTTTCCATTATGTCCAAAGTGATGAAGAGAGTCATAAATGATGAACTCATCAAATTTCTTGAGTTGCAGGGAATTATTAACGACCATCAGTATGGTTTTCGCAGGCGAAGATCGACAGGAGATCTGTTCGCCTACGTCACTCATGTTTGTACATCAACGATGGAAAAGCATGGGGAAGTCTTCGATAGGGTTTGGAATACAACCTTAATGAATAAACTTGCTGCATATGGGCTTCCCGAAAAATTGCGGGGTTGGATAAGTAGCTTTTCTCAAAAAGACCAATACAAGTTGTGTATAACATCTAATTGTTTCCAGTTGCAAACAGGAGTACCTCAGAGATCCATTCTTTCGCTAACATTGTTTCTGTTACAGATAAAAGATCTTCTGGCATCTCAGAGAACAAGATCTTTGGTTTTGAAGACGATTGTACCCTGGTTTCGTCTTTCAGTAGTGTGAGGCCGATTACAGCTGAGGAATCTTAGCGTCAGAGATGTCAACAAATTAATAACTTAAACTCTAACTTACAGAGGATATCTGAGTGGGGTCAGCTGATCCTGGTGAGCTTCAACGCAAGCAACTACGTTTTCTAGGAAGTTCCCCGCTGGAGAATCTCCTCTAATGGTGCAAGACCAACAAATTGCATCCAAAGATTCGATGCACCTTCTCGGAATAACGGTGAACTCCAGGTTTTGCTGGCATGAACAAGTATCAGCAATAGCTAAGTCGGCATCAGCTGAACTTAGTTTTCTGTGTAGAGCCAAGCGATATTTCACGTCATTTCAGCTGTTGCTTCTATATAAGGCGCAGATTCGATCTTCTTCGGAATATTGTCCCCATATATGGGGATCTGCGCCCAAACATTCGTTGCGGATGTTGGATAGTGTGCAAAAACGAGCTGTGCACCTCATCGACCACCCGGAGATGACCCGCGATCTCCAACCACTAGTACTCAGAAGACAAATTGCTGACCTTTCTTTGTTTTACAGATACTTCCGCGGAAGATGCTCCAAGGAGCTGAAAGACCTTGTTTCGGGAAAACTTATGTTTTGTCGAACAGGATCGCCTATTCCTGGGAAGCGCTCATAAAAAAACTGGTATACACTAACAAATATTCAGGATTTCTTGTCTGTGGGGACTTTTTTCTACGAAGAATAGACGCAAAAGAGAGCTGATGAACATATTTGCGTTCTATTTCAAGATGCATCGAGAGAAAATCAACATACTTTCACATGCATTGATAACACTTCTTCCAATTGTTTCTTGGAAAATATAATGAGAACAAAGAATTTTCATATGGGGGATCATTTTGGTCAAGTCTCAGAGCTCCTTATGCTCCAGTAGACCCAAAGAAATATGAAACCAAAAGAGTCAGAGAATAAAGCGATTCAAACTTCAAAAAACACTGGCTGAGTATGACTAGGACGCAATAATAGTAACAAGTCCGCAGAAGAAGCATTCACATAATTCCTTGAGGTTCTTAAGAAGTTGTTAGAGAAATACCTCCCAGAAGAAGAGATGCGGGTAAATTTTGAGAAAGAAAAAAACACCTACGTCAGCGAATACTCAAAAATATTAAACAATAGTCTAACTATGCTCGACATGATTTCCTAGGTAAGGTAACATAATTTATCTTATAGAGCCTACAAAATATTTAATTGTGGGTATAGTGAATCATTAAAATGAGCAAACAACACTGAAACGAATAATGATTTCGAAAATCAATATGGAAAATGCTAACAGATGAAGTTAACGAAAAAAATGAGAAGATAATCACTCTGAATATATGCCGACACATCGAATTTTCTTTTTCCGAAGTCGTAGAGAAAATAAACTTAACACTTAGTGCTGAAAATAATTCAGCCAGTAAAAGGATGAATGAGTCTATGAGAATTTCTAGTCGATCATCAAACCATTTGCTTGCTCAAACCAACAACATCCGAAGAAATTGGAAAAATAATTCTATGTTTGAAGAGCATAAACATTCCGAATATGTATGAAATAACCAGTAATATGTATGTATAGGCGTGGAAGTATCTTATGCTATATCAGTGATAAAGAACAAATACCTAGTTGAGAATGTTTTCCCAGGGCATTGGTTTTGTCCAAATTTCTGGTTAATATAGTTCCTAAATTGTAATTAGCATGGATACGAAGGAGGTCGGTCGACAATTACAGCGCTGCTAGAATTGTTAGAGAAGGATTTGGTGGAGTATTCCAATTTTCAAGTGCAACTTATTGCTAGAGATTTGTCAAAATCCTTTAACTCAAACAGTATTGACATTCTGTTACTAAAGTTGTATCCCACCCAATCATAAATCCTTTCTCAACATCGAAAAACGAAGTCTTTTGGGATGAAACTCAATCGAAAGATGAATTTTCAAATTGTGGTGTGCCTCAGGGGTCAATTTTAGGGCCTATGATTTTCATTTAGTATTTTTGATTGAAATCTGGAGGATTTATAATATTGGTCACCTCTTCACAGATGATGTTACCTATGTTTTGTAGACCCCCACTAGCTCAACCCAAAAAGATTTGAAGTAACAAGTAACTCTGAATCTCATTCTTGGTTTACCCGCAATAAACTGAAAATCAACCTTGACAAAACCCAACGCCTTCACCTTTCATCAAAAGGAAACAAGAGTATAAAGGTTTTGGGCTTGATTATAGATATTAGAAGCTGTGATATATAAATATTAAGAACTTTAAGACATGAAGTCCCTTTTTTGGGAACATGGCCTAATGTACGGCATGTTTTCGTCAGAGAAAAATGGGCTGTAAGAGTGCTCTGTGGGTTAGGGAAGCGAGACAGGTGTAGAGAGGCCCTTGAAAAAACAAAAATCCACCATTCCGGCAATATGTAACCTCGTATGTGTGATATTTGTTCCTAACCATCAGAATAAATTCAAAATAAACGGTGAATCTCATAAAATCAACACAAAAAATCGAAGTAACTTCCAAATCAGGCTTCACAAAACGAAGAAGCACCGGGGACCAAAACAATACAATAAAATTCCAATCGACATAAAAAGCCTAAGTCAAGAGAATTTGACGTTGAAAATCAAGAACGTCTTACTCAACAATTCAGTATACTGTTTGGGGTATTCATGGAAAATATCTTCTAAAATTGTCATCTGTATTAGAAATTGCTTCTAACAATTATATTATATAATACTCATTTATTGTAGTGCATTGAATATTTTAGATTCGTGAATATGTTTTTATTTATTATCGTGGACTTATGCTTTATCTCAGCTGTTAGCTGGATATGATTTACCTTTCCCAGATTCAGCAATCAAGGGGAATAGGCTCGATTACAATATACTTGACATAAATTTCTTAACTATCCTACATTTATTAAGAATTACAGCTTTTTGCATTTCTATATATGTATTCTTATGCAATTCTAATTTCTTAAGGCTATCATGCAAAGTTTTGGGTATTAACCCAGTCGAGGATACGATGACAGGAACAATATCTATTTTCTCGAGGTGCCACATCTGCTTGATCTCAATAGCAAGGTCTGTGTATTTGGACTTTTTCTCCTGGAACTTATTCAGTACGTTGTTATTATTCGGTATGGCGACATTCACCAGCATTGCTGATCTGGCTCTCTTATCATACACCACTATGTCCGGCCTATTATTCGTCACCATTCTGTCAGTGATAACCTATCGTAGTATAATCTGATAGAGTCATTTTCCAATACGGGCGCCGGTTGATACTCGTAATATAGCTAGAAGGTATTCAGAAGTCCGTACTTGTGTGCAAGTTTCTGATGGATAATGTTGCACACTTGATTATGCCTATGAAGATAGTCCGTATTGACCAGTTGTTCGCATCCGGACGTAATATGCTGTATAGTCTCCGATCTTATTATTATTATGGCATTTTCTGCACCTATCTGTTTGTAATGTTCTGTCCTTCATAATAAATTTTTTGTAGTTGTTTATAGTAATCACTTGGTTTTGGATGGCCATAAGGAATCCCTCTGTTTCCGCGAATAATTCTCCTTTCATCAACCATTTATTTGAGGCTTCTTTGTCGATGTGTGGTTGATTAATCTCATGGTGATGTCAATTCCTTTCTTGACCATTGCTCTTGTTTTTCAGTATCTAATAGGAACGGTAGATTCAGCAGGTCATCACTGGTAGCAAGATTTAGAGCTTTATATCCCTTATCGGCCAACGATACCACTCTATGGAGGTCAGAAGTGAGAGCTTTTGCTGAGAAGAATTCTCTGAAATTTTTTATCTGTTCGGTGTGTAAATTGACATCTATTAATCCGCGTCCTCCTTCTTTCCGCTTCAAAGTTGTTCGTATCACAGACGATTTTGGATGATGGTTCTTGTACTTTGTTAGCATCGTTCGGGTCTGCCTTTGAATATCATCCAGTTCTGTCTTAGTCCATCTGATTATTCCAAATGAGTAAAGCAACACTGGAATGGCGTAGATGTTAATTGCCTTGACTAGATTCCCCGAGTTCAACATTGATTTCAGCACAGTCTTCAGACGCTGACTGTATTCTGAACGAATCTTCTCCTTTGATTGTTTTTGGTCTAGCAATCTGACTTGTTGGTATCCCAGATATTTGTATGTTTCGCCATCCCTCATGCACTGTATAATATCACCGTTTGGAAGTTGTGTTTCACCATCTATGACTTTCCCTCTTTGAAAGTTCAGGGTCTTACATTTTTCAATCCCGAATTTCATATGAACATCTGCCGAGAACTTACTGACAGTTTTCCGCAAATCATCCAATTGCTTCTTGTTCGAAGCATATAATTTGATGTCATCCATATACAGCAGGTGGGAGTCTGTATAATAATTCCTATCTGTTTTTATCCTAAATCCGTATCCTGTTCTATTGAGCATTGAGGACAATGGGTTCATAGCTAAACACAACCATAGTGGACTCAAAGAGTCTCCTTGAAAAATTCCACGACGTATGGGTACCTCGTCGGTTTTAATTGATTCATTGTTCATGTTGACCTGCAGAGACGTGCGCCAGTGTGTCATTGTTGTCTTCAACAATTCTACCAGGGCTGGGTGAATTTTGTATATCTGCAATACTTCAACAAGCCAAGAATGGGCGGTACTATCGAATGCCTTCAGATAATCGAGAAAAGCTGAATGAACATTCCGATGCCCTACGTGTGCCTGTTTCATTATCATTCGTGAGTATGTTTTTATTATTATTATGATTATTATTAAGAGATATTTGGGGATGAGGACTTATGTCCTGTATGAATCCCTCTATAATGAAAAATGTAGTTGAAGAATACAAAGAAGAAAAAAAAACTAAAGCCATGAGTTCTTAGAAAAAAAAGCAAGAGTGAAGAAAAATCCATGATTTTTTTGTGGCAATATGACAATATTTCTTGTGTAATCCAAGGTTTTAGTGGTTTCGTGCGGCGTGGTAATTGACGAGAGAGTTTGTTGATGCAAGTGGTCACCTTCTCATGGAATTGTCGCCACATTGATTCAGGGTTGTCATTGCCATTCAGGGTTATAGATAAGTCGATTGTGCTTAATTTAGTAGACAAGGAGTTGTAATAATAATGGATATAAATTTGGGTTCAGTTGTGGAGGAAGATACACTGTTTATTTGTATAGAAGCAGAAATAGTAACATGATCTGAAATGCCTATCAGAGGAAAAATCTCTGGATCAGTGAGAATCTGCTCTTCATTAGTAAATATCAAGTCTAATGTAGATGGGATATTTCCGGTACGGAAACGGGTTGGTTCTGATATGATTAGAAATATGTTTGAGTTGGCTACGAATTGTGCGAAATTATTGGTTGCATTGTACGATTTAGGTAGGTCTGTTAGAGGCCAGGATATGTTTCGAAAATTGAAATCGCCAATAAGAATGAGGTTTTTCAGTTGCGAAATTCTTTCCATATACTCAATTAGCTTTGTGTTGGATTCCGTCGGGACGTCACTGGGTGTATAAACGCAACAGATGTTGACGTCGAGAGAATTTTTGCGTAAGTTGATTTGAATCACGTCAATACCTGGAATAGCAACAACTTCGCGGCGAACGCTGAAGTTAGTAGCGATTATGTCGGAAAGGTATACACACACGCCACCCCCAACTCTATCCAATCTATCGGATCTGAAAATTGTGTATCCAGGGAGAGCAACTGAACAGTCGGGGTTATGAGGTCGAAGCCAGCTTTCAGTAATGGATATCACATCGGGTTTCAGGTTTTCTACAAAGCATACGAGTTCGTTGAATTTAGATTTGAGTAAGTTGAGATTAGTGTAAATAAAATGCCAGTGGCGACAATTTTTGGAGATCCGTTTACATATTTCATGGTAATATTTTCTCCGTCTCTCTTACGCTTTTCAAGTTCGTTTCTCAATTCTGAGACAATCCTTGACTGCAATTGGGTCTGATCACTGGTAATTTTGACTTTGGCTAGATCCTGTTTTCCTATGAGCTTATTCTCATTTCTTAAAACATGCAGAGCATTCACTTCGTTGGAGAAAGTTACCTTTACCATTCGTGGGTATTTGTTATCTTCTTTGCGCTAACCAATGCGAAAGACCGACACGGGTTCAGATATGCATTCAACAGTATTCAATATATTTTGTACGATTTGTTTATCATGTATTCTCCCTACTTGAGGATCACCTTTTGGTTCCTCAGCCCCTTTAATCACAACGTTTTTCGCCCTAGTAATTCTATCAACCGCTTCTTGAGCGATTTCATTAGAATGCTGCACAGAATCTAATTTATTGACGATTTCTAACTTAAAATTACTTTAGTCGAATTGGGCGTTGAATTTCTCAAGCTCACCACGTAGGTGCCGCCTAAGCGATTCTACCAGATTCTGAATATTGGAGAACACATCCATGTTCTGGCAGCAGGAGTTACATAACTTGAGACTCTTTACTCGCTGACGAGTGATGCGATCTTCTGGTTGGAGCTCAGTGCAGGCGACGTGAATATGTCGATAATTATCAACATCTTTAAAGGTTCTCACGGTTAACAAATAATGACCAGAATATACGATATCTCAAAGCTAGAATGGCAAGATTCGCTTTACTCCTTTATCAAGTATCCAATCTTCATTTCGAAAGAAAAAGGGACATGTAGTTACTCTTTACTATAGACTGGCGATTTAATTTCATTCGTGATCCAATTATCAAAGTTTCATATTTTGAATCATTATACATAAATCTTCCTTTAAAATTCGGCTTTGTTGGTGTTCATGGTTTCATTCATACTAGTTACGACTAACGAAATTACTTGTGCTTCTGCTTACGCTCCTTCACTGCAGCGTTACATGTTGTCCTCGAGCTATGGGGAATTTCTTAATCATTTTTTCATAGATTACGCGTTGAAACGGCTACTCTCACTGGAAAAAAATTCGATCAAGCAGATATTATCTAGATCTGGAAAACTACAGTATGAAACTCCATAACACTCTGATTTATCGTTCGATATCATTTAAATGCGTTATATATTATTTAACGCAGAATAACTATTGACATTGGTAATATCTGAAAATGGATTTTACATAGCAATATACGAAGATATTCGAAAATGTTTTTATCCACGAATTTCGAATCTCTCTGTAGAATTTCTCAGCTAAATTTTGTCATGAAGATACACTTCATTACAAACCGACATTTATTCCCAATGACGTAATCTTTGATTCATGGGGCTAGCTGCAAAAGATACAGTTTTTTCATTCGCATTGTTAGTAGATGAAGCAACAGTTTTTATTTTTGAATAAAATGAAGTGGTTCTGTTATCACGGTTTGAATATGTAGCGTGCTTAGTGGCCACTACGACTCTAACTGAATAACCTTTGGATAAACACGGTGCAAGTTTAACAGAGTGCAAGTCACTTTGATTCTATGACCATTCATGCCGTAAATAATCCCCTCTACCATCGGCGACTACCGAAGAATGACAACTGAGAGAACACCGGAGTTCATTCATTTCCTTTGAAGACTTCGTTGAAGCCACTCGAAGTTAGTTAGTCATAATTATTTGTGAATTATTTAATAACCCTTCAAAATGAACGGGGTAAGTAATAATCCATTGTCATCTGCTTCATTTTCTTTTAATTTTGAGCAAACATTGAATTATTACCTAGATCGTTCTCACAACTAAGTATTTATTTTCAATTTCCATCTTTAGATTAATATTCTCAATATGTGCATAGATTTCTGAATATCCTTCCTCGATGAACGTATATTCTCTTTAGGTCACATTTACTTACAGCATGAATCTATGGTTTCTACGTTCTTAATTCTTAATTTTCATATAGGAATATTTTACTGCTTTGTTCATTTCCTTCAGCATTACCCAACATATTCATCTTATATTTCTTCTGCTTATTAACTTCATTCATTACTTGCTGACCTCTCTCCAGCTTTATTTGAATGGCCTAGAAAATAAGTGATATTTTTTTATCATGATATCTAGATTCTCTTTCTATAATTGATTTGTAAGTCTGGTGTGTTCAATCACCATTATATTTTCTAATTATATGTATATCTATATATCTAGGCTATTTTTCATTTTTAATTTGTTAAAATCAATCAAAATTCAAATAAATGCAGAGGAGAGGTCACTTGTACTTATCACGAGCACATGGTGATATGAAAACATTTGCAGTTTTCCGGAGCGGACAAAACATTCATATTTTTTTGGAGAGGACAAAACAAGAGCCCTATTTTTTTGGAGAGTACAGGGCACCAGTCATATTTTTTTTGGAGAGGACAAATTCAACACCTCTATTTTGGACAGGACAAAGGAGTTCAATAATTTTCTTGGATAGCCACCAACCTACGTTATTTTTAGAGATCAATCTTTTTCTTGGATAGTCACCAACCTCCATTATTTTTGGAGGAGATCAATATTTTCCTTGGATAGCCATCAACCTGTTGAGATACTCTCCATTTTATGTGCTAACACATCACTGTGAAGATAAGTCCATTTCTTAAATTTTGTGAAACCTAGATATTTATTACATAGATAATCTTAAATATGTTGCGTTCATTTTATTGGGAAGGAACTGTCAACTTGAAAGAAACTAAAATCGACGACCCATCTAAAACGTGAACTTCTTCTAATTTAAGTCATTATTACAAGTTTATATCCTATAAGTACTTGAGTAGGTTACAAATGAGGTGGCCTTGGTTTATTCTTGCACAATCCTCTTGCAGAGCCTGACCTACTTCATTCGCTTAACCTTCTACCCATCGTATCCCACACATGCCCAATTGAATTGAGATCAGGGCTCCTTGCAGGCTAATATTTTAAGTCCATCAAGATAATCACTTACTGATTTCGCGGTATGGGGTGTGGCATTATGATGCATCAGCCATATTAAGAGTGAAGATCTAAAGCTTGCCGTACGCACCACTCAGTAGTCCTGGATTCCTTATCAACAGTAATTAATTCTGTTTCTTTCCCCATACTACTACTACCCCAAACCTTTACGGACCTGCCTCCATTACTGATTCTTGTAGAAAAGTTATATTGGTTGAAACGCTCACTGGTTCGTCGATAATTTCCGGAGACACCCATCTGGAGAGAACCTGGATTCGTCAGATAACAGAACGTTCTCCCCTTCTTCATTTCCTCTCTGCTGGTGTTCTCTGGCGGATCGAAGAAACGTCGTGCGATGTATTCTATTCAATTTTGGACCCTTTCTGTCACGAAGGACAGTTTTTCTCAAACACGTTCCTACTGGTGTCTCACTCACTGATACTTGCCTCACTTCCTCCAACCTGTTTCTTTCATGTACAGCAGTACTATTCTTAGACCTTTGAACACCAAGCCTTAAAAAACGATCATCGAGAGCAGTCGTTTTTGTTTTTCTTCCCGATACTCTTCACCTTGTAGGCTGCCTATTGAAGTACCAATTTGTCTAGCGGTATAATTTTGTTATCTTCCATCATTCATTAATTCAACCATAGTTGAGAATCTTCAACAATTGATTTTAACATTTACTGATTTGTTCAAATATTCCAGTGTTCGCCAAATGATATTAAAATTGTTTTCACATCTAGTCGAATGTTCCATAGTACCCTAATTTGAAAAATAATGATATTCTCGCTAGGTTGGAATTTTATGGGCCCGTATGAATTCTGATTTTATTTTTACAAATGGAGTGATAGCATCATGAATCATAGATTAAGTCATTAAAAATAAATTTAGCTTTGTAATAAAGTGTATCTTCATGACAAAATTTAGCTCAGAAATTCTACAGAGTGATTCAAAATATGCGAAGAGAAAGCATTTTTTTGGTTTGTCCTCGTATATCGCTATTTAAAGTGTATTTTCACACATTATCAATGTCAATTGTAAATCAGAGAGTTATGAAGATTCAAACGGAAGGATAATTTCTGTTCGATCGATTTTTTTGCCGGTTATTGAATTTCTATCGAAAAAACTGCTCAGTACGATAAATATTCGATCACAAATTATATACAGGGTGTCTACTATAAAAGGTGCCAAACTTCAGTAGCTGATAGTAAAGTCATTTGCAACAAAAAATGTCCCTTAACAATTTTTCGAAAAGTTTATAATTATCGAGTTATTTAACACTTCTTGATTTTACGAAATTTTTGCTTCTCTCTAGAAAAACACAAATATCTCTGTTACTCTTACAGCTAAATCAAATCTAACCACACCATCGGAAAGAGCATTGAATTTGCTACAAGATAGGTAAGTACTAATGGTGAAAAAATTGTATACCGGGTGTTGTAAAAGGCTTAATGAAAAAATCGTGAAATGAACAAAATAAGTCATATTTTCTTGTTAGCTGTACCACTGAAAATTGATCAATAAGTAGCTGATTTTTTTTGGTAAAAACGACTACATTTAACTGGCTTTCAAATTGTATATCAACTTTTGAGCTAACTATTTTATTCCAGCAATATCGTGGATAAGAATAATAAGAATATAAAATTTGAAAACGCAAATATCTTATATTACTTAATGAAACATGAACAGGAACTAAAAAAATTAATAAATCATATTTTCACGAAAGAGATTCAAAAACTATAACAGGTGTTCAAAATGTCTTCCTCTTTCTCTTTGAAGTTCAATGTATTTTTGACTCCTTTCTTTGCAACAGATTCGAATCCTTTCAATTAATTCATCTTGAATATTAAAGGGATTCCTCTAAACATTAGTCTTTAATGATCCCCACAATTAAAAACCAGCGGCGTAAGGTAAGGGCTTCTGGGTGGCCATCTTAACGGCCCGAATCGACCTATCCATTTCTCTCCAAATCTCTCAGTCATCCAGTTCTGGATCATTCTATAATTATGAGCCGGGCAGCCGTTCATTTGAAACCAAAGGTGATGCCGAGTAGCTATAGGCATTTCTTCCAGAATGTTCATTATTTCGTCATTTAATAGATTTAAAAATTCGTTTGAATTGAGACGATGGGGAAGTATAACTGGCCCGACAAGCTCAACCCTCCTTAACCCCAACCACACATTTATTCTAATCTCGTGCTGAGAGTGTGACACAATAGTGCCATGAGGATTTTCTGTATCCCCAATCCTGTGATGCATTCATGTACCACCTCACTATCCACTGGCAATAGGTCTTGAACCTTACTCAAATGGTAAGGATGTAAATTATTTCGCTTGAGAACTGGCCATAAACAAGTAACATATCTCGATATTCAATAGTTGAGAAACTAGGCATGTTTTCTTTTTTCCAAAAAGAAAATGTAGCCGTAAAAGGAAAATATAAACTTCAATTCATTTATTCATTCCTGTCAAATTCTAGATATCTTTATTTGTCTTAAAAAAGTAATACAAGCCTTTTGTGATTTATTCTTTTACGATTCTTTTTCTGATTTTCTTCTTCTAATCCGAGAAAAATTAATTATTCCTAGTTTCTTAAACATTCAATATCCAGATATGTTATTTATTTATCGCTTATTATCATTGAAGTCATTCGTGAAATTGTTTAGACGCTCATTTGTGATCGAAGGATAAGAGAATTTAATGTTCTTACTCTTACTCTTACCCATGCTATTGCTGGTAAAAAAATAGTAAGCTCAAAAGTTGATATACCGTTTAAAAGCCAGATAAATGTAGTAGTTTTTTCTAAAAAAAAAACGGCTACTTATCGATCAGTTTTCAGTGGTACAGCTAACAAGGAAATACCACTAGTTTTGTTCATTTCACAATTTTTTCATTTAGCCTTTCAGAACACCCGGTATACAATTTTTTTTTACCACAAGTACTTACCTATCTTATAGCAAATTCAATGCTCTTTCCGGTGGTGTGGTTAGATTTGATGTAGCTGTAAGAGTACCAGAGATATTTTTGTTTTCATAGAGAGAAGCTAAAAATTTCGTAGAATCAAGAAGTGTTAAATGACTCGATAATTATCAACTTTTCGAAAAAATGTTGAAGGTCTTTTTTGTTGAAAATGACTTGTACTATCACCTACTGAAGTTTGGCACCTTTTATAGTAGACACCCTGAACATATAATTCAAAGTGGGTGATTCTTAAGTCCCATTTACACTGAGCGAGCATTGTTCGTTTCTGAATGTAATTGTGCAATTTCATTGATTTTGATACGATCAAATATCATAACATAGACACATTTCATGTGAACTTAAATACTTACTTATTCATTGTTTTCAGTCTATTTTTGATGTTGGTGAAGTTTGGTCGATCAGCAGGATCCTCGTTCCAACATTTTCTCATGAGTTGAGCAACTTCATCATCGCATTGAGCATTTTCCAGGGATGGTCTCAATGGTTCACTATTGTTATTGCTGCCAGATGCTCTGCGAACATTCTCCACTATTTCTGAAATCAAACAAAGTGAAAGATAGGAACAAAAGCAATTTTGTCATCATTCTAAACTAAGATAAGCGGGATTCTCCGTTAGAAAACTACTCAATGAGTTTATCAAAATAATAACAATGATGTTTATTTAACACCTTCAATCATATTATAGTTACATCACAAATATTCTTATTTTTGAATAAACATATATTCTAGACGTTCCACGAGAGCGGTCACTTGTCCGTGGGACACTTTTAAATGATAATAATAAATAAAAAGCAACATAAAAATGAAAATTTAAATTTTAGTAAAGAGTAGGTACAAATAATTCATTTCGAAGAGCGCACTTTCTAGTGAAGTTGGCTCTATTTAAAAAGAAATTTACATCATACCCCAATCATACCTTATCTATCTTTTCACTTTTTTTATGTAAGCCTTTTTGACACATGTTTTGTATATCAGGCTAGGTTAGGCTAGAGAAATGAATACTGTTTTTCCATATTTATCGAAAGTTTTTCGTAGAAAAGAAATCTATTACTTTCTTGGACTCATTTTGTATTATTTCTTTGAACTCATACCAAGTGAGTGCTCCGAAAAAAATAGCGGTATCATCTGATAAAAAGTAGATTAATAAAAGATTTTGGCTAAGACGGTTACTGTCGGCACACAAAGCTGCTTGTCTCTGCTCATTAAGAATATTTCCAATTTTAACACGCTGTTTTCTATTTGTAAGATAGCTATCCATGAGTCCATATGAAACTTCTGAAACCCACACACTCCAACGTCTTCAGTAGCCCCACATGATCTACGGTGTGAAAGGCTTTTGCCAGATCAACTAAAATACACAATGCTGATTAGTTTTTATCTACAGCCTCGCTTATCAATTGCATTGAAACTATTATGTCATTTGTTGACCTATAAGGCTCAAAACCGTATTATTTATCACATAATAACGTGTACTTTGTTCCCATTTTGATGTGACTTTTTTCTTCATTTTTCTTCGGCAATCTGTTTACAAATTGCCAGAGACCCCTGGAATTATTCCGTTTTCCATGCAAATACGACATATTGTCTTTTAGTAAGTTTTATAAGATTTGCATATTTTTGTATAACCTATCATTTCCTTTATGGAATTTATAATACCCATATAGTCGATTTGGTAAAGCCGTAGAGTAATAAATCTTTAGGTGACAGGATGGTCATAGACGTCGTGCCGTACCACTCAGAAAAGAGTTAAAGTTCATTATTAAGAATATGCTCCGAATTTACTTAAAAAAGGTAATTATTACATTGATATATATATATATATATATATATATATATATATATATATATATATATATATATATATATATATATATATATATATATATATATATATATATATATATATATATATATATATATATATATATATATATATATATATATATATATATATATATAGATGATTCTTGCCGTAGATGTTTCTGTTCTTCAGAAACAGTTTTTCATATATTATCTTGCTCAGTCCTTGCTTCAACAGATTGTTCAGAAAGACATAATGCCGTCACTAATATTATTCATTTTAATCTAGGAATTAAACATGACCAAATTCCCAAAGAAAAAAATTTCACAAATATGAACCTGAGATTATTTGTGAAAATGACAAATATAAACTTTTTTTTGATAAAACAATTCTTTGCAACAGAGCTGTAAAACACAATAGACCAGATATCATTCTTAATGATAAACAAAATCAAATAACATATATAATTGATATTGCTATACCCGAAACACATAATATACAAAATAAATACAATGAAAAAATTTCTAAATATATGATGCTTGGCGACGAGATTAAAAAATGTGGAAAATGAAGAAAATATTTATTCTACCGATTATTATTTCCACAACAGGTGTTATTCCTAGAAATCTTCACAAAAGTATTGAGATTTTGGGTCTGAAGAAAATTTGTTTGAACAGTTACAAAAGATAACAGTCATCAAATCTTGTAATATTCTTCGTAGGTTTCTTTCCGAAAATAATAATGAGGTACAGTCATAGGTTTTCTCTTTAGTTTATACTGCTCAGAATCTCATTTCATATTTTATTTATTTGTTTATATAAATGTAATATAATTAACTGACAATTTTGTCATATTTATATTCAGAGCAGTATTCTATTCGATCGTTCACTACTTCACACTAAGGAAACTATTAATGAGTAACATTCAGTGTTACTTGACTAAGGTCCGTACACTGGATTTTTCCGGGGAGAAAGCCTCTGACACTACTCGTTGGTACATTGATATCATTGTCTGATGATGCTATAGTATGTATATATTCTGGTAGATTGATATATTCTCATAACATTTAACGTTATCCTAATATATAATTATTCGAGGATATGTTTTGATTATAATCATTGCCTGGCAATGGTATTAATTACCGGGTGGTGGATTTATATTTTTCATGAAATCAGTTTGATTGCATGAACAGATATATGGGCAACTCGTCGGGGTAAAACCCCTATATATATATATATATATATATATATATATATATATATATATATATATATATATATATATATATATATATATATATATATATATATATATATAAAAAAGTAGTTTTATCATTTGTATGCATCAGTTAGTAGTTGGTGAAAGTGTTTTGTTCATTTCAAATAATGGAAAAATTTACCCCTGTTTAACGTGCTAAAAATATACTACTTTCCCAAAGTGAAAAATTAATTATATTGAATGTATAAGATACTTTAAGACTTCAAGGCCATTTACCTTCAATCGATGCTTTACTGCGTTTCTGAAGTAAGTAGCCTAATTATAACGATTGTTCTTAGTTGATTCGAAATTATCTGCTCGGATATGTGCTGCAATTCCGGATATTTTTCTACGAACGCAAGATGTAGCGCGTATCTGTACGCTGTCATTTCCGACTCCAAGTTTGTAATCTTGTAATAGGGACGCATAATGAAGGAGTTCATTTCTGGGGTGCACTTCATGCGTTTCCTAGGGAGTCCGGCTTTCGTGGTGGTAGGCGTAATGACTTGCACCACCGTTGAAACGTCAAGATTCGGTTGGGAGGTATTGATGTTGATTCCCATTTGTTATTGCTATTATTATCGTTGTTATTAGTGTTCCAAGTATTATTCTGAAAATTCATTTCAGTAACCACGACTACGCAGATATTCATTATCATTATGGATTTTCTGATGAAAATGTGGAAGCGGCATTTCGTGAATATCGAAGACACTATGCAACTCGAAGAATTCCAGATGCTCGTATCTTCGCTAGGACACATCAGAATTCTCATAACTTTAGTCTCCATGTTAATAATGAACAAAACAGAAACCGACGAAATCTCAATAGCAATCGCTTACTCCGTATCTTTGATAATAATCCGAGGCTCAGTTCTCTCAAGACAGCTTTGCAATTACAAATACCTAAGTTTCAAATATTACGAACATTACGAGACGATCTCATGCACGCATATCACCTACAGCCCGTTCAGGATTTACACCCTGGAGACGCTGATAGATGAATGAGATTTTGCCAGTAGCTTTCAAATTCGACAGAAGAAAATCTTTTTTGCGTAAAATTGTTTAAACAGGTGATTCCTTTTTCACTAGATTGGGAATTACGGATTACAATAACATCCATGTTTGGGAACACGAAAATCCTCGGGAAATTTGACATAGATCCTTTCAGAATTAATTTTCGGTAAATGTTTGCTCAGCAGTTTTTGATTACAATGATTGTGGTCCACTTCTTCTAACCCCTCAGAATTTTTTCTTAAGTTTCTCATTAATAACTCTCAGGATTACATATAAGATTTACCTATTGATTTAAGATATGAAAGTTGGGTACAAATGGATGAAGACCCCCGCACTTTGGAGTTTCTATAAGGGAGTGTTTAAATACTAATTTCACGCATTGTTGGATAGGTTAACTAGGGAGAAATTAGATTCATTGTGACGTCATCAATGTCATTGGACCAATGGCTTGGCCTCCCAGATCAGTGGATCTTCATCCACTGGACTTTTATGTTTGGAAACATAAAAGACATAAAAGAAAAATCTACGATATTCAAGTATGTACGAGGGACGACTTTGTTATAAAGAATGCAGGAAACCTATAATGAATGATATGCGTTAAAATCCGAATGAAATATCTGCTGCAATAAATTCATTGATTAGGCACTGTCGAAAAAGTATCGAGAAGAGTGGCCTATATTTCGAACAATTTTTGTGAAATTTTCATTTGTTCAATTTTGTTGTTGAACGCCATTAATCAAATGTATTGTCATCGTAGTTTTTTCAATTCTAATTTTCACATTTTACTCGCAAATCCGGAGTCGTACACAAAAATTGAACGAGTTATAAATGATATTTTTATTGCAAAACATACTTCCTAGACGGCAGGTAACGCCTACAAAATTTTATTCAAATATCTGCCGTCATTTGGCAACAATTAATAAATTAAATTTTTTTCATCGAACTTGAACTCCCTATATTTGTTTGAAGAAGCATATTTCGAATATAGTTTATACAGCAAACTCAATTTATTTTTCGATCCTCTATTGGTCTCTAAATTCTCCGACATAGAAAGTGGACCCACCCTGTATACAGAGTGTTACATAATAGTATGTAACAACTTGAGGGGGTAAATCTACCTGCAAAACTTCGTTACGGTGCTACAGGGTGTTGAAATGTCCGGAAAAAAATCTCCTACAGTTTTGAGATATTCAGCTACATTTGTAATGCACGCAATTTTTTACAGCCTCCATCAATACACGTCCTAAATTCAAACTACAATCTACAAGTTGTTTTCTATTCCGGAGCTATGTCTTCTTTTGCCCTTTTAAACTTTTTTGCAGTACGCCAATGATCAGCGTACAATCAATTTTCGTCATCTTCGTTCAAATTAGAAACATTTTTGACACTTGTAATTTTTTCGTATCTCCGACCGTTCGCGAGCAAAAAGTTATTAAACGATTGTATGCATTCGCTGAATTGAAAGCAGTTTTAATTGAAAAAATGACTAGTAGGCTTTGATTTTTCATTTATTTATTTATTTTAACAGTTGCTAATGTTGAACCAGTGTCTGCTCGAATGGTTCATTAAATTAACGATTAGTTTTAAGACTTTTGAAGTTATTACTGTAAGAAAAAATGGCTAATTTAACTAACGCCGAATTGGCTGATATCCATTACATGTACGGTCTGGTTGACGGAAACACAACAGAAGCTAGGCGATTATATCAGGTGAGCTCTCCAAATCGAGTAACACCAGACAGGCGAACATTTTCATATATCCACAGAAGGTTGGGGGAAAATGGTACTTTTTCTGCAAATAATCATTTGAAAGGTGCATTTCAAACTATGAGAACTCTAGATATTGAGGAAGCAGTTTTCAATTGTATTGATTTGAATCCTCATGTGAGTACAATAAAAATTTGGAAACAGTTGAATATTTTACATGTTCTAGTGTGGAGGACTCTCCACGACTTTTTATGTTACCCGTTTCATATTCACAGCGTCCAAACTCTACTTCCTCGATATGTTCCTTCAAGACTGAATTTCTGCCGATGGTTCTTAGATGAAAATAGAGAAAATGCTCATTTTCATAGTGGAACAATGTTCACCGTCGAAGCGAACTTTTCGAGAAGTGCTATCACAAATTTTCACAATAATCATTATTGGGCTGAGGAAAACCCCCATTTGATTGAAGAATCCCATCTTCAAGAACAATTCTCAATAAATGTCAAGGTCGGGATAATTGAAAATTATTTGATTGGGCCATTTTTTTTGCCTAACAGACTAAACGGCAATTTATTGAGGAGGAGTTACCTTTATTGCTCGAGGTTGTGCCACTTTTGGTGAGGAGCATAATGTGGTTCATGCATGACGGAGCACCAGTACATTTTAGTGGAGAAACTAGGGAATTCTTGAATAATACATTCAACAACCGATGGATAGGTAGGGGTGGGCCAGAACCATGGCCTCATAGGTCCCCAGACTTAAATAGTTTAGACTCTTTCTTATGGGGATATCTCAAAAGTTTAGTTCTACAGTGTACACTGTAGAAGAATTGAGAAATCGAATAATAACATGTTGTGACACGGTAAGAAATACGCCAGGAATATTTCAAAGAGTGCGTGTTAATATGCCAAGAAGGACAGAGGCCTGTATTATTGCAGGTGGAGGACACTTCCAGAAATTTATTCAGTTTTTAATTGTTCTTTTTTTAGTTTGATATCGAATAAGTATAAGTTGAGTCTCAGAAGAATAGAAAATAGAAGCAACTTTTGGTCACACCTATCGAGTATTTCTATTAATTTTTTTATTAAGCGAATAACATACAATTCAAATAATCCAAATTCAATAATTTTTCACTCGAAAACGGTAAGAGATACGAGAATATGAAACGGGTACAATAACAAGTCGTGGAGAGTCCTCTAAACTAGAACATGTAAAAGATTCAACTGATTCCAAATTTTTCTTGTACTCACATGAGGATTCAAATCAATACAATTCAAAACTGCTTCCTCAATATCTGGAGTTCTCATAGTTCGAAATGCACCTTTCAAATGATTATTTGCAGAAAAAGTTCCATTTTTCCCCAACCTTCTGTGGATATATGAAAATGTTCGCCTGTCTGGTGTTACTCGATTTGGAGAGCTCACCTGATTTAATCGCCTAGCTTCTGTTGTGTTTCCGTCAGCCAGACCGTACATGTAATGGATATCAGCCAATTCGGCGTTAGTAAAATTAGCCATTTTTTCTTACAGCTATAACTTCAAAAGTCTTAAAACTAATCGTTAATCTAATAAACAATTCGAGCAGACACTGGTTCAACATTTGCAACTGTCAAAATAAATAAATAAATGAAAAAATCAAAGCCTACTGATCATTTTTCAATAAAAACTGCTTTCAATTCAGCGAAGGCATACAATCGTTTTATTACTTTTAGCTCGAGAACGGTCGAAGATACAAAAAATTTACAAGTGTTAAAAAAGTTTCTAAATTGAACGAAGACGACGAAAATTGATTGTACGCTGACCAGGGGCGTACTGCAAAAAGGAGACATGGCCTCGGAAAAGAAAACACCTTGTGAATTTCTGTTAGAATGTAGTACGTGTAATGATGGGGGTTGTACAAAATAGCTTGAATTCCGAAATTACGGCTGAATGTATCAAAAACTGCAAGAGTATAAAAAAAACAATTTGTTTCGGAAATTTCAACACCCTGTAGCTCCGTAACGAATCTTTTGCGTTTATATGTTTATATGAACTGTTTTTCTTGAAATTGCACGTAGATTTACCCCTTCAAGTCGAGACATACTATTATGTAACGCCCTGTATATTGATATCTCCCACAAAAAAAGTTATATCGGTATTAGTTTTCATGTTTTGTTTCCGCAAAAACAACTCTAATTCCGCATAATTCGAACTGTAACAAACTGGGCAAACGGTGAATAAATAAACTATCTTGCTCTAACCGAAAACGTTTAAAACTATAGCCTTGATTTCCCTAATAACTTCGATACTGTACTCATATTTCAAATTATGTTTGGGAAATACTACAAAACCATCATTTTGGTTTATTTTACAAATTGATATCTAGAATTTCCCAAGTTTCTAATTCAAAGAAACTTAATTAATTTAGATGACAGAATGTTATTTAGCTTTTCGAAGATGAATAACTTCAATGAATGAAAGAATGAATTTAATTAAAACACACAAAGGGAACAGCAAACAAAACCATTCCGAAACAGGATTTGGTGTGAAAATATTTCGTTATTGGTTTAGAAAGTTAATGGAAGTTTTGGGAAATTTCATTTACCGGTTTCATTCATTGTCTTGAAAGTTTAGATTTATTGTATATTTTAATTCACGGTTTAACTAAATGTTGTAGTATGTTGCCTTTTCAAAAAATTCAATTTCATTCATTCGGTACATGTCAAAAACAGATTTTCTAGATCCTTATAAGTAGAGATTTCCGACCTGACTTGAGAATCAAGCTGCTTGGCTTTATTTGACTTGAAATCAAGTGAAGCTTTTATTCTCAGAATTAAGGTAAATTCAAACTTTTCTTTCACAAAAGCTTGAAAATTCAAGGTTTTTGATTCGAAAAACTCGAATCAGAACACAATTGCAACAAAACATTGTATTGAACTACCACTCATATTCAATGTGGGCGAGAATAAAGGTCAAAATAATAATGAATATTTGATATAAAAATTAAACGTAAGAATCTGAAAACATGCTAGAAGTTCTATTTGAAACATCACACGAGATTTTGATATAGATGAATCCTCATTAAGAGCGCGATTGAAGAAGGGATATGGTGTTGAATCCTTAGGCCGTTTCAAGAAGTATTTAACTGTAGAGCAGGAGCGATCTCTGGCAGATCATTGCAGAGATGGATCAAAGATGGTACGGTCTGACGAGGAAAATGTTTTGAAAAATTGCGTATGAGTTTGCGCAAAAGAACGGCATTCTGAATGAGTTCAATGTAAATTCGAAAATGGCTGGAGCAGGTTGGTCGAGAAATTAATTCAAGAGTTATAACTTGTCCCTGAGAACTTCACAAAAAACAAGCCTCGGAAGAATTATGGGATTCAATAAAATTCAAGTAGAAATATGTTATGATAATCTGACAAGAATCATGTTTGATCATAAATTTCCACCTAATAGGATCTATAATATGCACGAGACCGGTATAACAACGGTACCGAATAAAATTCCTAAAGTTGTTGCAGTTAAAGGGAAACGAAGTGTTAATAAAATCACCTTTGCAGAACTGGGTCAACTGATTACTGCAGTTTGTTGCTTCAAAGCCAGCGGTCACTATTTTCCATTTCCAAAGGCACGTCAAGTCCTCTAAAGAAAACCCTGTACTGGTCTTAGAGAACCATTCCTCTCACTGCTGTCTTGAAGGTATTTTATATTGTGGAGAATACGGCATTCACCTTCTGAATATTCCACCACATTCGAGCCATAAAAAGCAGCCATTAGATCGATGCTTCTTCAAGGCTATGAAGGAATATCACGGTGAATATTATGCTCCGTGGTTTGTGAACAATTCTGGTCGAACAATTGATCAATGTAACGTATAATAAAGTGTGCACAATCGAGAAAGCTGTAAATGCTTTTAGAAAATGTGGAATTGTTCCTGTTGGTAAATTTCTCTTTCTGCCAGCTACCGTAACTGATTAAGTACATCGAGAAGAAAAAGAAATTCCACAAGTTCATGTCATTATTGAGTGATGATGACATGCTTCTTTCTCGGTTGATCAGTAGCAACTTAGAAGCAGGAGATGAATATCCTGTTAGGCTTCTAGTTTCTTATTTCAATCTGAGTTTCAATCCTTTCGAACCTTCTGCATTGACACGTTTCCCTCATAGGTCTGTTGCACCTCAACCTCCCACGTCGAAATTCTAGGGTCCGTCTTCACTCAATACAAAATTCAGAACCCATAGAGAATTATTTCCTTATCCTAAAATTTCTGAATCACGTAAGCGGATGAGAAAAGGCAAAAAGTCAATAATACTCACATATACTCCCAATAACGATGAACTTGAAAATGAGGAGAGCAAAAAGAGAGAACCCCAAAAGAAAAAAGATGCCAAAAAGTTTTTGAATGAAGGAAAAATGCTCTTCGAGAAGAATGATATCAATTTAAATCCTTCAGAGAAAATATATTGTCCAGGATGCGACGAAATTTTTTCAGATCCTTCACAAGAGGATTGGATCCAGTGTATTATTTGCTCAGATTGTAGCATGAAAATTGTTCCATTAACCAAAATAGGAACTTTGCCTTTGGTTTTTGTGGGGATTAAATTTTTTGTTACCTCATATTTTATCTCTGGGTCAGATCCTCTCGATGAATATCTTTATGTTAATGAGTTTAGGCTCGAAATTTAAAATAGTTCTACTTTTTATGTCTTTTTAATACTGGTTTGTTTTCGAAAACTCATTTTGAGCTGATATTTTAATTATTCGTTTTTTTCTTTGTCACGAGAGATATATTTTTTATTTTTAAATATACTGAGTTTTTAAGTGTATAGTTCTTCATTTCTTCCCTAGTTCTCTGGGATGGTGCAAATAGAATGTTCGTATTCTTACCTTCCAATGTGCGTACTTTTAACCCACCGGGTTGGTTAGTTTTCAGAAGAGTTTTGGAATTTCATACTTCAAGTATGTGGAATATGTGCTGTACTGTCATTAGAAGTATCACACAAAAATATATAATATAAAAAAATAAGTTTGAAGGGAGAATATTCGATCTTATGTGGTATTTTCATACCACCTTACTCTATGCGAAACTACATTTTCACTTGAAGATAGTTGATAGTTCGCTTTTTTGGAATCAAGAGTTGAGACACACCAACGTCCTTACTGATTTGTAACTCAATCTTGGTAATAGTAGCTCTCGAGAACTGCCACTCGATAGGAGCCGAACTTGGAGGAGTGGCCAAAAAATGTCTTGCCATATGTGCCATTTGGGAGATATAGCTTCGTGCTTTTTCCACCACTTTGAAATGAGTTTATCCATCTCATGTCGCCACAAATCATCATTCGGTGCGGTCACAAAAGACTTTTTGTATAAACCTAGTAGGTCTATATCGAATTCGATGTGGGCTTGGGTTGGGCCTAAAATATTTTGTATTATAAATTCTCGAAGTTAAAATCTGCTTCAACCTGCAATTGCTCTCCACAACTAGAATTTAAAAACCCTTTCCCAAAGGTCCAAGATGGAACCATTCACTATATCTCTCTTATATAGAAATCTATTGTAGATTGTAGGTGACATGAATATTTTATTGAGTGTTGTTGGTGAATACAGAAATTCTTAACATTTCTGAAATGACTGCTATGAAACGAATTGGCTAGATCGAACGAACACAGATTTGAAATCCCAGTGTGTCGCAAACAATTATAAACTTCTGTTTGACTAGAAATACTATCTATTTCTATTGCACCTGTACGAGTACGGCAACAAGCGATTGGCAAGTGAACTTAACTTTATACTCTTACAAGTATCAAGCTTTGAAGAATCTTGAAAAAGCTTGATGTCAAGTCAAGCTTTTGGGTTGCGAAATTGAGTCACGTCAAACATCTGATTTTTTAGAAGGATGAATGTCAAATCATGTTAAGCTTCACGAAAAATTTTCAAGTTCTTTGACTTGATGAAACCCTACTAGTTATTCAAACATTTGTTTGGTTTTCAATACAGACATTTGAATTCGGGAGGCTCTTACTTGGTAGAATTCCATTATCAATAATAAAACAAGCAATGTTTTTGAGGAATATTACTGAATAATTGTGATTCGTAACGCGTTTCACTACATCGTAGCTTCTTCAGACGAATGAATGTACAGAAATTATGACAACTATATATAGATAAAAATGAGAATATAAATACAAATCTTCTTAAGTAATTGAAAGCTTATTGAGTTTATTCTTCTTATATGATGATTGATGACAGATATATCCAATAAAATTAATATAGATTGCTCCCTGAAGAGATTCAATAGAAGTGAAGGGCTTAAATCGACTTGTTCATTAATGAGTCTACCTGTGTGTTTGTGTCTGTTGATTTCTAAAGTTTCCCACAGATCTACCTTCCAATATTTATTATCTGTATGTGAAATTGTGAACTGTTGGTCGAAAGAGTGATTATTTTCTAGGAGATGATTCGTGTAATTTGAATCTGATTTTTGTTTGAAAAACTGCGTTTATGTTCCGATATTCTAATGTTGAAATTCCTATGTGTTCTACCAATGTATAAATTATTACAGCCATTGCATTTCAATCTATAAACACCTGATTTATTATGTTTATGTGATTTGATTTTATTGTTTTTATATATTCCCTAAGCTTTTTAATATTTAAATAGCTAAAAATAATGGCTATAATCCCAAAATAATAGTTGATATTTTGAATAAAAAACAAAGTAGAATCACATTGAATGAAGTTTACCATGTCGAAAAATTGAAACAAAACTTCAAGACCTTAACCTACGTTGGTATTACAAGTGAGAAACTGAAATTTTTCTTGAGTAGAAATAATTTCAACATAGCTTTACAAAGTAATAAAAGCTTATGCAAATATATAAAAAACAATAAAACCAAATCAGATAAAAATATTAAAGCAGGTGTTTATAGATTGAATTGCAATAACTGTAATAATTTCTACATTTGTAGAACACATAGAAATTTCAACATTAGAATATCGGAACATAAAAGCAGTTTTTCAAACAAAAATCAGATTCAATATTATCTCCCAGAAAATAATCAGATAATAAATATTGGAAAGTAGATTTGTGGGAAACTTTAGAAATCAACAAACACAAACACTCAGGTAGACTTATTAATGAACAAGTCGATTTAGGAAATGCAATGACTAATAATTTATACATTGGTAGAACACATAGGAATTTCAACATTAGAATATCGGAACATAAACGCAGTTTTTCAAACAAAAATCAGATTCAAATTACGCGAATCATCTCCTTGAAAATAATCACTCTTTCGACCAACAGTTCACAATTTCACATACAGATAATAAATATTGGAAGGTAGATCTGTGGGAAACTTTAGAAATCAACAGACACAAACACACAGGTAGACTCATTAATGAACAAGTCGATTTAAGCCCTTCACTTCTATTGAATCTCTTCAGAAAGCAATCTATTACTTAATTTTATCGGATATATCTGTCATTAATCACCACATAAGAAGAAGAAACTCAATAAGCTTTCAATAATTTAAGATTATTTGTATTTATATTCTCATTTTCGTCTATATATAGTTGTCATCATTTCTGTACATTCATTCGTCTGAAGAAGCTACGGTGTAGTGAAACGAGTTACGAATCACAATTATTCAGTAAAATTCCTCAAAAACATTACTTGTTTTTATTATTTCAATGGAGACCAAAGTTCATGGAAACTGTGCTTATTAACAATTATTCACCTTGTTGAAAAATTCACTTAGATAAATTTCCAACAGAAATGAATTATCTTAAGTTTTCAGAGTACACTATAACTATTTAAAATTTTTAAATTAATATTTAATCCTTTCAAAAATTATTTAATATGACGTGACCTTCTGAAGCAGTGTTAAATAAAAATTATGATTAATGAAGATGGAGCGAGTTTCGAATGTTTTCATTGAAAATTTCACCCTTTTCAAGAATTTTTTCTTTGTTTAAATATTAACAGTTTCTGAAATATCTGCAAGAACTAAATACATTTTTTTCATCTTTAATTGTTATAACTTTTGAAATTTCGTATATACTTTGGGCAGATTTTTCTTGGCATTTTTAACTTGTCGACTAGACTCGTAAGCAATATTTCAAAAAATCTTAACGACATTTATCAGTGGCCGGAACATTTGAGGTTTCAACTTGTTATCTGTCTTTGTGGCCCTATTACATTATTCAAACAATGCCTGTAGCAAGTTCTGATGTGAATTTCTGTATCGCATCACGTATTCCCAGAGATTCTATGAATAGTTCATGATTTCATAATAAAGCTCTATTATGTGAACCCGGTTTCCTGGAAAATCATTTCATGCAGAATTGAACCGTCATTATTGGAATGGACATTGAATTTCATCCTATAAATTCAACATATCGTCGCCTTCCACACGTGACGAAACCTAACAAATTTTCAAAATTGAGTTACAGAGATAGAACATATTTGGATGAAATCATTTCACGAACTGGCGTAATTGAAATATGCTCAGTTTTCTGTTAAATATTACATTTTTGTCGTATCTGACAAAACTAAATTTAAGATTCTCACGAATACTCGTAAGACAGGTTATGTCCTGTCTTGAGAACAAATACAGTTCAAATCTTCACTAACGTTAAGGTGTATCTACTGTAAACATGAATGGACATGCTTCTCTGAAAATAGTCGGTTACTCCACTTTAACCCTTAACTGGTATCGTCGGGTCCAAACTGACCGCGCGCGGTTTTAATTTATTGCCAGTCGTGTGTTTCCGCGAGTACGCAGTGGTGGCTACATGACTTCTCCTATAATAGGGGTACAATTGAGTATCTCAATCGGCAGTTCGATTGAAGCAGCGGAAGGAGACTGTTGTTGGGCGTTTTCGGGTCAGATTTGACCCGACGATACCACTTACGTATATTCTTTATTTATTATTTTATAAGTTCACAATGGATTTTGTCTCTATTGACGGTAAGCAGTATATAGGGGAAGAAATACATCAGTTGTTCTTGGAACGGGAAGAAGATGGGGACTTTAGTGACACCTCTACTATTAATAGTGACCACGATTTGGAAGAAGAATACAGCATAGATGAAGATGTGACAGTTGAAACTGAACCAGATCCTAATGACGGGTTCGATGGAGATACAAAGGATGCAGCAACTAACCCGGTCCAGGTAACGCCCTCATCTTCTGCAAGTTATGTTCATGGAAAAAAACTGGTATAATTGGTATAAACAAGCTCCTGTACTCAGTTGAACCAGAAGCCATAATATTATTCTTCATTTGCCAGGATTAAAAACAGTGGCCAGAAATTTGCAAATAAAAAATCCCTTAGATTACTGGTCTTTTCTCATAACCGATGAAATAATATCCATAATTGTGGATTGTACCAATGAGATAATAACAGAGCTATCAAGTAATTGTGAAGAAACCGCCTCATATTGTAATCACACCAATTCGATTGAGATAAAAGCATTTTTTGGATTACTCTATTTGACATCGAGTTTCAAATCTAACAATGAAGGTGCCGCAGGTTTATTTACTTCCGATGGTACCGGCAGAGATATTTTCAGAGCCACCATGTCCCTAAAGAGATTTCTGTTTCTGTTGATAGCATTTTGACAAACTTTCGACCCGAGATGAGAGAAGAACAGACAAATTTCGCCATATATGTGAAATTATTGACACCTTTATAAAGAACTGTCAAAATTCTCATACTCCGTGTATACATGAAAAGTAAGCCTAACAAATATGGAATAAAGACATTATGCCTGTGTGATGCAAAAACTCGAATTCGTCTATACGGGCAAATCACAAAATGTGCCACCTAGTCCACAAAAATTCTCGGTGCCAACTCCAACGGTTTTATCACTAATCGAACCAGTCAAGAACACCAATAAAAATATCACTGCAGATAACTGGTTTACGTAACTGAAAATGGTTGAAGAACTGCGCAAGAACAAATTGACGTATGTCGGCACAATGCGCAAAAATCAAAGATAAATCCCTGAATATATAGTCTGTTGTGTTTACCAGTACTACAACTTTAGTCTCCTCTAACCTAACAAAACCCAATAAATATGTCATATTGTTATCAACAATGCACCATGATAACAAGGTAGACGAAGATTCAAAAAAATCTGATATAATACTGTATTATAATGCCACAAAAGCGGAAGTTGATGCGTTGTATCAAATGTGTGCAAGTTACAATACGTAGAACCAGAAGGTGGCCGTTGGGACTTTGGTAAGCAGTAATGAACATAACATCTGTAAATTCTTATGTTATGTTCAAATACGGAACTCAAATTTGTATGAAGCGACGAAATTTCATTATGCAGTTAGGAAAATCTCTGATTGAGCCTCATACGAGACGAATGAATGATGGAATGAATGAAGGAATGATGCTAAGCAGTCCACAGTATGCAGCATGTGTACCAAACACGTCTGTAGGGTCCACAGTGCATCTACCGTATTGTGTGAAAGATGATGTGCTACAAACGTTGTGGCACGTTTTCTTATTTGATAAGGTTTTCTGTGGATTTTTGAAAAAATAAGTTGTGAGTTTATTATGCTACATATGAATTTTCCACCTCGTTTTTGAAGAATTTAGCATTTTTCGTTATTTCCTTTAGGAAAATTCTTTTGTTTTTGAATTTTTTGCATTATCATTAACTTTATGTTGTCAAAATAAAGAGTTTCCGTTTGAAGGGCTCTCTTGTGTATGATCATGTTAAATACATACCATAACATATATTACTATGAGTATTCACGAATTTATAGCTCTCAGGCACTTTTAAAACCACTGGGTCAAAACTGACCAGACGATACCAGTTACGTACATAAAAGTAACGATACCAGTTAAGATATCAAAAAGTAACAGTTTATTAGTGTGTCCAACTCCACAACTAGACAAGACGCAAAATTTATCAATCGTAATAAGGCGAGGATTATGTTAGAAATAATAAAAAACAAGTACTGTGTTTTAAGGAATTTCACTTAATAATTGCGATTCGTAACGCGTTTCACTACACCGTAGCTTCTCCAGACGAATGAATATACAGAAAAATATAAATGAGAATATAACTATAAATGTTCTTGAGTACTTAAAAGCTTATTGGGTTGCTTCTTCTTAAGTGGTTATTTATGACAGGTATATCCACTAAAATTAAGGAATAGATTGCTCCCCGAAAAGATTCAATAGAGGTGAAGGGCTTAAATCGACTTGATCATTGATGAGTCTTCCTGAGTGTTTGTATTTATTGATTTCTAAAGTTTCCCAAAGATCTACCTTCCAATATTTATTATCTGTATGCAAAATTTCAAACTGTGGGTCGAAAGAATGATTATATTCTAAGAGATGATTCGCGTAATTTGAATCTGATTTTTTATTTGAAAAACTGCGTTTATGTTCCGATATTCTAATATTAAAATTTCTATGTGTTGTACCAATGTAGAAATTATCACAGTCATTGCAATTCAATCGATAAACACCTGATTTATTGTTTTTACCTGGTTTGGTTTTATTATTTTTTATATATTTGCCTAAATTATTATTAGTTTGGAAAGCTATGTTGAAATTATTGCTACTTAAGCCCTTCACCTCTATTGAATCTTTTCGGGGAGCAATCTATTCCTTAATTTTATTGGATATACCTGTCATAAATAACCACTTAAGAAGAAGCAACCCAATAAACTTTTAATTACTCAAGAACATTTATAGTTATATTCTTATTTATATTTTTCTGTATATTCATTCGTCTGAAGAAGCTACGGTGTAGTGAAACGCGTTACGAATCGCAATTATTAAGTAAAATTCCATAAAACACAGTACTTGTTTTTTATTATTGATAATAGAATTTTACCAAGTAAAAGCCTCCCAAATTTAAATTATGTTAGAACGTAATTTGTGAGTAAATATTTTCAAAGATGGATGTTCTTGTGCAATGGAAAGATAACTCGAAAAATGTAGTATTGGTAAATGAGTTGCGAATTTGCGATGGTGGTGAAATTATTGTGGGAAAAACTGCTAAACGGCAAAACATGGTATGTGGACGCGTACTTGCTCCTCAGAATTTGTGCAGAAAGGAAATGTATTACTTTAGCAAAAAAAATAAATGAGCAATGTCAAATTTTACAATACTGGGAATATTTTCTGGCTAAAACAAGTTGTTCGGAACATTAAAAAAAGATAAAAATCTTTATAATCCGACCTTTTAGATAGCAGTAGTGATAATACTCAGCTGCCTTCAGCTAATTATAATAGATGTCCAAGTGATAACCCGTTGCCTGCAACTGGTATTGATAGATGTCCAGCTTATTTGATGGACGGTGCAGAAAGGGAGGGTAATAATTTACCAAGAAAAATAAATAAGCAAAAAATTGCAAAAAAATACATAAATCAGTCATGTATACAGATTAGCTATGAAGATGGAGTTGACATTTTCAATTATTATTATGGACTGGGAGATTTAACAAGGCAAAGAGAGTATTTGCTAAGACATATCAAACGTAAGAAACTGAACGAAAAACTACTGGAAAATAGAAATCATGCTTAAAGTATAATGTAATAATATCGAATCAATATTTCACTGTTTGCAAAGCATTATTTTTAAATACCTTGTTAATTTCAGATCGTACTCTACGAACTGCATTGCGCAAAATAAATGAATTTGGTATTCTACAAAAGGATATAGGAGGTAGCAGACGAAGAATGTATGTATGCCGGCTTCATAATCCGGGATACCCTTCCTTCACCAATATTAATCTATCCAAACACGAAATAATAAAAATAAAACAGATAAGGGAAAGAAATCTGGTGGATACATACTTAGCAGCGATAGCACAGCTCTACAAAAAAAATTTTTTTTATTGTTGCCCTGGATATCATCGCAAATTTTTATGTTTTCAAGTGCCCAGATTACGAATATATTCATGAAAGTTCTCAATGTGCTCGTATTTTCATGATTTTTGCATTTGTTATACTTTGAACAATTATAAGCTTGTTAGAAATAAAATTTAATTTTCCAGTCATGATTAGGCTTCTGCGCAACTTTTTCGCGCATACAAACATCACCTGATCCCCACTCTCAGACCCCTTGCTCCACAGAACAGCTGGGATCTCAGTTATTTGACAATATTGAAGTACATATACACGTAAATCTGGATAAAGTGTCATGGATCAATATTTTGTTTCAATTACTGAATGTCCATTCTTATATATTTGTCTTCTAGTCTAAAATATGAGTTCGTCACGAAGAAAGTGTAAATATTGTAGTGATTTATTTTGTTATATTTGCGGTGTTTATATACCAAAAAACAAAAAGAAATATCACAGACTTTGTCAAAGAGACTTATGTTGAATATTTTGGTTTCAAAATGGACAAATTAGGGAAACCATGGATTCCTAATAAAGTTTGTAAGTCCTGTGTTGAGTCTTTACGGTTGTGGAAAAAAGGTGAGCGTTCTGGATTTGACTTTGGTATTCCTACGATCTGGATGGAGCCTACGAATCATTTAGATGATTGTTACTTTTGCGTAGTAGATGTTAAAGGTTTTAATCGAAATCAAACGTGGAGATACCCAGACTTACAGTCTACGAAATGTCCGGTTCTACACAGTTCAAATCTCCCTCGGCCCATATACATTTCAAAAGTAATTCGCATGCCCTCAGAAACAATGATGTTACCAAATTCACAGAAATCGGGACCATCTACTAGTGGAAGTGAATGGGAAGGTGAAACATCTACGCCAAAGTTATTTTCTCAAAATGAACTCAGTGATTTAATATGTGATCTCAATTTATCAAAACAAGGATCAGAACTGTTAGCCTCAAGATTGAAAGAAAAAAATTTATTGGCATCAACAGTAACAATTACAACATACAGAACGCGAGAAAAAGAGTTATTACAATTTTTTAGTGAAAATGAAGGATTAGTGTATTGTAATGATATCGCGAAGCTGCTTATAGACATGGGTTTAAAAGAGTACAAATCTACTGAATGGCGCCTTTTTATTGATAGTTGCAAAAGAAGTTTAAAATGCGTCTTATTGCACAATGGAAATAAATTTGCATCAATTCCAATTGCCCATTCAACGAAACTCAAAGAAGAATATGAAAATGTAAAATTAGTTTTAGAGAAAATTAAATACTCTGAGCATCAATGGCCGATCTGTGTGGATTTAAAAATGGTTAATTTTTTACTTGGCCAACAAAGTGGATATACAAAATACCCTTGCTTTATTTGTATGTGGGATAGTAGAGCAAAGCAACTGCATTGGGAACAAGATGTTTGGCCTGTAAGAAATTCTTTAACTGTCGGTAAAGCCAACGTAATAAGGAGCCGCTGGTGAGCAGAGACAAAATCATACTTCCCCATTACATATTAAGTTAGGTATGATTAAGCAATTTGTAAAAGCGTTGAACAAAGACGGAAATTGTTTTAATTACATTTGCAGAAAATTTCCGCAGCTTAGTATGGAAAAATTGAAAGGTGGAATATTTGATGGTCCTCAAATACGGCAATTGATGAAAGACTCAGATTTTATCAAAGTTATGACTGTTCCGGAAAGTAAAGCTTGGAAAAGTTTTGTGTTGGTTGTCGAAAATTTCCTAGGTAACCATAAAGCAGCAAATTATGAAGAAATTGTGCAAAATATGCTGACAAACTTTCAGACTTTAGGAGCAAATATGAGTATTAAGTTACACTATCTCCGCAATCATCTAGATAAATTTCCGGATAATTTAGGAAATTATATTGTGGAACAGGGAGAGCGGTTTCATCAAGATCTAAAAGTGATGGAAGAAAGGTATCAAGGTCAATGGCCTCGAGGGGTTCATGATGCGGGTAAGTCACGCACTCCTCCGGCAAATTCACTAATTCATTCACGTTCCAGCAAAGAAAGCAAACTTTTGATAGAGTTTTGCAATATCAGGATCGAAAGTCAAATAAGTCAAACAACCAACACAACTTATTTACATTTTAATGGGTATGAGTTACATACGAGATTTAGGTTTAAAGGGGGCCTCTATGTTTTCGCCAGATCGGATGGAGGACACAATGGAGGACGATGCTATCGACCTTGCGTGGTTTAAAATCTGTTTGCAGGATAAAAGACTGTTCTTATGCTGTCTATATCGCTCGCCAAACGATATTCACTTCCCTAGACTGTTTCAATATCTAGGTGATAAGTTGGATTGGATTCAGACATATCATCCGGCAGCTGAGGTCATTATACTGAGTGACTTCAACGTTCACAACACCGACTGCCTCCGCTACTCCAACAGAACAGATAAAGCGGGAAGACGGGCTGAAACTTTCGCAATCAGCCGTAATCTAACGCAGCTAGTCGACGAACTGACAAGAATACCTAATTACCCAACGGATTTCCCGAACACCTTGGATCTCTTTTTGACCTCAGATACAGATGATTTTGGAGTGGAGGTCTCAGCACCGCTAGGCAACTCAGACCACAACCTTATATCTGCTACTGGAACCATTGTGCTGTCACTAAACCAAGAACCTGAACCACCCAGACGCATTTGGCACTATAACCGTGCTGATAGAGATGAACTGCGTAAATTCTTTTCGTGGTTCCCATTCAGTGATGTTTGCCTTTCAGATCCTAGCATCAATGTGTGCACTGAATCTGTTACAAAAATCATTCGTGCAGGAATGGATCTCTACATCCCTAATTATATGAAAAGAACAACAGCACAAGATCCATGGTTCAACAAAGACTGTGAAAGAGCCTCTGCAGCCAAGAGCAGAGCTTACAAGTCAAGGAAGATAAATCCAACAGAGGAAACAAGAACAACCTTCGTAGGAATACGGAACGTATGAAACCTGACAACTGCGGGACTAGACAATTCTGGTCTATGGCGAAGACTGTCAGTGCCAAGTTCTGCAAATCTGAACAACTCAGGCAAAATATTTCGAAAGAGTATTCAAATCAGTTCACGACTATTTTGGTACTTATAGGTATTGTAATATTTGTGAGGTTATTCATACCTACTTTGATTATCGTAGGTGAGCCATGCCGAGAAAATACAGAAGAAAGGCGGGCGTTCAAAGAATATCTTGGACAACAGAGCAGCTAGAATCAGCTTTTGATGAAGCTGACAAAACAGAATTAGATATCAATGAAATACCCAAACAATTTGGTATTCATCAAGAACATTACGAAGTCTTGTCGACTTATAATATTATCAAGAAGGCTTCTATTTTTTTAATGCAAATTATATTAAAGAACTAATTGATTTATTTTGACAAAAAACTAAATCCATAATATTAGACGCCCTTACTTACCTTTAGTACACCTCACAAGATTATATAAAAGACCAGGGAACCACTTCCACATTTTTTAGTTGGCCGACTTATGAAGCTCCAACGGGTGACTGGCGGTCAGCGCAAATGCATAAAATATGTTCAAATATTTCTATGAGCGTTTTAGAGATGTCAGCACTAGAATACATTCAATCTACACTCGGAGGCAAAATTAGCTGAACACTCGAAAATTTAATCAAATTCGAAGTTCGATATTTTTCCTAATTCTCAACCGATTTAGATGATTTGTTCGGCCAGTTATAGATCTACTCTTCTGCTTTGTAGAAATTATAAGAGGAAACAAAAAAAAATTTGAAAAAAATTTTATACGGGGGCAAAACTAAAAGTGTTTTTTTTGTCAAAAATTCGTAACACCCTGTGGAATTTCGTGGTCCGAGTTGAAACGTACAATATCATGGTCTGTCAAGACACATCTTCCTACAGTAACGCCCTTCTTGTTTCATGCGTTTATCTCTATTTTTGCAAAATATATTTAATTTCAAGTGGAAAATCACCATTTTGGAGAAATTCCATTGAATCAAGAAATTGTCATTAAAATTCGTCTATCAATTTGGAATTTTCTTATTATCACTCAGGCGTGTCGAAATTGTCGTTTGCTATTTTAATGTTCGAATTGCATTAGTTATTGATGACAATTTAGTTAATTTGGTGAAAATTAGGAATTCATAGGAGATAACATACGGTAGGTATTAAAATACACAACCGAATTCTGGGACCATTGATAAAACTTTTCATTTACACATGTGCACACCTTTTTTCATCAAATATGAAATACAACACACGTTTTTTTGTATATGACCACATTTGCACTTGTTTAAAGAATGAGAGTTTTCCATTCTTTGATTTGATACAAATTCGATCGGTTGCGGTGTTTTGTGATTCTTTTACTGTTTACGATTCGAAACGGCATTTTTCATTCAGAATGAGAGATTTACCACCAACCTCAGTAGCAAGGGCAGTTACATTGATCGAGGAAGAGCGCACCTACCGCTCAGTCGGTACCATGTTGGGTGTCTCGACGTCGGTTATCCATCGAATCTACCGACGTTACAGGGAAACTGGATTGCACGTGAGGAGGCGAGGACAAGGAAGAAATCGGACAACCCGCGCTATACATGACCGTTTCATCGTCAATCAAACCATAAGAAATCCTCGTCTTACTGCTGTTCAGGCACGTAACCTTTTACAAGCAGTGAATAACATTAACGTCAGTGTGAGGACAGTCAGAAGACGATTAAATGAAGTTGGTCTGAGATCATACGCGCAAGCACGCGCACCAAGACTCGATAGAGCCCATCGGGTAGCAAGATTGGCGTTTGCTAGGGAGCATGTAGCATGGACAATCAATCAGTGGAGACGAGTTTTATTTAGTGATGAGAGCCGATGTTGTGTGAATTTCGTGGATGGTAGAGATAGAATATGGAGGCCTCGAGGGGAACGGTACAATCAAGCGAACTTCGCAGGAACTGAGCAATACGGTGGAGGGTCAGTTATGATATGGGGTGGCATATGCTTGGGAGTACGAACAGAACTGGAGATTATTGGCAATGGATTACTTAATGCCCATCGGTATATAACAGAAATCTTGGAGCCCCATGTTGTGCCTTTTGCTCCTTACATAGGGGAAAATTTCCTTTTTATGCACGATAACGCGCGCCCTCATACTGCGCGCATAGTGATAGAATATCTCAATGAACTTGGGATCACACGAATTGACTGGCCGTCGCGGTCACCGGATTTAAACCCGACCGAACACGTTTGGGACATTCTTGGGAGAAGGGTTCGACAACGGAATCCAGGCAACGTTGAAGAGCTGACATTGGCTTTGGTGGAAGAGTGGGACAACATACCACAACAGATGATAGACAACATCATTGGGAGTATGCGAAATCGTATTCGCGCTGTAATAAGGGCTCGGGGGGGTCATACTCGCTACTAAAATCAAATGTTTTTTTTTGTGGGTCATCATGAACATTTTTCTCAACATGTTCATTTCATTTCACGAGTGTATCACCAGGATACACACCTACTCTCAATTTTGGACAGGAATGATAATTATTATAGAGTGTCACACAAAAAAATTCAAAAATAAGTGTGCAAAATCAACGATTTTTCCAGTGTACTTCGAGTTCTCGCGGAGCGTGAAATTGGCCAGTGAATTTCAAAAATTTTAATTTCGTTAGATTTCCGCTTCTCTAATTTTGATTTTATTTTTTGGCTAACCTCGGATGTTATGCACCTACGCAAGATTAAAAATAAATTCTTGAAATTTGTGACTTTTCGCTTCAAATTGGATATCTCTTGTAAAAATAGAGATAAATGCATAAAACAAGAAGGGCGTTACTGTGGGAAGATGTGTCTTGACAGACCATGATATTGTACGTTTCAACTCGGACCACGTAACACCACAGGGTGTTACGAATTTTTGACAAAAAAAACACTTTTAGTTTTGCCCCCGAATAAAATTTTTTTCAAATTTTTTTTGTTTCCTCTTATAATTTCTACAAAGCAGAAGAGTTGATCTATAACTTGCCGAAAAATCATCTTAATCGGTTGAGAATTAGGAAAAATATCAGACTTCGAATTTGGTTAAATTTTCGAGTGTTCCGCTAATTTTGCCTCCGAGTGTATTATTGAATAATGCTTGTGTATCTATGTGCTCCTTGTATCATTGTGAACCACCCCCCCGCCGCCATAGTAAGATAGAGTAAATCAAATTTTCTTTTATCCATCATGTTAAATTAATTCTAATTATTTATTGCAATGACGTATTTTTTCTGCGAAAAAAACGGAAAGAATTAACGACATACCTGGTAGAAAGAAATTGAACGCGGAACATTCTGTACATCATCGATGGGTATATAAATACGGCAAGTTGATAAAGCACATACAATTATTGGCTCTTCAATCGTCCAGCTCGCAATAAAGCAGTTGGAGTGGCAATTTCGAGCCTTCCGAAATGAACAATGCTAAATGGACAGCACGAGATATGTGCTTTTGAGTATCAATCTCGAGTGTTCATAGAACATTGAAACTATACACATTTTATTCTTTCAAAATTGGAGCAAGTTCGCATCATCATTTAATATGTTACTAAAATCAGTCGTCCATTTTATGTAGTGTTTCCTCGGGCCCGGATAAAGCTGGACACATTAAGGCTTTTTGGATAATGTCCGAACAAATTAGACGATATCCGGCCTGTCAGGCTTTCATTAGTCTTCATATTTGATCATTTTACTTGAACTTCTTCTATTTATATTATATTTCTTCTATTGAAAAAGCTTTGATTGATTCCAATAGAAATAAGAAATGAATGATTAACTTAGAAGATTCATTTCAAAATTCTTTAGTTATTTCGATAGAATTTTATACTAAAAGTTCAAAAAAGCCGAGTTTTACTAACAAACAAGGGAAGAAATTTATGGTGTCTGACTTTTTCGACCAAATGATTTGTACCCAAATGAGCACATATGCGATTCCGAAGATAAAGAACTATGAGCACACCTATAGGGCATGTTAAAACTTCGAGGTCATCTGGTAGAATATCAATAGACTAGTTCTTTATAAGTTGGAATGAGTACGAATCGAAGAGGTGAGGTCGTTATAAGGACCTGAAACAAAATATTTGTCTGATTGAAGTTTACTCAACATGCCTCTCAAGAAGATAATTAGGAAGATTCAGGTACCTGAACCTCGGGAGGTTATTTATATGTCGATGGTTGCAAATAGAAATGAACCTTTCTGATAGCTACCTGCCGGGACTGAATTTACATGCACCCTCCTTGAAGTAGGAGAATGATAGGTAATCATCAAAGGCTGAATCTGGTAAATAAGGTGGATGGCAAACGCAACGATTCACAAATGAGTAATTTAATGTCATGAGAAAGCAAACGATAACATCTTTTCAAGAACTACTTTCGATCTAACAACAGCAAGCGTAAAACTCATCATAGAAGACCACAAAACACCCCATGTACAAATATTGACGAAAATTTTTTTTTCAGAAAAGGCTCAACCTGAACTATATACTTTCAAATTGTTAACATAATTTACCCAAAGTAAGTGTGTACACATTAAATTATATTTAATTTTCCACAGTGAAGTTTGCCTTATATTAGTTAAAATAATACAAACGTTAGGTAAAACTCTTCTTCTAGTTGGATTAACACAGATGTTTGTTTTCCTTAATTTCACGATCAAGTAGAAATCTGCATTTTCTGAAAACTTTGTGTTTAAACCAGGAATACAGCTCGATCCTACTCCTAGCGTTCCATCAATCTCGATACGTAGAATGTTTTAATTGTATCGGAATATTACAGATCTTTTTGTTCACTACGCCTAGAAACTAAGGCTCAATTTCAATATTTCGAATTTCTTTATTGGTAGCAACTAATCATTAACACGTTTCCTTTTGGATATATCTGGACATATGCAAACAAAATTCTTGTTCCTCTCATGAGAATAAAATGAAAGAAATAAAGTGAGATTTTGCAAGATGGATAACAGCCGATGTTCATGAATTTTTGTGTGTAACGTTTGCTCTTCTTGAAAATTTTCGGTTATAATACTACGTGAATCACGAAATTTGACCCCGGCAGACTGTGGTGAAGCAGTAGTGTCGGAAAATCGGCATTTAGAAAGATAATAACTGAAAGAAAAATCATTATTAAATATAATGGATAACCGGTATAGGAAAATTATGCATCCCACGGTGTACCAAATGTAATGGTTTGTATTATAGAGGTGAAGACTGCACAAAATCTGTAACTTGCGCAAATTGTGCAAAAGCTCATTCAACGAATTATTGTTCGAGTGTATTCAGAAATGCAGCAATTGTGTTCTTTCAATCGGGAAATATGGTATCAAATATCCTGACTATGATGGTTATTCCTCTGTAGTTGCTACATTCATGTTTGTCACCTGATTTGTAAATTAGGATTATCATTGAAATCTGCCAGTCTTCCGGGATTCGTTCTCCTTGCCATACCCTATTATATATTTTCAAAAGCACGTCTTCTCCATATTGTCCCATATTCTTGATCATTTCGGTCGTTATCTTGACATAGCCTGGGGCTTTTCCATTTTTCGAGCGTTTTATAGCTTCCTGTAATTCCTGTTTTGTTATCTTTTCTTGGTCTCTATCTTCTTCTATGCAAAGTTATAAATGTCAGAGTTCTTCTTCCTCCTACATGATTTAACTATTTTATAGAATAGCTTTTGGTTTGCTTTGCTCTCGGCTTCTATTTTTCCCCGAATTCTACCCATTTTCTTCTTTTAGATGCCATGACTAGATCTTTCACTCGTTTTCTTGCTTGTTTGTATAACTCATATTTTTCTATAGTTTTACAGTGGAGATAATTTGCCCATGCTCTCTTCTTAATTTTCACTTCCTCTCTAATTGCATCTGTCCCCATGCCGTTCGTTTTGCGTTATTTCTCTTTCTGCTGCTTCCACATACTTCTTTAGCAGAATCGAGAAGAGTGATTTTGAAATACTTCCATAAGTCTCCTGTGCTCATGTTGTCTGTTGCATCTTCTATATTTTCTAGTTTCCTTGAAATGGTTTGCTCGAAAATTTTGGCGTATTCTGGATAGGCGTGTTTGTAAGCCTTTATCGATTCATATTCGATTTTTTTAACTGATATATCTTTACCGTCGTCTTTCAGTTCCTTTTAGATATAAGCTACTAGTCTCTAACGTCTTTTACTTCTTTTCAGGTTGCTTTTCTCTATCAATATGTAGTCTATTATCGATTTCTCTTTTCTACTTTCAACTTGTCTCGTATATTTATGTATATTCTTGTGTTCGAAGAAACTGTCACTAATTATCAAGTACGAAGTGACAAGTACATTAATTTCAGGCACCTATCAGGTGAGCGTAGCCAGTTCAGCTACTTGATTCAAATATTTCAAAGCATTCTGTTAGTTCTTGCAAAATCATCAAAATTCAATATATTCCCAAATTATTTCGGAACTATACAAGATGGTTATAGTACATGCTTATACAATTCCATCTGAAATTTAACGCTTCATCTGATGGCGATATAAAAATTGGTACGTGAAATTTGAAAAAATTGAGTCATTGCTGTTTGAAAAAGGCCAAATTGAAAAAAATCATACAAAACAACGCAATAAACATTTGACATTTGACAGAAAATTCCTTGATCCTTCCTTTATCCACCCAAGCAAGAATTGTGTCTGTAGTGCAAAAGATCTACGAGCTACAATTTTTTTAAATGTTCCTCAAAAATCGAGTTTATAACAAAAATAATTAAATCTGTCAAAACTTTTGACAAATAAGTGACAACAACTTGAGTATTTTATGCCTTGCTCAAATGTCGGTTCTAGATGTATAATAAAAAAGGTAGATTGCCATTTGAAATAACAAAGTGATGACTTCCAGTATAACCGGAAATGGTACCACTTCGGAAATACTTCACTCCAATTGGAAATCGCTAGTTATGGCCGCGGATAAAATTTCAGCTTGATATTGTAATTGTAACTTAAAAAGTTTTTAACGGACGGTCCCGGTGGATATCCCTGTATATAGTAATATTCTTTTTCCATTAGATTATTACTACCCAGCTGCCCTTTGCTGGTTGAGCTTGCACATGAAACATCCTCATATAATTAACCTTGAGCTACGGCAGTTTCGGCAATGTTAAACTATTTTTATACTTTCATTAAATAATCGACCCTGTAAAATAAAAGTATATAATATGTTATATAATATGTATAATATATAATAAGTTCCAACATCGATGATTCAGATTTTATTCGAGAAGGCTTTTTTTAAACGGTTTAATTTAGCTCACCCCGTTTGTTTTATTTATTCTTGGGTCAAATTTAGTAATTCAAATTTCACCCTCTTCCTGTCAACCGATTAATCTGAAATTTTGTATACACTTTGGATTTTGGTGACAATACAATTATATTTATTCATTATCATTATAAATACAAGAAGGCCGCCGCTACAAAATGGCGGATAATTTATGTTTTATTAATCCTATCAATATGGGTATCAAATGAAAGGGCTCAACAAGCAGAATACAATATACTATAAAAAATTGAAATCCAAGATGGCGGCCGCTACAAAATGGCGGATAACATAGCTTTTATCAATCCCATCAATATGGGTATCAAATGAAAGGGCTCAACAATCAGAATACAATATACTATAAAAAATTGAAATCCAAGATGGCGGCCGCTACAAAATGGCGGATAACGTCCTATCCTATCAATATGGGTATCAAATGAAAGTGCTCAACCAGTAGAATACAATGTATCCAGCCTGAATTCACCACCCAAGTCAAGATTTTGTATCGTGTTGAGGACTGTGTGGCGTTAGGGTGGCTAAAAATGATACGTCGTTAGCGGTACACCACCCAAGTTAAGGTGAAAGGTTAAAACGCGCCGAGAACTGTATGGCATTAAGGTGGATAAAATAGATATGTCGTTAGCGTAAGATCTTTGCAAGGACTACGTATAGAGGAGTTGGATTGCAATAAACTAACGGGCAAGAAACCTTGCAATAATGAAGCACTAAATGAATTAAAAAGAATGCGAAATAAAAACTAAAAACTAGAAAATAAAAATAGGTAAAAAAACTTTTTAAGTTAAACGGTTTTATGTTAAACATACATTGCACTGTTTAAGATAAATGTACTAAAAACCAAAAAATTATAAAATAGATACAGTCGTGGGAATTATAAACATATGCATAGACTAGACTAAAATAAAACCGTGGGGCACGTCAATTGTCTACAAATTATCGACTTAATGTGCGATAGAAGAATCGTTTAATTCGTCGTTAAGCAGTTGGCCCGCAGACGGTGAGGAAATTATTTACTATTTTCTTGCTCATGGAAATTCTAATAGTTATACACTCCATGTAAATAAAAGAGATGTTTTAACTAGTTTATCGTTGGACATTCACACTGCTGGCTGGCGAGGAATCGTTTCACTGCTTGTTGTTTGTCTTTAATCGACAAAACATATGACCAAAGTACTACTCGCTCACCACTATGAAACCCTAAAACTCGCTTATAATCGAGCTTGCTAGCTTGTTTCCACATTCTATCCCTACTTATCACACGTCCATCGTTGTCGGTTGCACAACTGCCTAATAATTATAGTGTAACATTACAAAACAAACATTTTAATCAACGATTGTAGACAATTGACGTGCCCCACGGTTTTATTTTAGTCTAGTCTATGCATATGTTTATAATTCCCACGACTGTATCTATTTTATTATTTTTGGTTTTAGTACATTTATCTTAAACAGTGCAATGTATGTTTAACATAAAACCGTTTAACTTAAAAAGTTTTTTTACCTATTTTTATTTATTTTTTAATAGAATGTTCTAAAAGTTCCACCATTTCATGAAAATGCAATAACCCCGTTTTTTATCTTCTTTGATTGTTTGTTGAATTTCCAGGTATTAACCATTCGTTGGTTGTCGTTGACGACGTTTCGGCTGGGTCGCACTAGCCATTTTCAAGTCGGAGATTCTTCTTCAACTGTAGCGTATCTCTGTTGCGTGGTAGCTTTATACTTCCGCGATCTCAAGTTGTACTGTGGCGCGCTCCTATTGGTCGGCTGTTTCAAAGAACTACCAGAAAATGAAGCCGAAGTAATAAGACAAGACGTCACATCGATAATAAGAAAATTCAAACCTTGCCACCCCAACTTCACCAAAGAAGAGCTGAACGCATTAAAAACATTGAAGAAAAATGAGATCATAATTCTTCCCGCGGACAAAGGCAACGCAACAGTGGTCATGAACAAACACGACTACGAATCAAAAATGACGGACATATTAGCAGATTCTATTTACAAAAAAACCAAACATGACCCAACCGCATACCTGGAGAAGACCACGAAAGCTAAAATCTCCGCCACTCCGCTAGAAAGTGACTTGAAGAACCAGTTGATTCCAAGAGAAAAATCATCTCGCTGCCCAAAGATTTATGCACTACCGAAAATCCACAAACCGACCACACCTCCGACCTATAGTAAGCTCCTTTGATGCACCACTCCAGAAGCTGGGAAAATTCTTGGCCAACTACTTACAACCTACAGTTAGAAAAGCCGAGTCCTACATAAGCAATTCAGCCCACTTCGTCGAGAAGCTACGAAATATCTCTATCGACCAAGATGACATTCTAGCTAGCTTAGACGTGGTATCGCTATTCCCCAATATCCCTGTCGAAGACACTTTGGACACCCTTTACTCCGACTACGACTTTCCATCATACATAATAGATCAACGGAACACTGCTTGAAAAACACATACTTCAGTTACAAAAAAGAATATTACAGACAAATGGATGGAGCACCCATGGGGTCACCAATATCAGCAGCAATAGCGAATCTATTCATGAAAAGCCTGGAAAGAAAAGCATTAAAAACGCAAAACTCACACCGAAGATCTGGCTGAGATACGTCGATGACATTTTCATAATTTGGCAACACGGACAAGAAAAACTCAATGAATTCGTACATCATATGAACCAACAACACAATAAGATAAAGTTCACTGTTGAACTGGAATCCAACGATTCCCTTCCTGGACGTTATAATACGAAAACACTTGGATGGCAATTTAATTTTCGATGTCTATAGAAAACAGACACATACCAACCGACATTTGAAAAGAAATTCGCATCATCACCCCGCACAATTGAACTCAGTGATTAAGACGCTAGTTCATCGGTCGAAAACTCTATGTTCCCCAAACAACATCCACGAAGAACTAGAACGACTAACAGACATTGTTCAGAAAAACGGACATGACAAGAGCAATAAGAAGAGCCATCAAAAACGAAAAATGCCAAACGAGGAAGCTGACGTAAAAACCAAACCTATAAGCCTTGCCATCCTACCATACTTCGAAGGACGAACCGATAAGATAGGAAAAATTCTTCAGAAACACAACATCAAGTCTATCTCTACAATCCACACAATACCAACCACAACAATTTGAGAACACCAAAAGACAAAATACCCCTCGAAAACCAAGGCGTCTACAAAATTCCGTGCACGGGCTGTGATCGCGTCTACATTGGGGAAACAAATAGAAGAATAGAAGTTCGGATACAAGAACATAAGAATTCAGAAAAACGACAAGCACCTTCATCAGCAATCTTCCAACACTCGAGCTCAACTGGTCACAAACTCGACTACGGGAACACAAAACAGGTAGCCAACATAAAACTACGAAAAAGGAAAATAAGAAAAGCCATCGATATAGAAAACACAACTATGAACAAACGGGATGACGCCATAAATTTACCAGCTCCTTGAAAGACAGTATTAAAATATACGCCACCGGGAACACAGCAACAGGACGACACAAACAAGAAAACAGTAAGGGCAGCGTCGAATACACTCAGTCCACGGGTCGAACAGCCAACCAATAGGAGCGCGCCACAATACCACTTGAGATCTTCTTCTTCTTCTTCACCGTGTAGAAGGCGTAGCGCCTGTTCAGTTCCGGTTTCCCTGCAGCAGTTCTTGTGAAGTAGATTGCCAACTATCCCGCCATCGTTTTGGTGGTCGTCCAACGGGTCTTCTTCCGTGTGGTATGTTGTTATATACGATTTTGGCTATTCTATCTGTGGTCATTCTGTTAACATGCTGGTTCCACTCTCTTCTTCTTTTTCTTACCCATCTTACAATATCGTCTGTTTCACATTTTTCCCTTATGTCTGTCATTCAATGTGTAACCGGCTATAGTTCTTAGCGTTTTCATTTCTGTTGTTCTTAGTATCCTCTTTGTTACCGACGTTTCCGCACTTATTTCTGCCCCGTATGTCATAATTGGTCGCACACATGTTTTGTAGATTCTGGATTTGCATGGTACATTGAGGTGTTTATTTCTCCCAATTGGTTGTTTAAGATGTCCCGATACTGCAGCTGCTTTGTTCACTTGTCTCCTCACTTCATCTTCAAGGTATCCTGTGCTTGTTATTTTGCACCCTAAGTATTCGAATGACATAACTTGGTCTATAGTGGCGTTGTCTATTGTTAACTTGCAGCGCAGAGGTTCCTTAGCTATGGTCATGCATTTTGTCCTACTTGTTGAGATTTCCATATTGAATTTTTTTTCCCGTTTGCTAAAGGCGTATAACATTCTTTGTAGGTCGTCTTCTGATTCTGCAATGAGTACGGCCTCATCGGCATAGCATAAGATGTTAATTTTGTTCTCATGCGGTATCCTTGTCCCAAGTTTTTAACGGTCTCTACAAGTTGGTCCATAACAATATTGAATAGTAGAGGGCTAAGACTATCACCTTGGCGGATGCCCGACGTTGTTCCGAAATGCTGAGTTAGGGTGTGGTTTGTTCGTATTTGCGTTGTTGTATTAGTGTTCAGATCTTTTATGAGTCATATATATTTTTTGGGTACCTCTTTGTTTTCCAGTTTCTTTATTACATCCTCCAGTTGGACTCTGTCGAAGGCCTTCGTTAAGTCTATGAAACAAAGATATGTTGGAGTGTTATATTCAAGAGACTTTTCTACTAATTGCCTTGTTATAAATAGTGCATCGACCGTGGACCGGTTTTTTCGAAAGCCTTGTTGCTCTTCGCTGATTGGCATTGTTGACGTTATGTCATCGGCAAGAATCTTTGTAAGCAGTTTCAAAAAGGTGCTTAATAAGGTTATTCCGCGATAGTTGGCAGGATTTGTTTTGTCTCCTTTTGAAAGATAGTCACTGTTACACTTATTTTCCATTCTTCTGGTATTTTTCCGTGTTGAATTATGATGTTAAACAGTTTTGTGTACTCTTCTCTCATGGCTTCTCCGCCATATTTGATCTTCTCATTTGTTATCTTATCTTCATTTGGAGCTTTCCTATTTTTAAGTTAACTTATTGCCATAGCTACTTGCTCTTTCGTGATTGTTACCGGTTCATTTATAATGTCGTTTTCTAAGTCTTCTTCCGGGGGTTCTTCTTCTAATTCTGATTCGGTGTAGAGATTTTTGAAGTATTTTTCCCATGTTTCGTTTGTGATTGTTTTCAGTTGTATAGTTTCATTGGTGTCCTTTTTTATACCCCTTAATAATTTTCAAATTCGTTTTTGCGCTCCGTATATATCCGCTTCCATTATATATATATATATATATATATATATATATATATATATATATATATATATATATATATATATATATATATATATATATATATATAAAATAACAATATATGTAAATTGATATTTAATATAGAATATATTTTTAAAAACAATATTATGTATTTGAAAGTTATTCAGTCTTCATCACTATCTTCATCTATTACAGTAACTACTTCTTCAAAATCAAAAATATTTGTCAAATGCTCTGCAGGTTTATTTATTTTCGATAAATACATTCCGTGCAATAAATAATATATAAGAGCTGCAACATGAGAGCAGCAACCAAGGGTTCGGTTGCCGTTGACACAATTTCAACAGTATCGTTTAATTCCACTGATGCTGATTGAATGTGACTGATACTGAATATAAAATTTATAAGTTTTGCTGTTAATGTGCCTCGATTTTACTTCAAACCTAAGAATATTAGATTGTTCTTTTGCATAACTTAACTGCAAAGAATTATCCTCTTGCAGTATTTCTCCTAGATATGAAATGGCTTGTCCTAGTTGGTACGAGCCGGTGAAGAATATTTTACAGTCCTCGATGGTCAATTCTGGAAAATCTAATACTTCGTTTGATGAAAAATTCTGAAATGGTAAAAATTTTCGATTCTAGTTTTGTTCTTGTACATAATCGGCGTGGGAGTAAGGATTAAATCCAAATTATTCTTATCAGAATCCAGACGCTTTCCGAAAAGATTGTATAGAAAGCAAGCAATTTGACAGTACTCTTGAGCATTATGTAAAAGCCGATCATACAGCTGATTATGAAGAAGTTTCCATTTATGGCCATTTATGCCATGTACCGCTCCAACTACCCATCGCAGTTTCGTTACAAATCGTGATGCGTTTGGCTCTTCTGTAGTTAGTTGGTTCATTTTACATTTTAATGCTGGCATTAACACTGTAAATCCTTTGGATTCTAAGAGGGGAACAACGTCTCGAAAACCTCTATCAACAATAAAGATATAACTTTCTTTTACGAGATTACTGAGACCATTTGGTGATCTTAAAATCTCTTCAAGAATATCAGCATCATTTTGTGGCATTAAATGGTTCTTCATTAGTAACAATGAAACCATTTCTTGTAGTAATAGTAAAAGGTTTGGCTAGCTGATTTTTTTGACCCGAATACGATTTACGCTGATAAGCATTATTATTACTTTTTTGATGACCCAATTAAGTTCCGTCAAGAACCAAAGCTAAACGATCCTTTAAATCATGGAGTTTACTCGCAGCGGAAGAAACTTGAGTAAGTAAAAATTCTCTACAGTAAGCATCATATCCGAAACGTGTTAGTAAAATACTTTTGAACGATTTCAAGACTGATTCAATGCTTGTTTGAGCTTGAGTCTATTTCAAGAAGTGCTCCTACGCATTTATTAGAATTGCCTGGTCTTAATTTAATGCGAAATGTGATATAACTGGTTATTTCTTCTCTATATCTTCTTTATTTCTCCATTACGGGGTGCTTCAACGAAAACTAAACAGAGGCTATGTCTACCAAGATATTCATTTCTGATCAAAACGCAAAAACAGGTCAATTTTTGTTTCAAGGGGGACATCTTTTGGGGTACAAAACTTGCCTAAAATATCAACCCCCTAAGCGGGGGTTGCAATCCTTGAACATTTTGAATAGGGAAGATGGGTCGAGTAATGACTCAAGAGAAAGGTCTATATTGCCTTGAACGAATTTTCATTTTTAATTGAAAATTGTAAAATATACAGGGTGAGCAACTGAAAGATAGGGAATACTATTTCCCTGAGACTACTCAAGTTTCAGTGAAGTAAAATGGAACAGATCCAGTCATCATCAAGTACCATCCTCATCTCGAATTTCAACCCCTAGAGCAGAGGTGACCAGCCTTGAAAATTTAGAAGAGGATAGATGGGTCGAGTGATACCTCGAAAGGAAGGTATTATCTTGGTCTGCATCCTTGCGAACGAATTTTCATTTTTGATTGAAAACTGTAGAAGATACAGAGTGAGCTACTGAAACAAATTCATTCCAGTTCAAAGGCTGTCATCTTCCGAAACACCATTCACATCTCAAATTTCAACCCCTAGAGCGATAGATAGTCTTCTCTATTTTTCAGTGGCTCACTCTGTATCTTCTACAGTTTTCAATCAAAAATGAAAATTCTTTCACGGGAATGCAGACAAAGAAAATACCTTTCTTTTGAGTTATTACTCGACCCATCTACCCTAATTTTGATATTCTACATAATGAAAATAATAATACATCAATAAACAGAAAAATTCAGAAGATTTACTTAATAATCAATCACAATTCTAAATTCGTCACTATTACCCCATTTTTTCAGTTCTCAAAAGAAGCAACTCTGAATGTTCCGCCTATTAAACTAAGTACCTGCTTCGACTATTAATATATAAGGCACATCATTATTTTGAATGTATTACTTTTCAGAAGAAGCCATCGTATGGTGAAACGCGTCATAAGTCTGTCACTGTAGTTAAAATTTGAACATCATAGTTGGTTCTCGTAAAGTCATAATAAGTACAGAAATATTTGTCACATATTCATTCAACATCAGGAAAGTATGCAGAATGAAAGATGGAAAAGGTAACACTTTATATTACGAAAGATATATGGACTTCAGTGTGTTTAGCCAAAATATTGTTATTGATTCCTTTAGACCAAAATAGAATTCTTAAGTCGACGATGTAGAAGAAATGCTCCATCAAAAATATAGGTAATGAAGCACTTAGCTTTCAACTATAAATAATGAAAAATAATATTTTCCTGCATAAAATGCCTTGTAGGGAAAAAAGTAAATTCAATATCGGCTCCAAGACAATACTTGCCGTCTTCCCTAGAATTTTTATTGATAATAACATTCCATTTAACATGGTGACTTGGTTAGAGTAGATATAGTTCGAAAATGCAAACTTTATTGAAGTAATCACAAACTTGTTCATTATGCTTGTAACAGCAATGTCTGGAAGAGATATTTCGGATATTTTCATCAAGTGTGGGTTAGATTTGATTTAAATTGCGAAAGACATAATTGGCCTACATTTTCTTTCAGCTAGATTAAATGGAAACACTTAGTTTCTAAGTGATAAGCTGTCAGTTGTAGTTATTCCTTTTCGTTCACGTGTCATAGTGACATCTTGGGATGCCACAAAACTATAGGAATGAGAGCTAGCAGCATTGCATCATTAAGAACCTTCATCCTTTATAAGTTAAAATCTGACTTCAGTTGAGTCGATGCTCCCACAAACTGAACGTAATAACGACTATCTCTTAGCGAAACATGTCCTGAGAACACGAGCGATGATTTACTACGATTGCAAAGTTCGTTTAATGAAAGGACAAAGACTTTTGCAGCGCGCATTTGGTGATGAAAGTCCATCACGGGCAACTGTATTTGTTAGTTAGTTGATTTAGACGAGACGAATATCGCTTGGTGATGAGCAACGCACAAGTAGGCCCTGTTTGTCAGTGATTGTTTACAACATTGAGGAAGTGCGACGTATCAGCTATTAAGTGATCTTGGTATTAGATCAGCAACAGTCAATTCAATTTCAATAATACCGAACAATGAAAATATGTATCTGCACTGTTTGAATGTCAGGATATGCGGGGGAACGCTGCATCGTTAGAATGAATCGTTACACACGGCACAGAAAGACGTTTACTTTTTACGTGAACATTAGGTGAAAGTCATTCCTTATCCACCCTACTTGCTTGATTTGGACATGTGATTTCTGTTTAATAATTCCATGTTTTGTCTTGGCGCACTATTCTCCTCATGCGGAATAAAATGAAAGGAATAAATTGAGATTTTGCAAGCAACTACCACATTGAAAACAGCAAAACATCAAATAACGTTCTTATTCTTTTAATTTTAATTTTCTGTAATAATTCAACGCGAATCACGATATTTGACTGAATGTGCGCAGTGTTGTTAGATGACCTAGGTTGAAATTATTCTCTTCAGACCTAGGGTATCACATATGATACTTAGGAATACAAATTTATTTTTAATATATGATTTCAATTTAGTAATTCGAACTCGGCGGTATCAAGTACGATATACCTCGCCCGTACATAGTTCATGCAGCTGATCGGTTACAAAGTTGAATTGCCGCCAGTACATGCTTGCTTGCAGCGTCGGTCTGTTGATAAAGTGGCGATATCTAACTGGGAAAGAAAACGTAAGTAGGCCATATTCTCATGTTCCATTGAATTGAAGTAGTTGTTCTCTTGTTATTTCATATTCAGTTATGTGCAGTTCGTTTAATTTTCCAACTGGGCATCTTTTAGAAGTGTAAAACAAAAAGGTATCACTGGTGATACCTTGGGCTTGTACCAAAGTAATTTTTCGAGTACACTGAGTTTGTTCGATGGATTATTTCTCACTGTTTCAGATGCTCTAAATCCATATGAACTGCAGGAGCTTGCAGACAAAATGAAACTTGAAGAGTCCGATTTGGGTAGAGAGTTTTCAAATGATGAATTGGAGGAAAATCTTATTCCAGGAGAAAACTTCGATGGGGATCCTCGTCCGGCTGATGAATTTAATTCCAGCGTTTTCCTAGAGATTGCTAAGAAATAATGTGTTCGAGCCAACAAGAAATTTACACTCAGTAAACTACAATATCCAGTTGAAAAAACCATTGGACTACTTTCATAAATATTTGAGTCCGCAGTTTTCCGAAGACGTTGCCTTGTTAACGAACATAAAGGAAATTTTCATACCTGGACGCTTCCCAGAAACTTCAACCATACAGATGAGAAAACTACTTGGTTGTTCAATGTTGATTGGTATTCACTGCCTTGTTCAAGATGACTTGGTCACACGAAACACGAGTACCTCTTATTTCAGATAATATTACAAGAAATCGTTATTTTAAATTACGTTCTAGTTTGAAGATCGAAAATGACAATGCACCTTCAGCAGAAGAAAAATTGTTACATAGATTTTGGAAGGTTAGGTCTCTCTTAAATGAAATACAAAAAGGTGTCGGATGGATGAAAGAACAAGTGATCTTTCAATCGATGAACAGAATATACATCTTGGCATTGAATTTTAATGAAACAGTTGCTTGGGAGAAAGCCCAATCCATAAATGCTTAAAAACTTCGTGATGACCAATGCAAGTGGAATACCACTTGATTTCTATTTATATGAAAGAAAGGGCACTACGGTTGAATCTGCACTGATACCAACTCCAGTGAAGCTGGATACCTTTCCGATTGGGGTTGGTGTTTTTACGGACATATTTCACCATCATACCCCTTATCGATTATCTCTCATCGAGCTCTATTACTACAACTGGTACAATCATTGTTCCAAAAAACACAACCCTCCTCACAGATAGCGAATTGAAAAAAAGATAGAGGATCTTATGATCAAGTTGTGAGAGCAGATACTGAGGTGACGATAGTGAAATGGTTCGATAGCAGACCTGTACACTTCACTTCGTCGTCTTCTGGTGTGTTACCAGAAGGAACTTGCAGAAAATGGTCTTAACTTAAGGAATATAATCAGAAAATGGATGGTGTAGACTTTCTTGATGGAGTTATTGGAAAATACCCCATGAGGAACAGGGCAAATTAATGGACTGTCCGAACAATATTTCATTTTGTCAACTTTGCTGAATATCAGGAGCATGCAAAAGCTGCTGAAATGGATAAAAGTGATATTATGGACTATCTAGATTTCAAACTTTCTGTTGCCAAAACTTTAGTACTCTAGAAAAAAGTTCCACAAGTTCCAATTGAAACTGTTAGTTCAGGAGATGAAGAGCCGAAAATTAATGATAGAAGGTACCGATGTTTGGAGAACGTTCATTTGGTGGAATTTCCAAAATCAAAACTGAAGTGAAGATCAAAATGCCGATATCCAAAATGCACGAAGTTGACGTACGCTAAATGTATCTCTTACAATATCTTTTTATGCTGTTCTGCAGAAAGGAATTGCATCATCAAGTTTCATAATTGAAACTGCTGTTTTGTATGTTCTTTGAGTTTTTTACACTGGTAAATGTTTGAGTATATTGTTTTTTTCTGTTATGACTATTCACATTAAGACATCGGTCTCGAGTAGAAGGTTAGTTTTTTCTATAGAAAACATTGATTGTTCTGTTTGTGTTTATGCATGATAACGCCACACCTTACCAAGCTCATATCGTTAGGAACTCCCTCAATATCACGAAAATATTTCAGTAGAGTGGCCTGCACGAAGTTCAGACCTCAATCCCATCGAAAATGTCTAAGACATTCTCAATAGGAGATTAAGAAATCAGCAAAACCAGCCAACTATATGATTGAGGTTCGGAAGAGACTGATCGAAATTTCAAACAAAATAGATGGGAATACAATAAATTCATTGATTTGAGAATAAAAGCACGTCAGTTTTTGAACCAAGCGTATCCATATTTTGACCAGCTCGTTCACCAGATTTAAATCAGTCAGATTTTCCTACTTTTGAACATTCAAAACGACTTGACGATTTACACTTTAAAATTTTTCGCACTTATTTATTTACACCCTGTATAATGACGAGAATCGGAGAATGTTCTTTAGAAGAAACATCTTTTGCATGAAATTGAAGTGAAAAATCAATTTTTGCTCTTAAGTATAAGAAGCAGTATAAAGTACAGTGGATGATATGATCCGAAAAATTCGAGACGCATTCCATAATATTACTCTGGGCAATCTCAATAACAAGACGAGAAATGTTGTACGTAGAATTGAAATGTGTATCCGATAAATCTGTTCAAACATTTGGCATTTCGTGTATAAACTACCTTTTTCTCGGATATTGTTTCTAGTTAGGCCATGTTTGATATTTTAAATGCTTAATTTGATGATTAAGTGAAAATTCTAGCATAAAATACAAAATCATTCTTAACTCTGAACCTATTAAAATAGATATAGAGACACTCAATTTCAATAGGTATTTGAATTGTTATTTATCAGTGGTCACTAAATACAGAAATAAGAAAGTTCTGAAACATTTGACATCCATCACTGGTCTGGTAATCGAAAACGATAGAATCCTCAATGCTGGGAGGTTAAATACAGACATTTTAGAAAAACATGTTGTACCATTTGTGGGAAACATGGACGAAAATTTTTTGTTTATGCATGATAACGCCAAACCTCACCAAGCTCATATCGTTAAGAACTTCCTTCAAGATCTCGAAAATATTTCAATAGAGTGGCCTGCACGAAGCAATAGGAGATTAAGAAATCAGCAAAACCGGCCAGCTATTGGAAACGAAACAGATGGGAATACAATAGGATCATTGATTTAGGATGAAAGAACGTCAGTATTTGAACAAAGCGAATCCATATTTTGACCAACTCGTTCACCAGATTTAAATATGTCAGATTTTCCCACTTTTGAATATTCAAAATGACTTGAGGAGTTACACCTTAAAATTTTATTTTTAATTTCGGATCGGAGAATGTTCACGGTTATCTCTTTTTTGAGAGAAACATCTTTTGTATGAAAATGGAGTGAAAAATCAATTTTTGTTCTAAAATATAAGGAGCAGTATAAAGTACAAGGGATGATATGATCCAAAAATTCGAGACGCATTCCCCTCTGGGCCATCTTAATAACGTTACGAGAAATTTTGTAAGTAGAATTGAAATGTGTATCCGATAAATCTGTTTAAATATTTTGCATATTGAATGATAAGTGAAAAGTCTAGCATAAAACACAAAGTCATTTTAACACTGAATCTATTGAAAATAGATATAGACACTCAATTTCAATAGGTATGTATTTGAATTGTTATTTATTAGTAGTCACTAAATACAGGGTGTTCCATTTGAAATAAGAAAGGTCTGAATCATTTGAAATCCATCACAGAACATCCTTTATTGCCCAACGCATAATTTAGTATTGAAATTGAAATTCTCAGATACTTGAGTAGATACAGGAGATGTTCCAAAAAAAGTAATATTTCCACAAAATGTATAAATGCAAGAAGCTTGCCTCATTTTGTGTTAACACGTTCAAAGATGAGGAAAAACATTTAAAAGACAAAACTCTGATATGAATCTCTGTATTGGAACATCCTGTATATATAGTTTTAGGACATGAATCAAATTAGCATCTAAATTTTTTCTTCATACTGGGTGATTCACCAGTGGCGCGGTGCTCTGTAGCTCGTACACTCTTGAAGATTTCATTTTTGTTCGAACGTATTGTATTTAGAAGGTAAAAATCTACTTCAGCAATTTATTTTGCAGTAAACAGGGTGTCCCAATTTTCTATAAAAAAATCTTGGGTGGTTTTTTCAGATTGGAAGAGCAATTTTTTGTTCAACATTCAGGAGCGGCCTAAACTCTGCAATAATGTCTTTAAGTAATAAGTTTTTTAAGTGAGTAGTTTTGTCACAATATTTTATTCTCCGTAAAAATTCATGAAAAAAGGCTCTCACATCATTGCATGCTCCTTCAACCAGAGAAGATGAATACATCTTTCCTTTCGTTTTCTTATTGCCCAAAGATAGCTTAATTGATGAATTGAAATAGATTATCCTCATTTTATACAGGAGTGACTCAAAAAAATCAAGATGCTGAAAACGTGAATCGAGGTATGTGTCACATTTTCTCCTATTTGTGCCTTCTGTCAGGTGTCCGTACATATCATATTCTGCATTTTACATGGTGAACTTATCAGTGTTTCGATATTAAACATTGTTAAAGTGAGGTTTGAACCCAATTTTCTCAATTGACTGCCATGAAGTTCTCCAAAGAAGAAATGGTTGATATGATTTTTATTCTGGGTGAGTGTAATAGAAATTCTCTGTTGCCAAGTAGAGTTTATGCACAAAGGTTTCTTGATAAGAGGCATCCTGATGCAAGATGCTTTGAAAAAATTCTAATTAGATTTATCGAAGCGGATAATATCGCTTACAAAAAACATGAAAAAACGAAAACTGCTACAGCTGAAGACAACCAGTTATCAGTTTTGTTGACAGTGACAGAGGACCTATATAAAAGCCAAAGAGAGATTTCTCAGTTAACAGATATAAGTCAAACTTCCGTCCAGAGAATGTTGAAAGTGAACAAATTTCATGCATATCATGTACCAGGAACTGAACAATCAAGACTATGAAAATCGAATCAATTTTTGCAATTGGGCAAGTGAGAAAGTAGCGGAAAATCCAAATATGTTTAGCAGAGTTCTTTTCTCAAAAGAGGCATTTTCCACAAGAATGGGCCTGTTAACAGGCACAACTTTCATTATTACGCCACGGAAAATCCACACCTCATGAGACAAATAGATCACCAGCATCGTTGGTCCTTATATGGGCCTTGTATGGGCCGCTATGGTAGATGGATATCTAATTGGGCCACACTTTTTTGACATGCACCTCAATAGTGAAATGTATTTAGATTTTCTGCAAAACCAACTACCAATGTTACTTGCCGATGTACCAGAGCATATAACACAAGATTTGTGGTTTCAACAGGATGGAGCACCGGCATATTACTCACATCAGGTTAGGGAGCATTTGAATCATGTATTTCCAAACAAATGGATAGGACGTGGTGATCCTGTTAGATGGCCAACTAGGTCTCTGGACCTTACAAGTCTAGATTTTTTCTTGTTGGATTATATTAAGGACATCGTACACCAGATCCCTTCTACAACACAGTTGGATATGAGACAGAGATTAGTAGACGCCTTTCAGTCAGTTAATCCGCAAATGTTGTTGAGTGTTCAACGGTCTTTCCTCAGAAGGATTGAGTTGTATCTACAAAGAAACGGGCAACATTTCGAACACTTATTGAAATAGTTTAACACCTTGTAGATCATCTCACCAAAAACCAATCAATTACGTAATTCATTCACGACTACTTTGAAATATCTCCTTTTCTCTTTACACACGACACTAACACATCATAAACAGACAAGCTATTGCTAGTGCAATAGCGAGAGGGAAACGAGTTTTTTCACTCGTTTGTTGAATCGTATACAAGATAGTATGGTTCCCTTGTTACAACATTTCCTGAGCCAACACTTCTGCTTTTTCTGACACACACCAATATATATATATATATATATATATATATATATATATATATATATATATATATATATATATATATATATATATATATATATATATATCGTGTCGTGTACATAAAGAGTACCAAAGGTTTTTCTGCTTAGACGCTTCATTCTCTCTTGCATTCCATGATTTCCAAATATGGGTAAAAGGAAGGGGTTTGGGATAGGAATCTGTAACAATGAAAAAAGAAAACCAGCAGAAAAATATTTCAACAATCAAAATTCTTATATGTTTAAACAAATCTAAGAAAAGATTATACATAACAAGCAAGGTCATGAAAGGGACTAAGGAGATAATAAAAAAAAATACATAACCTGCGATATTTCCTCAAATTCCTTCTCTGTTTGACCGAGAGAGCCCCGATGGCCAGGTTCAGTCTTCCAAGTGATGCCCATTATGATCTATAGATGTTTTAGAATCATTATGGACCCAATAATCTGGGTTGACATCGCCCTTATATTATTTCTTCGTTAAATATAAAGCAAAATTTGCGAAAAATTTTGACAGTCGTTCGAAAAATATGACAAATGTCATATAATGATATGTACTAATAAACTCTTCTTTCCCAACCTCTGATTTTATTATTTTTTTATTTAAGTTATTATTATCAAATGAAGATAAGGTTACTTCTGCAAAAATATGGCACAATATTTTATGCGTTGACATGAATAATAAAATACAGGATGTTTCATTCGAAAAAACGAGATTTGATATTTTTAGAATTACAATATTCAATAATTTCTTCGAGTCACTCCTGTATAAAATGAGGATAATCTATATAAATTCATCAATAAAGCAATCCTTGAGCAATAAGAAAACGAAAGGAAAAAATATTCATCATCTCTGGCCGAAGGAGCATGCGATGATTTGAGAACCTATTTTCATGAATTTCTAAGGAAAAAAAATTGTGACGAAAATACTCACCGAAAAACTTTACTTAAAGACATTATAGCAAAGTTTAGGACACTCTTGAATCTTAAACAAAAAAGTGGCCTTCCAATCTGAAAATACCTCCTAATATTTTTTTATAGAAAATTGGAACACCCTGTTTACTTCAAAATAAATTTCTGAAGTATATTTTTACTTTCTAAATACAATACCGTTCGAACAAAATGAAATCTTCAAGAGTGTACGAGCTACAGAGCACCGCGCCACTGGTGAATCACCCAGTATATATTTCTTCAATATTTTCAACAGGAACAACGTTATGGACTAATTATGCTCTAAATGGACATCCAGTATGAGATATAAAATCATTATGTATGTTTCTTATCTATTACTTTCTAATTGTATGACACAAATCGATGTAAGCTTCCAGAGAAATCCGAGTTTCGTGAATATCTCATGTATTCGACCTATATACCAGAGATTTCAATAGCTACAGTTTCAGAACATCGAACTCAGACACCCTAGGGAATTTCTCGAATTTCAAGATGCCCTGGAATTCCTGAAAGACAGAAGAATCTATAGCCACATCGCTCACAGTCTCTAAAGGAATGACAAGGACACTGCAGTAGATGAAAAAATGATTCAGAAAATTTTGAATGAATCAGTTTAGCAGAAAGAACATTCACTGAAAAGCGTCGTTGATTATATTGAATATTTTTGTTGAAATTAAAGAACATCAACGTTCAATTTGTTAAATCTAGGTTTGCTAGGTTGTTAAATTGGTTCTCGTTATGGGGCATCATTCAATCTATCTGATTACGTGAACACTCCGGAATTGCCATCATTTCATCGAAAATCCATTATACCCAATGAAAACTGGAGATTAACAAACTGTTTTACGTAACCGAATAATTGCTTCGAAGTTCCAACCCTTGTAGTTGAGTATTTTAAATTCTTCATCTGATTTTCAGTGAAATAGATAACCTTAATTTTGAAACCAATCGACTCTAGCAACCCATAGTTTTGTTTTGTTCATCCAAAGAATGTTTCAACTATTGTCCAATTTTTCAATCACTATTCGATTTACTCTTTTAGATATATATATATATATATATATATATATATATATATATATATATATATATATATATATATATATATATATATATATATATATATATATATATACAGGGTGTCTCCTATGAAAGGAGCCAAATTTCAGTAGATGATAGTACAAGTCATTTGCAATAAGAAATGTCCCATAACATTTTTTCGAAAAGTTAATAAATATCGAATGAATTATTTGTAACTTCTTGATTTTATAAAATTTGCTACTTCTCTCTATAAAAACAAGAATATCTCTGTTACTCTTACAGCTATATCAAATCTGACCATTTCATCGTAAAGAGCATTGAATTTGCTATAAAAAATGTAAGTACTAATGGTAAACAAATTTTGTATACTGGGTGTTGTAAAAGGCTGAATGAAGAAATTGTGAAATGAAATGTACCATTGAAAACTGATCGATAAATAGCTGTTTTTTGAGTGAAAACTACTACATTCAACTGCCTTTCAAATGATATATCAGTTTATGAGCTAACTATTTTAATTCCAGCAATATTATGGGTAAGTGTAATAAGAACATAAAATTCGAAAACGCAAATATCTTATATTACTTAATGAACAGGAACTAAAAAATTTTAATGAATCATATTTTCTCGAAGGAGATTTAAAAACTATAACAGGTGTTCAGAATGTCTTCCTCTTTCTTGAATGCACTTAACACATCTTTTTCTTGAACTATCAACTACTCTTTGAAGTTCAATGTGTCATTTCTTTGCAACAGATTCGAAACCTTTCAATAAATCCTTCTCGAGTTTCAAAGGGAATTCTATAAACAATAGTCTTTAATGAGCCCCACACATAAAAATCAAGTGGCGAAAAGTCAGGACTTCTGGGTGGCCATCTCACCGGCCCGAATCGACCTTTCCATTTCTCTCCAAAACTCTCAGTCATCCAGTTCTGGACCATTCTAGAATTATGAACCAGGCAGCCAGCCGTCCATTTGAAGCCAAAGGTGATGCCGAGAACCTATAGGCATTTCTTCCAAAACGTTCATTATTTCGTTATTTAATAGATTTAAAAATTCGTTTGAATTGAGACGATCGGGAAGTATAACTGGCCCGACAAGCTAACTCCTCCTTAACCCCAACCACACATTTACTCTAATCTCGGGCTGAGAGTGTGGCACAATAGTGCCATGAGGATTTTCTGTATCCCTTATATGGGAGTTTTCTCAAATTTATCATTCCAACTTTGGTAAAAGTTGCCTCATCCGTCCATAGAATTTTATCTGATCCCCAATCCTATGATTAATTCATGTACCACCTACAAAATTGCAACCTCACCTCACTATCCACTAGCAATAGATCATGAAGCTTACTCTTATGGTAAGGATGTAAGTTATTTCGCTTGAGAACTTTATGAACCGTGGAATGATGAAGTCTCAATGTAGCACCCATTCTCCGAGTACTTGTTGTAGGGTCCTCGCGAACAGCATACAATATTGCAGGTGCTTGTCTCCATTGCTGAGCATTTCCACCACCTTCTCTAATTCTTGAACCACTGAATGAACCAGTTTCACCGGAAAGCCTAAACACTTCAACAAATGTCTTTCTGAAAGGTTGCTGTCTGCTTGGAAAGCGCAATGCATACTCCCGCACCGCTGCACAGAAATTTCCATTCGCGAAGCCATAAACAAATAACATATCTCGATATTTAATCTTTGAAAAACTAGGCATGTTTTCTTTTTTTCGAAAAAGAAAATGGAACCGTAAAAAGGGGAAAATATGAACTTCAATTCATTAATTCATTGAATTCTTTTACGATTCTTTTTTCTAATTTTCTTCTTCTAATCCGAGAAAAATTAATTATTCTTAGTTTCTTAAACATTCAATATCCACATATGTTATTTAATTATCGCTTATTATTCTTAAAAAGTCATTTGTGGAATTGTTTAGACGCTCCGGTTAAACTACCTCATTTGTGATCGAAGGATAAGAGAATTTAATGTTCTTACTCTTACTCTTGCCCATGATATTGCTAGTAAAAAAATGGTAAGCTGAAAAGTTGATATACCGTTCAAAAGCCAGATGAATATAGTAGTTTTTTCCAAAAACAAAAATGGCTACTTATCGATCAGTTTTCAGTGGTACAGCTAACGCTTTTTTTGATCATTCCACAATTTTTTTCATGTAGCCTTTTACAACACCGGGTATACGAAATTTTTTACCATAAGTACCTACCTATCTTATAGCAAATTCAATACTCTTTCCGATTGTATGGTCAGATTTGATATAGCTATAAGAGTAACAGAGATATTGATGTTTTTATAGAGAGAAGCAAAAATTCCGTAAAATCAAGAAGTGATAGATAACTCGAAAATTATTAACTTTTCGAAAAAATGTTATAGGACATTTTTGATAACTCGAAAATTATTAACTTTTCGAAAAATGTTATAGGACATTTTTGTTGCAAATAACTTGTACTATCACCTACTGAAGTTTGGCACCTTTTATAGTAGACACCCTGTATATATATATATATATATATATATATATATATATATATATATATATATATATATATATATATATATATATATATTTATAATTGATGAGAGATAACGTAATAAAATAAATTACAAATAATTTTGGGTGGATATAGGCACAGAGTTCGAATGGAAGATTGAATCGATGAAAATGTTGAAATTCCGGAAAAGCTGAAAGATATGATTGTGAAAATGAAGATGAGAACAGGAAGAAAATTAGGATAATTCGAAAGTAGATATATAATATTTGAATAATTTTTTGTTTTATAAGTTTTCTGGAAAAAAGGAGCAATCACTGAAAATATGAAAACTAATTTTTTTCTGTTCATTGACATCGCAATCGAAAGATCTATATTTGTAGAAGAATCTGGAAACTCTTTGTAATTTGAACGGGACAAGTCTATCGAGTCAGCCAGTGTAAAATAAATCACTTAATTTTTTGACTTCAGATCGAAAACCTACTTCTTTCCGACGGTAGAAGAATGGTGCCTCCTCAGCGTAATTGTCCGTGCAAATAATTCATCGGTTCTCTAAGCTGGAAAATAGCATTATTTTTGTGGCCATTCCAGTTATCCAATTATTTGAAATTCAGGTAGAAATCGAGAATTATGAGAAAAAACACACACATATCAATCGATATTGATACTTAAGCTTTTGATTTAACTCTTCTCCATAAGAACTTTTGTTTTTATTCCGGATTTTTATTTGAAAAGATTTCCCCAAAACATACTTTCTGATGTCATAATATTTTTGTCTTTCTGACAGAAATTTTTTGCATATCCATATTTAGATTGAATGAATGAATTTTCTCAATATTTTTGAATAACACTTTTCTCTCTCAAACTTCTTTATATAAATTTCATACTTAAACATTAACTCAAAGTTCCTCAGTACCAGAAAATTATTTTACTATCATCGAAACTCTAGTTAATCTGAGAAAAGTGTAGGTAGAAAAATTCCTTTCCAATAAAAATAATTCAAATATATTGTCTTAAAGAAAATGTTCTTTGAATTCAATCAGCAAATTCCATTACTCAACTCCACTGAAAGTTATTCTTCAGTATTTATGCTGAATCAAATTGAAATCATACAGAGCTCAAAATGAAATTATGAGAATTCAAAGATACTGGCAAAATAAACGTGATCTAATGCAGAAACTTAGATAAGCACGTGCTACAAGTATATCCCAAATAATATCGCTAGGATAAAAAAATGCTATCAAGTTGAAACCGCATGCAGAATACTTGTGGTCATTACTCAAATGTTTGAAGCGTTCCTCCAAAATTGCATTACAATTGTCACAGTTCAGTGTACAGTGAGGTCTTCGAACTTCCAGAAGAGGACTCACAGCTCTTCGTGGGGACGTGGAAGTGCCCACTTCTCTTCCTCCAGTGTTCTCTGAAGGTAATGATAAAGACATTGGGCTTACTCCAGACATGACACGACGAATTCAGAGCATTGCCCACGAATAATTCGTAGAAAATGTAGGAAAGGCTACGTGCCGCACGAAAGGGTGAACGTTGACTGAACACTGAACCAGAGTTTGAACTGAAGCGCGGATATTTGCAATGTTGCCGCAGCACCTCTCAAATATTTACCCTCCTGTTACACGCATTCCAATCACGCTTTTCTTTCATTATCGGAATTGTTGGAAGAAGTTTTTCGATTCCCAATGGAAATCTGTTTTCGATGTTAAGCCCTAATTAATTATTGTCTGCGTAACGAAGGAATATTGAAGTATTATACATTTTTACATTGTATTTTTCAACCCAAACGTTCATGAAAATTTCTCAAGACAATGTACCATTTTCGCTCATTTCTTTTGAGAGATTCATTTTACTTATATTATTATTATCTGCAAACTCTTGTACAATGAACCAAATGATTTTACGGGAATAGAACAATCGTTCAGATTCTATTCATTCAGAAGTATTCGGAAAATTAGTTTCATACTCGTATCATTCAACATATAACTGACTAGTCATTTAATTCAATTACTTTGTATTCTAAGAAATCAAAAAATCAGTTGGTTGTAGCACGTAAGTTGTCCTTCCGCTGAGGATACTCAACTATGATAACAACTGCAGGAATCATCACGAAAGTCCATGATACTGTGTTAGACGATTACCGAGTGAAGTTTAAAAAGATAGCGAAGACTGTATAAATGTATCATAAGAACGAGATATTAACACCTTGCATGATCATTTGCATATAGGGAAGCTATCGGCAGATATTTGCAAAGCTTTCATATTGATGCAAATCAAGAATGTGTGAAACTTTCCCAAGCTAATGTTCGGTCTTTCATCGAACTCCAGATGAGTTCCTACGCCGTTTTATCTTGGATTAATTTCTACATGCCCGAGACGAGGTAAGAATCCAAACTTTACATGTGCAAGAAAACCAATGTGCTTTTATCTGCTTGCATCTGCTAGTACGAAAAGGCATTATCTTCATTGATATTCTCAAAAATGGAAAGGAATAAATTGTGGAAATCAAAACAAAGCGACCACGTCTTGTCAAAAAAATCGTGTTTCCTCATGCAAATGCTCCAATTTTTGTTTTTTCTGTTCTTCTTTTTTTGTTTTATTTTTAATTTATTCCCTTCGATAGGTTACTCCTTACGTTTCATGTGGAGAACGCAAAACTAGGATTTGTATTGAAACTGTTTAACAGTAGATCGTATCTTATCTTTATCAATAAAATCTTTTACACAACAAACTAATGGCTAGACAAAGGTGAGGCCAGACTTCCCCTAAATACCACAAACTGAAGATTCTGCACTGCACCAATCATACAAAGTGTATTTGCAAGTTTAGGAATAGTTGGGCGAAAACTGCCGTCTACTGTGCCAGTAAAATTCAGTAACCTTACCGAAGGCTGTAATGCATGTGAAGTCATAAGGCAAGCATAATCTGACTGATCGAGTCGCAGCTACAATTTAAAATATTTCGGTCAAACGGTAACGTATTATTATTCACGAAAGCTTATATAAGTAATTTTATTAACAAAGAATGGATTGAATAGCAAAAGGGGGATGATATCTCTTTCAACAAAGATACTCCAAATCCTCTTTTTTCTACTATGAAACACTAGACAGTTCCATTCGAGTTATTCGAACTAAAAATCATCAGAATTAAGAAAAAATTCTTCTATCTATATTTGATGAAAAAGGTGTATGCCATGATAGCTTACAAGACTGACGTACATCAACATGGTAATGTATGCTGTGAAATATTTAATTGGGAAGCTCTTGATTTTCTCTGTACGTTCTTAGATTTTCGTGCGACTGAGTCGAGTTATTTGAGAATGAAGTAGAATTGTGAAATTCTCCTGAATACTATCTCAGTGAAGAAACTATTCTTTTTTATTCTGATAAGAAATGAAATATGAACATGATTTTCAATACAACAAAGGACAGTTAATAATGGATAATAAGGATGTGTTGACAATAACTCAGAGGAGTATCAGTATCTTATCTGGTGGAATATTGTGTTTTGTTCTTGTGTGGTACTTCAGATCTTGATTATTTTTCGGCGCATTTAGAAAAACATTGTAATTCAACTAACCCCACAAAAAGACGTTATATCAGGTGACTTGGCAGGCTTGTCGGCCAATTCATTTTTTCTGGAAATGATGTAATGGTGAGAGGATACATCTTGTTGAAAACGAACTTCTGGACTAGCCAAACTGGTTTATGAAAAATTGAAATGGTATCATCCACGAGTTTTTCTCGAAGAAACGATCATAAGAATTTCAATACGCTTCCTTTCACTGAGAGATATTGTGTTATATGATCACCGATGGAAGTTAAAATAGATAGCGAAAACTGTAAACATGTCACATGAACGAGCTTTTAAAATCTTGCTTGATCAAGCCATCTACCGATGGCTTTCTTCTTAACAAATGTTCTTGTTCCATTTTTCCCTTAATAAAATCTTCTACATATTAAACCAAATGCTAGATAAAGTTGAAGCTAGACTTTTGCCTAAAAATCACATACTAAATATTCTGTACAGCAAAAATAATAGTTGTGCGAAAAATGCCAGATACTGTAAGAGTTGAACGCAGCAGGCAGAGAGATATTCATCTCTTGACTACCTTAGACCACGCTGCCTCAGCTGCCAGTAATATTCTGAATCCTAACCAAGGGCTCTAGTGCATGTGAAGCTATAAGGCAGGCATAACCTGACTGATAGATTCGCAGCTACAATTTAAAATATTTGCAACAACCTGTAACCTCTAACCTAACTCAACCTGTTTGAGGGGTGCTCAAACGGTCGATCGCGAGTGCTTCTGAGTAGATCTCGAAATTTAGTGGGTAACTAACTGAACAAAACTACAAAAATTAATTACGTAGAAAAATAACACTCTGCTAGCGGCAAAAGGGGGCTTTATCGAAGGACGCGCGGTACTTGTCAACAAAAAGCTGCGTTTTTCATTCTTGCCGCTTTTCTAGAAATTTCGGGCAGCACGTTTGACGGGAACATTTGAGACTTTCGTTCATGCCGATATGAATGTGGCGCCTGCAGGAATTGGAGTCATTGTGAATTGTAACTTGAAGGCAATACTACGTCGATATAAAGTTTATTATTAAATAGTACAAACGTATCATTTTAATAACGATTGGGAGGAAGAATTCTTCTTCTCTATGGTGCAGAATAAGTGCATTTGTCTTATTTGTCATGCGTCAGTTGCAATGCCTAAGCGTGGTAACTTACAGAGGCATCATAAAACGGTTCGTAAAAACTATGAAAAGGATTTTCCGTGCGTGATTTGATATCTTGTTTGAAAAAAGAACAAATCATGTTCAGAAAACCAGCAAAACAATCAAAAGCTTCTACGATCGCGTCATTTAAAATATCTCAAGTTTATTATTAAATAGTACAAAATGAGTGGAGCAAAGAAATCTAAATCGTATCATTTCAATAACAATTGGGAGGAAGAATTTTTCTTTTGTATGGTGAAGGATAAGTGTCTTATTTGTCGTGCGTCAGTTGCAATACCTAAGCGTGGTAACTTAGAGAGGCATCATAGTTCATGAAAACTATGAAAAGGATTTTCCGCCACTGAATGAATTGAGAAAACGAAAACTACGTGATTTAATATCTTGTTTGAAAAGAGAACAAACTTTGTTCACAAGACCAGCCAAATAATCCTAAGCTGCTAGGATCGCGCCATTTAAAATGTACATATATTGGCGAAACACAAGAAACCATTCGAAGATGGATCGGTTGTGAAGGAAGCATTTATTGAAGTGGGTGAGACTTTATTTGGAGATTTCAAAAATAAAACATAAATCATGTCTGCTATTAGAGAACTTCAGTTATCTCGTTCAACTGCCACAAGGCGTATTGAAGTCATAAGTCAGGCCATGGCAGATAAACTAAAACATGATATCATGAAATGTACATACTTTTCTTTTACAATTCGACAAATCCACCGATATGACAGACACTACCCAGCTGTGTATTTTTATTCGGATGGTACTACAATCTACCAATATATAATTTAGTGTGCATTACAACTTTCTTCAATTACAACAATTGAAGCACCAGTAATGACTGGAAACAAAAACGGGTTTGTGGCATTGTGCCGAGCTAATGAACATTTCCCTTCATTTTTCATTCCATTGCATTATACCTCAACAAATTTTGTGTTCAGAAAATTTAAACACGGAGGAAATCATGGGAATTGCAAAAATTGTGAATTCCATCCGTGCACGTAGCTTGCAACAGCGGCTCTTCAAGTCGCAGTTGGAAGAAAGGGAATCAGCTGAACACACTGATTTAGTTTTTCACACCGTCGTCAGGTAGTTAAGTCGCGGAAAATTTTTAGGAAGATTTCAAGAATTATTGCCCGAAATAACAGCTTTTCTAGAAGAAAGAGGTGATGACACTCAGATGTTGAAAAACGAAAACTGGCATTTTTGACGGACATCACAATGCACTTAAATACCATTAACTTTGAGCTTCAAGGTAAAGAAAAAACTATTATTGAGATTATTAGCGCAGTAAACGCATTCAAAAGTAAATTGCAACTTGTGATAGATCAACTGAAAAGAAAGGCTCTGAAACATTTTCCATCTTTGAAAGCAAGGATCCCTCAGTTGAGTTATGATACGTATGAGGCTTAATTATCTAATATTTTGGGACAATTCAAAATGCGTTTTTATGATTGCAGTAAATTTGCAAGTATAGCATCATTTATCAGTTATCCTTTTTCATGTAAAAGCATTGAGGAATTAGCTACTGAAAGAGCAAGTCAGTTTAATATGAACTCATGTTCTGTTGAAAATGAGTGGGTGCAGATTATATCAGATATACATCTCAAAGCTACAGTATCCGATACAAATTTCTGGTGTTTTATATTTGAAGATAATTATCCAAATCTAAGGCAAATCGCCCTTCAATTGACGGCAATGTTGGGGTCAACTTACGAGTTTGCGTTTTCTGAAATGAAGATAATTAAGTCAAAATATCGCAATCGACCAACTGACGATCATATGCCATCATGCTTGCGATTAGCACTCAGTGGTTACGTACCATCTTATGAAAAGTATGCTGAGGACATGCAGTGCCACGCTTCAACAACAAGTAAGTTTAACACCATATGTATCTCTTTTGTTTTGTAACAACCAATAAACTCGCTATTTTGAATAACTATGAGTTTTTTCATTGATATTATAGAGAAGAAGCTCACTAAACCTAACTCAAACCTTGACTAAAATAATGTATATTGTGCGGAAAGCTAATATCTATATATGTTACGTTACGTTACGTTACGTAGTCTAATATTGAGGTAGATCGCCAGCAGTTCAAGTTTGAACACCCCTGCATTGAAATGTAAATATATGGCGTAAAATTCATCATTGGGAAGCTCTTGATTTGCTGATTAAGTTCATAGATTTTTGTGCGACTTAGTCGAGTTATTTCAGAATGACATCGAATTGTGAAAATCTCCTGAATACAATCCAAATGAAGAAACTACTCCTTCTTGTTCTGTCAAAAAAAAATATGAATATTGTGTTCTGTTCTTGTGTGACATATATAATCTTGATATTTTTTGCGTATTCAGAAAAATATTTAAATTCAACTAATCCCACAAAAAGACGTCCAGATGCGTCATATCAAGTGAGTTGGCTGGCCATTTGATGTCTCCTTGTAGGCAAATAAATTTTTTCTGAAATGGTATAATGGTGAGAGGTTTTATCTTATTAAAACCAAACTTCTGGACTAGGCATACTGGATTATCAAAAATTAAAGTTGTTTCACCCTTAAGATTTTTTCGAAGAAACGATCATCAGAAATTCAATGTTTCCTTTCACTGAGACACATCTGTGATTTACTTAAATTCAATTTAAATCTTTTTGAACGTTCAACAAAACGGATAGAAACTTTTATTTGTTATTGGTTTTTCTTAGTCCAATAGAACAAGAAGGAGTAATTTCATCACTGGGATCACATTCAACAAAATTTAACATTTGAGCGGTCGTCATTTTGAAAGGGCACGGCAGATTCACACAAAAATCTAGGAAGGTGAAGAGTGAACAGAAAAAAATGGAACACTGTTCGTGGCATTGAAACAAAATCGGCAGTTCAAATATGTGACAAAATATAGGTTCATTACAGCTCAGTTGATTCTAAATAAACAGTGCAGTCTGGTTTTACACGATAAATTTGCGCCAAATACAGCTGGGCCGACAAGTTATGGCTCGTGTGCTTTGGCATATGAAAGGCAAATTCAGATCGATTACCTTGAAAAGGCTGAAGGAAAAAGAATTATGAGTATTGATCAACTGATTAAATCGTATAAATTATGATGTGAAAACGAATGCATTGGTTAGAGGATAAATCCTCTTCTATCAATACAATGTCGGTGATATAATTGTGTCGCCATGGCAAAATATTGGGATCGAAATCAGATTTTTATGGAAATTAAGGTCAAAAATAAATTCCGATGCCTTAAACAGTTCGTGTGAAAAAAGCTATGCAAATTCAAAAACATCTACAAAATGAACTTCAATAGCCATTCCAATTAAAAAGGTAATCAATTCTTCTGATGATACAGAAATATTAAACGAACTTTTCTTTTAGCTTCAACTCATTACATTTCGTTGTTTTGCAGCCCCTTTCAGGCTGACAAACCCGAGAAATTTTGGAGCATGATCAATTATTCACGTCGTATTGAATAATTCTTTGTGTTGAAGTTTACATTTGTCGATCTCCTGAGCTGTGAGAGTATAATGTTAAACAATAACAAAGAAATCATGTTTCAATATATTTCATCAAAACCAGAATACTTTCATCAAGAATTCCCTTGTGACGAAATCAACGAAAGAAAAGCATTATTGATATTGATAAACTTGAATTTTCTTATTTAGATTTTATTTCACCGCAACATCAATTCAAGCAAAAGGTATAAAAATACAAATATATTGACTTGTAATTCTGATGAAGTGAACTTAGTCTTTTTTACAAACATACATTTATGTATAACTCAACATTCATCTGGTTGATCTGTAAAGGTTGTTTCAAGGACGGTGGTTTTAAGTGTTTTTCTACTTTTTGCCTGGCGCCAGAAGATAGATGTCAAACTGAGTTGAATCGGATCTTTCAGTTCTGCTTTTGATACTAACAATAATAATGATAATGTGCTTGACCGAGTATTGGTCATCACTATGGTCAAACCCCAAAGAAGACAATAGAGATGCGGAATGGATCACGAATGAAAAAGAACGCCTTGATATCAAACATATGGACTTCGAAGGAATAACGGAGGAAGAAATCACAACAGTAGTAAGAGCGACCAACAATTGGAAGGCCACAGGTATAGATAATATCAACAACTACTGGTACAAGATGTTTAATCAGCTCCATGGAGCCCTAGCGAAACAGCTCACGTATGTTCTTCAACATCCCAAGAGAACACTCACTTTCCTAACCCAAGTCTTTACATATATGCTTTCTAAGAGCGATAGAACACAGGATCCGTCTCAATATACAATATACAATATACAAAATACTCACCTCATGCATATCCAATCGAATATACCAACACCTTGACGACAACAATATATTAGAAGAGGGGCAGAAAGGATGCAGAAAGAAACACCACGGGTGCAAGGAAAAACTCATCATCGATTCTGTGATAATGAAACAGGCATCGGAATGTTCATTCAGCTTTTCTCGATTATCTGAAGGCATTCGATAGTACCGCCCATTCTTGGCTTGTTGAAGTATTGAAGATATACAAAATTCACCCAGCTCTTGTAGAATTCTTAAAGACAACAATGACACACTGGCGCACGTCTCTGCAGGTCAACATGAACAATAAATCAATTAAAACCGACGAGATACCCATACGTCGTGGAATTTTTCAAGGAGACTCTTTGAGTCCACGTTGGTTCTGTTTAGCTATGAACCCATTGTCCTCAATGCTCAATATAACAGGATACGGATTTAGGATAAAAATAGATAGGAATTATTGTACAGTCTCCCACCTGCTGTATATGGATGACATCAAATTATATGCTTCGAACAAGAAACAATTGGATGATTTGCTGAAAACTGTCAGTGAGTTCTCGGCAGATGTTCATATGAAATTCGGGATTGAAAAATGTAAGACCCTGAACATTCAAAGAGGGAAAGTCATAGATGGTGAAACACAACTTCCAAACGGTGATATTATTCAGTGCATGAGGTATGGCGAAACATACAAATACCTAGGACACCAACAAGCCAGATTGCTAGACCTAAAACAATCAAAGGAGAAGATTCGTTCAGAATACAGTCAGCGTCTGAAGACTGTGCTGAAATCAATGTTGAACTCGGGGAATCTAGTCAAGGCAATTAACACCTACGCCATTCTAGTGTTGCTTTACTCATTTGGAATAATCAAATGGACTAAGACAGAACTGGATGATATTCAAAGGCAGACCCAAACGATGCTAAAAAAGTACAACAACCATCATCCAAAATCGTCTGTGATACGAACAACTTTGAAGCGGAAAGAAGGAGGACGCGGATTAATAGATGTGGTCAATTTACACACCAAACAGATAAAAAATCTCAGAGAATTCTTCTCAGCAAAAGCTCTCGCTTCTGACCTCCATAGAGTGGTATCGTTGGCAGATAAGGAATATACACCTCTAAATCTTGCTACCAGAGATGACCCGCATGAATCTACTGTTCCTATCAGATACTGAAAAACAAGAGCAATGGTCAAGAAAGGAATTGCAAACAGATAAGTGCAGAAAATACCATATAAGATCGGAGACTATACAGCATATTACGTCCGGATGCGAACAACTGGCCAATACGGACTATCTTCACAGGCATAATCAAGTGTGCAACATTATCCATCAGAAACTTGCACACAAGTACGGACTTCTGAATACCTTCCAGCCATATTACAAGTATCAACCGGCGCCTGTATTGGAAAATGACTCTATCAGATTATACTACGATAGGCCTGTTATCACTGACAGAATGGTGACGAATAATAGGCCGCACATATATATGATAGGAGAGCCAGAACAGCAATGCTGGTGGATGTCGCCATACCGAATAATAACAACGTGCTGAACAAGTTCCAGGAGAAAAAGTCCAAATACACAGACCTTGCTATTGAGATCAAGCAGATGTGGCACCTCGAGAAAATAGATATTGTTTCTGTCATCGTATCCTCGACTGGGTTAATACCCAAAACTTTGCATGATAGCCTTAAGAAATTAGAATTGCACAAGAATACCCTATAGAAATGCAAAAAGCTGTAATTCTTAATACATGTAGGATAACTAGGAAATTTATGTCAAGCATATTGTAATCGAGCCTATTCCCTTTGATTGCTGAATCTGGGAAAGGTAAATTATATCCAGCTTACAGCTGATATAGTGCATAAGTCCACGATAATAAATGGTAATAATAACAAACCCATGCAGAAAGCGGTACTGTTGGCCACAGCTAGAACCGTCAGGAAGTATATGGAAATGACAACAACGAGTCAACACCGGACTACGCCAGCATGACCTGATAACCTGGAAAGGGTCACATCAGAGCTGAATCCTTTTGATATAGAAGATATCTGGAATCAGTGAATGTTCTCCTTAGAGGGAGTGCGAAACACCTTATGGTGAATTCGATAATAATAACACGAACATAGGAGTCGTCACAAGACCGACGATGGAAAACTACAGATATGGGAGGGAAACCACTATACGGAAGACATTCCAACGAGGTTGACAAGGCACATGTCGACAAATTTGCGTCAAACTACTAGCTGAACTCCGGACAGATGTTCCCTGAGACGGAAGAGTTCCTTTTGGCAATACAACACCAATTTTTTCCAACCAGAAATTATAAGTTCGCATCCGTAGCGACCACTACATGCAGATACGGATATTAGACTTCGGAGACGATACAACACATAACAGGAGGATGTCAGATGTTGGAGTCGACAGAAGGAAAGACGCGATGACCAAAATTGTGCACTAAGAAGTGGCAGAAAAGCATGAGCTCACGTATGCAACTGATGTATCCTACTATAAATACATCCCAGGGCCAATTCTTGAAAATGAAAACTATAAACCGTACTGGGGCCATACAGTTCTCACCGATCAACGAGTCACGCACAATAGACCTGACGTCATACTACAATTTGGAGCTGAAACATGCCGAGAAGACTAGAAAAAAGACTGGAAAATGGAATTCGTTCAAACACTTCAAATGATAATGTCCACAACTGTAATCGAAGAACTTATAAACGAACATCAAGAAACTGGGACTGAACGAACATCTGTACGAAACCATGCTGAAATCGGAACTGTAGGCGACAGCTAGAACCGTCAGAAATATATGAGAAACAACAATGCGTCAACACCGGACTACGCCCCCATGACCAGATAACCTGGAAAGGGTCACATCAGAGTTGATATCGAGATATCTGACATCAGTGAATGTTCCCCTTAGGGGAGTGCGAAGCACCTTGGGGTGAATTCGATAATAATAATAAAGAAATGACGTACATAAATACCTTGGCATTGATGAAAATGAGGGGATCCAAAATAAAACAATGAAAATTAAAATAGAAGCAGAAGAATACAGAAGGGTAATAACAAGACCAAGCAGAATGCCGAAACCAAACTATTCGTTATCACATCTCTAGCAGTACAGCTTCATCAAATGAACATAAGCAGAAATGAGACTTGGCCAAAAAACAGAAAGCTACTGAACATGCATGGTGCACTACGCCCTGAAGCCGAATCTGGAAAACACCTATAACATTGTTATGGAGGACTTCAACAATACCTTAAACTTAAACCAAATGATAGATACATTGGTATGGTAACAGACAGAACGCGGAAAGTGAGGAAGATAGAAACACCAATGAAAGCTCAGCCACTAACCCAAGATAATTGAAAACGAATAGAGTGGGAAACAAATGCATTGGCAGTTAGTAAAAAAAGCTAAGAGAGACTTCATAAATAATGGCTAAGTGATGCAGACCTTAAGGCAGAGACATAAGCTTTTAGGAAGACGAAGCAACAACTACATAAGAGCTACAATTAAGTAAATCGGCATTGACCCTAGATGTAAACTTTGACGGATTCAAAGCGAAACTATCCATCATATAGATGAGGCTGCTCCATCATGGCCAAAAATATTGCTTGGGCTGCCCCAACACAGTTGCATGTTACCTGCTCTAGTACATTTGTAAGGAATATGGCATATAAGTGAGTCAGAAATGATATGAACATGCGTCAGATTCGGTAGGGAACACTGTATCGTATGGAATATCCAAGCCCAAACTAATAAAGCCATCTAAGCCATCAAACCAGATAATACAGTCAAAACCAAAAAACAACCTGTATACTGTATAGATGTGGGCGTACCACAACCAAAGCATAATTCAAATTAGGTGGCACTAGTGCCTCATTAACTTCTCTTCTGAATTTGAAGTTGAAGCTTGAAGGCTCCACAATATTTTCATATGTCTAAAAACAAAAGCGACATTCAAAAAAATATCCCATCGAGTTTCTACAAAGACTCCTTCACAGCTAACGTAGGTTTTCATAAAAGTAATATGGAATCACAATAACAAGTTTTTCACTTGAAACCATGAGCTTCGGACTACTGCCGGCATTTCGATAAATCTGTGACATGTACAGCGTCCGAGCTGAATAAATCAGAGTCTCAGGTATTAATTCAAATGATGACTGAAAACTGCGTTTGTCGTTCTGTTTTCTGCTGTCGCACCTCAGTGCTTGTTGCTCATTAGATAATTCTCACAGGCTATTGAATTTGTCATTTTACTTGTACACAAATTCTTTGACACATACCTAAAGAACAATGCAAAATTTTAACAGCTGCACATTATTAGCCCACAGTGACACTTATTGATGGATTTGTTGTGGGCTTATAAATTCCAGCTCTGAAAAGTTTTTGATCAATGAACCAAAATCAACCAAGGAACCAGGAAGCACGTGAGATAGCTATAGAGGTGCAGTCAACAGACTACAGCTTCATCACTTATTTGAAAATTCTCGGCGAAACTACGGAGGATCTTTCTACTTCAACCCAATTTACAAGACCCATAAACGATTTTTCACAGCTCAGTAACTACAGTTATCAGAAGTACTTATTTTTTTTATATGAATTTAGAATAATATGAATAAGACGATATAACGAAATATTTGAACCTTTTACATCAGAGGAAGTTTAATGAGTACAGTTTTTTTCAACAAATCTCTTGTGGTAGGTTAAAAATAAATGGAATGAAGCGTCCTTTTTCTCCTCGAGCACTTCACTTGGCGCATTAACATCCAGAGCGTTCTACTTGGAATTGGAATGTTTCAATTTATTCCATCTCTGCAAAAGCATCAGTTATATTTCACTAGAACTCTCAAGAAAAGATCAGAGATGTGGTCTCGTTACGATGCGTAAAATCAGCAAGAATTTTCTAGCTTTGTTTGATTTTTATTGATGGTTGATATTAAAGCAGGTCCGTACCAGATTGAATGCAACGTGGTAATTTTATCGCCTTTGATATACGGTCAGATCTTTCAGTTGACCTTCTGATTCTGTCAAGTTCATTGGCGCGATGGATATGTCTATCTTTCAGATTTTACATTCCTAGAGACGACACTGGTATACATATACAGGGTTCATGGAATATATTAAGTGGGTTTTATATGAATATTGCACTGACATATTCCTAACAATTCAATGAAAGTATTCTACCACTTTTTATTTACTGCCAAAGATTAACTGAATGTAAAAACTCGAAAAACTGTATATGAAAATCTCAATTATTTTCAATTGGAAAAAGAAAATTGCACCATTTTTCACAATTCCATTGAGGTGATTCGCTCGGACGCAAAAAGTAAAGGCATAATATTTTAAGTTCTTTGTCGTGTCGTTATAACCTTTCCCAATGTGTCATATAAACAGAAAAATAACGTCGAGGACAGCTTTTATGTTTTGCTTTGATGATTTTCTTTCAAGTGATTAGTTATAATTTGGGCACGTGCATTCATGAAACAGCTCATAGGAAAGAGGAAGATATCCGACGCCATAACTAGTAATAGTCAACTATATTTCTGAGAGATTATTTTGATGATAAATTATGTGATGTCAAAAGTAGTAAAGTAGCTCATAACAATATGCATTTTACATAACTTTAAAATTGGCTATAAAAGATTTATTGTATGTAGATATCATGCAATTTTTATTATTCGATCAATAGTTCACGTTTCTATGGTTCTATAGAAAATTGAAGGTTTATTTAAATAGGTATCTTGTTTTTCCGTTATACTGAGTTATACATTGAACATTTATAATATCAATTAATTTCTTGAAAGAATATTTAGTTCAATATTCGTCCTCGCAGAATAACTTTCGAATTCGATAACCGCCATACATACATTTCTGCGGCTAATGACACCCAAATAAGTGAGGGTAAAAGACAAGTTCGTTGCCTACATTTCCTGTGAGATTAAGACGAAATAATATGAAAAATATATTTCTGGCGAATCCCGGGTAATGAGAGCAAACGAAAGAAAATCGTCGAACTAGTCAATGAATTTCGTTCATGTAAGCCATTTTTAATCGTGAAAGATTCAAGGAAAAGAATTGCAAGTTTATTTTGAGTGCGCTATCTAGTGGAGACGATTTCAAACGTTGATTACTCTAAGAGAAATATATCAAATTTCGAAGGGTAAAAATTTCCAAAATTGCTAGTGTGAAGGAACGCTTGTAACTGAGACGCAGTTTGAACCGCAACAGAATGGAATTTCAATTTAGAGTTATCTTTAAGGAAAGAATTGTTATTTTTGAAAAAGTTATTTCTCGAAGCGCGTCTTAGTTCTTTGCATTCTCTGGGAAGTTTCCTATGTAACATTGGTCCAATTTCGCGAAAAGAAAGTGATCTTTTTGTTGAAAATAATCATGGTTACCAGAGATCAAGAAACAAGTTACTCCAATCAATCTTCTTCCAGAAAGATCTCATGTATTCCAGAACGAAAGCAGTTTGACTTGAAGAAATATCAATAAAGCAAAGTATTAACCAGGAATATACATTAACATAAACTTTACCATACTCTGATGTATAAAGCTTCATTTTCTCCAGATGAATAATCTTCTCTGATGTGTGCCACTTTTAGATCCCAAGATGTTTCATAATTGTTGGAAATACCTCTCGTATTGCTCAATATTTGTTCGAGTGCATATAATTGAAGGAAACTCAGTGGAATCGTGTTAAATCGGTTTAGCCAGTCGGTTGTGAAAATTAAGAGCTATTGCTGAAGGATCAGTATCCGAGGGCCATATGGGAACGAAGATCAGCTTCCTTATAATTCCAATTAAGTGCACTAACAACATAATTCCAATAGGTTCAAGGGAATTTGTTATGATAGAGTTTGGACCAAGATCTCGAGTTTGCGCAGAAAAATCGATTTCTCTTGAACAGTGCTGACAAATAGTCAGGGATTTCCTCAAGTGGTCCTTAAATCGCATCCTTTCCGACAACTAATCCAAATATAAGAGGATTTCATATAGATAGCGATTATATAGAGATACAGGATGTACCAAAATTGATCATTAGTATTTTATTTATTGTTGAAGAATCGAAAGATTCAAATTTTCATTGAATATATTGTATGGATGTAAATCTGCTGAAGGAGTTTGCATTTTATATCAATAAGGATAGCTTGTGATGGTCATTTCGACCATCGGAGCAATAACGTTTAAAATAACTCATAACAATAATTGAATAGGGAAGACAATGCAGTTTAATCTTTATTTCAGAATGGCCACTTTAAAACCCAAGTTATTTGTGGTAATATAATCAAACAAACGAATACCATGTTTTTCTGTTTTCGGTAATATTATATTTTGTACACAACCAAGAATATGGCAATATAGTTGAACGCACATTTTATAATCTAAAGATATTCAATTTAGACACAGTATTCAGTTCTAAAAGCTATATTCAAGTTATGAGATCAGAAGAATGACTTTAAATTAAATTAGTTAAATTTAAATTAATATAATATATTATATTTTCGATAAGTCTCTTCAACAGTAGAAAAGAAAACCTTTTTGATTGCATATTGAAATTGTTTACGAGAAAGCATGCTGTCAATCATACTAGAATTATAAGCATTATTAGTGCCGGCTCGGTGGCGTAGGGGATATAATGCTCGTCTCCTGCGCAGAATTACCTGGGTTCAATCCCCACGAAGCCAGTGCGATTTTTCGGATTCTGGGAATCGCTTGAGTGTCCATCTTTCGGAGGAGATGTAAAGCTGTAGGTCCTGTCTAACAGAGATGTGTTGGACATTAAAGATCCCTTTCCTCGACACGTGAGGAGTTCGGCAAAATTCCCGGGTTAGTGAGTTGACAGAATTCCCCGGCGTGTCATTAGCCGAAAGGCAATAGAAATAGAGTACGTTAAAGGAAAAACAAACAAACAGACAATAAGCATTATTAACCACTATCTTTATCATAATATTGAGCTCCTTCAATATATCATTATCTAACATTGATATTATTGTGAGTCCATGTATCATGCTGTTATGAGCAGCTATTTTATGTTGAGGTGATTATGCAGAAGAATTGTGAATGGTGATGTCTGTATTGGTTGGTTTATGGAAAATCATGTCTTTGGTCAATTTTTGTGATAGTAGAATCTGAAAGGTTGATGTAATTCTCAAATTCAATTTCCAAATTGAACTTTATATTAGGGTGAATTGAATTTATAACGGTATCAAAGAAATATAATTGTTTATATGTGCCTGTGAAATAACAATTAATATCATCCATATATCTGAACCAAAAATGCAGTGTTTCTACAGAGGATGATTATGAATTATTTTCTTAATATTTTCACGAAAATTTGTGCTATTACAGACTGAAAAGCATATCCATTATTAAGCCGTTGTTACTCAGGTATATTCCACAATTGAAGTTGAAATATTTTGTTCTAAACATACTTCTAGAAGATTCAAGTTCTAATTGTATAATGGGGTTGATGTTATTCTTTTGCCGAGCTTGATTTATCAATTTCAGTAAATCGTGAAATGGAACAGTTGGCTTGAGATCAATTACATCCCAGGACATGAATTTGGCATTGTATGGTAGTACAGTATGTTCAATTTTTCCTATTAGATTCCTAAATTCAGAATTTGAAATAAATATTCACAAATGTTTATGAGATAACGAGAATTTTGACTGCTTGGGCTGTAACTAATGTGACAACTGGTCTGATGGGATGACCTCTTTTATGGAGTTGGACGAGAGAATGAAGTTTTGGTGACAGCCGATTATCAACTGAAAGTTTTTATTCTTGATTGTTCGGTAGAAGATTTGGCATTCTCTAATGCGCATTCAATATTGAATTGAAATTTATTAGTGGAATCTTTCTTGATTCTTCGATAATTTCTTGATTCAATAAAATTTTTCTCTAAAGTAAATAATCTGTCTTGTTTAATTTATAACAGTATGACTTTTATCTGCTGTAGTAAAAACTATGATTTGAACTTTAATTCAATGAATAATTAATGGCTATTTCCCTGCTCTAGGGGTTGAAATTTGAGATGATCTGTTCCACTTTACTTCACTGAAACTTGAATAGTCCTCCCTATCTTTCAGTTGCTCACCTTGTATCTTTTACAGTTTTCAATTAAAAATGGAAATTCGTTCAAGGCGATGTAGACAAAGATACCATCTTTCTTTTGAGTCATCACTCGACCCATCTTCCTTATTTAAAAGCAGCAGCAGGATGCCGAGAAACGAAGCGGCAGACTGCAGTTTCACCCTCATAAGGAGCTCATCAGTGTCGCATATCGCTTCTCAGGATCCTATGAAGCTACATCGGGGTACCCTATCGATTCCAGAAAGGACGCATCTCGTACATACGTATGAGAGTCGCCCTCTATGGACCGACACAGCGAGGTGCGTCCTTTCTGGAATCGATAGGGTACCCTGATGTAACTTGATAGGACGCCGAGAAGCGATATGCGACACTGATGAGCTCCTAATAAGGGCGAAACTGCAGTCTGCCGCTTCGTTTCTCGGCATCCTGCTCAGTTGCACTATTGTGGCTCTTGGGGGCTGCGTGCATGGCAGGCAGATTCGGGAACTAGCTCTTGTCTCAAGTTTACATATGTTTTATCGCGAAGTTCATCGCGGAAGATATTTGTCCCATCTCATATATATATATATATATATATATATATATATATATATATATATATATATATATATATATATATATATATACGCCGAACTATAGAGGAAATCGTGATATCGTCTTCATTGAGCGCAAGAACATGTTACATGATTTATGGAGCAGTTAATAGCGCTTCTCACTGATGAGTCGAGATTCTAGAAGATAAAGCATATGAGGATCTCCAGAAAATGTACAGGAAGTTCACACTTATAGAGGCGGCACAATATAAGTCTCCAATATGAATGTTAGGCAATTATTCTTGAATTATGGATGTGTACTTAACTCACTTGGTAAACCTCTTTTTTTTTATCAAAAAAACATCTTTCCCAGTTTGGAGATGAGGTTCGAATAAGGTGAACAAAAACATAATCCTAAGCTGTTTTGAAAGAAAATAAGATATAGTTGACCCCGAATTTCTTTAAGTCGACGTTCAGAATACATTAAATTCAGAGAATAGAGTGTATTGTAGCAAAGGAAACTTCAAAATCATATAGGGTTTGAATAGCACATTGGCCCTTCAAAATAATAGTTCTTCCCCAATAAATCGAATGAAATGGGTTAATACTTACCTCTAACTGTCAAATTGTTACCATCTCCTAAATGAAAGGGTTCCTTCCTTGTAACTATTTCATGCATAATAATAGCGAAGGAATATACGTCGCCAGCCTGCGTACCACGTTGTGAAATATTTGTATCCCTCAAGAGCTCAGGAGCGGTCCAGAGAAGATCTATAATTAATCATTTTTCGTATTAATCATACCATAATGAAAGTGCTCTTGAATAAATCATGAGATTCGAGGTAAGAGGGGTCATGAGCTTAAATTAAAGGCTAATTTCCTCTTAGATTCATCAAGTGTGTTTTTTAGGTTGAATGGGCTGAATATTTTCTCAGCCTTATGATTAATGGAACGTAGGTTGGAATTTAATTCTTCTCCTCTGAAGAGGATTACTATGGATATTATTGGATATTTTCCAGGTACTCTTTTCGAATATGGCGTTTATAATGAAAAGGAGATGTCAGAACGGGGGCAAAACATGCCGAATACCAGTTGGTGAGAATAGCATTTATGCAACGTCGCTTCCGATCCGGCAACGCGTGAGACGAGAGGCTTTGAGCAACATTCTGTATAACTTTGAATCCGCTACAGTAATTTGTTTGTCTGTGAAACAGTTTCTCTTTCGATTTTTAAAAATGAGTGGCATCAATTTTGAGCAATGGTGTACTATCAAGTTTTTGTTCAAACTGCAAAAGAAACTATGGAGTAAGTGTTTTGTCAAAGGTCCAGGTTTTTTGGTGATTTAATACATTTTTAGAAGGAATAGATATGATTGAAGAAGAACCGCTAAATGGAAGGTCTTTAAGTACAAACATCTGTTGAAATCTCAAGAGAGTCAGGGATCTTGAGCGTTCAGATCAATGGTTAACAGTCAGAGTGGTCGCCAAACCGTTGAATTTGAATCACAACGTCGTTCATCAGATTTTGAGTAATGCATTGAATATGAGAAAAATTAATGTAAAAATAGTTCCGAAAAATTTTTGTCCAAGACCAAAACATTTCAGAAAGGAAATGAGACTTTTCGGGACCGATTGGAAATGATCCCCTTCTTCTGCAATATGTCAATCAGGGTGTCGTCAAGTCAGCAGCTTGAAAAATTTTCGAAAAGATTGACTCGACTTGGAATTGGAGCTTCTGAAAAATTAAAGGTTTGACTACAATAACAAATAATTATGTAGTTCACAAAAAAATGATACAAATGTATATCCCATCGTAACCAATACCACCCTACCAACTAATCAACTGAATAGAACTCTCTAAGTCTTGACTTAAATGTTCTTAAAGAAGAAGAAGTCCTTACAAGCAAAGGTAATCCATTCATGCCATGGTTGAACAGAGACTTTTTCAAATACTTAGTCTTAAATTTACCGATATTATAATCCTCTCCGATCCTCAGGTCATACGATATCATGGTTGATCTTTTCATAAGAAAATGAGAAAGACATGGTGCTGCCAAATTATTGATTATTTTATAATCGAAAATTAAACTAGCTTCCTCTATCATATTTTGGATTTTAATGAATTTCAAAGAACGCAGCATGTCGTCTATCCTCGTGTACTTATTGCACCCTAATAAAACCCTCATTGCTCTGTTTTGCAAAATCTGCAATCTGTCTTTATCTTCTTGATTGCATCCCAACAGTAATGATATACAATATGTTAATTGGGGATGAACTATCGTATTATAGACAATTCGTTTTGACCAATCAGATAATGTTCCGGATATCCTACGAAAATTACCAATTTTCTATCAAGTTTTTTACACATATAATTAATATGGGTACTAAGTGTCAACTGCGGATCCAAATGAACTATAAGATACTTAATATCGCTCACTTGTTCTACAGTGCCATCCCCAATACTAATTTTCAAGTTTTCATCTTTAAACAGCCTAAACTTCTGCCATGGTCCAAATACAATGAACTTTGTCTTTTGTGAATTTAACTTCAATTTCTTGAGAGCTAGCCAATTGTAAAATAATTCCAATTGTCTATTCAATATCTTAATAACATCAACAAAGTTCAAACCAGAGACTGATATAAGGGTATCATCAGCGTACAAACTCACAAAACAGTCACATAGATACTCACTCAGGTCATCAACATATAATATAAGCAACAATGGCTCAAGTATACTCCCTTCAGGCACACCATTTAGTATTTCAGCCTCAGATGAGATATTCTCACCGATTTTTGTCTTTTGTGTTTTTCCTTGTAGGTAGTCCTCTATCCATTCAAGTACCACTCCCGTCACCCCGTCACTACGACACACTTCAATCAATTTATCTCTATTAATAGTTGCAAAAGCCCGTTTTATGTCAACAAAACACTTACACATATTAGATAGCACAAACTGCAATGCACTTTCACATGAGTGTCTCCTACGAGATCCAGATTGACCTTTATAGAATATTTCATTTTTCTCCAGATAGTCACTGAGCTTTCTATAATTTTTTAAATTATCGGTAGTAAATTTATGGGTCTGAGTTCCTCAGCTGTCTTTGGATTGTACACTTTCGGAACGGGTATTTTCAAAGCGGAAGATAGTTTTCCAGTCTGAAGTGATGTGTTAACCTAATTTAGCAAAGGATATCCCATGCTAGGGAATAAATCCTTCAATAGTTTAGAGGTCAAAATTGCATCTGCCGAAGCCTTATTTTTAAGACCTTCAATCGTACGTTTCAGTTTGTTCAAAGAAATTTTGGAAAACGATTCAAATGAACATTGCACCTTACGTTTAACTCCTTTGAAATCCTGATCTGGTTCCTGTATAGTGGAAACAATCTGCTTTATACTATCAGCAAAAAAGGAATTCAGAGAGTCTTCAATTGCTCCACCTTGGTCCTGCAAATGTGAAAAATCAACTGATTTTTGTCCCTTGTTCACAAGTTCTTTCAATGTTTTCCACATTTTTTTACTTTCCTCTTTATTTTGTTGTTGAAGCAATTTTCAACTTCATCAAACTTCATAGAACAAAACATTGTAGGCCTAACCCAAGCCCACATTTTCCACCAAAACTGTCTACCTCGAAGCAGGGCGAATGAAAGGGCTTGGAGTTGAATGAATTCGAGATAGACGTACTATGATGATATGTGGTGATATGGGATAGATGAATACCTGAGTGACTCCTGTGAAGAAAGATGGGAAGACATCTTAGGGTGGGGGAAAAGGCACGAATCTAAATTTCGAAATTTGGCGAATATGGCAAGAGATTTATTGGTCACTTCTGCAAGTTCGGCTCTTAATAGGGAGGAAGTTCTTAAGAGCTGCCTTTACTATTTCCAAGATTCGAAACAGATTGATTCACAAATCTGTTAGGAAGTTGATTGTCTCAACTCTTAGTTCAAAAACAGTGAACTATCAACTGTCCGATGAAGTGGAAATGTAGTTTTACTCACTCTTATTCTTTTTATCTCAAGTTTCAATGTAGTTTAATTCAGTTGTTTTTATTTTCACTGAAGTTTATCTCAGTTGTTTTATATAAAATATTTTGTGTATGTGATGCTATGCATGTGTTAGTTAATCATGATGATGGTAAGAAATTGAACTATGCAAAATATGGCACAATATTTCATGCGTTGACATGAATAATAAAATACAGAATGTTCCATTTGAAAAATCAAGATATTTTATTACAATATTCAATAATTTTGTTGAGTCATGTATGAATGAGGATAATCCATTTCAATTCATCGATAAAGCTATTCTTGGGCAATAAGAAAACGAAAGGAAAAAAGTATATATCCTCTCTGGCCGATTTTCTTGAATGAAAAATATTGTGACGAAACTACTCACCAAACAAACTTATTACTTAAAGACATTATAGCAGAGTTTAGGACGCTCTTGAATCTTCAACAAAGAAGTGGCCTTCCAATCTAGAAAAACCTCCCAAGATTTTTTTATAGAAAATTGGGACACTCTGTTTACTTCAAAATAAATTGCTGAAGTAGATTTTCACTTTCTAAATATAATACCGTTCGAACAAAAATGAAATCTTCGAGAGTGTACGAGCTACAGAGCATCGCGCCATTAGTGAATCACCCAGTATAAATCGGTAGGTTTTCTTTCATCCCTAAATTAAATTCAAAATAGAGAGAGAAGTCGATAATCAGATTCACTTTTCAGACCTAACAGTCAGTCATATAAATAACACACTAAGTTTTGATGTATATCGAAAACACTTCTTTACTGAAATTTGCATCCCTTATGACTAAAGGCCCCAAAATCTCATGAATACGTTGCATTTAATTCAATGATTCATAGGGCTTTCTCTCTGCCATTATCCGAAGAAAATCAACTATTAAAGAATGAGTGAAAAGTGAAGTGTTCTGTCTAAGAACAATGGTTATACCTCAAATATAATAAACAAAATGATTCAAAGAAAACAAACAAAAATAGCATATCATAATATTTACCCACGTATAGAATCAACTCATACAGATAAATATATTTCATTAACATATTTTGGCCCTATCAGCGAAAAGATTGCGAATGTCTTTTCAAAACAGAATAAAAAAGTAGCTTTCAAGACCCACATGAAACTCTCCCAGGAATTTTTCAATAGTAAAGATAAAACTGAAAAATTTGACAATACTGAAATTTATAAGTTGTCCTGTATGGATTGTGAAGGCGTCTATATAGGTCAAACTGGTCGTTCATTAAAAACGAGATATAAGGAGCATCAGCCAGATTACAATAACCAGAGAACAGAAGAATCTACTTTTGCTTCACATTGTTTCGAAAATGGCCATCATTTTCCACCCATAGATCAACTTAAAATTATTCACAGAATACCAAAAGGACGAATGTTAGGTTTTTGGAATCAATCGAAATTTTCTGCAACAAACCTGCCATAGAGATAATCTTCTGAGCGACCAGTATGGCCCATCGCTATTTGAAATCTTTAAATAATACCTGCTTTTATCATAATTATTTTATTGCCTCTTGTTTGCACCCTTCTTAATTTTGCACCTACTGATTTATATATGTATGTATTTTCAACTTCATCTCAATACTTGTTGTCAGCTGTAGATGGTCAAGCGACTTCTCGTGAGATTTATATAATTTATACGAGGAAACTTTTTCTGTTTAACATCCACTCTTTTCCCCATACTATTTGCTTTTTTGTGTATTCATTTTGAGAACGGAACACGCCGTTACCACTGCTAATGCCAATTTGTCATCTATCATCTCACATCACGAAAACGTTTTGAAACTGTTCAAAAAAAAATTGTATCCTGATGTTTATGTCTCTTTCAAAGTAACAATTAATGAAGAAAATTTGGAGACTGCGAGAGCTAAAGAATTTAGGCCCGAAGGAGCTCTTATCACCAAGTTTTTTCGGAAGAGGATTCACTCCGAGGAAGTGAAGTGAATGTTGAAAAAAAGGTAATTGATCATAAAAATCAGAGACGTTTAGGTATTATGCATTTAAATGTTCAAGGGGTGGGTGACAAATCGAACTTACTAGAGGAATTTCTGTATGAAATTATCCTGATGTCCTTTGTTTATCTGAACATTTTATTATATTTATTTATTAACGAAGCATTTTCGGAAGCTTTCATCCTTGAAGGATGGCACACATCCTCAATTTATGGTAGGTCATCTATGAATAATTTTTATCACATTCTTGAGATTACAGATTGGGATTTTGTAAATGATCATAATATATGTACTGGTGAGGCATTCAATGGATTTCATAAGGTTTTTGTTAGTGCGTACCTAACTTCTTTTCCGGAAAATCAGATGAAGATTGGTGGAAGTAATACTGGTGTCCATTGGTATACCGATTCTTTGAGAAACATAAAGGAGCGCTTAGATGTAGTCTCGAAAATGTTTGACAGATATAAAAGGAACAGAGCAAGGCTCGAATATAAGCTTGAATTTAAAAATGCTAAAATAGCTGCTAATGATAAGGTCATCAAATTGGCATCGAACAAACAAGGTAAATTGTGGAGTTTAATTAATGCTATAAGAAAACATCAAAATAGTAGTCGCACCTCAAATATTAGTGCAGTTCTCATTTTTCATCTGCTGCCGGAGAGGTTGTGGGGAGTATACCGAATGTTTCTCAGAGTTCAGATAAATTGTTTTTCAATAAAATTTGGAGCACGTTGCATGTTTCCTTCAGAAGGGTAGGTCAGATCGAGGTAGGGACACTATTTGTGTTGTGTTCCTTCAACAACTGTATGAATTCTTTTCACATTCTTACGTTGAATTTCATTTAAATATTTCCCCATCAAATATTCAGTATTACTCAAACCTTTATTCTCGCTTTTACTGAATATAAGTAGTTCAATGTTTTTCCTGAAATTGAGTTCTACTTCAAGCTCACAAGTTTTTCGATTCAAGAAACTTGTGCTTTTGTGAAAAAAAACTCGGCTTGACTTGAATTCTAAAAACATGCTTCACGTGAGCTTGACTTGATGTCAAGTAGAGGAATAGTACACTAGAATATGCCCAAAAAAACAGGAATGAGCAAGTCAAAGATTAACTGCTTGCTGATATGTTTTTGATAGCAACGGAATCGTCCAGTATGGGTTCTGCCGAACGGTTGATCAACACTTCTAGAGGTCGTTGAAAGACTTCGATGAAGAGTCTTTCGTGTGCGCCTGATCATCAAAAACAACTAGGTTACAACAATGCGCAATGTCACAGTGCAATATCAATAATAAAGCTTGCAGCCAGTAAAAACATTAGTGTGGCTCCTCAGCCTCCTTCTTCACTAGACTTGATTACTTGGACTTTTCCCTCTTACCGAGAATCGAGAATCACCTCGAGGGGGTTCATATAGGGACACTTGAGTACATCCAAACAGCTGTAACCGATCAGCTGAAGGCTATTTCAATATCCCAACTTCAGCAATGCTATGATGATTCAAAGGACCATCTCCAACGTTGTGTTGTTCCCCAAGGGATCTATTCTGAAGGAGACAATATTGAATTGTGATTATATTTGAATTAAACATTGAGAAAATCAGTCTTATTACTTTATTCAAACACCTCGTATATATTATGGACAAAAAATATTCCACTCTCATAACTTAATTTGTGGGCCCTACTTAACCTACACCAGCATACGCCTTTGCTGGTACATTCACCCCTTTTCCGTCAGACACGAATACGTCAACAATCGCTTCACAAACCAGATCTAACCTAACCTAACCCAAATATGACGATATTCTATATAGGTTATGTGAATTTAATGACATTGCAAAGCATAGGTACTTGGTGAAGAGGATATTTTGACAACTGGTGTTCTTGAAAACACACGTATTCACCTTGGGCTGCATGTAAAGCTTTCCTCACTTGAAAAATACATAAAAACAATTTCTCATCCACCTACTGCATTCCAATGGCCCAATCTTTACTTGCCCGCGATAATACCGGTGTACCTTACATTTTATTATATACCTTTCATCTCATAATGACTTCAGTATTTTGCCTGATGGGATGATTTTTCAATCCCATATCGCCAAAGCTGAATCGTACATTAACTGCTGCAGATATAAATGTCCTGATTCATAGTTTATATGGATTCGGGGTTTGTCGGCAAATCATCAACAGAAGATATGATTGAAGAAGCCAAATTGTTCTTTTGGGGGTCTTGGAGGTGTCAATCCTCAAACTGAGACGATAACGCAAGAACATGTTCTATGGGACAATAAATATGGCCTTCATCAATGAGTTGAGACTTGGAGACAGGGGATTGACACTTATAGAAGCGGCACAGTCTTACTATGCTGTGGCATCTTCATTGATTGAGGCAAACAGCGCTTCATTAATAAATGTCCACTCAATTCGTGATGGCTGATTCATTTTCACTTAGAAAGCACATAAAAACAATTTTTCCTAACTGTCAGATTACTCTAATCATCATACAGATTATCCTCAGGTTTTATAATATATATTCCATCTCATAATATATTCAGTATTTTGGCTGGTGGAAATTAGCACGTCCGTGGAAAAAAATATATACAAAGTTAATCAATTAATTTACAAAACAAGTATTTGTTGCAATAAATTCATCATTCCAGGAAGTTGAACATGAAAGCTGGCCATCAAAAACGTCTGTTTTGAATCATAATTCAACATTTCAGATTTCATTCCAACTAAATAAATCTGTGATGGTCTTCACAGAGGAAGAAATCAGTTGAACGAACCGTTTCATTCAAATTACAAAAGTAGTAATGCGAAAACCGTAAATTTGCTTTTTCTTCCCGCATTCTAGGATATAACACGCTTCGTTACTTGTTGGGAAACTTTGTAAATTTAATTAGGTGTAATGAATATTTCTCCCTTTTGAACGAAAGGGCTTTGGGTGAAACGGTAAGCGTTCTTTAAGATACCTCCATTAGTTGTTTTTGGCGCTGCTCAAAACTTGACAAACTAAAATTGTGTCAATATCATGAGTATCAATATACAGAGTGGTTTTGCAGGAGAGAGATATTTTGACTAGTGAAAGAGAGCATTTGTGGCTTTTTAATTGAAAGTTCGTTTAGCTTTAGTTTTAGTGAGATTTAGCTGCATCACCACTTCCGTTGCAGAATCCCTGAATAAATACTATATCAGCATATTCTTATTCAAAACTAAGGAAGCATAACGCATAAACCTGACAACACTCGTTTAACCCTTAACCTACGTTGTGAGGTCTCTGGGACACCCTGTAGGAAACAAAGGTGAATATTTTTGTAATTATTGACTCTATCAACTGTTGGCGCTCAGTACTTTCATATGGTGCAAGTCTCTTTGACATAATAGCGCGTTCAGTGCATCGGAAGTATTCGAAGGTGAAGGTTTCAAAGCGATCAGTGAGGCCCACTGATCCAGATTTCGAGAAAACATTCCTTGAATGGTGTGGGAATGTGAAAATGACTTTTCTTGACAAGATGGAGGACAATCAGTACCAAATGAAGAATAATCAGCAATAAGAGTAATCATAGCAGTGATTCAGAGTTGTCGGATGATGACGAATACATGAATGTGAGGGCGAGAATTCGAACAAAGATGAAGATTCTGATGAAAACGAAAGGAATCTGAGATATTTGTATGGAAAGAATAGATATGAATGGTCATCAACTGAACGTAACACCAGAACACCTACACATAATATAATAAAAGTTCCATTTCCAGAGGAAATGCTCAAAATTTGGAACCATTAAAATCGTGGCAGAAAATTTTTTCTCAGGAGATCATGGAAATAGTTGTGCATTACACAAACATAAAACTACAGGAGTATCGTGACAAAGAAGGTAACGAAAATCCTATTGAATTCAGAGATACGGACGAAACGGAAATCAATGCATTTTTGAGTCTCAAATCAAATAATGAAGATATCCAAGATGGCACTGGTAGGAAAGTGTTCAGATTAGTTTCTTCCGCACGCCGTTTTCTGTACTTTTGATGTGTCTACGATTTGATACTCGGGAAGAAAGACAAGAATTATTTCAAGACAATCCAGCTGCCGCAGTATCACATATTCTGAAAAAATTCAATCAGAATTCATAAAACTCGTTTTCACTTGGAACAAATTGCACAGTCGATAAAATGCTTGTGGGTTTCATAAATACGGCATAAACGTCCAATGTCTAGCAGATGCAAGAACGCACTACGTTCACAATGCGTATATTTACTGTGGAAAGGAAACGGATGCTCTGGAAGATGTAACACCTGAAGAAAAAAGTTTGCGATATCCACCTAAGCAATACTTCGCTTATGCAAGTCAATATTTGGAAGCAACAGAAATATTACTGGTGTTAACTGTTATTCATCTATTGAACTTGTAGACATTTTGCTGAAGAATAAACTAACATATGTAGGAACTATGAAGAAAAATACTAGAGAAATCCCTCCGGAGTTTCTGCCTTCTAAATCTAGAGCTGTTGGATCGACATTGTATGGATTTACGAATGATGAAACTCTCATATCTCGGGTGTCAAAAAAAAATAAGGCTGTTGTTTTGATTTCATCAATGCACCATAGCAAAGAAGATGATGTTGAGAATGGGTTGCCAGAAATCAATTCATATTACAATAGAACAAAGGGAGGTTTGGACTCAGTTGACGAAAAATGCACTAAATATTCTTGTAGCAGGAGAACAAGACGTTGGCCGATAGCCTCATTTTTCCATATTATCGACATGAGTGGCCTGATTGCTTATATAATCCACCAAAGCGTTTCAAAAACGCAGTACACAAAATTGGAATTTCTGAAACTTTTGGCAAAGCAACTCTATGAACCTCTTCTGAAAGAAAGGGCAAATAACATTCGCCTCCCAAGAGAACTTAGACAGAGCGTTCATAGAGTATTACGTACTAAAGTCCCAGAAATTTCAAATGATTCCGATACGCTGCATAGAAATGCAAGGAAAGTGTGTTATCTATGTGACCCGGAACTGAAAAGAAAGACAAGTTACCTGTGCAAAATATGCAAAAGAGACATTTGCTTATAGTGTAGTGCAAAAGTATGTGTAACTTGCGTAAACGGGCTAGAATGACCTACTGAATGTATTTCATATTTAGGTATTGCAGAAATTTTTGTGAAAGTACCTGCACATTGAAAATTCATTCCATAAAATACGTTCTAGTTTAGAATTTGAATTAATGTCATTTTTCGTTAATTTTTCTCATCATTATTTTCAATATTCACACAATTTTGAGAAATATTTTCTCATTTCGAATATTTTTCGTCATTTTTCTGTTGTTGATTTGTTACAGTGGTTGCAACTATTGAATAGATTTCTACTACTTTGTCATGTTTTCTTTGAATCGCAATAAAAAGAATCTCACAAAACTAAACAAAGACAAAAATTTTAGCATTTGAACAAGTTGGTGTCCCAGGTACGTACAACGTAGTTAACGCAAAATATTGGCACCACGTCGGTTAAGGGTTAATTATTTTTCAACGTTGCTATGAGTCGATTGCGCAAATTGAAGTAAATAGCGCTTTCACTTTCGAAGCAACACGACTGATTATTTGTATTTTACTTACCAGATACATTTTATACCTTACTAATTAAGAGACACGAAACGTCAATTTTACACAACAGTTATACAAACAGTTGGGTAAATTTAAAAAAAATGTTGCAAACATCTATGACTGTTAATGCTCATAATCTGCAGATTTTAGAAACGGAAACAAAATATTGGCGAGACGTGTTGGAAAAAATTATTGCGATTGTTAAGTATTTATCTACACAATGCTTGGCATTTCGAGGTTCTTCTCAATTTTTGAATTTGGGAGGCTTTTACTTGGCAAAATTCCATTATCAATAATAAAAAACAAGTACTGTGTTTTAAGGAATTTTACTTAATAATTGCGATTCGTAACGCGTTTCACTACACCGTAGCTTCTTCAGAAGAATGATTATGCAGAAAAATGTAAATGAGAATATAACTATAAATGTTCTTGAGTAATTAAAAGCTTATTGGTCACCTCCTCCTAAGTGGTTACTTATGACAGGTATATTCAATAAAATTAAGGAATAGATTGCTCCCCGAAAAGATTCAATAGAGGTGAAGGGCTTAAATCGACTTGTTCATTGATGAGTCTACCTGAGTGTTTGTATTTATTTATTTCTAAAGTTTCCCAAAGATCTACCTTCCAATATTTATTATCTGTATGCAAAATTTCAAACTGTGGGTCGAAAGAATGATTATTTTCTAAGAGATGATTCGCGTAATTTGAATCTGATTTTTATTTGAAAAACTGCGTTTATGTTCCGATATTCTAATATTAAAATTTCTATGTGTTCTACCAATGTAGAAATTATCACAGTCATTGCAATTCAATCTATAAACACCTGATTTATTGTTTTTACCTGGTTTGGTTTTATTATTTTTATATATTTGCCTAAATTATTATTAGTTTGGAAAGCTATGTTGAAATTATTGCTACTTAAGAATGATTTCAGTTTCTCACTTGTAATGCCAACGTAGGTTAAGGTGTTGAATTTTTGTTTCAATTTATCGACAGGGTAAACTTCATTCAATGCGATTCTACTTTGTTTTTATTTAAAATATTATTTATTAGTTTGGGATTGTAACCATTATTTTTGGCTATTTGTTTAATCAAATTTAGTTCTTTGTTGAAATTTTCTGGTGATAGCGGGATGTTAATCAATCTATGAATAAAACTATTGAATGCTGACATTTTATGTTGATATGGATGACACGACGAGTTATGTATTATAATATCTGTATGTGACGGCTTATGGTAAATTGCGAAAACATGTTTTCCATTTTCATTCGAAATTGTTACGTCTAAGAAATTTATCGAATTATTGCTTTCTATTTCGGTTGTGAATGCAATTTTGGATGTAATGAATTTATATGATTTTCGAAAATTTTCAACTGTCTATCTGTTCCTGTGAAGCAAATAATGATATCGTCTACATAGCGATACCAGTATAAAGAATATTTACTGAGTGGATGATTATGAATTACTTTCTCTAAGTTATTCATGAAAATTTCTGCTAACAAAGGACTCAACGAATTGCCCATAATCAAGCCGTCTTCAATAGTATAATATTTGTAATTGAAATGGAAATAATTTTGATCTAAACAAATTTTTATTAATGAAAGAATATCTGATTTAATGATAGTATTGACATGATTCCTTTCTAATAATTCTTCAACTAAGTAATACGTATCTTTTGGAGGAATGTTGGGAAATAGATTCTTAACATCGAAAGAAATAAGTTTGGAATTAGGTGGTATAGTGGTATCTTTGATATTGGCAATAAGTTCGTATGAATTTTTACCGAAATTCAGATTTAAAATGCAATGTTTTATTAGCAAGTCGTTGAGGAATTTTGAAAGTTTGAACGAAGGTGCCGTTACATAGAAACAACAGGTCTAATAGGGTAATTAGGTTTATGAAGTTTTATCAACGAATATAATTCGGGGATTGTGGATTGGAGTTAATGAATTTATATTTTTCTTGGTCTGTAATTAATGATTTTGCTGTCGTAAATATTGTTTATACTGGTACGCTAACTTTATGAAATTTGCTTCTAGGATCAGATAGTTGAAAATATATAAAATTATATAAATTCATTATATCCAAAAATTGCATTCACAACCGAAATAGAAAGCAATAATTCGATAAGTGACCAATAAGCTTTTAATTACTCAAGAACATTTATAGTTATATTCTCATTTACATTTTTCTGCATAATCATTCGTCTGAAGAAGCTACGGTGTAGTGAAACGCGTTACGAATCGCAATTATTCAGTAAAATTCCTTAAAACACAGTACTTGTTTTTTATTATTTCTTCTCAATTGCTTTTCAAACATGATAATGGAAATTTTCAAAAAGCTGTTGAGATGATTGTCTCTTTTGATTCAGTGATGAGACAGCACGTTAGCCGAGTGTATAAATACCAAAAAAAAATCTGTTAAAATGACTCATTATTTAGGCGTGTAACTACAGAATTAAATTATTGAATTATTGTCGTCCAAAGTAAGAAATAATTTTTTAAAAATGGTTCGCTGTTCAAAATATTTTTCAATAATATTAGATTGTACACCAGACACTAGTCACACTAAGCAAATTAGTCTTGTTCTGAGGTACGTTGTCCTTAACACCACTTCAAAAAAGGTTGAAGTTAAGGAAAGTTTTATTGCGTTTAATCCAATACTGGACTCTACAAGAGAAGGGATATATACATTTATGATAGAAAATTTGGAAAAATTAAATTTAGAATTAAAACAGATTAGGGGACAAGGTAATGATAATGGGACAAATATGAAGGGAAAACATGTTGGGCATTAAAAACGCATTCTTGATGCGAATTCGAATGCCCTTTTTGTACCTTGTGCGGTTCATACTTTGAACTTAACAGTAAATGACGCTTCTAAGGTGCCAGGTGCTACAATAAACTTTTTTAATCTTGTTCAAGAGTTATATAATTTTTTTTCGTCATCCACAAAAAAGGGGTATGTTTTGAGAAAAAATATCCCCCGGTTAAGTTAAAAGCCTCTAAGGGAGACAAGATGGTCCAGCACAAATGACGCAATAAAGCCCCTTAGAGTTTATTTAATTAAGGTTTGCGAAAGTCTTCTAGAAGTGGCTGAAGATAATTCCTTTCACATTGATGAAGGACATAAAGCGAGATCCCTCTTAACGTCTGTACAAAATTTTAAATTTATTTGTGCAATTATTATTCAGCATGACGCTTTATTTCTTATAAATATTGTCAGCCAACAAATGCAAAGTACTACAATTAATATTAAAGTATGCCAAACCTACCTAAAAAATTAAGTTGATCACTTCCAGCAATATAGATCTGACCAATCATTTCAAGAAATTCTTGTGCAATCGAAAGTAGCATCCTCTATCGAAATTGAAGAAGACGTTCCACCATTACCAACGGTTAGGAGGAAATTCAAACCAAAACTGTTTGACTATGAACACCGAGATGAGACCCCTCATGATCCAAAAACCGCCTTTAAAATTTTGTTTTTCTTAAAAAATATAGACTTATTAAATGAGTATGATAATATCTTCGGATTTTTCAGCAACATATTCAAATTAAGTGACAACTATCTTTTAAAACATTGTTCTTTCTATTCTTGAAGAGCGACTGACAGATCTGGATAATGAGGATAAAGACTCCAATGATCTGTTTAAGGAAATTAAAGCGTTAAAGTTGTTTTCATTACCTAATGATACGACCCCCTAAGTATTTTACAATATATATTTGAATACAATTTAATCTCCAACCTTTCCAAACGTAAGCATTTCACTAAGAATTCTTTTGACATTGCTTGTATCTGTAGCTTCTGGCGGGCGATCTTTTTCAAAGTTAAAAATCATTAAAAATTATTTATGATCGCCAAAGATTCATGAAAGATTATCTGGGCTAACAATATTGAACAAGAAATTTTTGACGGTATAAATTTTAGCGATGTAATTAGTGAATTTGCAACAGCAAAATCTCGGAAAATATCGCTACTGCAATATCTATCTATCTTTTATTCTTCTATTGCACCTAGACCTAGCTATCATTTATGATTTTAAAACGAAGTTCCTAGGTATTTGTTATCAGAAATATCTGCAAATGTTTTGAAATATCTAAGTATAAGTAGAAAGTAGTACTGTATATATATATATATATATATATATATATATATATATATATACACCTCAAAAAGTTTAGGGAACACTTTTTGTTTGGATGTATTGTATATATTGTATTCTCAAGAAAAAAAATGATATTTGACTTCTCCAAAGCACCTATTATAAAAAAAAATTTGAAATTTGGTGAAACACAAAAAAAAATCCTGAACTAATATTTTCGAAACAATATGGAAGCACTTATATTTTTCAGTACCAGACGGTCCACCTCTGTTATTAATGACACTTTGGCATCGTCGCGGCATGCTCAATATTAAACTGTCTATTCCATTTTGGCCTGTCATTCCAAGCCCCCTGAACTGCTAATCGAAGCTCATGTTCATGTTGGAAGACGTTTTGACGCAGGAGATTACTTTTTAGGGTGTCCCACACATGCTCGATGGGATTCAGATCTGGGGAGCAGGATGGCCACGGTAGAAGATCGATATCATTCTCTTCTAGAACGTTCAAGACAACTCTTGCACGATGAGGGGGGGCATTATCTTGTTGGAAGAGTGGAATTTGACCTATTCTTTAGAGATACGGTACCACTACAGGTAAAACTATCTCATTTGCGTAAGAATTTCCCGTGAGGTTCTTCTGTATGAAAACGAGGTCAGTTCTTCAACCAAGGCGTATACCTCCCCAAAACATCACTGATCCGCCCTGTCTAACAACTTCTCGAGCATGTTGAGACGGTTTTGCTTTCCAGGTTCCCTCCATATTCGAATTCTTCCCGAATCGGGATAATAACTAAATCTAGATTCATCACTGAAGAGAACTGTGGCCCACCTCTCTTGATCCCAGTTTACGTGTTCTTGGCACCAAGCTAAACGAGCAGCGCAATTTCCATGGGTCAGTTGTGGAACTCTAAAAGGACGTCTGGAGTGGAGTTGACCTTCGTGCAGTCGATTTCTCACAGTTTGGTCGAAAATTTCTACATTATGAACTCGTGATAGCTCTTGATCTAATTGAGATGCTGTGGTAGTACGATCTCTTCTGGCTTGTAAAACCAAAAATCGGTCTTGGGCGACTGTAGTAATCCTGAAACGACCTGTATGGAGTTCTTCTACGCTACCTGTTTCATTGAAACGCGACCATAAACGGTTTATGACATTTGGGCTACTTCCTAGAACCCTGGATACTTTCCGTTGAGAGTTCCTAGCTTGGAGCATGCCAACGGCTCGTAACATCTCTTCTCTAGTCAATTGTCGTTTTTCCATGGTCGAATCACAAAACTTGAATCTTTTATTTGTGCTTACAACAGAAACAAAGTGCTAACTAACTGATTTCAAACACTGAATACATGAAATGATTATGAACAGCGTCGCATCTGCTGCATTTTTAGTTTTTTATAAAAAAACTGAAATCTGTTGCGGCACTCTACATAATTTGGTGAGATATTGATGCAGGTGTTCATTTCTTTAAGAAAATCATCCATATTGATCGTTCTGGATACGATATATAAAAAATGTGATTTTTAGTTTAAGGTTATTTTATTGTATTGATAAACAACGAGTCAACGTGTCTGTATCCCATTACTCAAGTAAATGTTTTAAAATGGGTGTGAACAAGAATTTATTTTGTTATGATTTTGTTCTGTTTGTTTCATTTTGATATTTTAGTCTACAAATAAATATTACTTTTAAAGTTCAGTTTTTTGCTTTACTTCAAGCACTTACCTACCTACCTTCTACCTTAAAAAAATGAAAAAACCCAAATACCTTAAGGGGCGCCAAAATCCTCTTTTGCACACAAGCGCCAGTAGCCCTCACGGGGGCCCTAGTCCCCAAGAAAATTCTATGATTTATAAGAATTATGTTGTGAGCTACCAGCTAGAGGTGGCTCGGATCGAAGGGTTACCGATCACTGGTCTAGAATATCGCGAAAAAGGAAGTTGGTGTGTACTATACCATTTAGTTAATATTGCAATTGTATTCGTAGTTCGTATTGCGGTAATGAAGTATTCAACTAAATACTTACTTACTTTTCCAGTATGAATATTCGGTATCATCTTGCGTCTTATAGTCTTCACTGAAGCAATCCAAACTTCGAAGACCAAAGTCTGAAATTTTTACGCTGAATCTATTGTCGACTAGACAATGAATGGAGCTGAGTGTCCCATGCGATTTCAGAGAAGATGAGTGGAGATAGAGCATTCCCCTGGCTATATCTATGAGAAGTGATATTCGAAACGATAACTCTATAAGTCTTGTAGTCTCATCGTGAATGACATCGTATAAAGTGCCCTTGGAACAATATTCGTAAAGCAGGCAATTATGCTTCGGATCCTCGAAGGAACCGCCATAAAATTTTACTATGTTTTCATTCGATAAATCATGCATTGCTTTCAGCTCTTTCAGCAGATTTTTATTCAAATCCAATTTAACATTTTTGTATCTTTTTATATAAGCTTTTTGCGACTTGTAAACTACGAAATCTTCTCGACAACGTAGGTCTCCTGCTATACTTATCCCATCCAAATTCTGCAAAGCAAAATATGATTAAAAATTTGCATTTCATAGTTTAATCGTTCCAATATCATAATGACCATTTGAAAGAATTGGATAGAATGAAATTCATAAAAAGAAGGTCTGAAATCATACCGCCCGAAACACCATATTTCCTATACTAGCGTCGAATTGAAACAATAGGTGTATTTTCGGTTGATCACAATTCTAATAAAACATGTCAATTTTTCAGCATGTACAGGTGGATCTTTTTCGATGTTTTAATACGGCAGCTATGTGAAATATTGTAGATAGAGACGAATGATCCCCGTTTGTCCAGCTAGATTTTCGAGAAAAACTCTTTGTTGAAAACGGATTTCACCAATATTTTTAAGTTTTTGACTTATTCCGAAATTCTGGATTTTTCGGAATTTCGACGATATCTCGAATCCTATTGAAGGTAGGTAAAAAATATTTTTACATTTTACAGGCATTTTTTGAGTAGAATGCAATTGAGTTATGAAGCAAACTGTGTGTTGTTCAAATACGAATTATAGGTGATTTTGATAGCAATAGAGATGATTATTTATTTTTTCAAATATATGTCACATGCTACGTCAATTCCTCCAACTAGAGCCTTATTCGAAAAAATTCGTTTTTTCTTTATGAAATAATTTTCAACATTGCCGCAAAGGAACAAATCTACAGGAGTCAGATCTGGGGAATGGGCGGGCCATGTCACAGATCTTTTTGTTCTTATCCGGTGATCACCGAAGTTCCAGCCCAGCAGTTGAGATACGATTCGTTTCTGGTCTGTCATAATGAAAATATATATAGATAGAGTCATCTGAATCTACTCCCACAATATTCTCATCTATAATGGTAAATTTCGCCATAAATGTTGTCAAAAATAATGTTGCTAATACACGATTATCTAACAGAGCTCACCACACATTGAAATCGTATCACCTTTTGTGTTGAGTATTCAACTGTCGATGAGGGTTGACATTCGACCAAGAATCCTCATTGTGGCTATTCAAAATTTCCGTCACTAATAATAACTTTATCGGTCCATATAACTTGTCGATAAGATTCTGTGTTTTCTTCTGTTTTGTGAAGATTTTCTCATCCTGTAGGATCTATATCTATTCTCCTTGAGAATTCTGATTAACATTTAAAATGTCATTAATCATAACATGTGAAATTTATCGCTAAACAGGGTGTTACATAATAGTATGTCACAACTTGAGGGGGTGAATCTACGTGCAATTTTAAGCAAATAAAAGTTCATATAAACATGGTTACGCAAAAGCTTCGTTACGGAGCTACAGGGTGTTAAAATTTCATGAAAAAATTGGTTTTTTCTTCGAAACTCCTGCAGTTTTTGAGATATTTAGCCCAACTTTGGAATGCAAGCTATTTTTTACAGCCTCCACCTCAGACGACCTAGATTTTTACTGAAATTCACAAGGTGTTTCCTTTTCCGAGGCTATGTCTCTTTTTGTTCTTTCAAACTTTTTTGCAGTACGCCACTGATCACCGTACAATCAATTTTTGTCATCTTCGTTCAATTCAAGAACTTTTTTGACACTTGTAATTTTTTCTTTTTGACACTTGTAATTTTTTCGCATTTTCAACGGTTCTCGAGCAAAAAATTATTAGTTACCAAGTAGGCTTTGATTTTTTTCATTTATTCGTTTATTTTGACAGTTGCTAAAGTAGAATCATTGTTTGCTCGAATTGTTCATTGAATTAACGGTTAGGTTTAAGACTTTTGAAGTTATTGTAGTAATAATAATAATAAGTAATAAACGGCTAATTTTACTAACGCCGAATTGGCTGATATTCATTACATGTATGGTTTGGCTGACGGAAACACAACAGAAGCTAGGCGATTATATCAGGTGCGCTTTCCAAATCGAGTAACACCAGACAGGCGAACATTTTCAAATATCCGGAGAAGGTTGAGGGGAACTGGTACTTTTACTGCAAATAATCATTTAAAAGGTGCAACTCAAACTATGAGAACTCCAGATATAGAGGAAGCAGTTTTGAATTGTATTGATTTGAATCCTTATGTGAGTACAAGAAATATTGGAAATTAGTTGAATATTTCACATGTTCTAGTTTGGAGGATTCTCCACGACTTTTTATTGTACCCGTTTCTTATTCAACGCTTCCAAACACTACTTTCCGTCAAGACTGAATTTCTGCCGATGGTTCGCAGATGAAATTAGAGAAAATGCTCATTCTGATAGGGAAATAATTTTCACAGACGAAGCTAACTTTTCGAGAACTGCTATCACAAATTTTCCACATAATCATTATTGGGCTGAGGAAAATCCCCATTTGATTGAAAAATCTCATCATCAAGAATAATTCTCACCAAATATCTGGGTCCGAATAATTGGAAATTATTTGATTGGGCCATTTTTTTTGCCTAACAGACTAAACGATCCCGCTTATAGGCAATTTCTTGAGGAGGAGTTACCTTTATTGCTCGAGGATGTGCCACTTTTGGTGAGAAACATAATGTGGTTCATGCATGACGGGGCACCAGCACATTTCAGTTGAGAAGCTTGAATAATACATTCAACAACCGATGAATAGGTCGGGGTGGGTCAGAACCATGGCCTCCTAGGTCCCCAGATTTAAATGGCTTAGACTTTTTCTTATGGGAATATCTCAAAAGTTTAGTTTATACCACTCCAGTGAATACTGTAGAAGAATTCAGAAATCGAATAATAACCTCTTGTGACACGATAAGTAATACCCCAGGAATATTTCAAAGAGTGCGTGATAATATGCGTAGAAGGACAAAGGCCTATATTCTTGCAGGGGGAGGACACTTCCAGCAATTTATTCAGTTTTTAATTGTTCTTTTCTTTAGTTTGATATTGAATAAGTATAAGTTGAGCCTCAGAAGACCAGCTATCAAATCAAAAGCAAATTTTGGGCATACCTATCGAGTATTTCTATTATTTATTTTTGATTTAGCGAATAACATACAATTTAAATGATTCAAATTCAATAATATTTCACTCTGAAACGGTTGGAGATACGAAAAAACAACAGGTTTGGCTGAATATCTCAAAAACTGCAGGAGTTTTGAAGAAAAAACCAATTTTTCCGTAAATTTCAACACCTTGTAGCTCCGTAACGAAACTTTCGCGGACCTATGTTTGAATGGACTTTTTTTCTTGAAATTGCGAGTAGATTTACCATCTCAAGTTATGACATACTATTATGTAGCACCCTGTATGTGTGAACACATTGAAGACTTTCATTCAGGCAACAATATTCAAGCTTCTGTAGAATGTTAAATATCTGAAGGAACAAGTTTCCAATCCAGTCTTCCTAATCATCGTCAACCACGGTCACTTAATAGTGGTACAGTCCGGTCGGACGTCATGAATAGGAGAAACAGACTGATGGTTCGATCTTGTTAAACCTCGTCAGTGTTGCACACCCGTTCATGACAATATGCAAGACTGACACTTACTTATCTTAATCCGTTGGAGTGTATCTAGTATATGTATATATTATATACATATACATATACAATTAGCGTCTTTTAAATGACTGACACAGAGGCTACCACCAGCGCCACCGGGAAATGACGAAAACAGAGAGTAGATCAGAAAGACTACTTCAGGAAGCCATACAAGTTCGACTTACTACCATAACGCTTCACACCGTGTCTGCAAGATAAGATCTGTCGAAAAGCTAACGCTCCAATGCTCGTCTGGTTGTTTACCAGGTGTAAATCATATCTCAACAATGATCGAATGCAAGATTCATCGTTATGTGCGTGAAAGCTTGAAGATTTTTATTCAGAAAACAATATTCAACCTTCATCAGAATGACAAATATCCCTTCCTGAAGTAGCTAGTTTTCATAATCATCGTCAACCACGGCCACACAGTAGTGGTAGATTCTTGCCGGATGTCATGAATAGAAGCGACAGACAGCAGTTCCAATCTCGGTTGACCTCGTCAGTATTGCACACCCATCTACAACAGGGAAGACTACCTAACCTACTCATCTGTTGAAGCGCATGTAGTGCATATATATGTATAATACATAATTGGCGAACTTACACAGAGGCTACTTCCTGCGCCACTGGGAAATGATGAAAACAACAAGTAGATAAAACAGAAATCTTCAAGAAGCTAACGAACTATCACATTTTTGGAGCAGTATCACTATTTCTCGTCATTTTTTAAATACCGACTAGACTACTTTATAATTTGCAACTTTGAACACTACACTTTCGTTTTCCATAAAGCTACACGATGCAAAATCATAGAGGTGAATCGAAATTCAAAAGACAAAATAATATTCCAAAAAAACGGAAAGCCAAATGTTTGAAGTCGCCGAAATGGAATCGGAGAAGGAAATTATCTCATAAAAATTGGCATTTTCACTAGACAAATTTTATCTGAAATTATTTGGGAAATGAAGCGAGCTCGAGGCAATATTGGAAGGATTTCGAGTATAATTATTCATATAAAATCGATAGGGGAAGAAGGAAGTTCATCGACATAACTGACATAAACAGATTTTAACGAAACAACTTTTTCCTTGAAAATCACTAACGCTAACTGAAAAGATTGATTTGTGAATTAATGCATTCAAAGTTATGGAATTACATGATTTGAGATGAAGTTGATAATATTCTAAACAAGTTTGGCATGAATCCAGCTATGAATTTCATTCAATATTGATCCTATATATAAATTACACGTATTCAGTAGATTCAAAAACATATACTTACAAACAGACTAGCATTTTTCATAGAATACGTCGATCTTATACTAAGTCTTTGTTTCTGTAGTGTTATAATATCATCATAGTTTATTTTCCAAGCCATTGAGTAAATTTCTCTCTTAAATTTGAAATGTCTGGAAAAAACTAGAGAGTGAAAGATAAAACTCCCAAGTAATACTCACCTATATGTTATACCACCTATTAAGACCATTCCAATGCCTAAAACTGAAACCAAGCTGAAGGAAAGGGTTTTTACAGGATCAATTTCTGGAACCAAAAATATATATCAATTTTCTTCTTCAATATTTCTCAATAATCTTATTTATTTAATATTAGTGCTTTGTCAATATATCTAATACTTTTTCATGTTAACTAACAAAGGAAGTTGTGAGCAATACTTTGGAATTAGAATCTACTTACGCGGACACAAAGACCTATCATACCCGCAATGTGGAGTATCTGAAGGCACACTGTCTCCGGAAGGCCAGTTCACATCCCAGTAGTTAATATTCTTCAAAGAAGCATCATACACAGCAACAGTCTCATATTGGCCGAGAGAATTGACATTCAACATTGCAAAACGATTTATTCTCTGGCCATTGCAATTTGTTCTCTCGAAGCCATATCTTCCTGTGAATAAAAAAATCTTTCAAGCAAAACAATTATATTTGTTGTTGGTAATCTTTCATTATATTGGTTTCACTGAAAATACGGTTTTATTGTTTGAAAGCTATTTGACTGGCAGAACACAAAGAGTTTTGTACGGAAAAATTAAGTCTGATCCTATAGAGATCCCATGTGGAGTTCCGCAGGGATCCATTCTCGGACCGATATTTTTTATTATCTATACCTTTCAGCTCATGTGTTGTTTAATTTTCTGCTCGGCTCATTTATATGCTGACGACTCACAGCTCTATTTACAGTTTTCGCGCGACTCATTTGATGAAGCTCTAGAAAAATTAATATAGATTTGGATAACATCTTTAAGTTGTCGGAGAGTATGTGTCTGAGCATTAACCCTTCAAAACTGTAGTTATGCTATTTGGAAGGAAGGTCATGAGAGAGGCATGTAAAGATCTAATTAAGATATCTGTGAATGGCGCAGTTCTTCCTCTGACTAGCGAGTGTCGTAATTTGGGTTTGATTATGGATAGCGATTTGAGGTATGATTCTCACATAAACTTGCTACTTAAAAGAGCTTTCGTGAATATCAAATTGATTTATGGTTGCAAAGAATTTCTGGATATTCGACAAAGAAAAATGCTTTGTGAAGCGCTGGTGTTGTCTCACCTCAATTATTGCGATACCGTATATGGCCCATGTCTGACAAAACAGAATGTGGCCCGAGTTCAGAAAATTCAAAACTGGTGTGTTCGAATTGTTTTCAACCTTAGACGCACAGATCGCACGTCCTGCAGACTGCAGCAATTGGGTTGGTTGAACATGGCGAATCGAAGAAGGCTGCATGTGCTGAGTCTGTTTTACATGATTTTGATGAGAAGAAACCCTCCTATCTGCACCGACGAATCAAATATAGAACAGATGTTCATAGCATCAACGTCAGGTTCAGACATAAACTAGCCATACCGCGTTATCGTGCTTCCATGTTTCAGCGTTGCTTTTCTTATATTATTGTAGATGAAATCAATAAAATACCGAGTAGTTTTTTAGGTTTGAGTTTGGATGCATTTAAGAGGAGGGTGAGGCATTGGCTTTTTGTGAGCCAGTTAAATGAGATGTAGTCTTTCCTTGTTTCCTAATTTTTTTTTTCACCAAGAAGAAAAGATCTTTTATATATGGAGTGCATGAATTAATTTTGATTTATTTTAGTGTTTAATTCTTGTTTTCAAGATGAATAGTTGGTAAGATTAGTGATAAGTATCTCTTACATAACGATGTTTCCGTACAATTGTGGGTACACTTGTCTAGTATTTGTTTCTATTTTATTCAGGTTGGATTAATCAGCTATGCTGTATCCTACCTTTTAGTATCTCTCAATGTACAGTAACACTCACTCATAATAAGTTTAAGGCCTTTAATGTAATTGATAGTTATAATTATTATTCCTGTACAAGATGCCAATAAAATGCTATTATTATTATTATTGTCGTGGACTTATGCACTATCTCAGCTGTTAGCTGGATATAATTTACCTTTCCCAGATTCAGCAATCAAAGGGAATAGGCTCGATTACAATATACTTGACATAAATTTCCTAACTATTCTAGATGTATTAAGAATTACAGCTTTTTGCATTTCTACATAGGTATTCTTATGCAATTCTAATTTCTTAAGGCTATCGTGCAAAGTTTTGGGTATTAACCCAGTTGAGGATACGATGACAGGAACAATATCTATTTTCTATTATTATTTATTATCGTGGACTTATGCACTATCTCAGCTGTTAGCTGGATATAATTTACCTTTCCCAGATTCAGCAATCAAAGGGAATCGGCTCGATTACAATAAACTTGACATAAATTTCCTAACTATCCTACATGTATTAAGAATTACAGCTTTTTGCATTTCTATATAGGTATTCTTATGCAATTCTAATTTCTTAAGGCTATCATGCAAAGTTTTGGGTATTAACCCAGTGGAGGATACGATGACAGGAACAATATCTATTTTCTCGAGGTGCCACATCTGCTTGATCTCAATAGCAAGGTCTGTGTATTTGAACTTTTCTCCTGGAACTTATTCAGCACGTTGTTATTATTTGGTATGGCGACATCCACCAGCATTGCTGTTTTGGCTCTCTTATCATACACCACTATGTCCGGCCTATTATTCGTCACCATTCTGTCAGTGATAATAGGCCTATCGTAGTATAATCTGATAGAGTCATTTTCCAATACGGGCGCCGGTTGATACTTGTAATATGGCTGGAATGTATTCAGAAGTCCGTACTTGTGTGCAAGTTTCTGATGGATAATGTTGCACACTTGATTATGCCTGTGAAGATAGTCTGTATTGGCCAGTTGTTCACATCCGGACGTAATATGCTGTATAGTCTCCGATCTTATATGGCATTTTCTGCACCTATCTGTTTGTAATGTTCCGTCCTTCATAATAAATTTTTTGTAGTTGTTTGTAGCGATCACTTGGTCTTGGATGGCCATAAGGAATCCCTCTGTTTCTGCGAATAATTCTCCTTTCATCAACCATTTGTTTAAGGCTTCTTTGTCGATGTGTGGTTGATTAATCTCATGGTGATGTCGTCCATGCAATTCCTTTCTTGACTATTGCTCTTGTTTTTCAGTATCTGATAGGAATGGTAGATTCAGCAGGTCATCTCCGGTAGCAAGATTTAGAGGTGTATATCCCTTATCAGCCAACGATACCGCTCTATGTAGGTCAGAAGTGAGAGCTTTTTCTAAGAAGAATTCTCTGAGATTTTTTATCTGTTCGGTGTGTAAATTGACTACATCTATCAATCCGCGTCCTCCTTCTTTCCGCTTCAAAGTTGTTCGTATCACAGACGATTTTGGATTATGGTTGTTGTACTTTGTTAGCATCGTTCGGGTCTGCCTTTGAATATCATCCAGTTCTGTCTTAGTCCATCTGATTATTCCAAATGAGTAAAGTAACACTGGAATGGCGTAGGTGTTAATTGCCTTGACTAAATTCCCCGAGTTCAACATCGATTTCAGCACAGACTTCAGACGCTGACAGTATTCTGAACGAATCTCCTCCTTTGATTGTTTTTGGTCTAGCAATCTGGCTTGTTGGTATCCCAGATATTTGTATGTTTCGCCATCTCTCATGCACTGTATAATATCACCGTTTGGAAGTTGTGTTTCACCATCTATGACTTTCCCTCTTTGAATGTTCAGGGTCTTACATTTTTCAATCCCGAATTTCATATGAACATCTGCCGAGAACTCACTGACAGTTTTCAGCAAATCATCCAATTGCTTCTTGTTCGAAGCATATAATTTGATGTCATCCATATACAGCAGGTGGGAGATTGTATGATAATTCCTTTCTGCTTTTATCCTAAATCCGTATCCTGTTCTATTAAGCATTGAGGACAATGGGTTCATTGCCAAACAGAACCATAGTGGACTCAAAGAGTCTCCTTGAAAAATTCCACGACGTATGGGTATCTCGTCGGTTTTAATTGATTTATTGTTCATGTTGACCTGCAGAGACGTGCGCCAGTGTGTCATTGTTGTCTTCAAGAACTCTACCAGGGATGGGTGAATTTTGTATATCTGCAATACTTCAACAAGCCAAGAATGGGCGGTACTATCGAATGCCTTCAGATAATCGAGAAAAGCTGAATGAACATTGCGATGCCCTACGTGTGCCTGTTTCATTATCACAGAATCGATGATGAGTTGTTCCTTGCACCCGTGGTGTTTCTTTCTGCATCCTTTCTGCTCCTCTGCTAATATATTGTTGTCGTCAAGGTGTTGGTATATTCGATTGGATATGCATGAGGTGAGTATTTTGTACAGTGTTGGCAGGCACGTGATTGGCCTATATTGAGACGGATCCTGTGTTCTATTGCTCTTAGGTAGCATATATGTTAAGCCTTGCGTTAGGAAAGTGGGTGTTTTCTTGGGATGTTGAAGAACATATGTGAGCTGTTTCGCTAGGGCTCCATGGAGCTTATCAAACTTCTTGTACCAGTAGTTGTGGATATTATCTATACCTGTGGCCTTCCAATTGTTGGTCGCTCGAACTACTGTTGTGATTTCTTCCTCCGTTATTCCATCGAAGTCCATATGTCTGATATCGAGGCGTTCTTTTTCATTCGTGATCCATTCCGCATCTCTATTGTGTTCTTTGGGGTTCGACCATAGTGATGACCAATAGTCGGTCAAGCACTGTGCGTCAGGTACTTCTCTGTTATTGTTGGTCGCAGTTTTGTTATTTCCCTTATGAAAATTGGCTGCGTTTTGGAGGAACCTTTGGTTTTGGTGTTTCCTTTCAGTACACTTGACGTATCTTGAAAGCCTCTTTGCTTTTGCTTGGAGTTTCTGTTTCAAAGTGTCCATATACACGTCGATGTGTTGTTTGTGATCAGGGTGTTTTGTGTTCGTACCAATTTTCCTATAAATTTTGCGTATATGTGATTTCAAGCGCCTTGAGGGTTTTCTGTTTCTCAGGAATTCTGTGAGGCGACCGATTCCTGCTCTAATATTATCAATATCCTTCTCCAGTCGTTTTTGCCATGGTGGTTTTCTGACGCTTTTTGGCTCAGCTTGAATCAGAGTTGTGGAGATTTGTTGTTTGTGAAGTCGAAGAACCGCTACTGCTCCACAGTAAATCAAAGTGTGAATCTTCTCCAAGGTGTTCTGGTCGGTATATTCTTCAAAAACTGAATTCACGCTTGCTAGGAAAATATTGGTGTTCTTGTTCGTCTTGAGTTTGGGCAGTTTAGGTCTTTTAGTTGGGTTACTACCACTGAATTCAGTTATTGCTCTGTTGAGTTCCGATCTTGCTAAATACATATATTCGTCCTGCTGATTCTGCTCAGGAGGGCGTTCCATGTTAATATTCGTTTCCGTGGCTTCGATGTTATCTGTAACACTTTCATTAATTCCAGCAGGTATACCGTTGAAACATCAAGAGTCGGTTGGGAGGTATTGATGTTATTTCCCACTTGGTTTTGTGTTGCAGTATCCCTACTCGATATCACGCTGCTTCCGTCGCTAACCGAGGGAGACTGTGACTCACTTTCCGAACAAGACCCTCTTCCTAAATCTTGAACGCGACAAGAGGTTATGGTGGTACAATGTCGATTCACCCGTTTATTCCTTAGATTGTACATCATTGGATAAGTTGCATTTTATACCTACTGCCAGGTTCAGCTTATTATTATTATTTATTATCGTGGACTTATGCACTATCTCAGCTAGTAGCTGGATATAATTTACCTTTCCCAGATTCATCAATCAAAGGGAATAGGCTCGATTACAATATACTTGACATAAATTTCCTAACTATCCTACATGTGTTAAGAATTACAGCTTTTTGCATTTCTATATAGGTATTCTTATGCAATTCTAATTTCTTAAGGCTATCATGCAAAGTTTTGGGTATTAAACCAGTCGAGGATACGATGACAGGAACAATATCTATTTTATCGAGGTGCCACATCTGCTTATTATTATTATTATTATTATTATTATTATATGAATTGCAAAATATATCGATTTTGCCTAACCTCTATTTAAATCTACTCATATGAACAAGTAAAACTATTCGATCAAGTACAAGTTGTCATTTATCCGCCACAGTGAAACATCGTCATTCGTTACGTGACTCCCACTACTTCCTTTCAACCAATAGGGAATCACTGAAGCTGTAATCTGTAGCGCCGGCTATATAAACCCCAGAGCGAAGCGTACATTCAGTTGTTTCTAGTCACCGACCGTAACTTCGGTCTACTCAGGTTCGGTTTCGGCCAACAAATTAATTTTTCTTCTCTTAAAATTGTTGCTGAAACTACCTATTATTTTTAAGTGAGAGAATATTTTCAGAACATGAAAATTTAATTTATTTCAATTTTGTAGACATTGCTCTGACATAAATCCTTGGTACGGAATTTTATGTATACTCGAAGATTTGTCTATTTCGGGAAAATCTGAATGAATCATTATTATAATTGCCTAAAACATTGTGGAAGAACAAATAATCCGTCGTCTACTAAGAGCTGCAAAAATGAGTCAACTATAAACGCTCTTCAACATTGCAACTGTATTGAGAATGGTAACTTATTCGCTTGATAATTGAGTACCCGACTTCACTGTGTACTGTGTGTAACGGAGCTCTGTCAACAAAATAACGATTCCTATCAGCCAATAGAAATGGCTGTACCGCTTACTATCATCTATCACTGTCTAATTAATACTCATTTGCAGCGTCTATTCATTTATTAATAAGCCAAAGAGATGCTTTCATTCTTCGTTATCGGCCAATTTTGTTTCCAGAAATCTTCCAATTGAGGTTGCCGCACTGATGTTCAAGTAAATGTTTATAATTTTACTCTTTTCCATAAATTATCTCTTACTATATATTATTATATATACTTGGATGACACTTCTTTATTGAGTACATTCACTTCCTGTAGAAGAAAGGCACCAATCTGCCGAGGATTTTATGGAGAAGAATAAAGAATCAAGTTCACTTAATCAGAAATGAAACAGAAAAGAAGATTTTGAGATCCATCGCAGTTATTATCAGATTCAACTTTAATGTTGACAACGAATAGTAATTGCATCAAACCTGTTTAAGTGGAAAGGGGTATACTACTCGAAAATGTCCGGCTACCCAACTTGAGATGGGAAAATTGAGAATGATGCGTTAGCAAAGCTCAATTTCATCAATTTCATTAATTACGAAATAACATGAATTAATTCCAGACAATTGTCAAACTTATATATGAATCTTCATAAAACTCAAAAAAGTCAATATTCTAACATTTACCTCTATATGTCACTCCAATCATGTGTTCTATAATTTCATAGCCTTTGATGCCTTCTTTCTTCAAATTATCTTGTCGGATTTTACTGCTGAAAGATCTATTTAAGGCTTGCGCATATAGCATCATTCCATCATAGAGCCCATCAATATAAATAGAGCCTCTATTAGATTGGTTTTTAACCATATCAAAGTCGGTATGCATCAAAGGCGTGAATGTGTATATTGATCGATATCCAATCTTGGCAATTTCATTATTTTCTACAGTATCATTAGCACTGAACCACGGTTCAATCGGATTTTCAGCACTGCAAAAAAGCAATTGAAATTCGTATTGTAACAAAAAATTCAACTTACTCGTTGTACATTTCGAAATTGAAGAAGATATATTCGCCAAGGTTCATCATACCCAGTTTGTAAGCTTCCATCACTATTTGTCTTGCTTTTTGTTGTTTAGTGCATATTAAAATTACTGAAAGAGAGAAATATATATTCTTCGAGAATGTCAAAAACTTGTCTGCAACAGTTCAAAATTTTCAGGACACTATATAGAAATTTAAAATATTAAATTTTATACCAATTTGAATGTACAACCAAAATATGGACTTATGTCTAAAAATACAGCAGTTAAGTGGTGAAAGTTCTCAAAACGGTGGCCACAAGGTGGTTTCTGTTTTTATCTCAAGATAAATACTTTATTATTGCTTCAAAAAAGAAAGAGATGAAAGAGCATCGAGTGATGATTTAATCAATGGTACTAAAACGAAGTTTCTGTCATAATCCTCTTCTTTTGAACCCACGAAAGGTATCCAACATAGTTACCAAATAATTGAAATAGTATTGCGCAATATTGATCACAGACAACAATATTCGTTTTGCACAAAATTTCTTCTTTCTATTGACTCGATATATTGCCAAATCTTTCAATGTGTTGAATATTATTGTACAATACCAATAACTGTGCAATACATTGAAGCTTCTGAGTTGAAACGTAAACTAATGATGCTATCAAGAACTTACTTCCATACTTAACCCCAACAATATTTTCAAGAAAAATTGTGTAATTCATTTGTGTAAGATCGAGATCTCCATCGTAGAAATCCAGTTGAGGTGTTTCTCTCAGTTCTGTTATTATTGATTTCATGAGAAGCTGACAGCCGTCGTCCCCAGATAACTCATTTTGTTCAGTTTTTTCGTACATTAAAGCTATTTTATCCCATTTATACCTAAAAAAAAGGGCTACAAAATTATTGCAGTTTTGAGCATCAACAACGTGATATTATTAAAAATCATTTCACACAGTAAGAACTCGTTGAAAAAATTTGATTGTAAACATTGATTCATGAACATGAGTAATGAAACATTAGCAGTGTGATATTCATAACCGTTACATAATATTTATGCTAATAATGAGAACATTTGCTGATAATACTGAGGAAATTCTTCGATTGTAAGTTGAATCATCGAAATAGTTTAGACTAAGGTGATTCACAAGTTGTGAATAAGATTGAGGTAATAGATTCGAAGACTATAATAGTAGAGACAAAAATCTTGCAGCTTGAAAACTATTCTCATTCACGGCTATGCACGTTCATACTTTACTCAAAGGGCACATGTTTTTAGATGATATTTTTGGATGTCTTAGTTTTTTGATCGTTTTGGCAGAATCACTTGATTAAAGCTCTTCAGTAACCTACACAACTTTCACCAAAAAAACAACTCTGATCGATCTTTTGAAATGCCAGCTTGACAACATGGTCAACATCATCAAGCAATTGCTATGGTTGAAAGTTAAGTCGGTCGCAACAAGAAGAGGAGGCCTAACGGAATCCCCCTTATACATACATACAGACATATCGGCATGAAGAGCTTGATGATCTGGTTAAGAGTATTCCACGACAATACCGATCGAGGTACAAATACACAGAACACAGTAAGTATTTAAGTAGATCCTGTAAAACCTTTGAATTGAATAGTTACCTATCTAGTATCAAGTGGAAAAATTCAGCATACGATGCAAAATCTGCTGGACCAGAATTTATGAGCATATAAAACTCATCTTTGCAAGTCGTCTTGTTTTTTGTGAAGTCAAAACTAAAGCCTCCAGGTGTGATAACAGGGGTTCCATAATTGCCAATATATTTTGCTATCCTTCCAACACTGGCTGAAAAAAAATATTTAAAATACGTGTTATAAACTACATGTCAAAGGTTTTCATTCAACCTTGAAAGAAGAAGGTGAAAATGTGATAATAGCAACTGTATTGTGATAGCAAATATCATTGAGGGTTCATCGCTCTACAGCTGGTAAGTTTGTCTATAGTTTAGTGGAAATCGGGGATAACAAAATAGAATCCAACATGATTATCGAATATGCGTCAGCCGAACAATTGGAAACAAATGGAGAACGTAGTGTCTTTTGTCTTCTTAAATAGGATCCTAGAGTCCCGGCCATGTTCCAGAGAGTGGAATGCAGTTTCTCACTCATTTTGCAGAATCAGCATATGTCTTCAGATAACTAAGCAAAGAATTGTAAGATCCAATTGAGGAATTCATTTAACCTCTTTGGAAAGAAAGCTAGTAGAGCTTGGAACTGTCTCAGCCCTTTAATCGCTTGTCAAGACATGTAGAGTATATGCTTTGTGGTCCCAAACCTTGAAGGGATAGTGGCACTACTGTTAAAGGGAATGTCACTTGTTTGAGGATTTTAATACAGCCTGACTAATGTTTTCATCCTCAATCCTTTAAAGGCAGTGTCTCTTGTATTACGAGGAGTACTGCCTAGAAAATCGTGGAGTTTCATTGATGTCTGTATTTCTTATATGAATTTCTGTTTCAAAAAGCTAAGACAGTTTAAGGTTGTTCTCTCAAAGAATAAGGATGGGAGTGGGTATTGGGAGGCATTCCTGTTGAACATTTTCTTACCACATGAAAGTGACTCTGCTAAAATCTCTGCAAAGAGGAAGGTTCAGTTCAAACATATTTTAAGTCAGGCTATTCTTTTACGAGGATAGGTGATAAATTAAATGTCAGAGAATGCATCCTTGTGGTATTCCCACTTAATTTGAGGAAACGCCACTTTACTTGATAGTTTGATTCCATTTCCCATGAGATGAATTGGCAATTTTGTAGGAACTACCGAAATTATCTCAGCACACACCAGTAAATTTTCTTCATGTTCAAAAACTCTCGGCTGGTATAACACCTTTTACAGTACGTGCTCTTAGAAAGATCACGTTTTCGATTTTCCGTGCAGCTGTAAATTTAACTTGAAAGTGTTACTCGCATGTATGGATAAATGGAACAAATACACGGAAAATGGAATAACCCAACCGTGTATTTTCATTTACGAACAATAGAGACGTAATGTCTTTTCCGAATGGGCAACATTCGCTTCAGAACAATTGGTACGAAATGGTTGAATTAGGAAAATATTTTTTGTAGACGTGAAGTAACGAAATTTGTTTTGAAATAGTAATTCTGTTATCGAACTGAATACTTTATTCCACTTACTGAAGTTACTGAACAATTGGACGCTATAGTATTTAAATTAGACGATTTAGTGAAATTGGAAATTAAGTTAAGCAGTAGTTTCAGCTTATTTTCTTTCGTGGACAGTGATATACAATGTACTTGTCTATATATGATATATTGAATTAGAAGCAAGAAAATAAGAAACTCATGTTACTTCATATTCGATTACAACTGTTGTAGACGCTCAATGCAACTTACGAATGCCGCAAAACATGGGTGTAGATAGTTTCACCTTTCGCGGCATTCTTTAATCGATGTCGGTTTTTTATCCCGCGATAAAGGGTTCGCGCGAAAGTAACTGTTAACGAAACTGTGAACGTTCGGATGTTAATTCATAGAAGTTTATGGAATTCTAAATGTAAGTTATCTTATATATCGATAATAAGAAGCTGTATAACTTTGATGAACATTAGAAATTAGTTAATTATTTAATTATTTTAACATACCTAGACAATAGTCACATATGGGTCCAAAAATTACATGAGCACAAAAATCGGCAGTTGCTTGCATCACCTTTATAGTGGCATATTCTTGCGTACAGTTATCGTCGAAGGCTTTGAATATCATCTCAATTTGGTCACCAAGAATATTCTGCTTCCTAGCATCATGTACAGCTAATTGCAATATGCGAAGAGCCTACAAAATATTCCTTTCAAGTTTTTAATGAAGATAGAAGGGAACGGCAATTAACCATCACTGATGACTAACTCAGTCATGAAAAAAGAGAATGAAAATAAGTATGTGGTATAGTAGTAGTAGCCAAAAATAATACAAAAATATACTATTCAAGAAGAACTTCTGTAAACTTTTGTATTTAATGAGATGAATGGACATGACAATAACTAAGCTTCTAAGCTTGAAGGAACTCAGAAAATTCATTAAAGAATTGAAACGATGAAAATACAAACCTCATTCAAGTTCACAATGTAGTTCGAAGATTTTGGAAGAATCAGCGCCACTTTAATCGTACAGTTATCTTCACTTGAGCACATGTCAATATTACAATAATCATCTTTCTCTTTCATACATACTTCACTTGTATAATGACAGTTATCTGTTGCAAAGTAAGGGGTGTTCAAGATGCTTAAATTCCAGGAGAAACACTTTACACCACTCAAACATAAAACAAACAGAAAAAGAAACATAATAAAAAATTAGATGAGGAATGTTTCATCTGATCTTCATTATTTAATTCTGTACGTGTCTAATCAGATATCTCTCCCTCGCAGATAAGACATTAAATAGTAATCACTATAACAAATAGATATGCGACATTGATTCGATTATCTGTATCTGACGAAAAAAATTGTTCAAGTGATAACCATCAACATCAGATATTTGCGTAGGTATATCTTTCTTTTGGTACCTAGAAGATTATTTCTGATGATGATTTGTTTGGAAAATTGATGATAGAATGAGATGAAAATCTGGAACGACATTGTACACTTTGCATTCCAGAAGTGACCGAAATGTTTAAAAAGAAACAGTACTACTACTGCTATCATATATGTATTTTTTCTTATTATTTAGTTTATTTAAAGTGGCGTCAACCTATTTTTGGTTATTAGCGACATAAAAATATACAATGATTGAACATATTGGGTAAAAACAAAACTGATTACTAATATTCAAGGCTATCCCAATACATATATAATGTAATATATTCGTCACATAAAATTGATATCTTTCAAGAAGTTAATTGTGTTTTTGCACCTGTTAACAGTTGATAAGCATTCTTTTAAAAACGATGGTATGAAGTTCCTTGCCCTGGCCTCTTGGTGTAATGAGCAATTTGTGAGGAAGTGCTCGATCGACGGCACACAGTTGAAGTTCTCGCAGTATTCCGAATCTTCTTTGGTTATTAGATGTAAGTGGGTGATATTGGCCAATTCTGAGTCGATTTATGATCACCTGTTCACGTCTACCGAATAACAAGGCTGGACTTTTCTGCTTTACACCTTGTCAAATTTGATGCAATTTTGAGGGGAATTGATTTTTCCAACGATTATTCCAATTTGTCAGAATTTCGTTCCTAAGAACTGTTTCTGTTTCCTCGCAAGTTTTTAGTATTTCAATGTCGAGTTTTCTGTTGTTTTCAATTGCTGCTGCTTTGGCTAATTTATCAGCTCGTTCGTTTTCTTCAAACCAACATGTGAGGGTACCCTACCAATTACTATTTCTGTGTCTCTACCCCCTGTCGCGGTATCATTATATATTTTAATTATATTCTGTATCACACGGTTTTTACTGTTGCCATTATAAAGGGCTACTAGCACACTCAGGGAATCAGATGAAATAATGCAGTTTTGTGGAATATCTTTCGCAACGACTTTCAGCGCCTCTTGAATTGCAATGGCTTCGCAGTTGAAAATGGAAAGGGAAGCAGGGAGGTTGAAGGAATATTCGTCTCTTAGTGTGACTATTGAGCAGCCAGAATTTCCATTGATTTTGGAAACGTCTGTAAATACTCTTTCATAGTTCCAGTACTTGCTCATAGCTTCATAGAAAATAGTTCTTGTTTCAATAAGATTGTCAGGATTATCTTTAATTTTGCGGATATTATGGAAGCTTTAGGGCCCACGAAGGCGTCTCATTGAAATTTCTAGGGAGCATATTCGGAATGGAAAAATTCAGTTCACGCAAGTAGGAATACACTTTAACATTAGGAGACTTTGGGATTGAATTTCGTTCATTGTAGAGGTTTGAAAATGGTAGATTTTCCATTAATTTGGTGGTTTCATTTTTCGGGGTTGCGAGTGAAGCGATAGTGTAGTTTAACGAAAGGTGAATCCTTCTTGACAGCTGACCAACCCCCCTCCCCCGGACTACAAGAGGGTTTGCGAGGAAATCCGAATGAACGATTCAAAGTAGACTTCACACCATAAGTAGAGACAATAAAATCGAAAGTCAGCATTCCACGAAAATTTACTAAACATGTGTTATGATCATGAGTTTCTTCAACATCTGCTACATACTCATGAATTCGTCGAATTCAGCCAGGTTCTCATTTCAAAAAAGGTGATAAATGAGCTTTACTTCATTTTGAAGAAATATCAGTTTTTGAATGTTTCATACTCAAGGAAATATAAGTGAAATATCTCTCTTTCTCGGATGGGAGTTGGATGTAGAAAGCCCGAACTGAATTTCATCGGCAACACAGTTTTTATAATGTATAAGGCTTTCACTTGAACTAGTTATAAATATGTTAACTAATGATTATTGTAATTAATAAGTAAAAGACATATAAATATTTTATTTCATAAACCTTTAGAAGCCTCCCTTTTATACGGCGTAGTCGAAACGACGAAGGTTAGTAATAAGCATTGTAAAATAAGGTAAGTGATCTAGGATTAAATAATTCAAATCTTCCAACGGAACTCCATTCTTTCTTCAATTTTTCGAATGCTCTCTCGTGATCCTGCATATCCATTCACATCGACGAACTTTTGTTGGATTCGCTTGCTGATTTTCTTCTTTTTTATCGGTAGTTGAAAAACTGTTATTTTCGTCATCTTCAATCTTTTTTATTTCGCTCGAAATTTTTTGCACAGTTCGCAAACCTACTCCTGTTGCTACAGGCTACGCGTTCTTGAACCTTTTTCAAAGATATTACAGGTTCATTCTGCATCCCTTCGCATTTCATGAAATGAATGACATTTATTTCCTTGGATTACCCTCTCAATTTTTTCCCTTTCAAATTGGAAACGAACGAATCCCCACCAAAACTTAGAATATTGAAATGAAATTTGCAAGATTCGGTCATGTTTGCTTGGCGCTTTTTAAAGCTTCAAAGGTTCATTGAGAACAATGGGGAGGACCTATTTTACCCGCACAGATGTTCTTGTCGACCCGTACCTGATCTGGTTCCATGCGACTACTATGTGTTCTCTTAGCTGCATTTGACGATGAAAGGCTTTCCTAGAAGATAGAAAAGTCGTTTGACAAAGTGTTGGCGCATGTAAATTTGTGTATCAATGCAAGAGGCGAATACATTGATTAATGAAAAAAATTGTATCAAAATTAGTAGTGGTTGTTTTGATTTGCGAAAAGTTCGATTACTTTTGGAATGAGATTGTATGCTATATTGAATATCTCCATGAAATCTCAGTACACATAACTCAAATTAATTTTCTTGAATGCAAGGAACATTGTCTAAGTACCTTGCTTTCAAAGGAATTTACATAATTTTGAGGCAGCACAAACTTTGTCATACCTATAACCACACTGAAACACCCAATGGAACTGTATTATGCAGGAGTAGTCAGTGAATTCTGGTTCCTATATCGAGTTGATCTTTGGCCTTGATGTGATAATAGGATTTGTTGAAGCAAATGCAAGAGAGAGTTTTACTGTGAACACACTGAAGACTTTTATTTATATTTATCTTTTCGTGAAGAAGCTGGTTTTGGATTCATCCTTCACATTCATTGGGCTATATAGCAATGGCACAGTCCGGTCGGATATTATCTGATATATCGGTACCATTGGACCTCGTCAGTATTGTACACCTTTTCACAACACCAGGCTAGACTACTGCCTAGTCATCTACGTTGGAGCGCATCAAGACATGTAAATGTATTGGCGTCCTCCAACGAACTGGTACAGAGGCCACTTACGATCATTACCAGGTATCCACGATAACAAATGGTGGATCAGAAAACCAGCTCATTCAGCGAAGAATATCTAACATTCTACGGAAGGTTCAATATTGTTCCTTGAATAAAAATCTTCAATGTATTTACACATATAGCGATAATTTCTCATGTTATCATTTTTGAAATACAATTTTATCAGTTGGACATTCTGCTTACCTCCTACCTACATTCTGTCTCGAATCTATGCAGTTACAAGTTCCCGAAATCCCAACCCCTTTTTCTCTATTCTACCAGTATATATAAACATGAGTTCCTTCCTCGTCTTTCTTCCACACGTGAAGATCTGAATGTGAATCCACCTTCATTGCTTTGAATGAGAAATTCGAAGTTTTCCAACAAATTCTCTTATTGAAATAGATTGTTATGTTCAGTAAGGTACGATGCTTTTCTCAGATTTAATTACTCTGAAGTTGAGGAAGATATACAAACAATTTCTTATATAGCTCAAATCTTACCATCAATACCAGATATTTGCTTACGCAAATACAGTGTGTTCCTAAGAAATTTGCCAAACCTTATATCTCAAGATGGACTGATTTTGGCGTTGAAATACGTCAATTTTTGATAAGAGGGCGACAAATTCAGAATTCTTTAGGAGTTTGTGAAATCAACCCCCTACCTTCAGCAGCACCTAAGTCTAAATTCATTATTAAAAAAGTTGCTCGAGTAACATAAAATAGTATCTTTATGAATATTTGATAGCACGCAGAACGTCCAAACACTGTATTTTAACAGAAATTCGACCATCATCATCATCATCTATCAACCATCCTAGTCCACTGCTGAACATAGGTCTTCCTTAACGATCTCCATTCCTCGCGATTTTGGGCCGGATTTATCCAATTCGTACACACTCGCTTGATATCGTCTTTCCAACGAGCTGGTGGACCTCCTCTACTTCTGTGGGCTTCATCTCTGGGACGCCACTCCAAAAGACGCTTTGTCCATCTAAAGTCCGTGGTTCTTGCTAGATGACCGGCCCAGTTCCACTTTAAATTAGCAACTCTCTCGAGAGCATCCCGGACTCTAGTTCGTTGGCGTATGATATGGTTGGGAATTCTGTCCCGTAGTGTTATGCCTAACATAGCTCTCTCCATCTTACGCTGAGCAACACATATTTCATTAGCTGATTTCTTTGTTAGGGTCAGGGTTTCTGCACCGTACGTCAAAACTGGTAAAACGCATTGATTGTATACTTTACGTTTCAAACAAATCGGTATCTCTGATTTGAGCAGATCTCTCAGTTTTCCAAATGCAGCCCATGTCAGCCTTATTCGCCTTCCTATTTCTGTTGTTTGGATGTCCCTGCCTATAGTTATCTCATGCCCCAGATATTTGTATGACGTTACTTGTTCAACAATTTCACCATCGATGGAAACTGGTTGGCTTGGTACTAAGTTGGCCATCATCTTAGTTTTCGACATATTTATCTTCAATCCGATTTTACTGGATTCCTTAGACAACTGCGAGAGCATCTCATTTGCATCATCTAATCTGTTTTCGACAATGCCAAAAATCAAATTCTCTTCTAGTGTCAAAAGTCTGCATTAGGTGACTGCGCAGCTCTTCTGAGTTTTCAGGTGGTGTAGCTTAAACTCTCAATTTAAGATGATCCCATAAGAAGAAATCGAAATGACTCAAATCAGGTGACCTGGCTGGCCACTGAACTGTACCTCTTCTACCAATCCACATACCTGGGAAATTTTCATTCAAACATTGTAGCACACGAACATCGAAGTGTGCAGGAGCATCATCTTGCTGGGAACGTATCTCATTCTCTGAAAGGGTATCATCATTTTCCAAAATTCTGCCAGCCTGGGATTTATCGATTATTACAAAAACTGCAAATAAATTTCTTCATTGAGATTTTTTCGATGAAGAAAGGTCCTACAATATGGTTTCCATAAATTCCTACCAAAGCATTTTATTTCTGAGACGTTTGTGTGTTTGTCAGTGTAATCAAATGAGGTTATTTCTGATGATTGTTTCCTTAGAAAATTAATGAAGTTATGAGTTAAAAATCTGAGACATCCTTATTTTTTCAAAATCTTCATTATATCTCTCCGTACACATAACTCTAATTCATATTTCTAGGTTACATTGTATAGCATCGTTATCCTCTGTGTTTAGACAATTTGTCTGATATAGCACAGTATCATGACTTCATCCTAAACTTTAGCATATCTACAACAGGACTGAAATGCACTGTGGAATTGCTCTGTAGAGTTGGCAATGAATTGTGTTACCTTCATTGAAATGGAAGGGTCCTCATAGAACAGGGGTGCTCAAACTTGAACTGCTGGCGATCTACCTTAATATTTTTAGACTACTTACGATCGAATCTGAGAGATGCAGGGGTTGTCGTACATACACGATACACCCTACCTAACCTACCTACCTAGGTAGGGTGTACCGCAGCATATATAGGTATTAGCTTTCAGCACAATATACATTATTTCAGTTAAGGTTTGGGTTGGGTTTAGTTAGGATCTTCTCTATAATTTCAATGAAAAAACTCGTAGTTATTCAAAATTGCGAGATTATTGGTAGTTACAAAACAAAAGAGTTACATATGCTGTTAAACTTGACTAAGGAGTGACTTTGGATGTTAAAGCGTGGCACTGCATGTCCTCAGCATACTTTTCATAAGATGGTACGTAAAAACTGAGTGCTAATCGCAAGCATGATAACATATGATCGTCATTTAGTAGATTGCGATATTTTGACTTTATTATATTCATTTCAGAAAATGCAGACTAGTACAAGTAAGTTGACCCAAACATTGCCGTCAGTTGAAGGGCGATTTGCCTGAGATTCGGATATTCATCTTCAGATATTGTATCAGATGATGTAGCTTTGAGATGTATATCTGACATAATCTGCACCAACTCATATTCAACAGAACATGAGTTCATATTGAACTGACTTGCTATTTCAGTTGGTAATTCCTCAATGTTTTTACATGAAGAAGGATAACTCATAAATTATACTATATTTGCCAATTTACTGCAATCATAAAAACGCATTTCGATTTGTCCCAAAATATTTGATAATTCAGCCTCATGCGTATCATAATTCAACTGAGGAATCCTTGCTTTCAAAGACGGAAAATGTTTCAGATCCTTTCTTTTCCCTTGATCTCTCATAAGTTGCAATTTACTTCTGAATGTGTTTCGCCAAAATATGAGATATTTTAAATGACGCGATCGTAGCAGCTTTTGATTCTTTGCCTGGTTTGGTGAATATGGTTTGTTCTTTTTTCAAACAAGATATCAAATCACGTAACTTAAGTTTTCTTAATTCACTCTGTGGTGAAAATCCTTTTCATAGTTTTTATGAACAGTTTTATGATGCCTCTCTAAGTTACCACGCTTAGGTATTGCAACTGACGCACGACAAATAAGACAAATGCACTTATCCTGTGAGTGAATGTAAATGAAGGTCCATCCATACTTGTCGCTTTCTTTCAAACGTGAAGATTTGAACGTGAAACCATCTTATTTGCTGACAAAACGCACCAAAAGGCGTTTCAAATTGTGTTTTAACAGTAAAGTACGATGCTTGTCTCAGATTTGATTGCTGTTCAAACGAGATCTTATAAGTATTTTCATTCTTTTTGGCTTCAAGGATTTCTTCACTCCTTCAGAAAATTATATGCATGAACATGAACTCATATTTTAATCAGGAAGGTGGAAGATAAGTGATTGATACAATTTTAGACGATAAACCATAGTTTGAAACACTTGTCGAGCTGCAACAACTACTTGCTAATTGAAGAAGATTCCTAACATGCACAAAGAATTTCTAATATAGCTCAATTAGAAGCTTTTGTCGATACCAGCTACTAACTAAAATGTAATTTAATTCAATTTGTACCTAAGCGACTACCGTAAAACCACTGATTTTGCTTTATACTGTTTATTTCACCTTATACTGTTCGGCGTTTGTGATAAAGATCAAAGTGAACTGAGAATGTTTTATATTCAGATTCAGGACGATGGATGAATTCAGAAAAATAATTTTTTTCATTTCAAATGAAACACCTTCTAGTTAGTGACTGCAAATGAGAGACAATTCTAATACCTATTGAAATGTATTAGATGCCCTTGAAAAGATTCTCGATAGATTTAAAGTTAAATATAATTTTGTATTTTATGCTATAATTTTCACATAATCTTATGCATTTTATTCACTGAAATTCTCAAGTATGGGCTAACTAGAAACAATATACAAGAAAAGAGTAACTTTACATTATAAATATGTTCAAAGTATCTTTCTTCTTCTCGGGTTATAGAGATTATTCGGAGTTATATTATTGAAAGCATCCTGAATTTCTTGCATCATAACATCCTTATGATATTGCAAATATACCATCCTGTACTTGATGACTACAAAGAGAAGACAATTCCACAACTTATTGAAATGTATGTTTTCCTATACATATTTTCAACCGAAAACAAATTATTTTACATTATATTCATTCACAGTTTTATCAATGTCAATCAAAATGTACATAAAATACCGAAAAATAATTGGGTTTTGTGAAATAAATTGACAGGGAATGAGAATTTCTTGTGATTTATTCTGTTTATTGATAGATACACATTTCTTGAGGAAGGCTTCGTCAATAACCAGATTTTCCATAACTAGAGTCGCTAGAATCAATGGATTGTTCGTATAAACAATTTTCAACATCAATTGTTCAACTATGTTTGAAAAGAGACTGTTAAAAATTATGTAGATGCGATTTCGCAGAAAGATTTCCCAATATTGATTGAGCATCTACCGCATTCCATGAAAAATTAAATGTGGATGCAACTGGATGGTTCACCAGCACATTATTTTATTGCATTCGTAGGTATTTAGACGATTCATCTGAGAAAGCACAGTGCCATAACTTTATCCCAAACTTTGACATTTCTACAGCAAGGTTCTCTCACATTATTTAATTAATGTTAAAGAAGTTTCTGAATAAATTGATAGGTCACAGAAGTAATGTTCAATGTACCCCAAAGTCTCGAGATTTAGCATCCATTAACTCTTATGCATGGGGAGCAGTAAAACTAAAGTTTACCAAAAGCAAGTATGATGTGATGCGAATAATTCGAAATTTTTATAGCGTGTTCAAGTTATCTCTTTTGTCGGATATTGTTTTGAATTTATTAATAGATATGCCGCTAATTTTAATGATTTATTGAAACACAACTAACTTGAAATATATAATATAATATTATTATTGTCTCATCGGTACATCCTAACAACAATAGAACGTTTGAAGATGCGCGGTAAATTAAAAAACATCTAGTAAAAGGAATAGACTCTCCACTGCGCAGCCTGTAGGCGGGCCTCACTCAAAGATCTTACACTTCTTCCCAATCTTGACAAAGTATAGATATAGTTGTGGAATACTAACTATATGTAGATGAAACTCAATTTCATCCATTATTTGATTTCATTTTATTCTTCATCGTTACGTAGTAAAATAGTAATTTTATATATATTATACATCTTAAAACTCATTAACTGAGTTTAATCCAGAAAGAACTTGAATGAAAATATTTCTAACCTTAGTTAATGCCAAAGAGGCATTGCATTTCTTGTTCATCTTTCAGTTAAAAAGTTCTATATTAAATGCTCATCGAAATTTTCTTTTTATTTTCGAAAAAGAAGAAGAAGAATACATAATACAACAACCTAAAATCTAAGAATGTAATTTGATGACCATATAAAAAATTACAGATTTAAGTACAACTACTGAACAACAACATTCTATGAACGAAAAACTGACAATTAAAAGTTGATAGGCCAAATGAATATGGTATATACATCTCAGTCGTAATATCAACAAGAGCATTTCTTTTTTCCATTGGTCTGTCCCTGATTATCTTCCTGTATTGAAAACTGCTCTCCGTCTTTATTGATATTCAAAACGGATTCTTTCTCGAGTATCTGAAAATGAAAAATAACTATTTAGGTTTGAAAGAAGGACGCTTTGTGATGAATTTAATTAAATGTGAACGGCCTAGCGTGTCACGTTCTTCAGTGTTTAGGTCTGACTTATGAAACGGGTCCAACATGATGAGACATGCTTTGTCACTGAAGTATCTCACGTAGGATAGGAATAGTAGCATTTTACACTCAACAAATAAGACAGTTCATTGCACATAAAACATGCTGTCATATACTGCTGAGTCCTTTCAAAAGGATATAAAAAGTTTTGTTAGCTCAGAGATTATTTTTTATGTATACTTTCGTGCATGCAACTTCAAACTAAAACCTACAGGGTGAAATCTTATAATTCTCATACAAAATTCATTTTCGTAAAACTTCTTCGTATATGCATGTGTTTCTTCGTACACTCTCCTCTAGAACTTGAATTGACACTACCAGCAGAATACATCGAAGTAAAGGTAAAACAAAATTATTAAGAAAAACGACATCAACTTGATTCGAAAACCGGACTGGAGGATGGAGTAAGAGAACCTTATTTTTCAATTACCAACCTTTTCAATCAGAACTCTTGCTGCTTCGTCTATATTGATATTATCTTTAGCTGATGTAGTGAACCACGCTGAAAACCCTTCTGATTTACAATACTCATCCATTTGATGATTATTATTAACTATTCCTTCCTTTGGCTGATCACACTGCAAAAAATATAAATCGTTAAACATATTCATGATAACATGCCCAGATAAAATTCAAAATGGTGAGTAACTATTGCGCACATAATATCTGAAGCTGCCCTAGTTAAGAACATAACATTTGTGACTCAACAATTGATGAAATAGTTAACAATAGACTCTTGAACCAGTGGAACTCGTCAGTTCTGGTCTATAACGAAGGCATTTAGCTACAACTTTTGCAAATCATCCTTGCCTCCTTTGATTATAGAAGACGGTTTTATCGCATCATAACCTAAAGAAATGGCGGGTCAGACTCGGAGAAGAATCAGACTGGGACCGGTTGAACTTGGTCAATTTTAACGCGAACAAGACGCAATCAACAACGTTATCCAGAAAAGTCACTGCTGGAGATCCACCTTCAAACTTGCAAGGACATCGAATTGCCTTAGGAACAGAACACCGGAGTTTGCTGGCATGATCATGTGCAAGCTATTGCCGAATCTGCTTCAGCTATTCTCAGTTTTCTTTTCAAGGCTAAGCAGGGATGATTTTATAAAAAGCAGAGCTACGACCTGTTCTGAAATACTGTTCCCATGTATGGAGCTCTTCATCCAAACATTCATTACATATATTGATTGTTGATCTTTCTCTTTTTTACAAATAATTCCATTGTAGATACTCTGAATCACTGGAAGGCTTGGTTCCGGAGGCAATCAAGTTTAAAAAAAAACAAGGTGTTCGGAAACCTCTCATCAGTGGACGATTGAACCAGCAACGCCACGTTCTTCTTTCTATGAAAATTCTTCTGTTTACAGGGCTAGTTTGATGTTCAATTCGCTTCCATCCAACATCTTGCCGATAACTCTCAATTTGGCCCTCTTCAAGAAGCGAGTGATCATACACATTAAATCAATTTAGGCAACCACAGCTGTGGTGCGACAGGCGTCGTCTCCGATATTCAATAATTTTGAATCGACTGGTTCGGAGAGAGAGTATTAACGTTTATAATATTAAAACTGTTGCTGTTTATTGAATGTGGCTATAACAAGTATCAGAATCAAGGTTTTCTAATGAATCTGAAGCAGATATTCCCAACCAAATATCGCATATTCAAAACCTTTTTAAGTATTGAGAAAGGAGGGGTCAATATACACATCTGCGTACCTGGAGCAGATAAAAAAATTATATAGATATATCAATTATGTAAGCATGTTGACATTGATTACCTCCAATATTCTAGACAGATATTCGAGTACCTACTTACGAAGCTCATACAAAACAGCAGTTGATAAGGATGAAAATATACTACCAAAGATAATATACGTATATTTAAATCAACCGCAGTATCTTTAGGGCGCAAGATACGATGCTATTTTGCCTGCTGAATAAAATGCTTGATTTCGCTGCTGGACTTCAAACATGCTGAAGAGTGTGAAATCGTAATAGCTCTTATACTCATTGGCTTGGTACAAAAGCTTGATTTTGAACTAGGAGCATCTATAACAAGTATTTGGATGTTTCCCACCCTGGTTTGTACTGTCACATGTTCTAAAATCATCCAGCATGCGTTGGAGCCCGCAACATTATTCTCATGAGTTGTCAGCATAGACTTAGCAAAAAAACTACCATCTGTTGCATTCGAAGAAAAAATTACCAACCTTATTCGCTAGAAGAACACAAGGAATTTTACTACCATCCGATAGCAATACTTTTGAATCCAGATCTGCTTTCCAGTTTTTTACAGATTCGAAGGTATTCACTCTGGTGCAATCGAATACGATGAAGGCGCCAACAGCTTCCTTAAAATAAACTCTGGTCATGTTTCCGTACCTTTCTTGTCCTAAAATGAAAAATATTATTGAAAATGAATACGTAGGCAATTATTAATTCTCACCTGCTATATCCCATAACTGGAGTCGAATGACTGTGTTCTCATCCCAATTCAATACTTTTAGCGCGAAATCAACTCCTATGGTAGCTCTATAATTCTGGGAGAAGAATCGGTGGACATATCTCTTAATGATCGATGTTTTTCCAGTAGCTAGATCTCCTATAACCAGAACTTTATAAAGATGATCTCGTCTCCTAGTTGTTGTTTGATTTGCACTTGACTGAAAACAAAAGATCACAATTATTTCAAAGGTTTTTTAATTAACTAAAACAATGATGTTCAATCTTTCACTATATTGATAAAATTATGAAGCGTTTCTCCACACTGTAGCTTTTTCAGATAAGTTGTACATTCAAAAGTATGATGTTAAAAGCTAAATGGGACGAAAATCCAAACAAGGTAGCTCCACTTAAGAACTGAAAAGCAGCTAATTTATGTTGACTTGGATGTGCGAAAGAATGATAAATGGTAATGTCTGTATAGGAAGGTGTATGGTTAATAGAAAAATCATGTCTTTGGTCGATTTCTGTAATGGTTAAATCTGAGAAACTGATGGAATTCTCAGTTTCCATTTTCAAGGTGAACTTTATATTAGGATTAATTGAATTTATGAAGGTACTAAATGAATCTAATTGTCTATTTATACCTGTAAAACAACAGATTGTCAGCCACACATCTAAACCGATAAAAGCAGTGTTTCGACAGCGGATTATTATGAATAATTTTCTTTTTTTTAATGTTTTGTTGATGTAAATTTAGTCATTGAAGTTTAAATAATTTTATTCTAAATATACTTCTAAAAATGGCGATTCAAGTTATTATTGCGGAATTTGGTTAATCAATTTCAATGAATCGTGAGATGGAACAATAGGGTTGGTTAGACTACATCCCAGGACATAAATTTAGCATTATATGGTAGTATAATATGTTGAATTCATTCTGTTAGTTCTGTAATATTTTTGATAGAAAATTTGTAGGATATGGTGAAAGTTTGGCTGCTGCATGGGACAATTGGTATCAATAAAGTTTTATTAATTGGTTCAGAAATGTGAATGACATAATCTGTTTATTTCAAAGGTACAAATAAGCAATTAGATTCCTTCAGTACACTGTGACAAAAAGTATCCGGAAATTTGAAATAAAATGCAGAAATCTGAATCCACTTCAATATTTATTGAATCTTCTTCTCTCTGCTCCATTTGAAGCTATACACATGTGCCAACATTTTTTCCAATCATCGAAATATATTTTGTAGGCGCTTTCAGTGATGGCCTTCAGTTCCTTCGGCGAATTTTTTGTTTTATGACGTCTATGGAATCAAATCCGGTTTTCCGGGGCGGCAATTTCAGTCTGGGGAAAAGAAAAATGTCACACGGAGCTAGATCAGGCGAATGAGGCGGTTGCTCGATGGTATTTATCAAGTGTTTGGTCTTCAATAACCGTGGCTCGAAGAGATGGTGCGTTATCGTCCTGAAAAAATCTACGAATTGTTCTGCCACAAATCAGGCCGTTTACGGCAAATATTTTCATGCAAACGTCTCAAATCGGTTGAATTCAAATCCTTATTGACAGTTTGACCTTGCGGGACGAAATTATGAAGAACCAAACCACGAATATCGAAGAAAACAATCAGAATCGTCTTGATTTTCGAACGACTTCGGCAAGATTCTTTCGGTTTTGGCTAATTTTTTCTCGTCACCAGTTATGATCCGTCCCATGAACGTGGGATCAGAATTCGCATGATCCAGCATGTCAGTAGCAACCTGCATCCGGTACTGTTTTTGAAGAAAATTCAGCCTTATCGAAACCAGCCGAGCGGCGACGCGCCAAATGACCAGTTGGTTCATCAGAATCGAAAGAGCGGTTTCACGAGAGATATTGATATCACGAGCTATCTCTCTAACACTGGCATTACGATTTTCGAGCACCATTTCCTTGATTCTTTGGATGTTATCGCCAATTGAAGAAAGCCTTGAATTGATGAATAGAAGAAGACAGATGAACAGAGCCATACAGAATATAGTATCTTGAATAGAGCTATAACAAAAGCGCTCAGAAAAGATCTAAGAACATATAATACAAATTTGATAAATGAAACAATAGAAAGAAATAAAAATTTGAAATATCTAAGAACGAAACTTAGATGAAGACATCGTTACTAATAAAGCTGAAATTATCAGAGTAATTGAAGGCTTTTACGAAGAACTTTATAGGTCAGAACTTCCAATACCTTTCCTAACAGAAATAAAGTCACAAATGTTAACTCTGAAAAGATGCCCGATATCACAGCAGAAGAAATAAGATCTGCACTGAAGACCGCATTACAAACTAAATGCTGAAATTTGAAGGTGACGTCTTGATTCAAGAAATGGGGGTTCTTTTCAATCGATGCTAAGAAGAAGGAAAAATCCCAGATAAATGGCGTAGTTCTGAGGTGATTTTAATATTCAAAAAGGGCAACAAAGACGTCATAAGCAATTACCGCCCGATAAGTCTCCTTTCACATCTCTACAGACTGCTAACGAAGATAATAACTATCCGACTCAAAAATAAACTCGACTTTTATCAACCTGTCGATCAGCCAGGATTCAGAAAAGGATTCAGCACCATCGACCACTTACAATCCATTCGAACTCTGATAGAGAAATGTTATGAATACAATAGTAACCTACATCTGGCTTTTGTAGACTTCGAAAGAGTTCGATCTCATCGAACTTTGGGCAGTAACTAAAGGATTGAATGATGCAAGGATAGACTCGAGATACACCACCCTCTTGGGGAATATCTACAAAAGCGCCACATTAAGATTGAGGGTCGACGAAGAGTAGCAGTCGAAAGACATTCCAGTTCAGAGTAAGACAAGGGGATACAATATCTTCCAAACTCTTTACTCTCTAGAAAACATGTTTAAAAACCTCGAATGGAACTAAAAAGGTATCAATGTAGATGAAAAACACCTAATTCATCTCCTGTTCGCCGATGGTGTGGTCTTGATCAGTTCAAACGAGGAAGATTCAAACACTATGTCAACTCAACTGAACGAGGCATCCAAGGAGGTAGGCCTTCATATGAACTTTAGCAAAACAAAACTCTTAAGCAACACCGAAAATCCGGTGATAGAAAAAGTTGAAGATTACATTTATCTCGGTAATGTTATAAAACTAAGAAAACAAAACCAGGTGGCTAAAGTGAAAAGAAGAACCCGACTTGGATGGACAGCGTTTGGAAGAATGAGTAACATTTTGAGGAACAGAGATGTTCCCATCTCCTTACGCAGGAAAGTGTTCGACTCCTGCGTTCTTCCCGTCATGACCTAAGGCCTGGAGACTGTTACACTAACTGAGAAGAGCGCAGAAATGCTGGGAGCTGCCCAAAGACATATGGAAAGGAGCATTCTGGGAGTGACTTTGAGAGACAGAATCCAGAACAAAGATATGAGGAGAAGAACCTGTGTTACAGATATAATGAAATGGCTGCATCATGAGGATTGCAAGCTCACACACATCAGCGCATACATTGAATTAATAGGCCATACACTTCATACTTCCGATTTGGCACTTAACGACTTCTTTTTGTTTGAGCACATCAAGAAAAAACTGCGTGGGCAACGATTTCCGACGTCAGTTGAGGCCTTCAGAAGCCATGTTTTGGGTATCTCATTCGGAGTGGCGAAAGTGTTTCGAAAATTGGTCTAAGTGCATACAAAAGTATATCGATCTTCATGGAGAATACTTCGAAAACAAATAAATCTATTTTTTTCCTAAGTTACTTGTTTTTTTTGTCAGGCACAATATTTAAAACGCAACCACGTATCAGAGCTGTTTTGACAAACAAAAATCAGATTCTCAATGTGCAAATCTTCTACTAGAAGAGAACCATACTTTCAATAATAATTTTGATTTACATAATCTATATTATTAAAGTCGTAAGGCCTTCTTCGGGAATAATCCGAGGGGATAACGGTAGAACTGGGCGGAGAAGAAGCGACGCGGCGAAAAGTTGGGGACCGAAGGCACCTGCGAGTATTTTTCTTCCGAAGGGGAAGGGTCTGAAAAAGGTCCGTCCAAATTTGGAGTCCCTACCTCGAAGGACGGAGCCCTGAGTATTTTTCGAAATTTTCGCCGAAACGTCACCGTGAACAAATGGAAAGTCGAGATTTCTTCGGAATCGTAAACTTCGGTCTTTTGGAAGGCGATCGGAACGATCGATCGAGCGAAAACTTCCAAAGAAAGCCCCAAGAAAGCGAAAATAAAAAAGGTTTCCGTTTTTTCGCGAGTGGAGGGGATAATTTCGTCGGACTTTTATATCTATACAAAGTTTTCCACTGCTTTCGATCGTTTCAAAAGCTGGACAAATTGCAAGTCTCGACTTTCGTATGTTGCACCGCAATAGTTTCATTCCCGTTAAATCATGGAAAAACTGGAAAATCTTCGATTCAACGAAGGGCAATCGGTGGACTTTTGCGAAATTCCGCTCCATTTTCCTCATTCCGAATATCTCTGATGGCCAGAAATTAACGAACGTCGAGCTGTCAAAATAAGTGGTTTTCTTTCATCCATCCTACTTATACGGCACTTAACTTACCGGGAGAATGGATTCCGTTGTCGAACGATTCCTACATATCTCGAGATCGGATCCGCGAGGAAAAATCGTTACTCTAAGACTTAACTTTCGAATTGGGACGAATTTTGAGACCTAGGTTTTTCGAGAAAACGACCGGAAACACGGAGGCGGAGTCAGTCGTCTCTCCTACTGCCCCTACGACCGCTATTCAATGTCGAAAGTGAGCTTTACTAACGTGTAAAATTTAATGCTCTCTCTCTTTTGAATGAAAATAGTGAGATGGAATTAGTTAGTAGTGAGTGAGTGAAATATCTATTACATTTAATCGAATCTAACCTTATTTCAATTAGTCTTATATTCGATCTGTCAAAATAAGTAATTCCGAATTTTATTTGAATGACGAAACTTGAAATAAACTTTTAGAGGTAAGAGAACGTAGTTTGATATTTATTTTATCCATTTTTATGTAAATTTTGTTTAAGGAAACAAATGACAAACTCTCAAAATTCATAAATTCAACATTTTGTGGTTATTTTAACCTAAATTATGTGATTCAAACGGAATGTTATAGTAAAAAGAAGTTAAGAAGACTTACAATAATGTTTGAAAGGTAAGTGAATGTAATTTGAGATTTATTTATGTATTTTAATGTATACTTTTTTCAGCATGCTCAAGAAACCCACTCAGAATTTACATATTCCATTTTTCTTGCATGGTTACTCTAACCTCTATGCGTTGAAAGGTTTCCTGGAATTACTAAGATTTTTTAGCGAATCAATTGGGACTTTTTAACAAAATGATGAGATATCCTTTGAGTTGCTGTTAATAGCTATTAAGCTTTTTTGTATAATAATATTTTTTCTGAAAGGAACTCGATAAAGTTTTCGTTAAGTCATTTAGAGTATGTTTCATATGAATATTGAAAGCTATCCACTAAAGACTATATTTGTATTAAAATATTTCAAACTGGATGCCAATAAGACCGTGCCATCATTTCAAATTGAATTTTCGTTTCAGTTTATTCAAGAAGAAGTATGTTTCTATTCTACAATTATCCAAATGTGAAAGTAAATGAGATTCAATGTGTTAGACAATGTTCAAGTTATAACCAAAGAAATTAAGATCTCAAATTAGCACAAAAGGTAATTATTGTGAGTTCCTTCCAATCATAACTCATAGTTACTGTTTCTCAGGAAATTTTATCAGGGTTGTTGAATGAATGACAGGTATTCCTCATTGATTTGAAGTTGAAAGTTTCTCTGTTATAGGTGTCTGATAGTGGGAAAGATGATGTTCAAATATGTAGAAGTTGCATACGAAGTTCCATTTTGTACAACCATAACTTTCAATCCAAGATTTATGAAAGTCACAGGAAACATGCTACTGCTTATGTGAATCAAATTTTGGAAAAAATTCAACTACCACTTGGAGAATGCTATGCAATTTGACAATTTTTGTTATAGTTAGTTGTACAATAGGTATTTTATATAATTGTGTAAAATGAGTACGTTCATCACGTAAAATGGAAATATGAAGTTGTTTTAATGCAATTTCTTCCTTTCGTTCTCATTTCACAGTATATTATAAAGTTTCATGAGAAAATGAATTGAAGAATAGATTTTCAATTATGAGAGCCAGTTCACATGAAGCTGACATTCTCGAAACCAACTGCCAACTCGACAGTTAAGGATCTAGGAAATTAACAGTTACAAGAAACAGTTTTACTGAAACTGATATATAGTTAATATCATTGTATTGTATATGAGGGTCCATAACGTAATTTACAAATTTGTGGAGGTTTTAATCTCATTTCTGCTTTTCACAAGAACACTTCAATTCAGAAGATGTTTGTTATTTCTGGTAGGCAAATTGTGTGAATTTTGGTCAATTTGAATTTATGCAAAATAGTTATGTATAGGGAAATCACATAAGGTGAAATTTCTTAGTATTCATTAGTGTTCCTTTATTTGATTACTAATTTCTCGCTTTTTTTGGATACTCTCAAGAAATTCCAATTTCAATTGCATTGATATACTCGAGAAGTAATTCTTCCATCTTGCTATTTCAAGCTTATGTTTGTTTATTATAATTCATGAATCTTATTCGATTCTTATCTGGTCTCATTCGAATCAGAACTGTTACGTTAAAATTAGAAAGTTGAAACTATAGATCTACATATATCGATCTGTCTGAAGTATATAGTTAATACTTTTGGAACTAAACATTTGGGATATTGTGAATTAATATGTGAGTTGTTGATGATTGAATTTCTATGCCTTAAGGGTGATTGAACAATTTTTTTGAATCAATGTTGGAATTTTTTCAATTTTATCTTATACTAGCTCAATTGGAGAAAGTTGAGATTTTCAAAATGATTGTATCTCTTTTAATTGGGATAGTATTGAATAGTGTTGAAATTCGTATGGTTGATGAGTCAGAAACCATAAAACAATACTGGAAGTTGCGTTATCCTAAAGATGTGTGAGGCAATATATGAGAAAGTTCCATTAAGCTAAGAGCATAAGAACTGATGAGTATGAAGACCAGTGAATATACGGATGCATTCAGTGTAGATAGAGTTGGATATGAAAAGGCATTCAGTATATTTGGGGTTAAGTATGTTAGGCGTGTAGTATGTAAGGCGTACAGTATATTAAGCGTTTAGTATATCAGCTGTTTTGATATAAAAGACGATCTTAATGGGCTCACTAGTATAAATAATAAATTTAAATTGAACCTATGGGAATCTATTCAGTAAAGTGCCAGGTTTCACCTATGAAATATATAATGCACATCATATTTTTAAATGTACTACTTATCTGAAGAAATCACAATGTGGTGACACGCGGCATAAGTTTATCAATATAGTGATAAATTAAATTCTTTCCTTAATTAAAAATGTATATCAGTTTCATTAAGTAACAAACTTCCCAATCAAACTATTAAATATGTTTTTCTACATTAATGCAATGAAATCTATAACAAACACTATGAATAATTAGCTGTTCGTTGCTTTCAATACAGTTGGAGGCCAATATAGTTTTATCTCCCACTCTATTTGCTATATGCTTCATATTCTCTAATTTTCTATGTGTGTAAATAAATAAGTGCGTATGTATGAGAAAAAATGAAATTTCACGGAGCAATTCCTCAAGTCATTTTATGACACAGGTTCGTTAATGATCTACAAGATGTACAGAAAAATGAACCCCTCTTTCTCGATCTCTTCACCAGGAACCAGTGTTGTGGTACAAACATTTCTTCGTCAATTCTCTCCGTTTTCGAGTTATTCAAAATTTATCGAATTTTAGGAAAATCGTTCTTCGAGGATATCTAGGTTTTCATTAAAATTACATGAAAGTATGTTTGATGCTCTACAGGTTCTTGGGTAAAATTCAGTGATGCAACATACAGAAAGGTTTCTAATTGAAGAAGGACTCACGCACTGGCTAAGCCAGTGCGTGGGTACGCAACTACAAACAGAGAAACACAAAAGGTATGCTATGATCAACGAAATACAAATCAACAAAAAAAAAATTTTATATGGATCAAAACAAACAATGGAAGTCATTTCTATCTTTCATTCTGAGAAAACAATTGACCTTCCTTTTGAAACTATTTATATTGGGTACAATTCTTATGTTTAGTGGAAGGAAATTATACATTCTATAGGCATTAAAATCGAAAGAACGTTGAGATATAGTTCTCGAAAAGAAAAGGGTTTTGACCTTTGCCTGTGAAGAAAATCGGGTCCCATATCCATGATCAACATATTGAAGTTTGTTTTTACTTTTGTGAATTTGTGTTGCACAATCAAGGAAATACAGCTGCCTGACATCCAATACACCAGTTTGTTTATATAAGTCATCTAAGGGGTAGGTATTTGGTTTTTTTGAAATTATTTTTAGAATTTTTTTCTGTAAGATTTCCACTTTATTCAGATAACAGCTTGCTGCAGCACCATATATCGTGATGCCGTATCTAATTCTGCATTCTACAAGGCCGTGATAAATCATCTTCAATCTACGAAAATCGACAAACTTAGCAAGGAATCTAAACAAGTAGAGCAAACTCCTCAGAGACTTAACCAATACTTCAATATGATAGTCCCATCTCAAATTTTGATCAATTAGTACTCCAAGATACTTCACAGTTTCTTTTGTAGCAAGTTTGACAGTTTTTTCATTTTTTTCAATTTCGAGTTCTTTGAAAAGGGGTAAACCACTGCTATAGCAACTAAACGGCATAAAATATGTTTTATCATAGTTAACAGTCAATAACATTTCATCAAATGCGTTCAATATTTTATTTAAATCCATTTCTGTCTATTTCTTAACAGCTTTCCATGACCTATCTGTATAAAACAAAACCGCGTCATCCGCGAAACTAATGATTGTACCCTCTGTTTCAGCTTTCAAAATTTCGTTCATGTAAATTATAAATAGAATCGGCCCAAGGACAGTGCCTTGGGGTACTCCGTATTTAACGATCTTTTGGGAGCTCAGTGTGCATCCAACCATAACATATTGTTCTCGTCCTTCGAGATAACTTGCCAAAAGTTTTCCAGCAACGCCTCGTATTCCCAAGTCTTGCAATATTCCTGATAATCTTTCATGATCGACAGTGTCGGCAAGGTCTAGGAAGATTGCCAAGGACCGTTCACCCTTCTCAATACTTTCATGAATTTTTGAAATAAGACAATTGATAGCATCTTGCGTCGATATATGTTTTTGAAAACCGAACTGCTTAGGAGACATCAGTTGATATTTTTCTAAAAAGTCAACAAGCCTTTTTTTCAAGATCATTTTGAAAATTTTCGATATATTACTTATCAATGTTATTGGTCGATAGTTCGACATTTGTTCCTTGCTGCCCGATTTATGCAATGGTTTTATTAATCCCACCTTGAATGCTCTCGGCATGTCATACCATAAGCTTAGGTATTTGTAAACATAACGCCATCGAAATATTAGTCGATTTGTGTCTGCATCAAAACGTTATTCTTGAATGAACATGTCAGCTTACGATCCAAATTCTCGTCACTTGCGGAAGGTTTTAATTTTCTTTAATATAAAGAAATCTACGGTTGAGGTTCATCGAATGCTCTCAAATGCCTATTTTGAGGCCGCTATTAGTGAAAGAACGTGCCGAGAGTGGTTTAAACCCTTCAAGAACGGCGTTTTTAACGTCGAAGACCAGCATGGTGGTGGAAGAGAGAAGGTTTTCGAAGATGCAGAATTAGAGGCATTACTTGGTCAAGACTCGTGTCAAACGCAACAAGAAATGGCAGGATAATAGTGACGCATCAAGCCATTTCAAAACGCCTAAAAGTCATGGGAATGATTCAGAAACAAGGAAATTCAGTGCCGTATGAGTTGAAGCCGAGAGATGTTGAACGGCGTTTGTGTGTTCGTGAGCATCTGCATTGTAACTGGGGACAAAAAATGAGCTCAATAGGATAAACCCAAGCGCAGAAAATCATGGGGATATCCCGGTCATGCTTCCACGCCGACGGCCAAACTGAATATTCATGGTTTTAAGGTTATGCTCAGTATATAGTGGGACCAGCTCGGCGTAGTGAATTACGAATTGTTAAAACCAACTGAAACAATCACAGGCGTTCGTTATCGAACGAAATTAGTGCGTTTGAGCCGAGCAATGACAGACAAACGGCTGCAATACAACGAGAGACATGATAAAGTGATTTTACAGCATCACAATGCTCGACCCCATGTTGCAAAAGTGGTCAAGACTTACTTGGAAACTTGGAAATGGGAAGTCCTACCCCACACTCCTTCAGACTATCAATTGTTCCGATCAATGGTACGCGGTCTGGCTGACCAGCACTTCTGGTCTTATGAAGAAGTAAAAACTTGAATAGATTCGTGAATTGATTCAAAAGATGACCAGTTTTTTTCGATGGAAGCAAAGTTGTACACATTATATTTCACACAAACTTTTTCCCGGAAGGCAACATAGATGTTTATTTAAACAATATCAAAAACTGACGAGATCGTTATTTCAACATTAAATGTCAATTTACTCATTCAACAAACAAAACACGTATTCTATCTGAATAAATAACAATATAATGCTCATTATAATTTATGAATGTAACATCTTTCTAAACTATATCTCTTTCAGACGAAAGATCAATAAAAACAGACGCCGTCTCTAATCTACGTTGAAGTTGGGAAAGTTGCGCAATTTCAAGCCTAACAGTTTAATAGCCGACCATATTAAGCTCTACTTCCTGCGAGAGAATTTGCTCTAAGATATGAACATACGGCAAATCCCTATGTCTTGTAGGCTTAGATTCCTACGATGATTTCCGGAAACTAAATATCGCAAAATGAAGAAACATATTCAGACGTTGAATATAATCAATTTGCGTAGCTGGGTATTCATCGGACGATTCGCGTTGAACAAATCAATTTGTAGGTATTAGATCAACTGTGACCACAGTAATTGAAATCCGGACACACCGCAAGTTAAGGCCACTTCTTGTACGAATAGATGAGTGCTTCGCAAACATTGCTCCTTCGTACAACTGCATCGGCATTGCCGACAAGCCGTTTCGTACTACCCGTTCAATAAGTGGGCGCAGTTACATTAATTTATTAATTTATATGAAAATTCTACAAAAATAGTTAGAGTGCAATGCGTCTGATGCGTATTATGAATGCTTACCTCATTAAGTCATGTATCACTACAGCCCACAAACAAAAAGCTGTCCAAAACATAAGTACCGTTTCTCCAAATGAGCCTAAATCATATCGCCCTATAAGCTTAACCACCTTTCTCCTAAACTCTATAGAGAAAATTCTCGACAACCACTTGAGAAGTTTCATAAAACTTCTTAAAAAAACAATTTGCCTACCAACCGACAAGTCTACAATTGATGCCCTACACGATCTAATCAAAGAAGTGGAAGGAGCACTAGAGGCTGAAGAAATAGCCTTAGTTCTATTTGGAGATATTGAAGGAGCCTTTGACAATACGTCCTATACATCCATCAGCAATGGTGCAAACAATAAGGGTGTCGAAACACCCACCATCAAATGGATCAGAGAAATGCTCAAGGGCCGGATCATTACGGCCACTTTTGGAGACACTGAAATATCGGTGTCAGCAGTAAAAGGATGCCCTCAAGGAGGTGTCCTATCGCCGTTACTATGGTCAGTAGTTATTGATGGCCTCTTAGAGATACTGAACAACGCTGCCTTCAACGCACAAGGTTATGCTGATATCTAGTTATCATCGTTAGGGGAAAGCATGATGGAATCTTATCGAACCTGATGCAAAAAGCCCTTAACATCGTAAATGAATGGTGTGCTGAAGAGGTTGAACTTAAAGCCCCCCTTTCTGAATGGACATGCTCAGAAAGTTAATATGTCCAGGCTAAGTATCTAGGGTTAACCATAGATCAGAGACTCAACTGGAATTTACACATTGATAAAACTCTTTCCGAGGCTACATCGTGCCTATAGGCATGCCGTAGACACTTCGGAAAGACCTGGGGGCTACAGCCAAAAATACCCTACTGGTTATACACAGCGGTTATAAGACCCATTGTCACATATGCATCGTTTTTACGGTGGACGAAAACATCAAAAATAACTAACAGTATAACATATAGGGGGTTTTACCCCGACGAGTTGCCCATATATCTGTTCATGCAATCAAACTGATTTCATGAAAAAATATAAATCCACCACCCGGTAATTAATACCATTGCCAGGCAATGATTATAATTAAAACATATCCTGGAGTAATTATATATTAGGATAACGTTAAATGTTATGAGAATATATCAATCTACCAGAATATATACATACTATAGCATCATCAGACAATGATATCAATGTACCAACGAGTAGTGTCAGAGGCTTTCTCCCGGAAAAATCCAGTGTACGGACCTTAGTCAAGTAACACTGAATGTTACTCATTAATAGTTTCCTTTGTGTGAAGTGGTGACGATCGAATAGAATACTGCTCTGAATATAAATATGACAAAATTGTCAGTTAATTATATTACATTTATATAAACAAATAAATAAAATATGAAATGAGATTCTGAGCAGTATAAACTAAAGAGAAAACCTATGACTCTACCTCATTATTATTTTCGGAAAGAAACCTACGAAGAATATTACAAGATTTGATGACTGTTATCTTTTGTAACTGTTCAAACAAATTTTCTTCAGACCCAAAATCTCAATACTTTTGTGAAGATTTCTAGGAATAACGCCTGTTGTAGAAATAATAATCGGTAGAATAAATATTTTCTTCATTTTCCACATTTTTTAATCTCGTCGCCAAGCATCATATATTTAGAAATTTTTCATTGTATTTATTTTGTATATTATGTGTGTCGGGTATAGCAATATCAATTATTTATGTTATTTGATTCTGTTTATCATTAAGAACGATATCTGGTCTATTGTGTTTTACAGCTCTGTTGCACAGAATTGTTTTATCAAAATAAAGTTTATATTTGTCATTTTCACAAATAATCTCAGGTTCATATTTTTGAAATTTTTTCTTTTGGGAATTAGGTCATGTTTAATTCCTAGATTGAAGTGAATAATATTAGCGACGGCATTATGTCTTTCTAAATAATCTGTTGAAGCAAGGACTGAGCAAGATGATAATATATGAAAAACTGTTTCTGAAGAACAGAAACATCTACGGCAAGAATCATCTATATTTTGTTTGATGATATGTTTTCTATAATTCCTTGTAAAAACAACCTGGTCCTGGATCGCAATTGCCAAGCCTTCTGTTTCAGCAAACAATTCTCCAGATACTAACCATTTATTCGATGCAATTTCATCAATATAATCATTTTCAATTCTTTAGGTGCTTTCCGTGTAATTCCTTCTGCATCCAACTTTCTCTTTTAGAATTATCATCAAATATATCAAAATCTACCTTTTGCATTGTCAAGTATATATATATATATATATATATATATATATATATATATATATATATATATATATATATATATATATATATATATATATATATATATATATATATAGTGCTTCAACGAAAACTAAACAGAGGCTATATCTACCAAGATATTCATTTTTGATCAAAACGCAAAAACAGGTCAATTGTTGTTTCAAGAGGGACATCTTTCGGGGTACAATACTTGCCTGAAATATCAACCCCCTAAGCGGGGGTTGCAATCCTTGAATATTTTGAATAGGAAAGATGGATCGAGTGATGACTCAAAAGAAAGGTGGTATTTTTGTCTACATCGCCTTGAACGAATTTTCATTTTCAATTGAAAACTGTAAAAGATACAGGGTGAGCAACTGAAAGATAGGCAAGACTATTTCCCTGAGACTATTCAAGTTTTAGTGAAGTTAAATGGAACAGATCCATGCTGGTCAATGGCAGTTATCATCAAGTACCATTCTCATCTCGAATTTAAACCCCTAGAGCAGGTGTGATCACCCTTGAAAATTTGGAAGAGGGAAGATGGGTCGAGTGATACCTCGAAAGAAAGGTATTATCTTTGTCTGCATCCCCGTGAACGAATTTTCATTGATTGAAAATTGTAGAAGATACAGAGTGAGCTACTGGAAAATAGAGGAGACTATCTATCGCCCTGAGCTATTCAAGTATCAGTGCAAAAAAATGAAACAGATTCATTCCAGATCAAAGGCTGTCATCCTTTACTTGAAAGGTATCACTAGATCAAAATTTTACCCCTGCTCTAGGGGTTGAAATTCGAGATGAGGGTGATTTCGGATCAGCTTCTGATCTAAAATGAATCTATTCCATTTTTTCGCACTAATACTCCAATAGTCTTGGGGCGATAGTCTTCTCTATTTTTCATTGGCTCACTCTGTATCTTCTACAGTTTTCAATCAAAAATGAAAATTCTTTCACGGGAATGCAGACAAAGATAATACTTTTCTTTCGAGTTATCACTCGACCCAATCTACCTTCTTCCAAATTTTCAAGGGTTGTCACCCCTGCTCCAGGGGTTGAAATTCGAGATGAGGATGGAACTTGATAATGACTGTCATTGATCAGCATGGATCTGTTCCATTTTACCTCACTGAAACTTGAATAGTCTCAGGGAAATAGTCTTCCCTATCTTTCAGTTGCTCACCCTGTATCTTTTACAGTTTTCAATTTAAAATAGAAATTCGTTCAAGGTAATGTAGATAAAGATACCACCTTTCTTTTGAGTCATTATTCGACCCATCTTGCCTATTCAAAATGTTCAAGGATTGCAACTCCCGCTTAGGAGGTTGATATTTCAGGCAAGTTTTGTATCCGAAAAGATGTCTCCCTTGAAACAAAAATTGACCTGTTTTTGCGTTTTGTTCAAAAATGAATATCTTGGTAGATATAGCCTCTGTTCAGTTTTCGTTGAAGCAACCTGTATATATAACTATAACAAATAACTACACAAAACAAGATGCAAAAACAGCAACGGTTAGCGTGCGTGGGCATAACAGGTGTTATGAGAAGCATCTCGACTACCGATTCACATTTTAACGGACAATCAGGCAGTGATTAAAGCTCTGAACTCTTACAGTTTTCGGAGCATCTCTGTCTGGGAATGCCGTCAATCCTTGAAGCAACTTGCTGAGGGAAACAAACTTTTCTAAGGGTGGGTGCCTGGCCACGAAGGCATACAAGGAAATGAAGCTGCTGGCTAGATCAGCTGCTGAATCCCACCCATCGGACCTGAACCGTCCTGCGGTCTAAGCAAGCCGCACAGACGAGAGGAACTGGAACGGTGGGAAGAACCTAGCAAAAAAGAATACTGGAGAAAAACTCCAGGCCAAAAGGCAAGCGAAAAAGTTCATTGACTATTCGCCAAAGAAGACAAAACAGCTTCTCGATATCTCTAGGGACGAGCTGAGGACTATAACAGGCCTCCTCACTGGACACTGCCCACTGAAATACAATTTCAGTAAAATGGGCAAATCGGAAACGGCAGCATGCAGAATGTGTAAAGAGGGCGATGAAACTACCGAACATATTCTTTGCAGTTGCATCGCAACTACCCGTCGAAGACATATACACTTCGATAGCGACAAGCTAGAGCCGCACGAAGTAAAAGCTAGAGCTCCCAGGGAGATTCTTAATTTTGCAAGGGAACTAGATCTACAGGGAAATTAATAAGAAGGGTTACGAACAAAAGACCAACTTGGACGCAGTTCGTAAAGGCTTGCAAAGCTAAATGACCCCCTCCATAGTAATTTAATGTAATAAGTACCGTTAAATTATGGACATAATAAAACACTAGACACAAATGAACAATCAAATACAAGGTGATGATAGTATCCTATAATCGTAGGAATATTAACATCAGAATAAACCACAAGACCTTGGGAAGAGTACGTAACTTTTCGTTCTTAGGTTGCGTTTTGAACGAGAGAGGTAAATAACAGTACGAAATGAATGAAAGGATTAGATTACCACCTTAAGTTTGCTCAACCCTAAATAAGCATTTAATGTGGAAGAATGAAATAGCGTGAATAAATTGAAAGTCTTCAATTCGGTTTACAGGTCAATTCCGTTATACGACTCGTAATTATGAGTAGTCAGCATAAGGGAGAAAAGTCAGATCCAGCATATGAAATCAAATATCGAATGTGTCATGGAAACAATTAGGCAGAGTCAGTTAAGATGGTTTGGCCAGGAAACAGGTGAAAACTACACTGCGCAAAGAAATTACCGCACAAAACCAAAAATTCATTTATTCAGAAGAAGATTAGATATGTTGATGAACTATCATAAAAGATAACTTGTTAATTAAATCAATGACCTAATAGCATGTTGATCAATTTCAATGGAAATTTCGACCAGTTTGTTCAGAATCTCATTCACGGAAGGGGCTGGTTTTGCTGGGTTCTTTCATTGGAAATATTCCAGACATGTTTGATGGAATGGAGGTCTGAACTCTTTGCAGGCCACTCCATTGAAGTGTTTTCGTGATCTTGAAGGTAGTTTTTAACGATATGAGCTTGGTGAGGTCAGAGGTTATCATGCATGAACAGAAAGTATTCACCCATGTTTGCCCCAAATGGTACAACACGTTCTTCTAAAATGTCTGTATAGTACCGTTATTTATGATGACCAGATCAGTACGGGCGTTCAACGAAATTCCTTCACACACTATTACTGAACCTCCACCAAATTAAGGTAGGCAAAAACTTATACTGGACATATCTCTTATTTCGACGTCTGTACACTAGAGAACGCCGATCACAATGAATAGTTGGGCCTCAAGCTGCGACACGGGATCTCAAATCAAATTCCCTGAGGCGATGTCATATCATTTCAGTGCTAATTTGCACTTCAGTGTTCTGCATTTGAAGAAATTTTAGAATAACGACCAAGTATCGACGTTTTTGCTCGAAGTCTCCTTTCATGTCTACCAGTCTCTCTGTACCTGCGGATCATTCCGGAAACGGGCTGTATGAGACACCTTAAGCCTTTGGCCTATTCATTAGATCATCAGCACCATGCTTCTGCCAGAATCAAATTTCGTGATTCGCGTTGCATTACGCACGAAAATTTTTCAAGAAGAACAAACTCGTAAAAATCGAAATCAATATGTTATCAATATGTCGCGGTTTCTTGCAAATCTCAATTCATTTCTTTCATTTTATATCTCGTGAGAAAATATGTGCGCTAAGAAACAATATCGACTTTTGTTGGCATATGTCCATACATATACAAAAAAAATTTGTTTATAATTTAGTAGCCTACTAAAAAAGAAATTCGAAAAATTAAAATTGTGCGTTAATTTCTTATTGTTGTGTATATGAAATACAAGAATCAAAAGGAAAAAACGGATAGACAGACCAAAAGAGCTCATCAACTAACTTATCAAGCTGCCCTCGTATGTACCAAGAAGGTCTCTTCATCTCCGACGCTTACTTTATAAATTACAGTCTTCAAATTCAGCAGTATTCCAGGGTACATATTGGATTACAGTTTTACAACTTTTGATTGGCAAACTACATAGTCACCTCCCACAACATTGCTTTTCTACTGTTATAGAAATCGATATTTGTGGGAATCCAATTCTAGACTTTTACACAACTGAAAGAGGATAGTTAATGTAATTTTAACCTGACCATATTATATGTTCTCTGGTTTATTTGTAACCTAGTTCCTGAACAGCCAGGGTCATGCTTAATTGAAATTTGTTATCGAATTACCCTGTACTTATTCAGTACTCAGAGTTTCTAACTGAGTGATTGGTCGATGTGAAAACTTTTCAAATAAAGCATTAACATTTTCTCAAACATGACAGTACTATAAATACAAGGTATTTGAGTTTTGTTTTGGCAACAGTTATAAGCCAAATCAGGTTTTAAGGGCACTTAGAGAACCAGCAAAACGCTGACAGCGAAGATGGAATATATTGACAGTTTGTCAACGATCATGATTCCTGCTTTTGAAATTATCTGATTTTTTACACGAACACGGTGGCAGATACGAAAAAATGGGGAAAACAAAAATGATTCATATAGGTGAAAGATTCTTTGCCAATATGTGTTAAATACCAGAACGCAATGAAAAAGATGGGGGGCAAGAATAACACAAAATACCCTGAAAACTTATCGCTCTATTATTTTATATAATCAGCTCAATGGTTTCATCATATCGCTCTGAAAAGATAACAACATTCCAAATTCTAACTCGAATCTCGAGAACTGTAGCTGCCACAAAGAAAAAACTAGTAAAAATTTTAAAACCCTGAAGATCAGTCGTTTGTCACGACTGATGGAAGCACCTCATGATATCATTGATACTTTACACCCTGTATAAAATATACTATCTATCTTGACTGAGATCTAACTACACTGCTCTAAGAAATTTAAGCACATTTCAATATTTCAAATTCCGTTTTTGTTAGGTAACTAATTATTAACATATGTTGTTTTTTTTGATATGTTCGGACATATGACAAAAATTTTGTTTTTTTTTGGCGCACATAATCCTCTCATGAAAAATAAAATATTTCGCAAGAAACCACCACATATTGATAACAGCAGTTGTTGATCAATTTTTACGAATAACGTTTGTTTTTTTTTGACAATATTAATTTTCGGTAATAATGCAACGCAAATCTCGAAATTTGATCCCGGCAGAGTGTGATGAAACAGTGGTGTTAAATGACCAAGTTTGAACTCATACAAGAGTAAGCCAAATGCTCATTCAACTGCTTCCAGAATGCTCCGCAGGTACAGGGAGACTGGTAGTTATGAAAGGAGACCTTGGAAAGAACGACCTCGAGCAACTACGGCTCATATCGTTAGGAACTACCTTCAAGATCCCGAAATCACTTCAATGAAGTGGTCTGCACATAGTCCAGACCTCCATTCGATCGAACATATTTGAGATATTTTCAATAGAAAATAAAAAAGCCAGCAGAACCAGCCAGCTAGCGTGAGTGAGGTTCGGAACAGACTAATGGAAATTTGGATGATATTGGTTGGACTTATACAAGAATAGGCCAAAGGCTTGGGGTGTCCAATCCAACTGTTTCCAGAATGATCTGCAAGTACAGGGAGACTGGCAGCTATGAATGGAGACCTGGGCAAGAACGACCTCCAACAACAGGCGAGCCATGAACGTTATTTAAGAATTTCCTAGTTGGGGCAGCGGTTACCTACTGCTAGGCATTTTCAAATGCAGCTTCGACAGAACAGTGGACTACAAATTAGTACTAAAACATTACGATGTCTCAGGGAATTTGGTTTGCGGCCTAGCTCTAGCCGCAGGACAGAAGAGCACGATTCAATTTGCCAAGGAACATATCAATTGGTTAGAAGCAGGCTGGTACAAAGTCAAACAGACGTCAAAATGAGTAGTATGTTCAGTGTAACTTCATACCTACCTATGGTTTTGGTTGGGGTTCAAGAATAGTGTGGGGAGGAATTTATTTGAACACGAGGAACCATTTGCGGCAAACATGGGTTACCTCAATCCCATCAAAAACGTCTGAGACATTCTCAATAGAAGATGCCGGCAACACCAGCCAGCTGACCAGACTAATCGAAATTTGGAACGAAATGGATCAGAACGTTTAAGGTTAGTGATTTTTGAGTAAGAGCCGTAGATATCATGCAGTATTTCAATGAATGGAAATATTCGGTATAAACTTTACATTTTTCCGTATTAATTTTATTTCAATTTCTATTTGTACCATTTTCATTTCCATTATTGTCCAGCATTTTTTAGTGCTGCTGGATTACTGAAAACATAATTTTCCAAAATATCTAAACTTATTCTGAATAAATTGCGCAGTGTAGTAAAATAGAAAACTAGTTATCCACAAAAAATCTGTTTTATTTTAAAACGAACATTCGTTCAATACAAAGTAGAAAGATTCTTACAACACAAACCATAAAGAAATGAAACAATCAAAGGAATACAATGTTGATTTTAATGGTGGTTATAAAATATCTAGTCTCCACAATTTTCTGAAATCTTATTACGCCGATGATGAAATAGCCGATGTGGAAAGCCAGATGCTCAAAATATGTGATTGTTTATCATAGGTTCAAGATGTTTATTGCCACGAGCACAGAATAATGTATAATATTCAGACCATGCATATAGCTGACAAAAATGCCCAAACAAAAAATTTCTTGTGACACATTCTTGTTATGCAAGAAGCCACCACATATTGATAACAGCAATTGTTAATTGATTTATGTGGGTAACGTTCGATCTTCTTTGATTTTCGATAATAATGCACAGCAAATCGCGAAATTTGACCCTTGCAGAATATGCTGAAATAATGGTGTTAGATGACCAAGGTTGAACACATACAAGAGTAGGCCAAATGCTCATTCAACTGCTTCCAGAAGGCTCCGCAGGTACAGGGAGACTGGTAGTCATGAAAGGAGACCTTGGAAAGAACGACCTCGAGCAACTACGGCTCATATTGTTAGGAACTACCTTTAAGATCCCGAAATCACTTCAATGAAGTGTTCTGCACATAGTCCAGACCTCCATTCGATCGAACATATTTGAGATATTTTCAATAGAAGATAATAAAGCCAGCAAAACAAGCCAGCTAGCGTGAGTGAGGTTCGGAACATACTAATGGAAATTTGGAACAAAATGGATCAGAATCCTATAAGGTGATTGATTACGAGTATGAATCATAGATGTCATGCAGTAATTCTCTCCAGGGTATTAACAGGTTTTTGAGGACTTCAATTCTTCCAAAAGTTTGACATTTTTCATTATTACTTTCATTCAAATTATTTTAATTGTTCTCTGGCATTCCTTAGTACTGATGGATTACTGAAAAAATAATTCTTCCACATAATTAAAGTTCTTCTGAATGAATTTGTGTGCCTTAATTTGTTGGCGTAGTCTATATCAACTCGAACACATTGAACGTTGAGTTAATTTACCAGAAAATTTACAGATGTGCTAAAGTTTAATGAGTAAGACCGTTGTCACTCCTCTCAGTAATACTTCAACTGTATTCTACCCTATTTTGTGGCAAGGCTAAAAGTTCAAATCAACAAATTTATTTCTGTATATTCTCTTAGACTCAAAGTTAGGGATGATAACTATAATTTAATCAAGCATTTCTAACAGCCTAAACTTTGTATATGACATAATCTTTGAAATCATACAAAGTTGAAAGTAATTCAGCCATTTAAAACCATCATTCTATATATATTTCATTAAATTCGTTGCTAATTCAAATATTTGTCCAGATAGCGATTACTCAACCAATTTTATCACACCTAGAATGAAATACTAGTATTTGATCTACCTGTTTTGCCAAAATAAATAAAAATTTAGTAGGATGTGTACATAAATAGATATCAAAATAATAGAGTATTGTGAAGAGGAATTTAATTCAATTTTCAGGGACAAATATACAGTTTTCACATTCAAAGAATTGTTTTATGTAACATCAATTTTTGTGTTAGAATATGACTTTCAAAGACGAATTGTTTTTATAACAAAATATTTGAATGAGGAAAGTGAAGATATTTGTAGTGGAAAACGGAAAGTTCCCGAACTCGTCTAGTATGTTACCTAAAGTTTGAGCAAATATCCAAAAATCTCAACTCTCCACAGCGGTGAAGAACTCAGAATCAGTATCACTGGAACAATTTGTATATTTTCAAACGAAAGTTTGAAATTTCAAATCCTTTTTTGCGAGTAACGTTTGTTCTTCTCGAAAAGTTTGATTTTCGGTAATAATGCAACGCAAATCATGAAATTTGACCACGGCAGAATGTTTCAAATCAGTGGTATTAGGTAACCTATGATGACCTTATACAAGAAAAAGCCAAGGGCTTGGGGTGTCCCATTAAACTGTTTCCAGAATATTCCGCAGGTACAAAGAGACTGGTAGTCATGAAAGGAAACCTAGGAAAGGACGACCTCGAGCAACAACGGCGATCCTTTACAGTTATTCAAGAATCACCGTGTTGAGACAACGGTTCGTTCGATTAGGCGCCTTCAAATGCAGCTTTGACAGAACAGTGGAGTGGAAATTAATACTGAAACGATACAATGTCTTAGGGAGTTTGGTTTGAGGCCTTATGTCGCAGCTCGAGGCCCAGTTCTAGCTGCTGCACATCGAAGAGCAAGAGAATTTTGTTTTGAAATTAGTCGAGATATCCTCTACTTCATTGCGATCGACGTTCTCTAGTTACAGACGTCAAAATGAAAGATATTCCTAGTGCAACTCTTCACCTAACGATGGTTTTGGTGTAGGTTCAATAATGGTGTAGGGATAAATTTGTCCGAATGTCCGCACTGATCTGGTCATCGTAAATAATGGTACCCTGAATATTGTGTACGGACATTTTAGAAGAACATGTTGTACTTTTTGCGGTTAACATAGATAAAACCTTTTTGTTTATGCATGATAACGCTAGACCTCACAAAGCTCATATTGTTAGGAACTACCTTCAAGATCACGAAATCATTTCAATGGAGTAGCCTGCACGAATTCCAGACCTCAATCCCATCGAACAAGTCTGGAACATTCTCAATAGAACAGTAAGAAGCCAACCAAACCTGCCAACTACCGTGAATGAGGTTCGCAATTCGAAATTATCATAGATCAAAAAGCTCATTGATTCTGAGTAGATGCCATACAGTAATTTGGGGATTGGGGTTTTGAGTTTTTTAGGGACTTTTCCAAAAGTTTCACAGTTTTCATTATTTATTTAAATTTCCATTTCGATTGTTCTCAAGCATTCCCATGTGCTGGTGGATTACGAATTCTTCAACATATTTGAGCTTCTCAAAAAATTAAAATTTTCGATTTTCTGCGTTAATTTCTTGGTGTTGTATAGTTTGTTTATTTCTCTAAGATCAATTATGTACCTATTGAACTCGAGAAGGTGTTATGGTTCATAAGAAAAAGGGATTTTTTAAGGATAAAGGCATCTTTGTAGCTCACTAGGTCTTCAAATAAAAAAAAATTCTTCAGTTTCGATAACACGAGATGAAGAAACATGTATCACTTTACTTCTGGAAAATCATTTATACTTCTGTTTTTACTTTTCAAGTTTTTAGTGAATATTGGTCGAAGCAAAATTATGAACACAAGCAAATATTACTACGTAAAAAATATCACTTTTCAAGATGGAAAAGTTTATACAACGTTATAGCTTTTACGAGCTTTATGAGTTTGAATTTCATACTTGTCTGATGAGCGAAAGCTCGAAAAAGCTATCACGTTGAATAAATTTTTCCATCTTAAATAGTGGTCTATTTCATTTATGAAGACAAAGTAATTCAAAATGAATATGTAAAAAAAAGGTGTTGGTAAATGCTACATTTTATTCATTATTACTATTTTTATTATTTTAAGTGAAAAATTCAATGCCAATACTATTCAAATAGGTTTCAAATAATTACTTTCTTTCTTTTTGTGGTCAGGGATTACCTTATTGGGTTAAAGTGTATTCTTCCGCTCCAAAAATCAGTCTAAGTTGAAATTTCTCCTTAAGAATTAGAATTTGTGGATCTAATATATCTAATCCGTTGATCTAAATTAAATATACAAAGAATTAAGTAAATTGACAAAAAATTAATTTACCGTCATGCTTGGCGAATCGGCAATAAGTTCTCCATATGCCGGCATTCTTTTAAAAGCCTCTAAAGATTTTGTGCGTTCCAGAGCTGCATGAATACCCTCAACACTTTTCTTTTCACTATCAACTTCTTGCGATTCTGTGTTTTCCGAAGCTCCTTGATTTTCACTCAAATTTGTTTCCGAAGCAGATTTCGAGAACATTAAATTTTCGTCACCTTCAGGTGTCTGTCTGCCGGTCAGATAGTCGACCGATGATGTAGAAGGAATGTCCGAAACGTCGCCTGTATTCGAAATAGATTTCTGCCTAACTTTAAGCTTGATTTTTTTGAGTATATAATTAGATTTTCCGGATTTCGTCTTAGGCGGAACTATAACTTTTTTAACGGAACCTATAGGTCTTGCGGTATTATTGTCGTCGATTTCACTGTTCATTTTAAACAGAATTCGATGACATGCTACCTTGTTCATTACGATCACTCTTACAATATTAATACGGTTTCATGTAAGTAAATCCTGCAAATCGACGTGGTGGGGATGTTAAAACGCCAGGTACGGCAGGACCTGATAGCATGCAAGAGTAAGTGCCAAGAATTGTTTTTCTGACAGATAAATTGCAGGCTTGATTATAGATAACATGCTCATAATGTATCTTGAAATGTAAAAATGTACAAAGTTGAATATTTTCTAAAGTTTCTTTTCATCGACGTATTAGCAGGATTCTGGCAAATACAGAGTCATTAAAAAAACTGAGGCAACTGCCACAATTGCACAATTGGTCAATTATGTTCTAGACTACACACCCTAAACTTCAATTTCTCCCGACTATCTGTGTGATTTTTTCTTGTGGTTTGGTACAAAGACAAACCAAGGGTCAGAAACAATAACCCTAAAATCAATAGTGATTTCACAGTGATGTTTGAAGAAAGTCTAGAGATAATTTAGGTAAGTAAGTGGGTCTTCTGGAATATGTGAATTCCTTCTTCAAATCTGACTTACAGACATCTGTGTATGTCGAAATCAACTGTGCATTATTTAATTGAAGAAATTGTTCTGAAAAGATTCCGACTTAACAAAGATACAAGACATTTTTCTGAATATTTTTTTATTTCTGAACATAATCTTCTTGTAACTCTACACAGTTTTCCCAACGATGCCCCATCTGTGTATATGGACCAAATAGTGCTCAGCGTTTTTCTCTGCAAAATAGTGGTTCATGAAGGTGAGTCCTACTTCATTTGACGAAAATCTCTTCCGATTGCAAGTTTTTGACGAGGTAATACACAGAAGTCGCTTGGGGCTAGATCTGGTGAGTAAGGCGGTTGGTGAAGTAGTTCAGACTGTAATTCGTAGATTTTCGCGATGGCAACCGCTGATGTGTGAGGCGGTGCGTTGTCTTGGTGAAACAGGATTTTTTTTCTGTAACTATGGCCGTTTTTCCGCTTAAACTTGTCAAGTAATGATGCGTAGTATGCTCCTGTGATGGTTTTTTTCCTTTTGAAGATGGTCGATTAGAATAATTCCATGACTATTCCAAAAAACAATCGTCATCACTTTCACAGCTAAAAAGCAGTTCTGCTTTTTTTGAAATCGGTTCCTCCTTTTGCAGTCCACTGTTTGAAATGTATTTTTGTTTCTGGCATATAATAGTATATCCAAGTTTCATCCTCACTAATTGATTGACGCCAAAACTCGCATTTATTGCTCACAAACGAGGCACCCGACGTGCAGACTGCTTTCTTATGTGTAAATGTTGTTTTAATATGTACAAACGCGTTCTTTTGACATGTTCATAACCTCTGCTATCTCTCTCACTTCATTTCGACGGTCGTCTAACTCTATATGGTAAACTTTGGTGATGTTATCGTCGGTATCTGCAATTTTTGGTAGTCCCGTACGTTCATTGTCTCCCAAGCTCTTACGGCCACGTTTAAATTCAGCTGAGTCCCCATACATAGAATCCAACTTATCTTCAATTTGCATAGAGGTATTGCTTTGCAAAAACAAATATTTAATGACAGCTTGATACTCGATTCTTCACAAAAACACATCAACTCACTCAAATGACTCCATAACCACTGCGAGTCCAAAATGTATGAAAATTTTGGTAGTAACTGTATGAATAATGAAAATTCACTAGCTTCTATTCACGAATGCTACCATCTTCACGTAGAGGCCCGAAACTTTTCATCCTCATAGGCTGGTTTACGCTTCTTAAGACTAAATAGCTCACAGTTTATTCCAAAATTATCAAAGAAACTGAAGACTTTGAAAGAGGTTGGCTACTAATGCACTATAACTGTCTTGAAGAAGATGACTCTACAAATATTTTGACGTTGACTTGTGAGATTCCATCAATATGCCAGAACTTCATGATTTTTTTTCTTGTGGTTAGTACCTTAAATGAAAGTTTCATAAAGACAAACCACTAAAATCGTTAGTTTGAACAAAATCTAGAGATAATTCAGGTACGTGAGTAGGTCTTCTGAAAGATGTGAATTCCTTCTTCTTGTCTTCCTTGCGATTTAGTTTGCACGATCTATTTCCTAGCTAGACCTCCGCTCAACTGTATGTATAATCTTTTTTGCTTCACGCAGCCATTTCAATCGTTTTGGCACAATTTTTGTAAGTTAAAGCAAAATTTAACACGAAGAAGACAGACAACCATAGACCGTTTACAAACCAAGACGTTTTGCAATAACAAACGCTTTCAGACAGTGAAGTGCTACTGGTTACGTCTATGTCCCACAAATGTCGCACAGAGATCGCTCAGATGTTCTAACGTGAACACATGAAAGTATGTCGGTTAATTTTGGGACAATTCTTGTATCTTGACATAATCTAAATTACAGACGTCAATGTGACACACAATATCACAAGCCCATAACTAGGCCGAAACTGCAGTTTCATACTGAAATGCTAAATTGAATCTTGCTATCAGTATTGATTGAACAAGAAATTCGCAGTTAACAAAGTTTTTGATGGTTTCAAGGTATTTCCTTTAGTTCCAGTAAAATTCTTTAATGCTGTCCTGTTGTTCTGAATTCTAGAATGAACTAAGAAACTATATACACTTCTGAGGTTTCAAAGATCCCTACATTTAAATGGGGACATATAATATAATCGTAGGGCTTCTGGTTTAGAATTAACGAGGTATTTCATTGAAAAATGTTAATTATCGCCTAAATTCAGCGGAGACAGAATGAATTATTCCACTATTTGACGAATGGACCAGTCGAACGTAGGTATAGAAAAACCAGAAACGAATTCACTCCCGACCTAAGATTTCCTTTTGCATTGATTAAAACCTCGAAACTTTTCTATAAAATGTCGAATGAGAATAAAGTATTCCAGAATTGCTATTTGATGGTTCATTTCATAAATTATTCGGTGTACAAATTTAATCGTATGAACTTTTAACATCGGTTTGTTTGAACGAGCTCGATTTATTTTTATAATCTATATCTGATAAAAGTTAGGTAATCTATGGGCCTTGTTATTGAATGTAGCCATTTTATGTGAAAATTGTATACGCGTGATGATTATTCAATCATCAAATAATCCTGAATTATGCACTAGCCATAAACTGAATACTAATCTGTATATACGAGGATGGATTGATAAGTTTCTGGCCTGACCAAGAAAAACAACGTTTTTAAGAATTTTTTTTTCATTTCTCAACATAATAATTATCTCCTTCACGGCTGATACATTTCTCATAGCGGTGTACTAGTCTAGTAATGCCATCTCTATAGGATGTTCGTCAAGTTCCTCAAATACCCATTTACAGCAGCTTCGATTACTTCTTCATTGCCCGCAAATCTCTTACCGAAAAGCCATGTTTTGAGGTTAAGAAACAGATAATAGTCACTCGGGGCTAGGCCTGGAGATAAGGAAGGGTGCGACATCCATTCGAACTTCAAATCATAGATTTTAGCCATAGCAACGTGCGAAGAATGCGGGGTGAGTTATCATGATGATGAATGTTTTTCTTCGCCAAATGAGGTAGTTTAATTTGCACCTCGTGGCTAAAACGCAATTAGTCTGCGTAGTATTGAACAGTGATAGTTTTACCCTTTTCAAGGTAATCAATGATATAATACCTCTTGCATCCCAAAAAAACAATAACCATTATCTTGTTTGCCGAATTGTTTTTACCTTCTTTGGAGTTGGTTCCCCTGTTCCAATCCACTGTTTGGACTGTTGTTTGGTTTCAGAAGTGTAGTGGTGGATACAAGTTTCGTCAACAGTAACGAATCGACGCAAAAATTCGCTTGGATTATGCTTATACAGCGCCAAATTGGCGGTAGAAATGGTTTGAATATGATGGGGAGGATGTCCCCAGTGTTGAATCAATCTCTTATTTAATTTCCTTCTGCGTAAGCCCCTTCAAATAAAAGTATTTGATGACAGCACGCTTTTCCAAATTTTCCATTTTCAAAAACAACCCATAGGCGTCTTGTTCAGCGTGCTCTCAAACGTAAACTAACATGGCGATCGGGCTGAAACTATACCTACAAGCTATCTTAGGATAGAAAGCCACCTCCAAAATAGGCCTAGTGGCGCCATCTATAGGTCAGGCCAGAGACTCATCAATCCAGCCTCGTACTGCACGGAAGACTCACAGTTGCTCTAGAGCCCCTATTAAGAGCTAACCAAGCAGGGTTCAGACCCAACAGCTCTTGTATTGACCACATAAACTCTTTGAGAATCATAATTGAACAATCGTTTGAATTCAATACACCGCTCTACCTCATTCTCATCGACTTCATGCGGGCATTCGATGTCATCTTTCGGAAATGTATTTGGAAAGCACTCAAAGAAAAGAGCACGCCACAAAATATCATTAATATGGTGAAACACCTGTATGAAGGTGTAAAATGCAAAGTACTCCATAATGGCCATGTTAGTGACTGCTTGGAGATTAGGACCGGAGTTAGGCAGGGGTGATTGCTGTCCCCTCTCCTCTTTAACATCACTTTAGATTGGATTTTAACAAGAGCAACGCACAAAAAAAGAGGAGTGCAATGGACTATGACATCCTTCCTTACCGATCTCGATTATGCTGATGAAATAGGCCTAATGTCACACTCACATGAAGATATGCGGTCTTTACTAAGAACCCTCGAAAACGAAGTCCAGCGCTGTGGCCTCACCATTAATGACAGCAAAACCAAGTCCATGCTTGTTAATACGCTCAACCCAATTCAACAATCATACTCTCAAGCGGGAATCGAGTGGAAGAGGTCGAAGAGTTCAAGAATAGAATACACAACTTGGACCCATCTGGAGAGCAAGACACCTGTCAGTTCACACCAAGCTAAAAATTTATAACACTACGTAAAAGCAGTTCTGATACATGGATGTGAAACGTGGAAGATCAATATGAGTTCTTCAGGTTTTTGCAAATCGATGTTTGCGGAGAATTGTGAAAATATCCTGGCCGGCAACAATCAGGAATGAAGAGCTGTTGCACCTGATAGAGCAGACAACGACTCTGAAAGAGATCAAAAAACGCAAATGGGGTTGGATAGGCCATATTCTGATAAGAGCACCAGATAACATCGCGAGAATTGCCCTCGAGTGGAACCCACAGGGTAAAAGAAAGGTTGGTCATTCAAGTAATACATGGCGGAGAACAATGCTCAAAGAACTGAAGTGAAAAGGCAAGACTTGGAACGATGCAAAAATTGTTTGCAGTAATAGAGTTCGTTGGAGAAGTTTCATAAAGGTCCTATGCACCAAATAGAAGTGTAAAAGGATTCGATTATATATGGCGTACAGAAATTTTGAAAAGTTTGTTATAATTGAATTAATTATGGTATTGATGCTGCCGAAGCTGCTTATTTGGTTCGTTTTTCTAGGCGACAACCTCACAACATGGACTATGGCACTTTTAACGTTCCAAGGAAGTAGTTGATGGAGAAGATGCAACAACTGATGTAGTGTAGCTGCCAGCTCATCGATTTCGAGCAGGCAATTTGAAATGGAAACAATATCAAAGAGTCGAGCGCTCAGTATTCTCAAGAAAAATATATATAAATATTATGAAATGAGGTTATCCTAGTTTTTGCAGACTAATAATGAGAAATAATTATTCAATCACTACTGATGTCAACTTCATCAGTAGTGATTAAAAATCAATCATCAAAATGAATATTAGTGGTCGGATATAAAAACTTCAAAAAGTCTAGGAACACTTACTAATATCTTTAAAATTTGAATTTGATGATTCGAATTTATAGAAATCTCTCGGTTTTTGTTAGGATGTATTGTATATAATGTATTCTCAAGAAAACAAAATAATATTTGACTGCTCCAAAGCACCTATTATAGAAAAAATTTGAAATTTGAAAATGACGAAATTTGGTAAAACACAAAAAAATCCTGTACTAATATTTTCGAAACGATATGGAAGCACTTATATTTTTCAGTACCCAGAAGGTCCACCTCTGTTACTAATGACACTTTGGCATCGTCGCGGCATGCTCAGTATTAAATTCTCTGTTACATTTTGGCCTAAGTCATTCCAAGCCCCCTGAACTGCTAATCGAAGCTCCTGTTCATGATGGAAGACGTTTTGACGCACGCAGAAAATTTCTTTTTAGGTTGACTCACACATGCTCGATGGAATTCAGATCTGGGGAGCAGGATGGCCACGATAGAAGATCGATATCATTCTCTTCAAGAACGTTCAAGACAACTCTTGCCCGATGAGGAGGGGATTTATCTTGTTGGAAGAGTGGATTTTGACCCATTGTTTGGAGATACGGTACCACTACAGGTAAAACTATCTCATTTGCGTAAGAATTTCCCGTGAGGTTGTTCTGTATGAAAACGAGGTCAGTTCTTCCACTAAGGCGTATACCTCCCCAAAACATCACTGATCCGCCTCCCTGTCTGACAATTTCCCGAGCATGCTGGAGACGATTTGCTTTCCAGGTTCCCTCCATATTCGAATTCTTCCCGAATCGGGATAATAACTAAATCTAGATTCATCACTGAAGAGAACTGTGGCCCACCTCTCTTGATCCCAGTTTACGTGTTCTTGGCACCAAGCTAAACGAGCAGCGCGATTTCCATGGGTCAGTTGTGGAACTCTTAAAGGACGTCTGGAGTGGAGTTGACCTTCGTAGCTTTTGAGCTACGATCTCTTCTGGCTTGTAAAAACAAAAATCGGTCTTGGGCGACTGTAGTAATCCTGAAACGACCTATATGGCGTTCTTCTACGCTACCTGCTTCATTGAAACGCGACCATAAACGATTTATGACACTTATGACAAAGTGCCAACTAATTGATTTCAAACACTGAATACATGAAATGATTATAAAGCAGCGTCGCATCTGCTACATTTTTAGTTTTTTATAAAAAAAAATGTAATCTGTTGCGGCATTCTACATAATTTGGTGAGATATTGATGCAGGTGTTCATTTCTTTAAAAAAATCATCCATATTGATCGTTCTGGGTACGATATATCGATATTCAGAAGTGTTCCCTAGACTTTCTTGAGGTGTTTAATGCCACATCGCCCCGTATTAAAGTAATATTCAACGTGAAGGCCTAAATGGGCTCAAAATGTTCATACAGCATAGTCGCTTCTTTATTACAAACGATATTATACTCACCCAATAGTTGTGACTTGAGAAAAAACATTGAATTCATCTGAATTGTCATTGCAACAATTAATTTTCCAATTTTTATAATGGGAGCACAGAACATACTTAAACTATTTCATTCCATGTAAATCTGTGAATGGACATAGTGTTACTAAATACACTTGGGGAAAAGTTATACAATTTCCGGTGTTTCATGAAAACATGTCCTGAATGGAGAAATTAAGCTCACATCTGATATATTTTTTGAAAGAACAAAAAAACTCTATTTAAAGAAATCAAAGTTGCCTATGGCTCAATTTAAAAAAAAATTCAAGTTTGCATTATAACTCTATAACCTAACTTCAAAAACAACCGAGATATTGACACTTTGCTGATTCAAATTTCAAAATTTGCAGATAACTCGAAAACGAAAAAAGCTAGTTTAAATTTATTTCTTGCATTCCTCAAACAAAAGAATCCGGAGGAAATGGATCATTTTCCTAAATTCACAATATTTCACATTGCAGTATTAAAACGTCGACCCTGTACTTTAACGTTGCAGCTTAAAAACTTTCTACTTATCAACTATTTTGTTGGTGCCGCAATTTCAAAATGTCAAAAATCATCAAAATCGTTAATGTTAATAAATAATTTCTTACCACATATCCGTTTTCAGGTCTTATCGGCGTAACATTTTTCGGGCGTTCGAATATCGAAAAACTATTATTCTCTAGGGATTGTTTTCTGGAACTGGAAATTGGCGGTGATCCATCGCTAGAAAAATCACTATCTGTGCTAAGGTCATCAGGAGCATCTTTTCTAAGGAAATACCGTTCACGTCTTTTAGTTCTTTGCGTGCGCGTTCTACGACTCGTTCTACGCACTTCATCGAAATCATCCATCATAACAGAGAAGAAATTTGATACTATTCATATCCAGTCACAACTCACTCAATATCTCTTCAATCTAAATCGCAAATTTATAAATACTTAGAGCAGTGACCTGACCTTATCACTTATCACTTATTTACTTTCTGACCGACTGACCTCCGTTTTCGAAATATGTTTCATGATTTGAGTTAGATTCTATGATAGAATAATAAATATGTGCACTAGACATCTTCATCACTTAACGTCACAATATCAAACAATTATTTCTAGGAAAGTCATGGAGTAATCTTAGACCAATTTAATATATTTACTCACTTTTCCTAGTAGTCTATAAAACATGAACTGGTATTGGATTATTTACACAAGAATTCGTAGATAAATATTATCTTCGAATCAGAGCAGAAATGAATGTTTGAACATGTCTAATGGTTGAAATCATACAATGTTAAATCTACAACGAACAAGCTGTTCGATTTTGATAATTAGAAAAAAATTAATATACTTCAAAACTGAAATCGTAACTGACCGCCAAACTCTAAAACCACAGATAATTACGATGGTCTGAATTCATTCAAACCATCGAAACAACATGGTCTTGAACAAGACCTAAAAATTCTGTGGTTTTTCAATCAAACAACATGAGTCGTTTATGGACATTTATTTATTTGAATAAGTAATAAAAAGAACAACAACAATTAGAGGATTGCATGGATTAATGCAACAATGTCAAATTATGATGCGAGTGAAAGCACCATCCGAGTAAAGTACGGTAGATTTCAAAATGTATCCAAGAAAATAAAAAGCACCTATACTTTGAAAACCGGAGCCGAATTCCTTTTCTTTTCCACACCACTGAATTTAACCCCCTGTACTAGAAGTAAATGTTACATAACAGACTAAGGCTTCCATACAAAATTTATTAGATTACTTCAATAATCATTCTTCGAAAGTACAGAACAGAGTGAGAAAGATCTGTGGTACCATAACTTGTCGGCTAGCGAAGAATAACTTCAAATAAACCTTGAATCGAACAAATTCACCCAACAGCAAACCCAAAAATTTGTGGTGGTAACAGAGAACAATGCGATGATTTGCCGAAAAAGCATAGGCGGAAGTATACAACCTTGGGGTACTCCTGCAAGTATCTGAAAACACAGTCCACAATTACCTACATCGCCCTAGGACAAAGTAAACTGCACAGACAGTTTTTCCTACAGACAAAAATCTAAATGATAGATAGGTGGTATATCCTATCCTATCATCGATTGATGATGTTTAAAGACACTGCGCCAATAAATTAACGAACATTCATGTAAATTGAAAAAATGAAAGTCCCCAAAATCTGTTACTAAGGCATATTTGCATCCCTGGTGAGAATTACCGCATGACATCTACAATTCATACTGAAAATCAATGACTTTCCAATCCATTTCGTTTCAAATTTCGATCAATCTGTTTCGAATCTCATTTCGGTAGCTGGCTGGTTTTGCCAATTTCTGAATCTTCTATAGAGTATGTCCAGACATGTTCGATGCGATGGAGGTTTGGGTTTTGTGCAGGCTACTCTATTGAAGTGATTTCTTGATCTTGAAGGTAACTAACGATATGAGTTTGGTGAGATCTATTGTTATCATGCATAAACAAAATGTTTCACCCATGTTTACCGCAAAGAGGACAACATGTTCTTCTAAAATAACTATAACGTACCTCTGAGCATTCAGGATTTCATTATTTATGATGTCCACATCAGTGCGAGCGTTCAAAGAAATTCCTTTCCACACCATTATTCAACCTGCACCAAAACCATAGGTAAGTAAGAAATTACTGAGAAACGTCAATCTCGACACATCTGTAAACAAAACTCCCAGTCAGCTTTTAACCAATCGACATGTTCCCTGGAAAAATTCGGGCTTTTCGATGAGCTGTGGTTAGAGCTGAGACTTTGTCGTATCTTTTCTGGGCCAATTTGCTCCCAATTGTTGAAGCTGCATTTGAAGATGTCTAGCAGTAGCGAACCGTTGTCTCCACGAGGAAATTCTTGCAACGGTCAAGGATCGCCGTTGTTGCTCGAGGTCACCCTTGCGCTGGTCTGCTTTGATGACTACCAGTTTCCCTGTACCTGCGAAACAGTCGAATGGGACATCCCAAGCTTCTTGTTTAAGTCCAACCTAGGTCTTCGAACACCACTGCTGTGTAGATGTTCATAGAGCCCAATTTCAGGAGACAGCTCAATTTCTCTTATGAAAGCGAAATATTCCGATGTAAAATTTGTCTATTGTTTTGGAATTCAAAATGACTAAAACTAGACCAATTTGAGAATTGCGCATAATCAATGCGCTTTCAAACAATGAATAAAAGTATTGGGAAATCTAGACTTGCAATTGATGATATAAAATAAGATATGATAAGAGATTAGTTCAAGAAATCTGAGCTTCTTAGATTGCAATATCCCTACATTGAATGATTCAATTTTGAATAGTGCAATAGGCATATTGTACTATTGATATATTGTAGCAATAGAAGAACTACTTTCGTTGCATAATCAGAACCAATATTCATGTATTATGCTATATCTTAGTTCTTATATCTTGTAAGATTCTGTTTTTTTGAGTTTCCCCTCCTCAGTCTGATGGTGTCTAATTGAACTGTCATTTTTACATTTTCCGGTGTCATTCAAGGTCAAGTGCAACCTTCTCCTGGATCTATTTTCAGGAGCTTTCAGGTCTTAAACAGAGCTATGGAAAGGAAAATATTCATGTCGTGACAGGGTGGTACACATAATTTTGTTGGGGCTGGATTGATACAGGGGGAGTCGTAGATTACCACAATACCGAAAACATGGCTTGTCTCCGCTGATCTCAATATCTTTCCGTTAGAATAGAAGAAAAGTTGGAACCTCATATACTTCTGACATCATTCAATCCTTAAAAGCTGCTTCTCATACAATGATGATATATAAATTATATGATGAGATTAAATCAACAAATCAGTGTTTGCCGGCTTGTAACGAGTCTACGAATGTGAATTAATTTTAATTTGGTGCAAAACTACGCTGGAATCGAAAGTCAATAATCGTAAATTTCGCAGTTTGAAAGCGAAATGACGCAAGAGTTACTAGTAAAGCATTGACGATGCTAGGGTGATAGAAAAATGAATTTCTAGTTCATATCTCCAAGTCAAAATATGAATATATTGATGAATTATTTCACTACAAGGAAAGCAGTATTTATATTCAAGGTTGACAATAAAATAACATGGTAGTGGTAGTAGTGGTAGTGAAATTTCAAATTTTCTGAGGCCCAACACATTATAACCTATAAATGAATAATGAAGAATAACTTACCATTTCAAAATTGTTGTTGTTTTGAGTTTTGATATTGTTGGTCTTAGAACTTTTTGTCGAACACCGTACTGACACCACCTTAGTTAAAATAGCAGCTCCCATGAGAGAAAAATCATCCTCTCAAAACCGCAGCACAAAATATCGCATCTTAATAATGGAACATCAATGAAACACTAACACACTAAGATTAAAACTGATAAAACAATCGAAACCTGTTGTTTATTGATAAGACAACAGAAACTCAACTATAATCAATTAGAAAGAAAATGGAAGCTATAACAGTGTGAGTTCACAAAGTAGTATTTATTCTGAAATGTTAGTTTGAAGAATGAATATTTTTTACATTTATTATGGAACGTGATGTTATTTGTTTTTCAACCGTTTACTTCATGAGCTTGTGAATGTGATAACGATCTATATAAAGTTTGATAAACTTAATACACTACTCCAACAAATAAAGAGCTCACAATTCAAGCAGTTTCAACGGAATATCATATGTATGGAGCTGAATACAAGGATTGTCCGAATAGTAATAGACCTATCTTCTTATTTTGGCACCAGAACATGGGAGCGACCTCTATGGGTCATGAAGCTGAGAGACAAATTGGAATATCGAATTTGTGTTACGTTAAACTCGAAAAGAGTCGTGCAGAAACTATCAAAATGATGACGACAGCATTTGGGAACGGGTGAATGACCAAAACACAAATAAAACAGTGGTATAAGCAATTCAAAGTTCCTGCAGATCTGTTGATAGCGATGCACGCTCTTGGCGACTGCGAAAACAGAAGACAACATATAGCTTAGACGATACATCACGTGTGCGAAACTAATTTCAAAGTTTCTCACAGATGTCGCGACATAATCTTTAATAATAATAACCATGAAAATCTGCTTAGAAAGGAACTGGTGGTGACACATATAAACTCGAAATCATACATCAATCTTTGCAGTCGAAGCTTCTCTTTGACCTGTCGGAACTGGACAAGGTATTGTTATATCCAATCTCTTCAGGGGATGCCACGAGTCAGACGATGTACAGTAGAAGAAATATAAACGTAGACTGGATTCTCTTGCAACGATTCTCGTAGGTTTCTTCTTTTATCCTTGATTCCAAACCTGGTTCATTTTCCGCATTTACTTTTTCGAGAGAAGGAAATTGAATCTCCAGCACCAACATCGATAAACCATTTGACAAAAATAGTTGCGAATAAAGTATGATGCATACTAAAAAATCAAAAAGGTTGTTCGGCAAACCCGACGGTTCTGGCAAAGTGAAATTCTATTTGTTCTTCTAGAGGCTTCATCTAATCATCCTGTATACTAAAATATACAGCTTCTCGACATCTATCTCTACTGCCATCTCGGGGCATATAATCAATTTACTACCTACTTTTACCTGAATGATTGCGTAATTTATAAAAAAGCATTACAAAGTATACTTAAAATATTTTAATTCAGTCAAACAGAATTCAACTTCTTAGTATAATTAAGATTTATGTGATTTGCTGAATATCAGATTCATTAATCAAGTAGCATTAGCCAAACCGCATCGATTACTTTACTGAGGCAGTAGTGCTCATAATTTATTCATATTGAGTAGATATATCCATTCAATAAATATACCACTGTAATCTTCACACAGATCAATATGTCAGATTCTAACTTTGACCGACAGATGGTAGGAGCTTATCAAAATTTCATGCTATGTAGGTTAAAGATAGATATGCAACCATTGTTTCCGCATAGAAGCATTTTGTATAACGGCCACGAATTCGTGATGTTTAATCACTCAGGGACATACATCATCCATTTAAATTCAAAATGGATTTAGTTCATGATTACGACCATGGAACGTGATCTACTGTTCGATTATTGAAATAATCGAAAGACAAAAATGGCAGTTCTTAACGTAATATGCCAACGAGGTTTCGCATTTTATATAAGGTATACCTGGGGAGGGGCGATCGCGATCAAGAGTGGGTGGCCAGATTAGCTACTTTGACTAAAAAAAAAACTACTGAGGAAAATGTTATTCAAATATAACCTAGACATAACCTGAACATTTTTCCGAATGGGTAAACAAAATGAAATTATTCATTTTTTTTCATACTCACTATACAGGGCTGGTGAGAAATATGAAATGTATTCCACGATTATCATTTGAGAATATTAGTGCTTTTATGCCAACATTAGTATTGATTCGAATTCGAATTTTCTGATTAATACAAATGCAAATTTTACCGTATCAGCGAGAGTGTGGGGATCTCAAATCAAATTTGGTGTGTAATAAGAAGCTCAGAGTCAGGTCTTTACTTAGATGAAGTCGAAAAAACTGAATAAAAAAAAAAGTAAGATTGGGCTCATCAATCATTTAATTTAATTTCAGATATAATAAAATGCATATACAGGGTGCTTCAACGAAAACTAAACAGAGGCTATATCAACCAAGATATTCATTTCTGATCAAAACGCAAAAACAGGTCAATTTTTGTTTCGAGGGGGACATCTTTTGGGGTACAATACTTGCCTGAAATATCAACCCCCTAAGCGGGGGTTGCAATCTTTGAACAGTTTGAATAGGAAAGATGGGTCGAGTGATGACTCAAAAGAAAGGTGGTATCTTTGTCTACATTGGCTTGAACGAATTTCCATTTTTAATTGAAAACTGTAAAAGATACAGGGTGAGCTACTGAAAAATACAGGAGATTATCTATCACCCTGAGCTATTCAAGTATTAGTGCAAAATATGCAAATATCCACGACGGTCTGTTCTATACGTCTGTGGTCCTTTAATTTTGACGAGGTCCGGAAAAATCTTTCCTTTCGCCTCTTCGTCTTTCTTTTGCCTTTTTTCTGCTTTTTTCTTTTTATTGTCTAATTTTCAGAAATTTTACTCTTACCTACTTATGGTGTTGTGTCACCAGCCTCTCTTTGAGGTTTCGGATCGAGTGAAGATAACTCTGTTATCCTTCATCTTTCGTTCTGTTTTTCTTCGTCCTCGTGTCCTCTTTTCCACTGAAGCAGGGAAATGTGTTCATCTGTTTTTCTCATCTTTGTTTGTACTATCTTTCTTATTTTTTCGTTTTCGTGTTTCTCTATTTTTCTAAGAAGTTTTCTGTCTTCTTGACAATTATTTCTTCTAGCGTCGTAATATTGACTTCTCGTCTTATTTGTTCGTTTGATATGTACCAGGGGCTCTCTTGTAATATTCTTTTCCTGTAGAATTTTGTTGTCGTGAACCATATTTCTCCTGCGTATGTTATGTACTATGATTGTTTTTATAATTTTTTCTTTTTATTCTCTAGTGACAGTTTGCTGCGCCTATTTAGGACGGGATATAAATATCCTTGCAGCTGGCTCGATTTCTTTGCGTTTTCTTTCATTTGGCTGTGGAATTTCAAGTTTTTGTCTATTAATACTCCTAGGTATTTTGCTTCGTTTTTCCATTCCACTTTCTGGTTGGCTCTCTTTATTTCTACCGGTTTCTTTGTGTCCTTCTTTCTGTTTTTATGGTTAAAGTATACTGCAACTGGCTTCTTTGCGTTGACTTTAATTCTCCATTTTTCAAAGTAATCTACCACTTTGTCGGTATCTTCTTGTAGTCTCTTTGTTATGGATTTCTTATTCCTGTGCGATGTATAGATTGCTGTGTCGTCAGCAAACTGTGCTATCTTTGACTGTTCTTCCTAGGTCTTCTGTATTCGTCCGTCTGGTCTCGGTTCCTTCACTCTTCCAGTCGATTTTCTTCTTCTACGCTCATTTTTCATTTAAGATAATATTTATTCAAGTACCAGTTTTACAACTTTTAACTTTACATCTCTTTGATTGATAGAAAATTGAACAATTTTAGGCTTCTAAGCCGTGATCTGAGGGATCTGAATGTAACCTAAAGTAATTAATTTAAGTACAATTCATTAGTCGTCCTAGTGACGACGATCTTAACATATTTATTTTACAAGATTCTTATAGCTAATCCACATCTTCTCGAAGCACCATCCTGGGCCTCTTGTATTTTCTCGGTTCGTCTACCTCGTAGACTCCTAGGGTGTTCACCAATAGATTTGGGTGGTCGTCAACTGCTTGGAATGCTTTCACCGCTGTATCTCTTATGAACTCCATCACACTCGGCATCCGCAGATCTCGATGTATCTGGGAGTTCCGCACGTACCAGGGGGCGTCCATGGTCATCCTCAATGCCTTGTTCTGCACGAGTTGGAGCTTCCGGATATGACATGCCGTTGCATGTCCCCAGACTGTTGACGCGTATGTCATCATGGGGCTGATGATGGTCTTGTAGAGCTTCAGCTTGTTCGCTGCGCTCAGGTTGCTTCATCTGTTCATCAGGGGGTACAGGAAGGCTGGGGCTGTCTTCGCCTTGCTCGTGCAGTCTTCGACATGTTGACGCCATGTCAACCGCTGGTCGAGTGTGACTCCCAGATATTTGGCCTTGTTGACCCACGGGATGGGTTGTCCGATCATGGTGATCTGCTCCTCGGGGCTACGTATTCTTCTGGACAGAAAGAGTGCCGAGCTCTTCTCTGGGTTGATAGTGATCATTCACTTGGTAAACTATTCCTCCAATTGGTCTACGGTCTCTTGGAGTCTTCTGGTTATCAAATGTGGGGCTGTCGATCTGGTCATTATGGCCGTGTCGTTCGCGTAGAGGGCTAAGCTCGTGTTGTGGGTCTTCGGGACGTCCGAAGTGTAGATGTTAAACAGCAACGGCGCTAGTAGTGATCCTTATAGTACTCCTGTTTCCATCCTCCTGGTGGAAGAGCGGGTGTCTCCTATTCGTACCACGAAAGGTCTATTTCTCAGGTATGACTGGACCAAGCGCACCAGGGCAAGTGAGAAGTTTGTCTTCAACATCTTGAAGAGCAGATCTCCATGCCAGGTCCTATCGAACGCCTTTGCGCTGTCGAATAATGTCATACCGGTTGACTGGTTCCTATTGAATCCATCACTGATGAATTCAACCACTCTGAGAAGTTGCTGTTGTGTGGAGTGACTTCCTCTGAAGCCAAATAGCTCATCTGGGATGATTGCGTGGGCCTCCACATGTTCCTTCAGCCGTCGCAGGATGATCCCCTCTACAGTCGTGCCGATCGTGGACAGGAGACTGATGGGCCTATAATGCTGTGGAAAGGAAGCAGACTTACCTGGTTTCCTGATGACAATCACATCCATTGTTATCCATTTTTCAGGAAGGTGTTGGAGCCGCAGACTCGCGTTGGTGATTGATGCCAGCTGTCCAAGAGCTCGCTGAGGGAGGTTCTTCAGTGCTCCGTTGCTGATCTCATCTGGTCCAGGTGCTTTTCTCACTTTTGTTCGCGAGATTACGCTTTTTAGCTCTTCCGTGGTGGTAGGTTGGATGATCTCCTCGTTATTTGCGGCTAGATGTCTCCGGACTTCTGCTTCAGTTCTCTCCACGTGGTCGAGGTCAGCTTCCACATAGTTCACCGTGAACTGGCGTTCAAGGCTGTCTGCAAAGACTTCTGCTTTGTCTGGAACAGAGAATACTAACCCTCGTTCTTCTTGTATGGGTGGCATGGTCTTTTGGCGTAGAATTTTGGCCACTCTCCACAGTGAATGGTCATCCTCTTCTAAACATTCTTTGCGGCCCAGCACGCATTGCGGTGTTCCTCCAAGGCTATCTTAACCTCCGTCGCCAGGGGTTGTATTCTCGTCGGTGTTGTGAATCCCAGGTTCTCTGGAACCGTCGTCTGGCCCTGTTTCTCTCTCTGATCATCTCACGGATGTCGACAGGGAGTTTGTGCGGGCGGTGTCTGGTTTCCTTTGTCCTCGTGCACGCTTCCACTGACTGGCGTAAAGCTGTTTCGAATACTCCGACGGCTCTGTCCAGGTCGTCGGTCGACTCTAGCTTGCCCAGGGGCAGCAGGTTCTGTTGGATGTGATCTGTGAAAACATCTCAACATGTTGTCCTGGTCTTCTGCGTAGTTTCTTCGTTCGGTAAGTTACCTAAAAGGAGAAGAACTGGGTTTTGATCTGAAGTTAGATCGTTGACTGCAGTAAGGTTGTATGAAAGCGATACTTCTTTCATAACAGCGATGTCTAATACATCACCAAGCCCTAAGTTGTTATGGTGAGTTGGTTCTGGAGGTCCATCTACCACCAGGTCACCTCCGTCGGCATAGTTTCTTAGGATGTTTCCATTCGGGTTGCTCCTTCTGCTGTACCACGATGGGTGCTTGCAGTTGAGGTCACCCGCTGCAATCGTTGGGGAGTCAGCTTCAAACAGCTTTTCCAGGTCTGATTGCAGTAGTGGTCGCTGGGGGCCTTATACACTGAGATTCTTTTCCCTGATGCCGTTTGCATTCCAAAATGCTATCTGTAAAGAAAGAGGATTAACTTTCCGTAAAACCATAACGCTTACGGTTTCAATAACCAAGCACGTCGGGCAGGCAACCCATTAGAGCCGTCATCATTTCTAATGGCGACTTCGTCCTAGTATGTGCATCCGCTACTTTCTTAAGCACTTCGGATAGCTTTTCCATATTAATTTTGGAGAGGAACTCCAAAATTTGAGTCATGGGATCTGCCTTAGGTTCCTTTTTGGTTGTTCCTGGCTTTTTCTGTGCATCTGGCTTGGTTGGAGGTGCAGCAGGTGTTGTTTCCTTCGTTGCTTCTGCTGGTTTCCTTGGCGTAGCTTCTTGATGGCTGGGATAGTGAATCCGATCTTGTCGCAGCCGCCTTGGGTACCGGTCTTGGTGCGACAGGGCGTTGCTGTGGGCGCTCCAGTTTATGATACGCAGGGCATCCTCTGTAGCTCGCACTTCTACCCTCGATTCTGCCTCCAGCCGTCTTGTTTTTCTGGATTCGCGCGTTGGCTCTTCCCCCTTTTTCATTTCTTTGCCCTCTTCTTGGCGATTTTTCTGATTTTCATCACTGTTGACTTGTTTATTCCTTGGCTGCATCCACTTCTCTCCCGCTCTTGTTGGGCATTCTCGTCTGCAACTGCGTTGATCAAGCTGTGAAAACAGCTTGGATCACGCCCCTCCCCAATCAGGACGGTTTTTTTTATTTATTATGAAATCCCCAAAACGATCACTTAGTATCTATAACAGGTTTTATATAATTATAAAATATAATACGGTGTATGTTCATCTTAAACAAGTTCACAAAACAATAACAACTATAGATCATAATTTGCACAATGTATTTCCCACCAGTGTGATCCATTTACAATATCATTGATGTATATTAAGAATAACAGTGGTCCAAGGACCGACCCCTAAGGTACCCCAAATTGTAAAACTCTCTTTTCACTTGTCTCTGCACCCATGCAAGTAAATTGCTGTCGATCCTCTAGATAGTTCTTGAATAATTCCACAGGTCTTCCACTGATACCTTAAGCTTTCATCTTTGATATCGAAATACACCTATCCACAATATCAAATGCTTTACACAGGTCCAAGAAGACTGCCCACACCCTCACCTTGTTATCTAATCTACACTGGACTGAATAGTTTCCAGAATGGATGCTACCGCTGACTGGGTGTTTCTCCGTCTGAGGTGTTGTTGCCATGTTGTTGCCTTCTTATTATAAAAGACAAGGAATTCTGTTCAAGAAACTGCGGTTTACGCTCTACGAACGGAAACCTCCAACTCTTTTGGCATCTTGTCCAGACTGATCTTGATTAGCTTTCCTTTATGAGTAATATGACTCGTTTTGTAGTAAAAGAAAAAATCGAAAAGGGTAGCACAGAATCTTCCGATATCTGGTGTTCTATACGCAAACTGGTAGCGAGTATACCGATTTTTATCACGTAGGCATGAATATGGAAACTGCAGTGCCATCTAGAAAAGAGTTGAAGTAAAATGAATTGCAAGAAATCTTTTTCTTGAACACAAGATCATGGCAAGTTTTTTGAAAAAATTCTTTGTAATCAAATATATTGATACTTTGAGGAAAATATGCTTTTTTCACAGCATCAATTCGGTTTCAGAAAAGCACGTAACAACGCGGATGCCATTCTTGAGTTCATCAATAACACGCTCAACTGTTTTGAATTAGGTTTTTATTCACTCTATCTGTTTTTGGCCTTCGACTGCGTGGCTCACTTGTAACTGATAGGTTTCAAACGGTTTTTGTGAATGGCTGTTTCTCGGGTAAGGAGAAACTTGAAGTTGGAGTACCACAGGGTTCTGTGATGGATCCTTTATTATTTCTGATCTTTATTAATGATTTTCCGGATTACCTGAGAGGCTGCCTTCCCATTCTGTTTGCTGATGACACTATTGTATCTGTACCTAGTGATAGTTTGGTGGAAGCTGAGGAAAAGTTTGCGCATACGGGGTCGAGAGCCTTGGAATGGTTTTCGGGTAATTTATTGAGCATGAACAAGAACAAGACTGAGAGAATTGTGTTTGGTGTTAGAGCTCTTGAGGCTAAAAGTGTTCTTTTTTTGGGTGTTCATTGTGATGTGCTTGCTAAAAAAATTTGCAAGAATGCATTTCTCTTGCGAAGTTTGGCATGCTCTTTGTCTAGGAGCTATGCTCATAAAAACCAACAATTAGTAACTTTAAATAGCCAGTTTCATTCCTATAGTACCAGAGACAAAGATAATCTTTTTATAGGTTTAGGAAGTCGCAGAATGGACCAAATTTTCTGTGTTACAAATTATATAATGTTTTACCTAATTGTATGCGTAGACTTTCTGTGGCATCATTCAAAAATAAAATCAAGAAATTTTTAATTATAGAATGTTTGTATTAGACTGATGATTATTTTAAACTCAACTTTTCAGAATTGACAACCTGAACTCTATTCGCTGTGTCTGCTTTTGAAGGATATCAGGGTTGTAATTTTTAGTGATATTTTTCTGTGATATGACGTGTATAAATAATTTTGTATATTAGCACCAATAAATACTGAATACTGAATACTGAATACTGAATACTGAATACTGAATACTGAATACTGAATACTGAATACTGAATACTGTATACTGAATACTGAATACTGAATACTGAATACTCAGTACTGACATTTTCACGCTTCTCTTGACGAACATGATAATTCTATGAATTTTGATTTTGTTTCACCCAAAAAAAGTTAAACCAGTATTTTACAATACCAGTTCCTCTCATGAAGAAAAATAATGTTCAGTATTGTTCTGGTTTATTGAACGCATTTTGTGTTTTTCGTAGAAAATAATGTAAGATGATGTGGTGAATAATGTAAGATGAATGTGGCCTTTGTTTAAAAGTATATATTATGTTACTTATCTAAATTTACATGGAAGACACTCTCATCTTTCATGACATGTCAAGCGAATTTCTTTAGATAAAATTATAAGAATCGTGATAAGAACACTTTCCAGATAAGTAGTCTGCCATTCATTACATGAACACGTGCATACAAAAGAAGTACTTTTACATTATCGATATTTAATCCGTGCAATCCAGAAACACATTTCCTTAGGAAGGGTTAAGTTAGTAAGTAATAACATTAATAAATAATACCAAAATTGAGTGTGGGAAGAGTTTTAAAAGTACTAGAAAACTCTGTGTTCTCGTTGTTCTCGCCGAATGCGAAATTATATATGTGAACAGAAGAAGAAGATTTACCACCACCTGTAATCTCCACACTGGTCTGTGAAGGAAGAAGAAGAGTAATAAATAACCAATGTAATCGATTTAAAGTATCGCTATTTGAAATAATCAACAGAATGCCCACCTATTCGTGGGACTCTTTAAGGAGTTTGGTTTGAAGCATATTTCAAAAACTACAATTCTTTCATAATTTCCACTAATTTTATAGTTGCAGTTGTTTTGAAATTTTCAGTATCATGGAGGGGTTGATGTTCATAAGACATGCACTTCGCCAATTTGAGAATGAATGGGAATTAAATTTATTAGGTATATTTGATTACTTCAATTAACAATGCGTTTGGAAGATGGAAAGGGTTTGAGTTTCAAGCAATTAATCTTGATAATCTTACTAAATATTAATTGACAGGAAAGTTCTACTAATCATAGATCATTATAAGTATTTCAATTTATTTGATAAATAACTCATCTGATATTAGTTGATTGGCTATCTATCATATTTATTTTATTCGGACTATCAGAATTCTTTGAATTCAATCTGACGTCATATTTCTAGCGAACTCAATGATTTCTTGGAAACGACGTTACGCAGAATTCCTATTTTCTATCCAAACACCAAGCCTTATTTCAAAAATGATTCCCTTCTATAGAGAAACAGTTTGCAATTAATTGGTTTCATTACATAAAATTCGCTCAAGCCTGTTTTCGAAAAATATGGAGTGTGATGACGTATTCCATTAAACCTACAACATAAACCCACACATTTTCCATAGTTCAAATTACTAGTTATACATACATTCAAAATAGATTAAGGAATAATAATTTAACGTCAACCCCCAACCCCAACTGGTTTTAGGAACTCCCATTTCATTACGTCTATATGACGTCATTCATCTCCTCGTACGCAGATACAAGAGAAATATAACGTGTGCTGACGTCAGAAGAGCAGAATAACCTCGTTACGATACGAAAATAGCCGAAAAGCATCATGGTGAAAATCGTTTTCGTGGGATCGTGGGGCCAGCGCGAGCACACGAGCAACGAGAACAAGCTCTGGAACGAAGTGCCCAGGAAGCACAGAGAAGTCCATTTTGCTTAGTTTAAGTTAGAATTTTCTGGTCTCAAAGCTGTGATCAACTTAATATCTTTATATTATATTCTGTGAAGAGCTTGGTTCTCTGTTGCGTGTAACAGAGGTGTTTAAATTTTTTGTGCCTGTGTATATTAAAATCCACTTTTGTGGCTATTTACAACCATCGCCAATTCATTTTCAATGTGTATGGCTAAAGTGGTGAGTTCCTTCGTAATTGTTTTTCCATCCTCTTGCAGGGAAATTGTATTCGACAAAGATGCCCTGCAATCATTTTCCGATTATGGAATTAACATATTATTTTTAGCACATAACAAAAGAATGATTCTTAACCTCGATTTCTAGTTGAAATGATTGTTAATATCAGAACTTCTGGTTTTTCAGTCACAAGTCGTAATTCTTTCTTGTTTAAAGTTTATTCTTTATATCTCGCAACTGTTGAACATTATAATTCTCAATTATAATGACTCATCGAAGTTTAACACATTGCCAAAAGTTGTGAAATTTAGGTACTTAGTATTGGCAATTTTACAGTTATAATTCAATTCTAAGTACATTTTTTAGGTGCCACACTACTCCAATCATAGAATTCAACTATATAGATGATTTTTAGGAATTTGATTTAGCCAAACAGCTCTGACTTAAAGTTTCATCTTTTTTTCTACAGGAGTCTGAAGTATTCTTCATTGAATTGAATGATCTCTGAGGTAAATGCTAAAGTAAGATTTCGCTGTTCAACCCAGGAATGACTTTTAACATCTATTTTTCAGCTATATTGACTTTTCTTTGAGGTTCAATTACTCCCAAGTTTATTTATAATGCGTTAAAATGCCAGAGATTGGCATTTCAAATTATCAGAATAGATGATAGCATTAGGTATCTCTACTTCGGTTATGTCGAGTACTTAATATTTTCTTTTCTCTGAGGTAGGGTATACAAACCAAAACAAACAATTGTTTTTTATGTGTTACCATGAAACGAAAGGAATTATTTAATGATTTTGTTAAAGAATTCAAGGGATTATGTATAAAATGCAGGAACAGTTTTAATAGGTATGATAAACTAAACTTCATGGTTTTGAACAGAAATTATCTCATGAAAGTAGTTAGAACTTGGGGAGGTGTTTCTCAAATATTAATATCAGGAAAAACTAGAAGCTGGCTGACATTGTATATGACTTACATAAATATTGATGTATATTTGAAACAGTAACCTGTTGGTTCTAAGGATTATTTCTGTAGGGATATTCTTCTCCGTTTTCATTGACTCTCTTGAAAATATATTCACCTCTTAATTATCAATTTATGTTTACTATAAACGTAGTATTAAAGATTGCATGAACTAGTAAAGAAAGCTTGTGTTGGATTATTCATGAATAGAAATAATATTATCTACAAGTGTTTAATATTTGATCTCAAATATGTTTCTTATCAATAAACCTGAGCTGTTCCTGACTGGTCGATATAACTATTGATATAAAATTGTCTAGACAAAGATTGGCAAGTAGAATTGCAAAGGAGAATGCAAAGTGTCATATAATTGTAAGATACAGCTCCTGTTCTTCAAGAAATTGCTAGGGAAAACATTAATTTACGAGAGATGACACTTTTAACAGGGTGTACATAATCTGGAATGTCCGGGAGGCTCAAGTAAATCAGGGGAAGTTAGGGGCAAGTTAGGAAAAATTGAGATATTACACAGTTTACACTCAAAAATGTCTCAGTATTTATAATCTGAAGGATATAATCAATTGATGCTCTAGTCTGATCTTAGTCAAGACTATTGAACCTTTGATCACTTTAGAGCTTACGAAGGAAACAAGATAATTCAGATAACAAAATGTTTGCTATTTAAAGAGGGAGGAAATAAAAATTGGAAATATAGAAGGATCATATTGGATTGGAAATGTTTAAAGAGCTATACAAGAGAAGAAAAGAGATATATAATATTCATATTTATTATTCTTATTCGTGAAATTTCAAAGATTATGTAGAATAAAAATGCAACTTTTTGATGCTGTTGATAATTCCTGAAAATGTTTTTCATATTCATAAAAATCATAACTTTTTTTTTTCTGTTTCTCAGAATATTTTCATTCTGCAAAATCCTAAATTATGATGTTGCTTATGTGACATGTATCGAGAATATAAACCATACTTTACCATTGTAAAAAAATATAGTTGGTCAGCGAAATTAAACAAAAAATTGTTATGGAGATTTTTAGATATTAGCACTAAACCACTCAATTTCAAATCTAGAGAATCGCAGAATTAGTCCACGCTTCAATGAATGTAAATTTAAATTTTTACTCACTCATTTGTATTATGGAAAACTTTGTTATACTATGCAAGTTCACTGTCACATTGATATGTTAAGAATTTAATTTTAAATATTGAATAAAGTATCAAAGGATTTTATACAAATTTGCTCATATTTATAAACATCAACAAGAGAAATCCCAAAGCAAATATGAAAAAACATTCTTCAACCTTACAGTGTATTGAATTTCAGTTTAGCTCACTTTCCTTTGTCTGGGCTGGCAATGAATCATTTTATTCTTAGATTTCCGTTCTTGTTTCTTAGAAGATATAACCATTCATACCATGGTTTATCTTTCCATTCATTTCTCTTTCAATGGAGGTGATATTATTTCATTCATGAGTAATTTTTGTTTGTAATCCGATTCAGTATTATCACTTCCTGTCTGAAATTTAGTTGAATTACCTGTAATTAGATGATTTTCATGGAAATGGTTTTAATCGAATTGTAAGAGGTACCTCGTCATTATGTCTAGGCATTAGAAACTTGAATCTTGTGTTGTTATAAATAACTAGTAAGTAAAATGTTCTAAATTTTTCAATTTTTGCTCTGGCTTGATTGTATTATTATCAGTTTAGACATACAAATTCAACTATTCAACAATTGGTATTTCCAGATCACTTGTGTGGTGGAAATAGTTTCTTCTTCATCATATTCATGTTAGCCAGAGGTGGACTAGTATCACCCAGATAATCATTTTTACAATGAAAAGCAACATAAACGCCACAGAAACTAGTGAAATAGTTCTAGATTGTGAATATACAGTAAAAAGCAAGTATCGGTACAACTTTGACATATTCATCCAATGTCGCAGTAGAAAACTATAAATAAACATTTGTTTACGTTTTGTCATTCAAAATATCTTGGTACCTCGCAAACAATACTCGTATATTTTTAAAAGAACAAATTGGCAGAATCCCATGCCACACTGCACGCCTCTGACGTTTGATATAGCACTATTTTAACCTCCTAAGTCTATCTCCATTTGACTGAACGTTTGCAACATTTCCGTGGTAATTTTTTATGGTTCATTTTGAAGTATTTGCGCGATATTTTAGAGTTTTATTAAATTTTTCGTTACTTATTCTGTGAGTAGTTTTTTGAAATGACATGTAAGTGTTTGGGAACGTTAGGACAATGTCTTGCTCCAGTATAGGATACAAAGATTTTTCTATTTATTATTTAGGTTTTTATAGAGAATATCCATTTTATCGGGTGAATTCACAGTATAGAGAAAACTCCAGTCAAATTTTTATTCTGAACGAACCAATGTATATACATCATTTTCTGTTTATTTCTCTTTTTTGTTACTTTTATATGGGTTACTAACTTCCTCCTGTCAAACTATTTCTTCGAAAGTAACACAAAATCAGTTTGTAGAAATGCAAAATATTTTGTTGTGAATTAATGTCCGAAGCAATTGGTAACATTTGATGAAATAACTTTTGTGGCAAAAGTTTGTTAATGATCAATAGTTTCAATTATTTTCAAGTCTTGAGCGTCATTTTTTTGTATTCGCTGTAATAATTACCATAGAGGTTTTCAGAAAAGACTATTGAAACATGATGATTATATTAAATTTTTCGAATGTAGATTTTCATCTACCTGCCATTCATTAAAAATTTGTTATCTTTTAATGCTTGCTATAAAGCTATAACTTTGGAGATATAAAATGTTATTGTGCTTGAAAGCATGGAAGATTTTTGAATTTTGAAAGTCATTTAGTTTGCTTGTTATTTGCTGCAGTAAAAGTTCTTATGTTTTGGAACAAATACTTGGCAAAGTTTTTGACATATAAGTAAAACGACGTTCTATTTAATGTTTCTGTTGTAATGTATCTCTTAATATAAATACAATATAAGGTTGATACTAGAACAGAATAATATACAGCACTGTTAATAGAAAAGTCATATTCCAAAAAGATAGGCATCATGTTACAGTTGGGCAAGACCTACAGCCGGAATTCCACTATAACATGCATGAATTGCGTAATCAATCAAATGCATAACGTAAATATTTCGAGAAAAATTGTTGGCAATAGGTTGCAGGAAGGTAATATTCACTCCAGAAGACCTTGGAGGTATTACCCCCTAATAAGTGTGCAACTCTGTTGAAATGGCCTCGAAATCATGTAATGGATACTTGAAGACTGATGAATCCCGGTTTGGACTACTGATAGTGCGACCGTGGAAGCCTGATATTGTTCAAAGGCTTAGAAAACTCCAAGTACACAGCCGCAGAAGAGGAATTCTGATGAATCTCAATCCCAGAACGGACCTCATTTTAGTCAACAACGATATGGAGACAAACCCTTTAATCAGAGTCTTCAGCCATATGCTGCAATTAGCAATTAGGAAAAACTTTTTTACGTGTATGATATTGACTTTCCTTACACTGCAGCTGCAACCACAGATTCTTTAAATCAATGTTTTACCTTGGCTCTGAATTTACACATGTTACACATTAATTTATTGTTTATAGTAATTTTTTCACACTCAATACCAGTGAAATAACAAACCTAGGAATTCCAAATATATCTTAATTTCTGGTTTTGTGTGGATAATAGATTTTAATCAAGAAACATTAATGAATGATTCACATTGATTTTATGGAAGAATTATTACAACTTGGCAACTTGGTATTGTTCGACCAGGTTTCTGAATTTTCCTGTAAGACCGCCTACACTCGGCAAACACAAGGAGCTGGAAATAGTCACTCCAGCACAATAAGAGTACGTTGTAAAAATTTAAGTCCAAAATTGAAAAATGTCTCCTCATGGAGTCTGAAATGCCATATACCATACGAAATCCAAACTTACCCACCTAATACTAGAATTCATTAATGTTAATTCTCTGTTAACTTAAATGTTATTGTTAATTACTCTTGAAAGTTATGTTATAGTTGTACAATTATGGAATGAACTAAAATTTTCGTTTCTGCCTTCTCATGATCTTGTAGGTATAATAACTCTTTGATATAATCAGATATATCCAATCTTAAATTTGAAATAACTGGTTCATTGGAGTTACCATGCATTATATTTGGTTAGCTAGATAAATTGCCGGTTTAACAAGATGGTAATTAGCATCGTTTATTGATGACTGGATGTTTGCCGCACGATTGTTAACAAGTTGTTTCAATGTCGTTGACTTGATTTCATCCAACCATATACAATAATCAAATCAAATTCTCAATTCAATGGTTCAATTATCAATATCCTCTCGATTTACAAGATTCTTTTCCTTCTAGAAAACTAACAGGAGTTAGATATGACGTCATTCTTTCTTCATTTCATCAAACGTTATAATGCGTCTGCGTACTATTGAAAGTGGTTATTCAAATAGCAAGAAAAATTCTTTTACTTGAGACATGAATTGTAAAATATTCTCTGCTCGATCAATATCTGGATATGTTTCATTCAAAACCATTGATAACTCGATCAAAACAACAAAACAATAGCTGATAAGTCTGATGTCTGACGTCTATAAACTGGAGTGTGACACAAAGTTCATATTGGCAGAACATACAGAAATTTTTGGGATAAGACTTTCGGAAAACTATTCGCTAACACGGATCATATATCAAAAAGTACTAATTTCGTAGAATAAATAAATGATTGAATCTTAGAAGGTATTCGGAATAGGGAAAGTTGGATAACAAACATGTTTATTATTTAATGGTCATCATATCAATATCTTCCATTTTCGGTCTATTTAATTACTGTGGATTCTACCTTTTTCTAATTCTTGTCGTAAGATCGAACCGTTATCTATAACACTTGAAGACTGCTTAATTGTTAGGGTAAGTCCATATTTTTTCCACACTAGATTCTTATACCGGGTGTCCATTTAGTGCGTTATCGGTCCATATCTTTGTTCCTTCTGAATATATTGAAGAAGTATTAAATTTAAATGCCAATTCGTGTCATAACATTATTTTTAAATATTCCATTCTATTCCATTATAAAGATTCATATTCGAAGCTATGTTCCTCATCAATTTTGATGGCGTGAACCCGAAATAAGATGAATTTCTTCAGCTCAATAAGCAAGAAGTGGCATGAAAGATTCAGTTTAATGAACGGTCAAAAAAATATACTATATTATGAAGTGTAATTGTGAAAATTATGCAAAATAATAATTTCAATATTCAAAAAAACAAAGAGACAATTCTAACAAATCTTTTATTGAAACTAATGACATTTCAAAGAAATTTTCAATTTTACCAGTCATCTTATGTAATTTGAACGAACGCTTTAATGTTAACCTATTATTCAGACATACTTAATATACGTGTAACCTTAATATATCACAAGCGGATTATTTTTTATTAAAAACAACCTCGAAAATAAAACAAAATAACATAATATCTTCTATCAAAAACAACATCGTTAAGTAATTTGATTGAGGAGCTTGATGAAAATCGATATACATATTTTCAATGAATAAAACTATGGTATTCAGATTTTCACTATATTAACAAAACTATGACCGGTTTAACCACACTGTGGCTTCATAAGATAGATACAAAATAATGACAGAGTTATTCCTTATATATCAGTTTATTTCCTACTTAATATTACAATATACTACTACTAATATATAATGAAAATTTCAGCGAGTAAAGAGCTCAGAGGATTACCCATGATTAAACCTTTTTGCTATTATATAATACCCCATTGAAGTTAAAATAAATTTGTTCTAAACAAATTTCTAAAAGGTGTAAGATTTCTGGTTGAATTACCGGATTGACTTTATTAATTCCTCTACCCGATGAAATTTTCATGGATAATATTGGAAAAACTATCCAAGAACATCCGTTATTCAAACACTTTATTTATTGGTGTAGATATGTCGACGATATAATTTGTTCTTTCACTGGCACAAACAGACAATTAGAGTAATTCAAAACATTCATTAACAAAATTCACGATAATATTAAATTCAAGTTAGAGATAGAAACAGAAAACTCCATTAACTTTCTGGATTTAACTATTACTAAAATTAACGGCAAACATGATTTGTCTATCTTTCATAAGCCATCTCACGCAGATATTACTATTCACAGCTCATGTACACATCCTTATCCACATAAATTAGCTGCTTACAATAGTATGGTACATAGACTCATTTATATCCCAATGTCACAAAATAATTTTATAAAAGAGCAAAATATAATTAAAAAAGTAGCAGTCGATAACGGTTATTGTCCTAGTATGATTGAGAACATGATTTCACGCAAAAATTTCAAAAGCAATCCAGGAAGTATTTCCAAGTATAAAAGTTCTAACACAAAATATAACAGCTTAATTATATTGGTAATCCTAGTCTAAAATTAAAATCATTCCTTATAATTTCAATATAGCATTCCGAACTGATAATTCTTTAAGCCGACATATCAAAAAGTGCAAATTTAAATTTGATAAAGGTAATAAATCCGGTGTTTATAGACTGTCTTGCGGTGATTGTAATGAAATTTATATTGGTAGAACTTCCAGAAATTTCAAAGTTGGATTATCCGAGCTCATTATTCTAATTACTCACTCAAAGAAAACCATAACTTTAATGATAATTTCAGAATTTTACACAATGAAAATAATAGACAAAAACTCAATCTATGAGAAGTTTTAGAGATAAACAAAGAAAAGAGTTCAGGTATGTTACTTAATAATGAAGACACTATATCACCACTACACCAAAACTTTAACCTTAACTCACGACGCGCGTTTCGCTAAGTTAGCATCATCAGAAGATGATAGTATATTATCATCTCCTGATTATGCTAACTTAGTTAGAGTTTATACGCCAAAGGTTCCCAAATCACAAAATAGGATACTTAATAGTCAATTAGATATAAATCCTTCTCCTTTACTCAATCTTTTCAATTCATAAATTAAGCAACTCCGATGGGTTTTCCAACATACCCCTTGTACTTGTACCTTTTGTAATATTAAGTAGGAATAACTCTGTTCATTAATTTGTATCTATCTGATGAAGCCACAGTGTGGTGAAACCGGTCATAGTTTTGTTAATATAGTGAAAATCTAAATACCATAGTTTTATTTCATTGAAAACATCATTAAGTCTTTAAGAAGTTTGAATTAAATATTGCTTGCTTTGAGCTTCTCAGTTTTGACTGTCTATTTGCTTAACTCTAAGAATCAGACTTTTTAGGAACTTTGGAGTATAATTATGTAATTTTCTCAAATTTAGAAATATGTCTTGCAAAAGAAATTATATTTCCTCTTAAAGCCACATGATTCATGAGCCTAATCAAATCAAATTTTCCACAGAAAGCAATCTTGATCAATGTTTCCATATGATTTGCTGAAAACTATGCAGTCATCACTATTTTTATATGTTCTGGAGTTTTTCCTCCGTCGAACAACTTTTTTTTTAATTTAGCCTATACGAAGTACTCGGAAAGGCAACCGTAAGGGAAGATGTTAAATTGTTTGATAATCTGGTTTGTTACAATCTCATTCTCTTCATGAGCTTCAAGTGGGCTTGTAGTAGGCGGAGGTATTGATCTAAAGTTATTTTCAATACTTTTCATACCCAAGTTCGAATTATTACCATCGTTTGACTGTGATGTATCAGGTCTATCAGGGACATATGAAGATAAAAATTCTTTCTCCTTAAATACTTTAGTAATTTTTGGGTCTTTTTCGTTTTTTGAACTATATTGCATATCTGAAAATAAATTTTCATTATTTTATTAGGTTCGCAAGTAAGATCTCGCTGTTTTTTTATATGAAAATACAACTTTATTGTGAAAAATGATTACAAATGAATCATTCAAAATATTGCCCATCGCTAGCTACAACTTTGTCCCATCTTTCTGGCAGAGTTCGAATACCTTGATGGTAGAAGTGTTCTACTTTTGAGGCTATCCATGAATCAAGCCATTTTTCGAGCTCTTCATATGAGCGGAACTGCTGATCAGCCAGACCATGTGCCATCGAACGGAACAAGAAATAATCGGATGGTGAAATATCTGGGGAATATGGCGGGTAGGACTTCCTATTTGAGCGTTCCCAAGTAGGTTTTAACGGGTTTAGCAACGTGAGGCCGAGCGTTGGCATGCTGTAGAATTACTTTTTCGTGTCTCTGCTCGTATTGTGGTCGATACCGTTCCCCAGTGTTGGTTTTGTTCCGTTTCAACAGCTCATACTAAATAACATCGACTTGGTCCCACCAAATACACAGCATAACTTTCGCAGCCTGAATATTCGGTTGAGGCGATGACGTAGAAGCATGACCGGGCAGTCGCCTAGATTTTTTTTCTTTGGATTGCTGTAATGAATCCATTTCTCATCACCCGTTACGATGCGATGAATAAAACCCTTCCTTTTTTGCCGCTGGAGCAGTTGTTCTTAGGCGAAAAAACGACGCTCAACGTCTCTTGGCTTCAAATCATAAGGAACCCAAGTTCCTTGCTTTTGAATCATTACCAACGCCTGCAATCGCTTGGAAATGGCCTGGCGGGTAACTCCTAAGGCTGAAGCAAACTCTTCTTGCGTTTGGCACGGATCCTCTTCGAGCAATGCCTCAAATTCAGCGTCATCGAAGATTCTTGGCCTTTCTTCACGGGGACGGTCGTCCACATCGAAATCACCGTTTTTGAAGCGACGGAACCAATCCCGGCACGTTGTTTCACTTAGAGCAGCATCTCCGTAAACTTTTTGGAGCTCTCTATGAGCTTCAGCCGCCGTTTTCTTCGAATGAAAGAAGAAAATCGACACTTCCCGCAAATGACGATTATTTGGCACAAAATCAGACTAAAATTATATGACGCAAAAACAAAATCACTAATGTGTCACAGTGGTTTGTTTACCATATGTCTCGTTCTTGATATGTAAAAATCGACCAGCACTCACTGCCGGAGGCATCTATTGACAAACAGCGAGAACTTAGTTGCGCACCTAATATTTTATTTATAGACATCAAATATCGAATGCTGAGTAACGAAAGAGCCGGTTATGGAAAAGACAGATTTCTTATAGCCCATCCACACGGCTTTTTCATAACATATTTCGAAAAAATATAATCTCCGAAATAACAATATCAAAACTTTTGCGGCTTTGTTTTTTCGCAGTTGCAAGGGCAAATATATGACTTAATCTACGAGCCATTAACCTATATTAGCTTATAATTAAATACAAAAAACCATTTAAAAAAAGCTAATCACTTTTCACTGCCACAAAATTTTACTCGATGTGCCAGCGTCCGTTAGTTTCGGAGCACTGTAAATGTTTGTGGGTGACGGGAAATCAGTGTTGCCACTCGAAAATGAAATAACAGAACGAATTCGTGCCTAAATTACCAAAATAATGTAAGTGGCTCCTTCATGCCACTTCTCCCCTATATGCCATAACTGAACTGTTTTCTAATTAATCGACAATTATGAAAATGAGACTTTTCAACCGTTTCTTATCTACTGGAATCGTCTCTAGATCTCAATTTTATTAACTCACCTCATTTCGTTGAAAATAATGAATAACGTAGGGCTCCCCTTTAAAAAAACATAACTTCGATAGGTATGTATCTTTTGTTCCTTTGAAAATAATTTTAGGTCGCAGCAAGTTATCTTCTTTTTTTCTAATTATAATTCCTCAATATATTGAGAACGAATAAAATTATGGATTATAAATGGCACCCGGTATATTATGTTATGGCTATTTGGGCGGTTAAATTTTCTTTTTCTACCTACCTAACATTAAGACGAACCTTCTGTGTACCCTATTGTATTGGGTATAATGGAAGATGGAATTCCTTTAAATTTTGAAAATGTCAATTTACCAGTTTCTTGTGAGAATTCAACCAGGAAGTTCAGTTACATCTGGCGCAGGTACAATTCTCGGGTTAATATAGTTTACAAGTACTTGATAACCAATTTTGTGACGCTTAACTTGTAAGTGTGTATTGTTTAATTGCAAAAGATAAATGTGTAAGTATTGAAAATGTTTGATAACAATTATTGTGGCTATATTTCTTTCATAATGAATACAAAGTCGAGGAATAAAACTTCGAAAGGATTGTCCTGAAGTAGAACATAATAAATTTCTAGATTTTTCTCCAAATCTTCTAGATTTCAATTCAGTTAATGTTTTCAAATGAATGTTAATTGATTTTTCATTCAGAAAAATGCATATTCTTCAATACAATTATAAAATAGAGACATTAAAAATTCATTGAAATAAAAATTAAATATAAGGAATAAACAACTAAAAGTAAATCAAATCAGCGAGTTGAAAAATAAAAAACATTAAAATTGTTGCCGCCAATTTTCAGTGTCATTTAACATTTGTATGGTGAATACGAAAATAAACAAAGAACTTAATTCACACAATAAGGAAAATAAAATTAATTTTCGACACAACTGTTCAGTATTATTCAACATTTGACTAGAATAAAAATAAAATAGTATAAAAATAGACAAAACTGCAATCATCTGATCAAAAACTCAACAATGAAATTAAGGAAACTACTTTCTAACTTTTATACAAACCAAAGAGAATTATTATTATAAACTTCAAGGTGTTTACAAAATAATGATTTTATTAAGTTCTCCTAAATAAATGGCCTAAATTCTCACTTTTTATAACTCTCTATAACTTTTATACAAACTAAAGAGAATTATTATTATAAACTTCAAGGTGTTTACAAAATAATGATTTTGTTAAGTTCTCTTAAATGAATGTCCCAAATTCTCACTTTTTATAACTCTTCTAACATATAAACTCAACAAGATGATCCCATAAAAGTATTCAAATATTCTTCAATTTGTTATTTATAAATTTTTAAATCTCAAAAATTATGCTCTCAAATTTTTTGGTATTGATAGGTTAAACGAAATATTCACATGAAATCTACACTCCCCATTGGGAAAGTAGAAACGTAATAAACTAAATAGTTGTGTTATCCAAGTGAACGAATCAGGTGATCATTCTTGTTACTTTCTTTGGATTTGTTTCCTTCACAATACGTTCTTAATGACCTTGTTTTATTGATTTCACTCATTGATCACTTCATAAGTGTACGAAACAGAAGTATCTTACAGAATTTCACTGATGCACATATAATGGGAATTTTGAGGTTTTTTTCGACCAGAGAGCCAACATAGGTCCTTTTTAAGTCTCAGGTCATGAAGTATGAATTATAAGGAAAAATGAAACACTTACTTCTTTCATTATTTTGCGAATATTCAGCCATTTCACATGCGATTTCATAAATTCGAAATTATTATATTTTTGAAAGAATGCAGATGATTAGGTTAGATCGATAGGTTACATTGATTAAAACTTTAAAATGTAGGTAATACAACTTTAAGTTAAAATTATCAAAATCCTTTCGCTCAACAAGAGAAAATAAAAACTACATGTAGGTTAGGTTAGATTTCGCTCAACAAGAGGTTGCGCGAAATATTTTTAATAATTGTAACTCCAAGTTTTATTACCTATATGTAGTTTTTATTTTCTCTTGTTGAGCGAAAGATTTATAATAATTTTAACTTTGTTGTATTACCTACATTTTAAAGTTTCAATCAATGTAAGTACCCAATATGAGCAATATTTGTATGTTATTCGTCCCATTTATTTGTACTTCCTAACGAAGACACATATCTAGTGTTAAAGAAAGAAGCTTAAAGATCTATTCTTTGTTTTATTGATGAGAAGCCCGTTATTTGTTGGGAAAGTTGATTGTTTAATTATTGAAGCGATTAGTTTTCTTCAATTGAAGAACAAACTGAAAAAAGAAACAATAAAATATATATAATTGTCATATGGTCAAAAATGTATACAAAAAGTAACTAATTCGTTATCAAGTATGTTCACCAACGAGCAACTTTCAATTTTTATGTAAATTATGGAATGGGACAATTCATAATAAAAAAGCTTCCAGAAAATCTCGAAAATCTGGTTTGTTTGACGACATTTCTTGAAATAAGTCAGTTAATTCTTATCGTTTGGTGTGAAATACATCTTTCGTTGTAAATTTTTTTTCTGAGTGAGTAAACTTTTATTTATATACAAAGTGATGAACGTGACACAAATGGTATTGAAAAAATAGTGATTTAATCCGAAACAAATTAATTCATTACGCGAAAAACATTTGGCAGATTACAGAATGAGTAAATAGGCTCTAACGTGCCAGCTGTACGTTGGGGGTTCATGCGAGTAGCTAAAAGTACTAACACTTGGTTCCCGCGTGGTCCTGTATATAATTTAGCGCCTTCTAGGAACCGACAATTTAGACTCGGCAATCGAGTCCATAAAAACGATAAAAAAATAATTGCTTCGCTGTTCTTTTTTTTATATTCGAAAAATAGAAGCCGTAGATGTTATATTGGCAAATATGGTGGATGCGAGCTGTGCGTATATCTAACTGATGTAATTTTGCGACGCGCGCTTTGAGGCTAGAGGTTACTTCTACACTGAGACCACTGGATTCCCGTTTTTGGAGAGCAAAACGATATATGCAGATATTTTCGGTGCTAATCCTTTGTAGAAAGGCTACTTCGAGGGTTCAGGGCGGTAAATCACCTTGACATCTCAGCCAAACAATGCAGTTCTTATCTGGAGGACGTGCTGTCCATTCCATTCTTTGAGCTCCATGAAAATTATTGGTTCGTTAACACAGCATTCATTGTTGAATTTTGTAGAAGGACCAAATTTGTGTGGCGACTAATATATTCCACACCAAAGATAAATGGAGCCTCCATCCATGGTTCCTTAAATTGTACCATTAAATTATAAATATTTCTTTCATTTTTCTGACCATGTATAACCTACGTGTGTAGAACACATGATAAATGATTTGATCAGCTGAATTGTTAAGTAGGTAGTCATTATTCATAATTGATTGCACTTCGAGTGAAGAAATAACAAGTTTCAATATTTACCATCTTTATTAACTTCTGCTATTGATATTTTGTGTGTTAAATCCGTTGAAAGCGATTATACTGTTGATGAAATTGTTATCGATTTTATTGTTCAGCTCAGTGACGAAAATGACATTTCCTGGTTTTCGTTTATGACTAAGAAGATTTACGATAATTACTGCTTTAACCTTGATATTTAATTACATCCATTACTTATGGTATTTAGCTCAGATGCAGCCTTTCAGAGACATATTGAAAGAAGACGTTTGTAAATAAACTCTAAATCATATTCCATCTCGAAATACAGTTGAATGATGTTGTGCTGTCTGGTACTCATGTTTGCTAATATATGATATTTTAGAGCAATACTCTGCCAGTTACTCGTGATTTATTTTGTCTGGCTGAATTCTTTTAATAAATGCCTTGGGCATGAATCTGCTTCTATTTGAGAGCACTTTTGTTCGGAACACCGACAGACTTAATTCCCAATTTATGAAATATTAAACTGAACTAAAATGATAACATTTTCCAAACTGAAGACTTCCTTTATTTCTCAAGATTCATTACGATTTCAAGAAGTAAATTCCAAATTTAAATAAAAAGCTCATGGAAATATATAAACACCTCAAAAAAGTCTAGGGAACACTTCTGAATATCGATATATCGTATCGTATGGATGATTTTTTTGAAGAAATGAACACCTGCATCAATTTCTCACTAAATTATGTAGAGTGCCGCAACAGATTTAAGTTTTTTTTTATGAAAAACTAAAAATGCAGCAGATGCGACGCTGCTTTATAATCATTTCATGTATTCAGTGTTTGACATCAGTTAGTTGGCACTTTGTTTCTGTTGTTAGCACAAATACAAGATTCAAGTTTTGTGATTCGACCATGAAAAGACGACATTTGACTAGAGAAGAGAGGTTACGAGCCGTTGGCATGCTCCAAACTGGGAGCTCACAACGGGCAGTATCCAGGGTTCTGGGAAGTTTCAATGAAACAGGTAGCGTAGAAGAACGCCATACAGGTCGTTTCAGGATTACTACAGTCGCCCAAGACCGATTTTTTGTTTTACAAGCCAGAAGAGATCGTACTACCACAGCATCTCAATTAGCTCAAGAGCTATCACGAGTTCATAATGTACAAATTTCCGACCAAACTGTGAGAAATCGACTGCACGAAGGTCAACTCCACTCCAGACGTCCTTTAAGAGTTCCACAACTGACCCATAGAAATCGCGCTGCTCGTTTAGCTTGGTGCCAAGAACACGTAAACTGGGATCAAGAGAGATGGGCCACAGTTCTCTTCAATGATGAATCTAGATTCAGTTATTATCCCGATTCGGGAAGAATTCGAATATAGAGGGAACCTGGAAAGCAAAACCGTCTCCAGCATGCTCGAGAAGTTGTTAGACAGGAAGGCGGATCAGTGATGTTTTGGGGAGGTATACGCCTTGTTGGAAGAACTGACCTCGTTTTCATACAGAACAACCTCACGGAAAATTCTTACGCAAATGAGATAGTTTTACCTGTAGTGGTACCGTATCTCCAAACAATGGGTCAAAATCCACTCTTCCAACAAGATAATGCCCCTCCTCATCGTGCAAGTGTTGTCTTGAACGTTGTTGAAGATAATGATATCGAGCTTGTGTGGGACACCCTAAAAAGAAATCTCCTGCGTCAAAACGTCTTCCATCATGAACAGGAGCTTCGATTAGTAGTTCAGGGGGCTTGGAATGATTTAGGCCAAAATGTAATAGATAATTTTTTATTGAGCATGCCGCGACGATGCCAAAGTGTCATTAATAACAGAGGTGGACCTTCTGGGTACTGAAAAATATAGTTCAGGATTTTTTTTGTGTTTTACCAAATTTTTTTTTTATAATAGGTGTTTTGGAGCAGTCAAATATCATTTTGTTTTCTTGAGAATCCATTATATACAATACATCCTAATAAAAACCGAAAGATTTCTATAAATTCGAATCATCAAATTCATATTTTAAAGATATTGGTAAGTGTTCCCTAGACTTTTTTGAGGTGTTTAAACCTTTTACTAGACGGAACATCCAAATCCAAACTTACAGTAAATAACCCACTAGTTCCCTAATCATACTCTCATCAAACTTCATGAACCTGGGTAACCCATTAGACCAGTAAAGCCTTACATCCCAACTTCGGATACCCTAATAATTCGGTTAAATGTAAATGGTATAATATTTTTTTGTTTCGTGTGATTAAAGATCTGTTCAATGTCTAGTCTATATTGATAACTATTGATCTGCATTGTGAGCGTCTCAAATAACTATCAAACAAAACTTAAAGATAAGAAACAAATCAATCGAGCTAAAATGCGTAGACAAAATAAAGAATATCAATTGTATTGCCAAAAGATCGAGAAGTGGAATACTAAGTATTAAAGTGATTATATCATCTATTTCAAGTAGTAATTCAGAAACTAATGTTAGATGTGACTTTCAATATATAATTGAATTTGTTAAATTAAATTCAGAGGTGGTCGAATATTGGATGATTCAAAAATGTGGCGATACGTGTATCTGAGAACTATATCATAGTAAACAATAAAATCGTTTTCAACAATAGACCTTCCCGATTGTTAAATTGATCATTTCCTGCTTCCAACTCTCAATTGAATCGATTTTTTTTTGTTGCAGTATTTTGGTGAGGTAGTACTTGCATTCATGGAGTTCCACTTGGACAGCGGGGAATATTGCCAGGCTCAACACAAATAAAAATCCAGTCAAAGAGATAACCATCCATCTCCACATTGGGTTCACCTCATAAAAGCCAAAAGTAATTAGCAATTTAAAAATAAGTGGATTGGGTTATTAACCGATCATATTTCAGTTTTCTTCCTTCCCTATCATCTTAAAAACTTATGTGTAGAAGCATATCAAAGTTCTCAGCTTGGTTCTAAAATTTGATGATTAATTTTTTATAATCTATCGAAGGACTGAAGTACACAAAGACAAGTATATCCTGTTTGATCAGTTGTTTTGAATTGAATCATTGAGATATTTTTTACTGTAACTGAGCCACGTTATTTGTCTTCTTAAAAATTGGTGGAATGAATATAAGTGCAAACATGCTTCAAAAGGACATCAGACCATCTTCCGCGGAAATCAACTACAAGGGATTCAGATTCCTTATCACTGATAGGCCTTCGGACCAAAGTATTCATAGTTACATACAGGTGAGTCAATTCAATTCTATTATGTTCTCCATATTTTTTGTTACTTATACCCATTAAACATTTAACTTGTTTCAATAGGAAGCGTTTCATGTTCTTCTTTTTAGAAAATCTTCAACTAGCCAGCCTGTGAACTTATAATTTGAAAAGTCAGGTTATGCACGAATTATGGTACTTGTCACTCAAACACATGCGCTGTTTTTATTCTTTATGTCACACCACCAGCATCGGCTATTCTGGTGGATTCTGATTCTATATATGGCACCAGTTATAGTAGTTTCTTGTCGATGGATAACTCCTGAAAAATAGTTCAATCAAAAGGTAGCCAGAAGCATATATCGTTGCATTTTCGTTGCAAAATTTGTTCTGAAAAGTGATCATAAAATAAATATTTCAAGCGCTTCGTCGATATCAATCTTCTTCCGTTTTCTTGAGTAGAAGTTACTAGAAATTACTAGGCAACTCGTTTATAGTTTTGTAAAAAAATGTCTACAGATGATCTTGTCGCCAACTTAATTTCGTAATATCGTCGATGCAAAATACAAGTTCTCCAAACTAATCTGATCACACACGTCCCTCCAACATGGAAAGTTGTCATCAAGGTTGACAAAGATATTTGACAAAATCTCTTATTTTTAATGTTTGGTGATTCTGTATTATTAAGGGTTTTTATACATTGACAAAGGCAATATCTTCCAGTTCTTTGTGTCAGCATTTCCACTGTATTCTGCGCTTACAGGAGCTGAAAAAACATCAAGTCACGGCGGTGGTTCGTGTGTGCAAACCGAGCTACAAGACTGAAGAATTAAAAAATGAAGGCATCGAAGTGTACGATTTGTCTTTTCACGATGGCACCTCGCCACCCAAGGAAATCGTCGAGGGTTGGTTCAAGGTGTTGAAGAAGCAGTTCTACGATAACCCAAATTCCTGTGTAGCAGTACATTGTATCGCTGGCTTAGGAAGGGCACCCGTAATGGTAGCAATAGCGTTGATCGAGCTCGGTCTTCGCTACGAAGAAGCCGTGGAGCTTATTCGAGAGTAAGTATTAATAATCTCATTTCCTTTTGATTTAATTCTTACAGTGAACGGTTTATATGGTTCAATTTTCATCAGGGTATGACACATGATAGAGTAGGTAAGATGAATTTTTTATAGTTCAACTAAATCACTAGCAAATACCATTAGACAAATAAGTGAGTCTTCCAATCCAATAATAGCAATTGCATATATGAAATGAAAGTCGAAAACTCAGATGGCTTTAATGATTGACAAAGACGCCTCATTTGTATAACAAGAAGTTGACAAAGCTATCTTCATTTCTGTAAACAGTGATGATAAGAAATTCGACTAGCGTTGTGCGTTAACGTAAACATAAATAATTATTGATTCAAAGAATACTATTTCATTCAAATCCTGACTGATGAACAATATGTGCTATAAAATTTGAATTTTTTCACGTTCCGTTATGAAAGTAAATATATGTCCAATGAATTCGTATATGGTCGCACAAATAGACATAAAAGCTTTATTTCACTCAGCAATTTTCATAATAAAGATGTGTGATGTGAAAATATGTTTTGTTCTTTGCTTTCCTGCCAAATCTTTGGTCCTAAATATAGACAGATGATGCATAATTTTCAGGTCGTAGTAACAACTGTGACAGTTGATTTTGTTATGTAATATATTCATTGTTCTAAGAAATATAAATTTTCTTTTATATTGCTTCATAGATTTTGGAGGTCTGTCTGTTCGTATATTTATTAGTAGCACGACGAGTAAAGCTCTCCAAAATATTTTATCCGCAAGACAGAATAATTTGCATATTTTTCTTTACTCGAAAATAGTCAATGAATACCTGATCATAATCGATATTTTGTTTATTTCTTCATTCAATATCAAGAAAATCACAGTGAAGATCATATTTCATAAAAATCTCATCTCTCATAAATTCAGAAATATGAAAATTAATAATAAAACTAGATTTTTATACATAATTTCGAAGGAAGTGTGACGGAAATCACAGTCATTGGTTAGTGCCAACAGAAGTGAATATTAACTATGAAATAGCAGAGTTTTTTGGGAGCTATCAATTAATCATAATGTCGAAAATTGAAATTTCTTAATTTTTGAATTAGAATCATTACAATTAGTTGGATTGTTACATCTATCGGCATTCAAGCAACGATATATGCATTGTTGAATTATATATTTAATAAACAAAACGGTATTACTAAACGCACTCGATGCTGCTTGGCATCGTGATCAAAGGAATTCTGCCAAATAACATTATTTGCCATGCATGGTTCAGCTCAACCTACCAAAATCGTTTTCAACACAAACTATTCATTAATTTCTAGGTATCTGATATCAATATTTACTTCAAAATTCAGCTTTATTAATATACTTCAATAAATCTATTAACCTGTCAAATTTCTTCTGTAAGGCAAAGACAAATAGTCGCGAAAGTTTTCGGAATAATTAATGTGGCTCTAGGATATTAATTTTGTCAAGTTCTTGGATTTAATGCATCCAGTTTTCCAAGTGATTGATGGAGTCTCACGAGTAAGAAAGCAATCTTTCCGTGACTTTCTTTGGAAGGCACGTTATTTTTCTGAAGTGAGTAAATTTCATCACGTTTACTTATCTTACAGTGTTTTATGTACTTGAATATTTCACTCATTGTTATGGTGTTTTCAAAATAGCGGGAAGTTACTGTGGTCCTTTTTCACATGTGACGTGAATATATTTATTGTAGATAGTAGGGAGGTCATAAATTTCTCTGGAAATAGCGAAAATTTGGCTATGGAAACCTGGTTAAAAGCCAAATATTACAAACTTGAATAAACTAATTTCTAGAATAGAATGGAAACAATTTTCTCTGTTGTTAGCTTATGTTGAGTTCTAATGATGTAACCTCCAGTATTAGTAGCCAGACTCATTTTGCCATTAGTTGCGTAATAAACAGTATGTTTTGCCCCAATAAATGAATTCAATTATTTTAATTATTGTTTTCTACAACGAGCACGTCAGGGAATGAATTTTCAAATTTCATTTGAAAAAATGTCCTCAAAGGACAAGAAATTTGTCGAAGAAATTATAAATATCTTCGCATCAGGTGCTACTCTTTAGTCCTACCAACCTGGATATTCCAGCATGAGAAAGTAAAATAGAGTGTCATCCTATTTTCTACTTGTAATTGTAATATAATACATCACTATGAAACAAATACCGGGTGTCCCCCTAGAGATTGAAAAAATAGATATAGGTGTACGATATTGTATAGTCTGGTCGTTTCTGTTGTACCTCTTTGTCTTCTGCGTTTCAGAATATAGACAAAATTTGGTTTAATTGTTTGGGAGAATTTACTTTTAAGGTTTCATGAAAACGGCGAGACCTCCAGTGTTCACATTATTCGTTGTTGTATTTTGAAAAAATTTGCTGGAGACTCTGAAGAAAAATAAAATAATCGTGAAATCGTGGATTAACATGAGATTTTTTTTAAATGTTGGAAATGAATGATAGACTTTCGTTGAAATATCCACCTCAAGATCAAGTTCAGATTTGAAAAAGCTACAGTTACACAGGACATTTATATTCCTTCTCATGCCTTTCATCCTTACATAATAACATCAACTAGCAGCCTGCAATTCTATAGCCAACAGTCTTTTGTTACACCTTTTTAGTCTAATTTCAGCAAATAAATTTCTACTATAAAAACCATTGTCACGCTCCTATTACAATAGACAAAATCGTTCCAAAACTTTGAACACAAAAAAGTATTTACTCCAAAACAAATTCCACTTATAAATTTCCTTCTTCAACATTTTTTTGGTCCAATAACCCATAACGTTGTTGAAACGAAATAATACTGGCCCGTGTACTTCTCCAATCTTTGGAATTTCCAAGTATTAAGGGATAATCGGAAATCTGTTAACCTACCTGACTACTTCTCCAATCTTTGGGATTTTTAAGTAATTAAGGGGTAATCAGAAATGTAACTCTAATCTGTAAACCCAAATAAGCCAGTCTAATGACGATTTTTGTTATTCATGCTTGTGCCTATTCATAAGACATTTGGTCACATAATGAATCTACTTTTCTCTAGTAAATTATGTAATAAAAAACCACCCATATGTACATTTTGTTTTAAGAATGTAAGAGTAAACCTGATTCCTCTATTGGATGAGTAATCGTTCTTTGATCTCACAATTTATCGTTAATTGCTCCCTCTTTTTTTTTACAACACGTAAAGCACTACTTTTTCAAAGAATTGAAGTGTTTTTTTTTTCTAGTCTCAGTTCAATTAATTTAGTAGACATGAAACAAAATTTGACATAATTTCATTAATCAAATCATGAGTAGAAATGAAAACGAAACAACAGAATATGTTCGTTGTACTGAATTGACTGTGAAATTTAAACAATCAAAACTAGATGCATTTTTTTTTGTAGGAAGCGCCGAGGGGCCATCAACGCGAAGCAATTGGCATTTCTCGAGAAATACCGTCCTAAGTCTCGACTGAAACTGAAGAACGGACACAAAAATTCATGCTGCATACAATAAACTTCATATACAACTATATGTGTTCATTAAGGTAGATTTTTGGCACATATTCCTAACCATTATTTTCTTTCAAATGAAAGTGTAGTAAAATTGCTTATTCTTCTGTTTTTAAACTGTTATATGTAACCAATTATTTATCCGAATGATGTATTGCAATATTATTTAATGACTCTGAATATTTTATGTAAGGACTTACTTTCTAACAAGCAGTCCAGTGAAATACTTGATAAGTTGACAATTTTCATTTGTGATCTTAATTTTTCTTTTTGCCTTAATTTATTCCTAGAGATTAAATTTACCTTGAACGTAATGTATTTTACTTTATCAGATTTATCAACTTGAGCGTCACATTTTGTGTAAAATTCTAAAATATATATTTTATTATTATGGGAATTATACTTGTCCTTCATTTCATCATTCTACAATCCATTATTATATATAAAGATGAATCCCTGAAAGTGTCGCTAAGCGCTGAACCGATTTCGCAAATTCTTTTTTTGGAATATTCCTTGGAATACAGTGCAGGAGAAAAATTAAAAAAAGTCTGAAAACAACAGTTTTATATATCTAACCTAAGTAGTATTAGTAAATCTAACCTCACCTAAGTAGTATTAGTAAATCCAAAAACCACAAATTTTATGCCTCTTATAAGACAATTTAGCAACAATTTGCTCAAAAAAATGAAATTGCTCTTGCTTCATCAGATATTGCTTGAAGGCGGTTGAACATCCCATTCAGCTCTTAAATTGCCATTGAATATGCAAAGCAAGGAAACTCCATCTGCAGCATTTCCAAGAATTCTGCAATGTCATTAGTTTTGCAGCAATGCAAATAGTGTGGCATGAATGCATGATGGCGCATGAAAAATCTTAATGTTCTCCAATTTATAAAAACGTCAAGGTACTACATTCAAGCAAAAATATGGGTGTCATGTTGCAAAATGATCAATCTGGAGACATATTCTTTAAACAACTCATTGATATTGATAATGGCAAATTTCCTATAAACTTGCTCAAAATTACTCATTCCATGAGTGGTTGAACGAACAAACTATACTGGCAGCCAAAAACACAGATGTCAATGAAATAAATTTCAAAATTCAAGATAACATTCCTGGCGAAATCAGGACATAAATCAGTATTAAAAAAACTAAAAAGTTAAAGAATTGACTATTAGGTGGTATGAAGTTCGCCGAATCAGCTTGTGCTTATAATAAAAGTATTCCAGGCTAAGAGTCGATTGGGGCAAATATTAATGATTTGCTACTTTATAAGATATCTAATTATCCTCCTGATATTCTTTTGTTCTAACTTTCTATTTTGCTCATTCTAAATTCTTCAAAAAATGAGAATTGAATAAATGAAAACTGAAGATAGAATATTTTATTATCAACATCTACAGAAAATATCACAATATTAAAGTACATACATTTTCAGGAAAAATATTGTCATATCAAATCTAACGAAAATACAAGTTAAAAACATCACTGGACAAATCAATTAACTAAATGAAAATATCATGTGGTTGGGTGTATTAGATCACTAGGATTTACTTCAGAGTTAATACTGTTATAATTCGGTACTTGCGCATGCCTGGCTAGACCTGAGTGACAAAATAACCTATAAAAAATCGAGATGAAGACTTTTAAGCCATTTACCTTCTCTTGGTCTGCGCCCACTAATCAGAGACAGTACTCCAGTGAATCCAAATATTATTGAAATACCACACACGTACGTAAGAATATCACGGTAGTAAAACTTATTTGTAGCATCTCTATGCCTAAAAAATCACATGAATCAGCAAAGTTTTCAGAATATTTATAATAAAAATACTAACAAATCTTGGATTATAATTACAGCAACCCCATTGGCAAGTTTATCTGTAAAACTCATTATTCCATATACAAAGGCACCACTCGCTGTCTTATCACCAATTAAATCTGCTGTTATTCCAAGACTAGTTACTAAAACAACAGATCCTGCGGCACCTGAATATCAAACTCATTGAACTCAAGCCAATTAGATTAAAAATTAATTTGCATAAAATTGCATTCACCTATTAAAACTGCAACAACGTAAATTCCGTAAGAAATGTAGAAAGTTCCTTGTCCGTACTGGACCCAAATACATGCCGCAACCCCCATTGAAACACCAATCGTGTACGCCATCTAAAAAAAAGAATACATCTATAATTTAATGTCATTAACGCTACCAAAATGCATACTTTTCTTCCAAATAATCGATTAAGCTTTTCAATGCCAACAGACATCAGAAAACTACCAATAAACATTGTCAAAGGTATGAGGGCCAGGCTACTAGCTGTCATATCTAAGGTTTCATGAAGGTATAGAGGAATGAAAACTTGACTCAAGTTCACAAATAATCTGGTTGACATGTAGATGAGAGCAACCTAAAATGATGTAAAATATAACTAACTTGAGTCTTTCTACTTGAAGGACAAACCTTATAAACTTTTATGTTTTTCAAAATTTCTTTTACATTATGCCTGGGCTGACCTCCTCGTATATCACTACCTCCAAATCCGTCTTCCTCTCTCACACACAAATGGAATAATATCGAACAAAATAATCCAAATCCAAGGCCTATCCATACAATATGTTGAAATTTTGGTCCATCTGCTGGCCCTAACTTAGAATCATCTCCACTATCGAGATGTAGGATTAACCATGTTACGATATAGACTAGTATACTAGATATCACAGTGAAGCAGTACCTGAAAGAGACGAATGCAACATTCTAATAATTTAATGGCAGATTGAGTTTAAATTGCTTCAATTTATATTTCATCATAAGTACATAAACGCAATCGCCAAGAAGGCTAGAGACCATGACTAACTGCGTTGGTGAGGGTAGGACAAAATAGTGCCTTATGCTGCAATCCCCACCGACTTCTGTTTTCACTTGCGCAATATACCCGCGCGCTCCTTTTTCATAACGGTCGACACTGCTAAATCAACTAGAATTGATATTGCAAATGAACCTTGAACCAAAATTAAATAATCATTTCATTGACCTATGTTATTCCTTGATCTGTTGTGATTCATTGTTAATAATTATTCTATAACGGGGAGATACTTTGAAATGCATAAAGCTTATGGTTTTCTTTCAACATGGACTTTTGATATTTTGTCATAGCCGAAGCATTGAATACTTACTTCGATTCGATGAATGATTAGGATTATGAAAATTGCATCAGAAAATACATGGAACAACCGATTACCTAAATAAATTGAAAGGAACACTCACCTTATAGCTGTTAGGCGAGTACGATCATGTTCATTAGGTGTAAGTTCAGGTATAAGGGATAAATGTGAAATCTGTACTGCTGCCCAACCAAATTGGAAAATGATTATAAATATGCAGTAATAAACTATTTGTACCCATCTTTGCGCATTAATGCAATAAACACACGGGGAGAATATAAAAGGAAATGCTCCAAGCACGCAGATTGTGCCTGCAAGAAAAAAGATACAAATTATAAATGCACTGAATACTTTCACAACTTCAAACTGCAACAAGAATTATTATCGTGTCTTGATTAAGATTGTCACTGATAAAGGTCACAAAAACTAATTACATATTCTATACTGCACTTTCGTCCTTGTTATAGACTCATCAGTATCGTATATCACTCACACAAAATTAACATAAAGCGTATGATACTTGTAGACCAAGCTCAATGTTTAAACATTTTTATTTTTTCAAATCCAAACTTACCGAGAAGGTGCCAAATCTTTCTTTTTCCATAACTGTAAAAAAAGCTAGTTCCTGACTGATCAGATTGAAAACCAACGAAGGGTGTAGCTAACGCATCTGCAACCTAAGAGGCATAATAAAATCTTTGCGAGTTTCTTATAATAGTTATATACCTGTCCCACAAGAAGCATGAATCCCGCTTCCCAGTTACTGAATTGTAGAACAAGATGAAAGAAGACCAGTAAATAGGTGAACCACATGGAAGCACAAACATCGTTCAAAACATGGCCAATACCATATGCCAACTGTAGTCCTAAAGGTAATCTTTGATAGACTTCCGTATAATCATTGCTTATCAAATATTGCTGGCTGGATTCCATTTTTCTGTAAGAAATTTTATTGAATTTTCGTAACAGGCCACATTTTATTATAAAACTGCAATCACCATTTCAAATTTGAAACCGATTCGAATAAATAATAATAATATCTAGACGCGCTTAAAATAACGGGTTCAGTTGAATTGAAAATTTCAAACTCGAGTTATAAGTGTGTTAATCCGCCGAATGCAGTTGAGATTTACGAAAACAGTTTATCACATATTTATGACTGGACCTCGTCATTATGGGAATGACTAAGTATTTATATTATGAATTCCTATTTTATGCCCAAGACAGATTGCATAACTTGGCCGCAATGAAATCAGTTTGTTTGCCACTGTTTTCTTTGTTACTAAACACCATTTTCCACTAAAGTTATGCATTCGTTTTTATTAGGAGAGCTGCGATTATGATGGTGTCATGAAAAACTTTTTGGTTTCGGTAAGTGGTATAAATAATCAATTCCAGAAGCACAAACGCATTCAATTTGTATCGTCATATTGGTATTAAAAATAGTTTTAACATTTCAAATTTCAAGGTTGTTTTGATACGTATCGCAGGTTTTGTTCCGATCATTTTGTATAGAAACAGCGGAAAATCTCTCGCCAAATGATAAATTATAAACGACAAATAACAAAATGATGAGCGAGATGTACAGGGTGATCCAGCACCGGTCCACAATAGAAAAGCAGGTCGGCTAATCTCGTATTTCAGTTCTATGGTGATTCGTGCACTATTTCGAGTTTAAATTATTTGATCTAAAGTAATGCTATAGTTGTAAAGCCAGAAAGTTTGACGCTACTATGCTCAATCCAACCCAGGACATCCAAAACATTCATTCAACGATACATCGGACTGAATTAATCATGAAAAAGAGCAGTGGACCTCGCTAACATTATCTTCGCGGAATATTTTGGTGAAATATCTCAAATCGCTTCAATTACTACAAAAAACCAAATAACCACAATCTGCGTCGATAAACGAAAGTACTGGGTAGCTGAAAACTCCCAAACAAAACAGTAAAGCTGCAAAAATGCACCAAGGGGATATTCTATGGTCTCTGAGACGCCCTGACTTCAAACCTCTAAATTTCTTTCTCTGAGAAACGCGTCCGCTATCCTACGAGCAATGTACCAGCAAGTTTTCGCAAATTTGAGTTCCAAATTCGAAGAACGTGAATTTACCTTCTGTTTACTTCAATATGAATTTATATCTAGTTTGAAAATACATAGTTTTTATTTAATTATTTTTCAATCCACTACCATATACTACTCAAATATACAGAGCAATAATGTATATAATATTCTTTACTTCTGTACTGGCGTACGCTAGCGTAAAAATTCATTGAAATATTACGCTGTTTTTTAGTGGAATACTCAATTGTTCAATGTCGATCATACAATATTATTCAGATGATAGCCTTCCATATCGTGCCCATTAAAGAGTTTATCAAAATCCAATTTTCAATTCTATTTTCTCGAAGCCTATTTTAACTGAATAGTTAAAACAAATCTCGAAACGATATCAATAAAAAGTTATTATGATAGCATACCCAAGATGTTTGATCAACTTCGTTTTTTAAGAGCCTCATTTCTTTCTAAAGAGTCAATGTTTAAAAATAATTAAAGGAACAATAATTTACAAAAAGAAAACCGACTTATTTTTTATCAACATTTAATTGTCAATAGGGTTCATTCAGGAAAATATATACTCTTAACAAGATGTGGATTTATACACTGTAGGATCATTTTACTAGATATCATCTTACCAACAAGATGATTATCAGTAATTCGAAACCTATAACCCCAATAAGCTGTGTGAATGCTATCCAGTATTTGTTTATAACCAATTACTTTTTCGCCATTTGACGTTAAACAATTTTCATGATATGCATGAGAAAGAGATACAGATTTTTTTTTCTTATAATTTCACAATAAGTTTCGCATCAGTATGTTGATGGAGTATTCACATACACTAGTAACGAGACTGAAACATAAACTCAAAATACTTACATTTACGCTAAGTTGATTCCTTTTGTCTATTCCTCACAAGATAATTCACAACATAATCTGTTTCGTCGAATTTATTGCACGAGTACTTTGAAAACAACAAAGCATATAGAATAACTGGAATCCAGAGCGGTGGAATTCTTAGGTTATGTACAAATAATATCAATATTGTACTACAAGAAACACATTTCCTAACGACTAAACCATTTTGAAATGCAAAATGCTTGGCTTTAACTATTGGTCATTGAATTTGATAAGACTATCGGATATTTCTTAAAAAGTTGTGGGGTTTCCCTTTCTAATCAACATGACCTCGATGATTTACTGTACATAAAATAAATATTCATTGATGACATGAATGATTTTACAAGGATTGTATTTTTGAAGTAATATTGGAGGTGTATACAAAGTTGATAAACATTTCACCACGACAATCGTTGACGATTGAAAATTTCAAAACAAACTTGGAATATTTAACTGATTTGAGTTGATGACTATTGTCGAACACCGAACTTAACCTACGCAATAACTAAATATACCGGTATATCTGAACTACTATTTAGATGTCACAGAAAATTAAAATTAGATTCATACCATGCACGAAAATTGTGAAATATCTGCTTGAATAGTGATTTTTAGCAGTGGTTTTATAATTACCATGAAACTCAAAAAGTCGCATTTTGAAGCAGCTGATGAGGCAGGTGGTACAAGTGAAACCACTTGAAATAAAATGATAACAGCTTTTTTCTCTGCTAATTGAATAACGAGTGTTTATTAGAGTTAAAGTAACTCGATTTCTCTCATTTATTTGAATATTATAGAGAATGCTTTTTGTAGCTGCTAATTTAGATCTCTAGTATTAACTAGCAAAGTTTCGAATCACAAACACGGCTACCAACCATTTCGTAAATTTAGGACGTGAGCACGTTATCTATTCTAGCAAGAATAAATATTGATAACAAGATAAGTTTATTTTTTTGCACCACTGGTGATATTTAAAAATTTGTAGGGATTTTGTAATTGGTAGTAGCTTCCTTATTTATTATACATACTAGGTATGTAGATGTAGAGTTCTTTTTTTGGCTGCAGTGACAAAGAACTGGAGAAGAAACAGAAAACGGACCGAAGGTTAATATTCATTGAGACATTAATAGGTAGATGTCGCTACTCAGCTGTATTCCTAATAAAAGTTACGGTAATAAATCTCAAACGATTCGAAGGCTGATTTTCGTGGTGAGGTGCACGGTGGAGATAGATTGTTGCCAGCGGCCAACCAACTCGACTACAAATCCGTTGTGACCTCAAACAGCTTCAAGCTTTGCCGCTTTTTAGAAGATTCGTTTTCAGAAGTATTTGATTTCAAATTTTCAAGTAGTTTTTATCACTTCTGGGTTTTCTTGATAAGTGTCTAATGCAGTTTCTCAAAATAGCAACGGTACTGGAGCGGGGTCAGTCACGATTTGACTCGAGAGTATGCATTTATAGGGTATAGATTTCAAATCTAAATTATAAAAATTATATATTGAAATAACTAATTATTGTCTTGAAATATGATTAATTATTTTTCTTCTTGTAAACGAATAAAGGTACTGTCCTCATTCAGATATTCAATTTGGGTTTTTCTGTATTTTTTGAATCCATAGTACATATTCAGTAGATCTCGACTATATTTTTCAAGAACAGTTATAAAACTATGGTCGATGCAAATATATATATATATATATATATATATATATATATATATATATATATATATATATATATATATATATATATATATATATATATATATATATATATATATATATATATATATCCAAAAAACTGGATAGTATGATAAGAAATTTTTATTTATCACCACATGTTCGGGATATTGTAGTCAGTCGTCACCGAGATTTGAAACTGCGAAATTCAAAATTTAAAAAAGCCTATAATCATTATTGAAAATGCCTCACGTTGGATTATGCGATATGCAGAGGAGGACATAGAGGGATATAGCGGCCGCAATGAGGGTATCACAGGGGGTGATTTCAAAAACCTACGCCCGATACGTGGGGCTACAATTTCGGCAAAATAGACCTAGAAGAAGTCGTAGGAAGATCACTTCTGAAGAACAAGGCCGCTTTTTGTGCCAAATTGCAATAAGAGACCCTAGTGTGTCGCACCCCATACTCCAAAGACAATTTCTGGAAGCAACAGGCATTCGTGTATTAGTCGAATCGATAAGTCAAAGACTTCGTTCAAGGGATTTATACAGCAGAAGGCCATTAAGAGTTCCAGAGCTAACCAGAAAACAAAAAATTAACAGACTTAATCGGTGTATGGAGCACGAGAATTGGAATATTGAGAAGCAAGACAAATTCCGAAAACTAAGGGGGCAGTGTGATGTTTTGGGGTGGTATTATGCTGGAAGGCAAAACAGATTTGATTTCGTTTCCTGCGAGTGTAACGGCTAGAAATTATGTGGACCTAGTGCTGGAGTCCATAGTGAGACTTTGGCGAGGTGCCCACGGTGAGAATATCATTTTTATGCAAGATAATGCTCTTCCGCATACCAGCAACCTCGCACGACATTATCTTGAAACAGAGGGAATCTCTATTTTGGACTGGCCAGCTTGCTCTCCAGACCTAAATCCTATTGAATATTTTTGGGATAATCTCAAAAGGAAAATTTGATCGTGCCAGGATAATCCAAGAACCCCACAACAGCCTATCCAAGCCGCCACAGAAGAGTGGCAGAATATAACCCCAAAAGAGGTCGCAAACCTAATCCAAAGCATGCCTAGACGGATTCGGGCTTGTATCAGGGCAGGAGGAGGTAATACAAGCTACAGAGTTCGAGAAAAAACACTTACTCCGTGAGAAAACAATTTTCAATTGTTTCACTACACGCTGAAAGAGTCTTTTAATTTCTTTCATTTGTTTCTTTCTTAAAATAAACCTTAACTTATTTCTTTTTTCAATTGAAATATCTCAAAAGGATTAAGTCTAACAATCCTTTGAAATTTCCAAAATCCATGAGGAAATATTCAAAATATCTGGTGATTCCATATAAATTTCGTTGTATTTATATATATATATATATATATATATATATATATATATATATATATATATATATATATATATATATATATATATATATATATATATATATTCCTTAAACTCGTATTACAATATGCAACGAATGGATGCTTGTTATTCCAGAAAAACCATAATATTCAATTATGACGCCCAGCTTTGTTCGGAAAAGCGTTCACTACACCATTTACCATTAGTAACTTTGTTAATGGACTCACAACAATTGATAGTTTGCCTCTAATTCGGGGTTTTACACAAATTGTGATTTCCTGTCATTGATTTGCCGTTAAATGGCATACATGCGTACCTACACAAAATGTATATTGCATCTAGCTTATGTATCTACTGATGTTCCACTTCAGTTGTTCTCCTGAATATAAAATGAGTTCAAGCCTGAATTTTTGTGATACGTTAGTAGATTCAAGGAAAATTTAGTGTAATTTGGAAAATAAGTATGAGTAAAATTATAGGTAAATCTACAAAGTATTAAGTTTCGACTAAAGCCATGCGAAAATTTAAATTGTGGCTATTGTTGAGAAGAGGGGGTTATGGGCTACGTTTAGGTCCGGTGCCAAGTAAACGAGGTGATTTCAGGAGCGATTCCAATGGGCATAACGAGTAAAGAGCAGATCACTCTGCCAAGGCACACTTAGAAAAGGGCTTCGACCTAACGAGCAGTTTACTTCTATATAAATTGTTTTTTGACATATAGATTAGGTTAGATGTTTGAAAAGAGTGAGCTATTACAATTTTAGTAAACATGAATCAATTCCCGAGAGAAGATAATCATGGTCGAACAGTAACGGTGAATTCTGAACGGTATGTGGCTATGTTGACGGGTTTGATGTTGTGAAATTGCAAAATTACATCAGAAACGCATGGTTTCAGTAGGATGGAGCAACGTGCCACACGTCAAATGAAAGCATTGCTATGGCAATGTATATGTGTCATCATAAACTTATTTCACGAAGGGGTCACATATTCTGGAATCCAGCTAACTTCTTTCAATGGGCACAGCAATTGAAGCAGAATATTCAACAACAAATGGAATCAATTTCGACAAACTCTTTTAAAAGTATTTAAAAATTTTTGTCCTCGCTTGCAAGAATGTTGCAACCCTCAAGGACGTCATTTGGATGATACTACAATAAATAAAAAGTCTGAATATAATAGAGTTTTTTAATTTTCAAAAGTACATTTCTCTCTAGGCCACAACACTTATTGCTTCAACTAAATCCAAATTTATACTGAAAAATAAGACTATCATTCTCGATTCAGTTGTTGTAAAGAATAATATTCCACATAATGAACAGAAACCTTAGCCTTCAACAAAAACATTCATATATTGAGAAAAAATGTTTTTCATCATTCGATACGAATCCTTTCAACTTCTTCATTCTCTGCAATTTCAATAAGGAAAATTGGTAATATTATAGGACTTCTGGCATGTCTGAAAGAATGCATTATTATCAATATCAAAAAAGCGATAAACTGTCTCGTCAGCATATTTGCCGAGAATTACTGGGGGTGCCCAATTCTTTTATCACAATAATGTGAGGGGTAAACATGTTTGTTTGAATCAGTTATCGAACGTTTATTCATAAATATATAACAGTTAATCATATTTCATTGATGGAATTGGAAAATTATTTTATCCTTATAATTAACAGAAGAGTTTTTATACGTACAATAGTTAATGTTGCTTGTATGGTTGTTTTTTATTATTATCATAGTCGAATAAAAGAATTAACAAGTTTACGGCATTTCAAAAACTATTGTATAGTTTGTTCAGACGATAGAGGATGCAACAGTTATGAAACTCGAGGTACCATCACTATTTGAAAAACAATCCCAACTCGAGCTCTCTAAATTGTATTGAACGGTCTGCATGATGATCACTGGTGCATTTCGCTCAACACCTACGGCAGCCATGGAACTGATACTGGGTCTTAAACCTCTTCGCTTGGTGATTAGAGGAGTACCTAGAATGGCTGCCATTACCTTTCGCGAAACAGAACAAACATGTTCAGCTTCGTGCCTGGCCCTTTACAGTTTGAAATTGGGGAAAATCAGATGAGTATGAAGTCTGACATAGCAATATCCAAAACCAACATGGAGCTGCCATTCCAGATCATCATTCCCAATAGACAGAAATGGACCAGCTCCAAGGACCGTCTACTTGAGCTCCCCTGTTGGTTCAGAGACGGCTCCAAACCTGCTCTAGGTGTTAGATAGTAATAATGATAATAAAGTTTATTTGCAGTTCATCAATTATAAAATTAACAGAAAGAGTATTTCTTACACTCATAAGAAATCGTTTCTAACAAATAAACAGATGAGAAGCAGAGGTTTGAACATCAAAGATGCCTTTCCTGTACACTTATATATAAACTTAAAACATGTTTATCTCCTTGATCTGAAAACTGAAACAATGAAACTAAATAAGAAAACACTTCTAAAGAGAATTTGATGCACTGATATCTCGCATTGGCGACTGGTACAATATAGCCAAGTTAAATTCAGTCACATTTGCAAAAAAACCGGTCACATTAGGGAAAAATAAGTCATATTTGGAAAACAACGGTCACTTTTCGGGATCGACTCATATTACTTAGAAACTGACACATTCTCTCACATACTTGGTTGATTGATAAGTTCTTCGAACATTTCACGACCGACACCAAGTATCCATGGTTAGACTCTTTTTTTGAATATTTTATATGTTCGAATCTCTTTAATTTTTTTTTGGAACTGAATACGCACTGGATCTTTGTCCTATTCTTTTCTCTGATCTTGTTGTTTTAGACTTATTTTCTTTGCACCTAGTGTTGTAGAGATGATCTAGGAGAGTAATTTTCATTTTCTTCATGAACACTTGTGCAAGAATCTTCCAACAGGATGTCCAGGACCTTGGAAATACTGAATAACTGAGAACTGGAAAAGGTGCACTGTTTATTATACATAACTTTGAGTATCCATTTCTGAAGTACTCTTATTATTTCAATATGACAATCGTATGCAGCTTTCATGATATATTACCAAACGTCAGTTGTGATTGAACTAGAGCGTAGTAGAGCACCTTGAGATGACCGATATCTATTTGTTTTCGTAGCTCTTTAAATCTATATAGCATACCACAAAGTTTAGAGGCTACATACTCAGACTGCCTATCTCACCTCATGTGGTTGTCGATCATAATCCCAAGAAACTTCACAAATCCCATTTCCGCTTCTCTTATCGCCGTGTCACTATCCACTCTGAGGGGTCCCATCTTTGGAAGGCCCGACCGGTAAGATCAAAATGGTAAGTAGGATGACTTTTCCTGGTTTAATGTTAATTTATTGGCTAACAGACAATTTTTAATTAATTTAAAATCTTTCTCGGCTTTCTCGTTCAGTTCCACCCAAGAACTACCACGATATGATATTGTGGTCTCATCCGCGAAACTGATGATTTTCATTCTGTGAAGACTGTTTACATACAAAATGAATAGTAAAGGGCCAAGCACAGTGCCCTGTGGGACACCGTATGTAAGCATACTTTCTTCACTCATGTCATTTCCTATTTCCACGACCTGTTTTCTGTTGCTTAAATAGCTTTCGAGTAATTTGAATATTGTTACTCGGAAACCATATTGATATAGCTGGTGTATATGATCGAGGTGCTACCAAGGAACAGCCTATCTGTCTTGGCGGACTTGCCATTTTTTCAAGCAGAAATCCAATCAAGAGCCATTACTCTTGATATCTGAAAGGTTTTCGACATGGTTTAGAACGCAGCCTTGTTGAATAAACTAATCACATATGGACCTTCTGAAAAATTTCGTGGTTGGATTAGTAGCTTACTCTTCAGTTGATCGTGACGAGTGAATCTTTTCAGAGTACCCCCGGGCTCCATACTCTCGATAACTCTTTTTCCGTTGGAGAGTATCGATCTGTTTCAATCTACCGAAAACAAAATTTTTCGGTTTGCGGATGACTGTACCCTTGTTCACTTATTTTCTAGTCAGGGTCTTATAACTGCTAAAGTCACAGCGTCAAATATACCAACAGAGCATGTGAGTGAATTCAGACTTGGAAAACATATCAGAGTGGGGCCGGTCTTCATCAATTTTAATTCGAACAATACGCAATTAACAACGTTCCCCAGAAAAGTAACTGCTGCAGACCCTCCTTTATTAAGGCAAGGACATCGAATTGCCTCTGAAACGAACATGCATCTACTTTGCATCACAGTCATTATTGAAGTTTGCTGGCATGACCTTGTGCAAGCTATTGCCAAATCCGCTTCTGATAAACACATTTTTCATTTCAGAGCTGAGCAGCACTTCACGCCATCACAGCTGATGCTTTTATACAAAGCATAGGTGTGACAGGGTCTGGGATACTGCTCCCATGGTGGGAATTCGCTCCCAAATATTCCATACATCTATTGGATAGTATCTAGCAGAAGACAGTACGCCTCATCGACCACCCGGAGATCTCACGTTATCAAAGCCTCTCGTCCAAAGGTGGCAGGTTGATGATCTTTCTCTTTTTCACATATACTTCCATGAAAATGCTCTGAAGAACTGAGAGGTTTGGTTCCGGAAAGAATTCAGGTTTCAGAGAAAATCCAGGTTTGCGGAAAACTCTCATCATCTGACGGCCAAATTAGCAATGCCACCTCTCTATAAAAATTCTTTAATTTAGATGGCTAGTGTACTGTAAAAATCGACAATCTTTCTGATAACACACAATTCGACCCTTTTGAAGAACTGAGTGAACACACAGTATTTATTTATTTATTTATTGATACAAGCTCAACAGGATTACTTCCAATTACAGAGCCGAACAAGTATGGATTAATTAGCTTGAAACAAAAAAAAAACAGATTTAAAAAACTTTCAAAAACAATAATGACCGAACGCATTGATAATGTTAACTCAAACAATAGAAATACACATCAAACAATCAAAACAATTTAAGTGCGTGAACTAAGTTTTGCTAATAGGTTTCTTTTGAATGTAGCTTGAGAATGACTGATATCAATCAAAGAGACCACCGTGTAGAAATAGTGACCGCTTCGATTGATAGGTGAGCTGAAGAAAATATCCGTAACAGCTCCCACGACATAAAAAGTGACATTGCATCTGCCAGCGAGACTCGGTACCAAAAACTTCAGTCTGTCAAGCAGACACGAAGAACAATTCGTTAATTCAGTTAATTCAGAAGTCCATACCAAAACATGCAGCACAAATATTTTCTTCTAATTTGAAGAAACACAGAAAAACGATCGGTTAACAGAAAACCTGGCATTCCTCGGATAGGATATACTCCATCCTGTTTGTATGCCCGGTACTTTAGGAAGGTTCTCTGGACGCTTTCCAATGCAATTTTATATTTCACATAGTATGGATCCTAGATAACACAGTCATATTCCAATCTAGACCGAATGAAAGCGAAATACAGAACTCTGAGAACAGCAGTGTTCCGGAAGCTTGGAATTCCTCTGAATAAAACCCAACATTTTTCTTGCTCGTAGAACAACATTACTTATATGGTCCCGGAACGACCATTTCGAGAAGCACCCCGAGATCACGAGAACAGAAAGCACGTTCGAGTCGTGAGCCCGCCACCGAATAAGGAGAAAAATATGGCTACTGTTTGCCCGTAATTGACATGTACTTGCACTTAGAGACGTTCAAAGGTAGTTTGTTTTGTAAACAAGACTGATGTATCATCACCAACTCTCCTTGAAGACTCTGATAGTCCTCATTCGATCTTATTTCTGTATAAATCTTGAGATCGTCCGCATAGGCTACGCCCCTAACGTTTAGCCTCGCAAGTAGGTCATTTACGAAAATTGTGAACAGAAGCGGACCCAAAACTGACACTTGAGGAACACCCGAATGGGTCCAAAACCCCAGTTACGTATTCCGAAAAGCAATATTCGTTACAGTTGATCTACTGAGCCTAACACCATGTTGCCGGTCCGAAATCGATTGGCTCAGCTGGAATGCTAAAGATTCATGCAATAGAAGCTCAAAAACCTTTGCAAAGGAGCAAAGTAGGGCTACAGGACGGTAGTTCCTCACATCGGTCCTGTCCCCGCTCTTGAAGATGGGATAGATTTTCGCGATCCTCTTCTTAGACGGAAACTGATTGTTCTTAAGGCACAGATTAAAAATTAAACATAGCGGAGCTACTATCGTCCCTATGATATCCTTTACTATAAAACAAGGTATGCCGTCATACCCAAAACTAGCTTTAGATTTCATATTTTTAGTCACACGGAAAATATCTTGTTCGGTTATTGAGAGAAAAAAAATAGAATTCGAGCCTCGACAATCAACCACACCCTCCGAGAAGTAAATCATCTTGGGCGGCCACAGCTGTGGCAGTACAGGCGTCCTTCCCCCAGTAGTTGAGAATAAAAAAAATTGTTTTATTTGATTATGTACTTTTATAAAGCAAAAGCCCTCCAAATGAAAATTTTATCATAGTATTAATAGAGCAATTATATCCTGAACAGACGACGATGGAAATATGAAAGCATCCCAAACTTGGTTGTTTCCCTCCGATATTGTTCAATGCCTTTAGTTCATGTATTATTTCGCGACTTCACGAGAAATAATTGAAATATCAACGGAACTCGGGAATATTGTTAGGACGCCCAGAATTGAAACTATTAAATAGAGAATCTTAGCAATCAGGGTAAACAAAAGGACTTAGATTTAATACCATTTCATCGTATTCATGAAGCACCTTGTGTTTAATATCGATTTTGTAATTCCACGCCGCTCTCCCTAAACTAAATTCACTCTGCAACCCTACCGTGCTCGTTTGGAACACACACATTTTTGAGGAAATGGAATATTTTTAGATGAACATTTTCATATGATAAATAAAAGAAAAATTACACTTATTCACTAATTAGTAACGCGTTTCGACGATTAGAGCCTTCAGCATATAGATACAAAATAAAAACTAAACTAAGGTATACAAATTTATTTTTTAATTTTTTATTTAATCTGCATTTGAATGAAAGTGAGTACAACCACTCTAGGCAATGCACATAAGTATCATCGAAATGACTCAGGTGGAAACAAATTAAGTAAAGGGGAGCTATTGTCAGAATCTAATGTCCATTAAAAATATGTTGGAAAAATCTATTAAGTTCAAGGGATTCCCACAAATCAACATCAAGTTTTTCTTGATAAATGAATGAAGTAATGATTTTACCCAGTTAAAAGGTTCACGTAATTAGTGTTTGTTGGTTTATTGATGAAAGTACGATAACGTTCACTGACTCTTATATTGAAATTTTTGTAGGTTCTCAATATACAGGGTGTTACATAATAGTATGTCACAACTTGGAGGGGTAAATCAACGTGCAATTTTAAGAAAAAATGTTCATATAAACATAGGTCTGCAAAAGTTTCGTTACGGAGCTACAGGGTGTTGAAATTTCCGAAAGAATTGGTTTTTCTTCAAAACTCCTGCAGTTTTTGAGATATTCAGCCCAAATTTGGAATGCAAGCTAATTTTTACAGCCTCCATCATTACACGTCTTATATTTTAACTAGAATTTACAAGGTGTTTAATTTTTCGGAGCCATGTCTTCTTTTACCTTTTCAAAGTTTTTTGCAGTACGCCACTGGTCAGTCTAGAATCAATTTTCGTCATCTTCATTCAATTTAGAAACTTTTTGGACACTTTTTTCGTATACCCAACTGTTCTCGAACAAAAACTTATTGAACGATTGTATGCATTCGCTGAATTGAAAGCACTTCTAACTAAAAAAATTACTAGTAGGCTTTGATGTTTTTTATTTATTTATTCATTTTGACAGTTACTAAAGTTGAACCAGTGTCTGCTCGAATTGTTTATTAGATTAACGATTAGTTTTAAGACTTTTGAAGTTATTGCTGTAAGAAAAAAATGGCTAATTTTACTAACGCCGAATTAGCTGATATCCATTACATGTACGGTCTGGCTGACGGAAACACAACAGAAGCTAGGCGATTAGATCAGATGCGCTTTCCAAATCGAGTAACACCAGACAGGCGAACATTTTCAAATATCTACAGAAGGTTGAGGGAAAGTGGAACTTTTACTGCAAATAATCATTTAAAAGGTGCAACTCAAACTATGAGAACTCCAGAATTAAGGAAACAGTTTTGAACTGTATTGATTTGAATCCTCATGTGAGTACAAGAAAAATTGGAAATCAGTTGAATATTTCACATGTTCTAATTTGGAGGTTTCTCCACGACTTTTTATTTTACCTATTCCATATTCAACGCGTCCAAATTCTACTTCTTCGAGATTTTCCTCCAAGACTGAATTTCTGCCCATGGTTCTTAGATAAAATTAGGGAAAATGCTGATTTTGATAGTGAAATAATGTTCACAAACGAAGCTAACTTTTCGAGAACTCACAAATTTTCACAATAATCATTATTGGGCTTAGGAAAACCCCCATTGGATTGAAGAATCTCATCATCAAGAACAATTCTCACTAAATGTCAGGGTCGGAATAATTGTAAATTATTTGATTGGGCCTTTTTTTGCCTAACAGACAAAACGGTCCGCTTATCGGCAATTTCTTGACGAGAAGTTACTTTTATTGCTCAAGGATGGGCCACTTTTGGTGAGAAACATAATGTGGTTTATGCAAGACAGGGCACCAGCACACTTTAGTGGAGAAGCTAGGAAAATCTTGAATAATACATTCAACAACCGATGGATAAGTCGGAGTGGGCCAGAACCATGGCCTCCTAGGTATCCAGACCTAAATAGTTTAGACTTTTTCTTATGGGGATATCTCAAAAGTTTAGTTTCTACCACTGCAGTGAACACTGTAGAAGAATTGAGAAATCGAATAATAACCTTTTGTGACACGATGAGAAATACCCCAGGAATATTTCAAAGAGTGCGTGATAATATGCGAAGAAGAACAGAGGCCTGTATTCTTGCAGGTGGAGGACACTTCCAGCAAATTATTTAGTTTTTAATAGTTCGTTTTTTGAATTTTATACTGAATAAGTATAAGTTGAGTCTCAGAAGTCGAGCTATCAACATAAAAGCAAATTTTGAGCATACCTATAGAGTATTCATATTTTTTTTTTAGCGAATAACATACAATTCAAATAATTCCCATTTAATAACTTTTCACTCGAAAACGGTTGGAGATACGAAAAAATTACAAGTGTCAAAAAAGTTTCCAAATTTGAATGAAGATGACGAAAATTGATTGTACGCTGATCAGTGGCTTACTGCAAAAAAGTTTGAGAGGGCAAAAGGAGACATGGTCTCGGAAAAGAAGACACCTTGTGAATTTCAGTTGAAATCTAGGGCGTGTAATGATGGAGGCTGTGAAAAAAGCTTCATTCAAAAACGTCTAGGGAACACTTACCAATATCTTTAAAATATGAATTTGATGATTCGAATTTATAGAAATCTTTCGGTTTTTGTTAGGATGTATTGTATATAATGTATTCTCAAGAAAACAAAATAATATTTGACTCCTCCAAAGCACCTATTATAAAAAAAAATTTGAAATTTGAAAATGACGAAATTTGGTAAAACACAAAACAAAATCCTTAACTAATATTTTAGAAACGATATGGAAGCACTTATATTTTTCAGTACCCAGAAGGTCCACCTCAGTTATTAATGACACTTTGACATCGTCGCGGCATGCTCAATATTAAATTGTCTATTACACTTTAGCCTGTCATTCCAAGCCCCCTGAACTGCCAATCGAAGCTCCTGTTCATGATGGAAGACGTTTTAACGCAGAGAGATTTCTTTTTAGGGTGTCCCACACATGCTCGATGGGATTCAGATCTGGGGAGCAGGATGGCCACGGTAGAAGATCGATATCATTCTCTTCAAGAACGTTCAAGACAACTCTTGAACGATGGTTCAAGACAACTCTTGAACGATGAGGAGGGGCATGATCTGGTTGGAAGAGTGGATTTTGACCCATTGTTTGGAGATACGGTACCACTACAGGTAAAACTATCTCATTTGCGTAAGAATTTCCCGTGAGGTTGTTCTGTATGAAAACGTGGTCAGTTATTCCACCAAGGCGTATACCTCCCCAAAACATCACTGATCCGCCTCCCTGTCTAACAACTTCTCGAGCATGCTGGAGACGGTTTTGCTTTCCAGGTTCCCTCCATATTCGAATTCTTCCCGAATCGGGATAATAACTAAATCTAGATTCATCACTGAAGAGAACTGTGGCCCACCTCTCTTGATCCCAGTTTACGCGCACTTGGCACCAAGCTAAACGAGCAGTGCGATATCCATGGGTCAGTTGTGGAACTCTTAAAGGACGTCTGGAGTGGAGTTGACCTTCGTGCAGTCGATTTCTCACAGTTTGGTCGGAAATTTGTACATTATGAACTCGTGATAGCTCTTGAGCTAATTGAGATGATGTGGTAGTACGATCTCTTCTGGCTTGTAAAACCAAAAATCGGTCTTGGGCGACTGTAGTAATCCTGAAACGACCTGTATGGCGTTCTTCTACGCTACCTGTTTCATTGAAACGCGACCATAAACGGTTTATGACACTTGGGCTACTTCCCAGAACCCTGGATACTTCCCGTTGTGAGCTTCCAGCTTGGAGCATGCCAACGGCTCGTAACATCTCTTCTCTAGTCTAGATCTTTCCATGATCGAATCACAAAACTTGAATCTTTTATTTGTGCTTACAACAGAAACAAAGTGCCAACTAACTGATTTCAAACACTGAATACATGAAATGATTATAAAGCAGCGTCGCATCTGCTGCATTTTTAATTTTTTATAAAAAAAAACTGAAATCTGTTGCGGCACTCTACATAATTTGGTGAGAAATTGATGCAGGTGTTTATTTCTTAGAAAAAATCATCCATATTGATCGTTCTGGATGCGATATATCGATATACAGAAGTGTTCCCTAGACTTTTTTGAGGTGTTTATCTAATAACAACAATATTTCTTGTTGAATTCACGTAATTGAGTTCCTTATTTTTCTTCATTATAGCGATTGGATCTTTGAGAGGGATACTTGTTGAAGTTATTGACATCAAATCAATCATCAAATCAATTAACAGTTGAGATATCTTAACCGTAGTAGTTGAAATATAAGAAACAGCTGGTCGAATAGGGTATCCCGGCTTATGAAGTTTAATGAGTGAATATAATTGAGGAGCTAGTGGGTAATTTACTGTAAGTTTGTTTGGTTGAGTTATCTAGTAACAATTTGATATTTTTCAATGAAATTTCAATTCTATTAACGGCCAGTAGTATACAATTTGATTTTTTCATGTACGTCGAATATAAACTTTGTTTTTCGAAGACGAAATTAATGTTTGTAGTTCAAATAATATTGAAGTCAGAAAATTAGAAATGAAAGAAAGGAAAATTCGTCCTCACCGATTTTTTTCTCATTATTCTTAACTCGTGACAGGGGGCGATGCCCGTCAAGCCACAGATGTGGCTGCCCAAGATGATTTAATGGGTGTGTTCACTCGTTTCTTGAAGAGGGCCAAATAATAAGTCATTAGAGAGATGTTCGATGCAAGCAAGTGCCACAGCACATCAGCCTTGTAAAGAAAAGATTTTTTATGAAGATAGGTACGTGGCGTAGCTAGTTGGTCCTTCTGCTGAGCGAGGTTTTTCTTTGGAACTGAATTCTTTCTGGAACTACGTCTTTCTGTTCTTCAGATCATTTAATATGTACCTGTAGAAAAGAGCCGCCTTTAAGCGAAAGGCTAGATATCACGCATGCTCATCGGGTGGACGATAAGGCGCACTGCTCTCTTCTGGACACTGTCCAATAGATGTAAGGAATGTTTAAATGCGGAGCCCCTCACACGGGAACAGTATTCCAGACCAGGTACACCTGCTGTTATGGCATGAAGTACTGCTTAGCCCTGAAAAGAAAAAGAGTTAAGCAGAAGCAGATTTGGCTATGGCTGACATATGGTCCTGCCAGCAAACTCCGGTGTTGACTGTGATGCCAAGTAGAAGCATGTTCTTTTCTGAGGAAACTTGATGTCCTTCCATGATTAAAGGATGTTCTCCAGTAGTGACTTTTCTGGAAAACGTTGTTGATTGCGTCTTGTTCGCGTTAAAAATTTTCAACCGACCCCATCCAGCTATATTTTTCATGTCTGAATTCAGTGACATGCTGTTGGTACTTCGTCGGCGTGACTCATCAGCAGTTAAGGGACCCTGACGAGAAAATGAGGACACCAGGGTATAGTCCTCCACAAACCCAAAAACTTAGTTTTCGGTGGAGTGGAGCAGATCATTATTCCGCGACAGAAGAAGAGTTGGCGGGAGTATGGAGCCCCGGGAGTATTCCTGCATTAACCATCCACTACCACACGAATCAATCTACTTAGGAGAAAGCTACTAATCCAACCACGCAATTCTTCGGAAAGTCCAAATCAATCAAGGTTGTGTGCTTTTGAGATATCAACAACGATCTCTCTCGATTCGCCATGCTTTTCGATTGTTGATGTTCACAAATACATAACGTATGCAAGGAGTTGTACTCTCGCAACTTTTCAACACTCCGGAAACGTGTGGCTCTCATAAGAAATCTGAAACAGACGATTAAGAACAGGTGGTAACTCTGGAGTTACATTTCTTGAAAACAGTTGGTGGTATTACATCAAGACCCTTTGCTTTCTTACAGTTCATTTGTTGAAAAACGCCCCTTACCCTAACCTTAGCAATCTGAACTTAAGATAGAACTGACATCTCTAATGAAAGGTTAGAAGTATGACTTCCCAAAGTTGTTGCTGACTGCTTTCGTCATAGACCAGAACTGACGAGTTTCACTGGTCTACTCCAAGAGTCTATTTCTAATTCTTTCATTGAAGTAGGTTTTCGCTTCATCAATTGTTGAGTTGCAAATGTTCCTGAAACGCACATATTCAGGTATATTGCAATCTGTTGGATTTTTCTGCCAGTTCTTATAAGGCATGCTCTTAACTGTGACAGCTTTTTGACAGTTTTTAGTGTAGAGGTCCATGCCTGCAAGAATAACTTCTGTAACGGATTCAGTGCAGACATTGATGCAGGATCTGAGAAACAGAAGTCAGTAAAGGAAATATATTAGGAAAACTCGCGCAGATCCTCCCAGCTGGATCGGTCATAATGCCACATCTGCCTGGAAGGCGTTGGGTCTTTATTGCTTGTCTGTACGAAATTATCAATGGCAGAAACAAGTTAGGGGTCGGAGTTGCCTAAGGGTGCTGAGACATGTAAACGGAAATCATCTGGATCTGAAACAAGAAAAGAATGGAGAATATTTGGGAAAGTTGTGGATGATAGCAAAGTCTTCATTTGCCTTCCTGCTTCATTAGTTTTATTTGACTGTTGGAGCCAGTTGATGTTTTGGACGTTGAAGTCTACCATTGTCATCACAGTTAGGATCGTTAGAAGATCAATACAGACAAGAGAGAAACATGGTTTTGTTATTCGTACAGATTTTGAACCATGCCAGGTCGAAAGAGTTATCCTTTAACGTATTCTCTCTTTGGAATGTGATCTCCGTTCTGGTAAAAACACAAAACCTTCTCTTACACCGAAGCAACTCATAGCCATTGAAAAAGAGATAGGTGGTGTATGTTGTTGGCATTATTTGAGTTTCCGTTAGAACTAGGACATGAGGCTGCGTGTCTTGTAAGTGCTGCTGTACTGCACTCACATTCATGTTGGTGTGTCCTAGTCCTCTTAAGCTGCAAAACTCAATAACGAATTGGCTTCTTTCATGTGTCCTCTAGAGGAGAATTGTTAGTCGTATTCCCAGTTCCCCACGGACATCCGACAGGGGAACTAGTTTACCTCCAAATATTTTTATCCCAAGCGGGCTCATGATATTTTATCTGAAAAATCTTTCCCAGTTTGGAGGCCTTCTGCCAAGCATCCAAGACTGTCACAAATGACCAATTCACGAAACCTATACCATGATGAGTACGGTTTGAATTGGCACCATCCGGACTGCGTGATATCCGGACATAAACTGCATTGAGCATAACTTCAAGGTCTTCAATTTCTTCCTTATCTGCTTGTGTCCCGAAACGACGAAATTTATGAAAGATTCTATGATTTATATAAAATTATCTTGGAAGCTAGCAGAATTGCCTTCGTGAGTTACTAGTAGCTTGCGATCGACAAGTTGGCGATCACTGATTTAACCAAAACCAGAGAGAAAGCGAAGAATCATTGACCTAATAAAGGCTTATGCTAATTCATCGTCTGAGATGTAATATTTAGATAATTCAATCTAAACTCGAACAAGGGTTCAAGACAAATATGAAATCTTATTCTCGAACGGAAAAGCATGATTCACTACTGATGTTAAGAGGATGTGGGCTCATCCATGCGATACTAATCCGAATGTCTGGCATTAAAATGAAATCTTATTCGAAATATAGAATATATAATTGGCCACCAAATGGGGCGCACATAATTTCAGTCGTGGAATTATTTTTTAGCGCCGATAAGCTTTTAATTAGTGGAACCATTAGAATTGGTACATAAATCACGCGAGCGTATCCTCTTTCTCGAGCACCCGAAAATCCATGTAATTGAGAGCTGTTTGAACATAAATTGAATATTTTCTTGCAGTGGAAATACTTTATACAGGGGTTGCTTTCAATGCCCTCTTATGAAAACTGAAGGACATCCAATAACAAAACAAACAAATAGGTCTGGAGAAAAAACGTTTGTTAACCTTCCAGCGGGCATGCGGACGGCTTTTTTCGAAAACCTCTCTTTCATGGTGATGAGGCTGCATCCCCGTAAATCAGAGCGGAATTTGACAATTCGTCGCTTTGATTTTAACGCGAACTAAATTTTTTCAGCTTTCAAAATGAAATGTAAGAACACTTTTATTTTGTTTTATTAATTATTTCACATTACTTTGATGTATGTATATTGTACTTTTAAATATAGGTTTGTTTCCACCTCCCCCCCCCATAAACTAAATGCAATCACATAGTTCGCAATTACTCATTAGTTTGTCCCTTTTGGGTTTTTAGGGAACGAAATTACCATAGACCGGAAGACATCGCTCGAATACTCCGAGAATTGGAGGACGAAGATTCAATGCAAGATGGGGATGAAGACATAAGGGAAGATGCAGATGTCCCGGACTACGAGGAAGAAAGGATTGGGGATGACTTGACATGATGACATGACAGTGATTCGGATCAAGAATTTGAAGCAGCCAATGTAGAAGGTGACCTCGATTAGGTGAAAACTTTCAGATTTATATTGAGCTTTATAATAAAAACCTGCCAAAGAAACACAGCATTAAGTTTTTAGGGATGATTCTCACTTGAAAAGAGCATATAAAGAGGCTGGCTGTAAAATGCAATGGCAGACTGAATGTATTGAAGGCTATATCGAACAAGGACTGGGGCTCGGATAGGAAAACCATGCTGACAGTCTATATGACATTAGAAAGATCTAAGCTAGATTATGGTTCAATAGCATATTCTTCCACAAAAAGCTCAACACACAAAATTCTAAACAAAATACACAACAAAGCATTAAGGTTAATACTAGGAGCTTTCAGAACAACCCCTATAGAGAGCTTATACTGCGAAGCAGGTGAACCATCTCTCCATGATAGAAGAACTTACCTTAGAATCACATACGCAATGAAAAGTCAATCAGATCCGAAAAATATAACATACAAATATGAAGACAATGACAAATTCATAAACTTATTTTCCAACAAACCACGAACACCTAAACATTTTTATCATCAAGTGCGGTCCGATCTCTCAACACTTAACATCACTCTTCCTACCCGTGTCCCTTTAATGTGTGAAATCTCTCCTCCTTGGACTATAAAACAGCTAAATATAATTTCCACCCTGATACAATTCGACAAATATTCAACAAATAGTAACATCATTATACAGAATCTGCGAAGCATAATGAATAGCTACGAGGGTTATACCGAAGTCTATACAGACGCATCCAAATCCGAGGCTGGCGTAGGTTGTGACATCTCTGCTAAAATTCACTTTACCATCACAAAGCAACGTGTACACTGCTGAACTGTTCACTATACTTCAAGCCTTAATACGCACCAACTCTTCTCAAGAAGAAAAATTCATTATCCTAAACCGATTCACTCAGCTCCCTTCAGAAACTCAAGAAAATATTCTCCAATAACATCATCGCAAATAAAATAAAACAAGAACTAGAAAAGTCCCGAACGAAAGAAATCATTTTCATCTGGGTGCCATCAAACATAGAAATTTCAAGCAAAGAAGAAGTTGACAAACACGCTCGTGAATCCATCAGTGACGAAAACGTAGTTCGGGGAGAGACTTAGTGACTAGTGACCTGAAGAAGACAATCAGTCGAAAATATCATGGCAATATGCCCCAGAGAGAAGACTATATCAGATTCCCGATAATATTAAAGAAGCACTTAGACCAAATTGCAACTTTGAAAATATTATCAAGTACCCACAAGCTGTAAACAATGAAAATATTTAAATATTCTGTTACCCTATTGTACCTCATATATCTAATCTAACCCCCGGGTTGATGCGATCTTTGTTAAATAAAAAAAAAGATATGGGTAAATGAACCTGTGGCACATACTTTCGAAACAAGGTCAAAATACATTATCTTTTCCTGCACCCAAAGGGTCGTTCGTCACTGTATGTCCGAGCTTGAATGTTTTTTCTAATCATATCCCCGGACATCAACGAAGACATTGCACAGAATACTAACATTTACATACAGAAGGAGAGAAATGAAAACCCAGAGAGTTGAGGTAGAGATTTTAGATTTACCAATAAAAATGAGACCTTGGCCTTTTTTGGAGCTTTATTTTTATTTTTCACAACCAACGGCAACGGGTGTACTGATATTGCTGACTAATTTCAGCGAAAAACGTTTCCGGTCATTACTAAGATGCATAGGATTTGATGACATTACCTCAAGAAACCAAAGTATGGAGAGTGACAGATTAGCCCCAATTCGGGAAGTTTTAAATAAATTCATTCAAAATTGTCTGCGTTCATTTGCTCTAGGAGAGTTCGTAACCATCGATAAAAATGTTGGTAGCTTTCCGTGGTCGTTGCCGTTTCATCCAATATATGGCGAAAAAGCCTGCTAAACATGGAATAAAAATCTATGCCATTGTAATACTCGTACCTTTTATACATACAGCATTGAAGTCTATTGTGGTCAACGAAATACGGGCCCCTTTGCTACCTCGAACGAGCCTCATGTTGTCAGATCGATAAAAAAGAGTAAAAAAATGTTACTACTGATAACTGGTTTAGCAGTTATACGTTAGTTGCTGGATTGCTAAAAAATGGGTTGACCTCCTTGGGAACCCTAAAAAGCAACAAAAGAGAGATTCCTCCCCAGGTTGTTAAAAAACATTCCAGGTTGGTGCCAGGAAATTACATATTTGGTCCCCAACTTGATAAAACATTGTCCATGGTCACCACGAAAAAAAAAACTGAGTACTTTTTTTGTCCACTATGCATGACGAAACGGACAAACCTAATCATATCATGGACTACAATGCAACAAAAGGGGGTGTAGACGCTGTTGATCTGATCTGTACTCGATGCTCTACTTCTAGAACAACTCGAAGGTGGCCTTTAGTCATTTTTATCGACTCCTTGATGCGACTGGAATCAATTCCTTCAAGATATTTAGAGCCAATAATCCTAATCTCAAGACTGTAAAAAGAACATTTATATTCATCTTTGCTTTGTCACTCATGGAGGAAAACTTGAAACAAAGAGCTACACTCACTAACCTTTCTAGAGATATAAAGGTTTTATTGTTGTGATGAAAATACCATAGGAGAATAATTAATCATTTCAGATTAAACGATGGCCCTTGTGTTTCAGTAAATTTTCCTGTTTATATATTATATGCCTCCTTATGGTTCCATATATCAGAGAGTAATAAAATGAAGATTATGATACTATTAAAATAGATCATATATCAGACATCGACTCTTATATGTCTTGCAGAGAACTCAAAGTTTTCCACATCAATATACGAAGTGTATCCAAGAATTTCGATGAGTTGATACTTCTTGCACAACTATCACATGATTTTGATGTTTTAATTTTAACAGAAACCTTTGTCATTGTAGATTATAGTGTTTCAATATACCGGGTACAATTCTTTTTACTACTACGAAAAATTCAACAGCAATGATGGCGTTCTGGTTCTCGTTAAGGAAACGTTGAATTTTAGTCACAAAATTGTTGATGTGGGAGATATTAAAGCTTTAAAGAGTGACCTCAAAAATTTTGAAATAATTTTATAAAAGAGCAAAATATAATTAAACCAATAGCAATCAATAATGGTTACAGCGCTAGTATGATTGAGACCATGATTTCAGGCAAAAAAATTCAAAAAGCAATCCAGGAAGTATTTCCAAGTTCTAAAACAAAATACAACAGCTTAACTTATATTGGTAATCCTAGTCATTCCTTTCGCATTATAATTTCAATATAGCATTCCGAACTGATAATTCTTTAGGCCGACATATCAAAAACTGCAAATCTAAAATTGATAAAGGTAATAAATCCGGTGTTTATAAACTGTCTTGCGGGGATTGTAATAAAATTTATAGTAGTAGAACTTTCAGAAATTTCAAAGTTAGATTATCCGAGCACAAACGTAGTTTTAATCATCATAAATCAGATTGCCATCATTCTAATCATTCACTCGAAGAAAACCACAACTTTAAGGATGATTTTAAAATTTTACACAATGAAAATAATAGGCAAAAATTCAATTTATGGGAAATTCTGGAGATTAACAAAGGAAAGAATTCAGGTAGGTTACTCAATAGTCAATTAGATCTCTAAATCCTTCTCACTTACTCAATCTTCTCAATTCATAAAGTAAGCAACTCCGAAGGGTTTTCCACCATACCCTTTTTACTTGTACCTAATGTAATATTAAGTGGGAAATAAGAATATTATATGTGGATTAACTCTGTTCATTAGTTTGTATCTATCTGATGAAGCCACAGTGTGGTGAAACCGGTTTGGTAATATAGTGAAAATCTAAATACCATAGTTTTATTTCATTGAAAATATGTATATCGATTCTCATCAAGTAACGACCTCCTCAATCAAATTATCAAAAATTAACATAAATGTGTTGTTTCATAAATTGCCAGACGTTTTTAAAGATTCAAATCATTAGTTCCCAAGTTATCTGTAACTTATATTCGCTCAAAAGTAAATGTTTTTGAAAATACAATACATTGTTGATACTTTGAGTCCCACATGATGTGAACGTCAGCTAATTGATATTACGCTGTAAAATTTTGTGGACAACCACCACAGCTGACTCAGTCTATTTTTTGAATTTACAACGAACCAGAATTTTGAAAACTTTGAATAGTTCGACCCAATAGTTAGTTCTTTCGATATTTTGAACGCCTTGTACTTTGGTATGCGAAGTTTAATAAATCTCAAAGTGACACTTCTCACCTGTCAGAATATCCAGAATTCACTTCGTTACTATTTCTAAAATAGAATGTCCGAAGGAAATATTCCATAATAGTATATTAATGATTTTTCGGAAATTCTATCAGAGATAGATCTTTTAAGTTAACTTCACGCCACCCCTGTTTCAATTTGAATTGATTATTTGTATCAGAGCTTTATTGGGGAAATACCAACATCACTGATCACGGATTTATGTTTGTTATTAGACATACCGATAGTCAGAAATTTGCAGTGAGGGGCCTCAATTGATATGTTGTTATTTGAAATATTTGGAGAATCCAGTGAAAAATTCAATACGAGAGAAAATTGATGAATTAGGTGTGAATGAAACAAGAATGCGGTTTTCTTTACTGGATGTAATTTATTTTCAACGTAATCCCATTTTAGGGCTATAAACTTGCTTAGGTCTTGATGCCCTGTCTGATTTCCGCATCTGTTGGAAATATCCAGCCTCCAAATCCCATTTTCATTGTTTGGAAACAAATAGAAATTACTTGAAACCAGGTCAAGAGAATATGCTGAATGAGGAAGAAAATCATATCGTAATAATAAATGAATAATTTATTGCAAAAAAGTTATTAAATTTGTTGTTTAAATTATTAAATTTCAATTGAAAAATTAGGAAAAAAATATGGTGTACAAGGTGTCCCAAATTTGTTTTCCTTGAATGGTAATTTCTGAGCTAATAGAGATAGAAGAATGTGATTTCATCGAAGTGATGTTACCTTATGATGAAAAAATAGATGCAGAAAACTTTCATAGCTTCTTCGTTTTCGAGATATAAGGTGATTTTCAAAATCTTCAATTTTCGAGTACCTCTCGTATCTCGGTTATCCTTCAACATGGCGCAATGGTAGGGTTTCATCAAGTTTTAATGAAAACCGAAAATTGTATAACTTTTTTATCATTTAGCTGGTAACTCTTTGTTTATCCACCGAATTTACACAGAATGATTGAAATACGAAGTCAGTGACTATTTGAATCTCCCGCGCAGTTACTTCAAATGCAACAGTGCTGCCGTCAAATGTAATCTATCAGTGGGCAACTTTATAATTTTGAGAAAGCTATGTCGTACAGCTAGTGTTTGATAGCCGTTCAAAGCAAACAATCTCGCGAATTTTTACGAATAGGGAAAAAAGTGAGTTTTGTGTGCTGATTAAGCATTACTTTTTACGAAAAAATCCGGCACTGAAACTGAGGAAAGACTTGATAAATAGTACGGGGACTCGGCGCCATCAATTTCAATGGTTGAGAAGTTCCTTTGTGGTCGTACCAGCACTAGTAAGGTCAAACGTTCAGGTCGTCCGAAAGAAGTGATCACGCCGGAAATCGTCGACAAAAAGTGCGTGAGTTGGCTTATGCTGTAGGTACCTCATTTGAACGGTAAATCATATTTTACACGAATATTTGGACATGAAAAAACTATCCGCGAGATGAGTGCCGTGATTGCTCATACTCGATCATAAGCGCAATCGTGTGACAACTTCAAAAGAGTGTTTATGTTACTGTGGATGAAACATGGACCCATCACAATACGCCAGAGACCAAGAAATAATCGAAACAGGATCAAAGAAGGCCAAACATAGTCTATCAGTCAACAAGGTCATGGCCACAGTTTTTTGGGATGCACGCGGTGTCATTCACATCGATTACCTCGAGAAAAGGTAAAACGATCACCGGCGAATATTATTTAAAGCTTTTGAACAGATTCGACGTTGATTTGAAGCAAAAACGGCCGCATTTGGCGAAGAAGAAAGGGCTGTTTTATAAAAACAATGCACCTGTGTGAATTTGTCTAGTCACGATGGCCAAAAGCCACGAATTGATATAAGAAGTGCTTCCCCATCCAGCATATTCTCCAGATTTAGCCACCTATTTTCTGTTTTCAAACCTGAAGAAATGGCTGGGTGGTAAGAGATTTGATTCGAATGAAGAACACCGAAACAAACGAGTATTTTGGGAAAATTGAGAAAACCTATTATTCCAAGGGAATAAAAACTCCAGAAAAACGCTGGAGTAAATGTATCGAGCTAAAAGGTGATTATGTAGAAAAATGAAATGTTTATTTGCCGAGAAAAAATTGTTCTATTCAAAAAGACAATGGTTTATCGAACCACCCTCGTAGCTTTAAGTATGTCCTATGCACTCATTTTAATAGTTAAAACAATTCAGATAAATTATTTAATGTGTTTTCATAAATTTACTACTATTGAGGAGTGATGGAATATTCAAACGTCAAGAGGAACAAATATAAACCCATATCGCCATATTAATCTTCAACTTCAAGCCCGATATAGGTTCAAAGTATGTTGTGTATTGAAAGATAATCGCGTATTATGGTTTCATTAAGTCGAGCAGCTTGAATATTTTTCGAAAAGCTTGATTTGACTTCGAATTCAAACTTTTGATGAATCAAAGGTTTGACTTGACTTCATTTTGGAACCCAAAAGCTTGACTTGACGTTAAGTTTTTTCAAGCTGGTTGAAGGCTTGATATTTGTAAGACAATAAAATTGAGTTCACTTGCTAATCCTTGTTGCCCTACAGTACAGGTGCAATAGAAGTAGGCAGTATCTCTAGTCACACAAAATTTTTGAATTTGCTGCGACACACTGGCATTTCAAAAATTAGTACGTTCGATCTAGCCAATGCATTTCGCTGCGTAACAAGTAGACACAAAAACTCCTCGAGGGAATTTGGTTAATTTGAAGTTAAAAGGGAAGAAATCATTCAGAAAGAATTTCTGTATTCAAGAACACCACTCAATCAAATATTATAGATTCAATTGAATGATTTTTACAGAGGATTTTTGTATCATTCGTTAAAAACCCAATATTCCCTGTAAAATTATGTAGAAAACTGAAATAAATTTATGTAGTGTCGTCACCTAGCGGCCAGAAGTGTAAGTATAATAATCCCTTGATTAAGGTTCACTACATTCAGTGATATTCAGCAGAACCGTTTTTCACAATGAGTGAATCCTCGAGAATCGAGATTGAACGGTGTTTCCCCGAGAACTGAGAGTCGGGGGAGTCCAGGGATTTCCTTGAAACTAGTATGTTTTTTTTTATCTATCCCACTTATACCGGGAGAAATCGGGTGTCGAACGATTTCTACATATCTCGAAATCGGGTCCGCGAAGAGAAATCGTTACTATACGACTTAATTTTCGAATTTGGGACGATTTTTGTGACTTAGATTTTCGAGAAAAAGACCGGAAAAACGGGGGCTGGGCCAGTCACCTCTCCTATAGCCCCTTAGACCGCTATTCAAGCTCGGTCGGCAGTCAACCTAATAAACGTGCCGAAGTCGATATCGTCGGCACAGCTGCTTATTTCCTCGGAGTTTGTATTCTGGGAGTCAGCTTTACCAACGTGTAAAATTTAATGCTCTCTCTCTTCTGAATGAAAATATTGAGATGGAAATAGTTAGTAACTTTTACTTTCACCAACATAATTTCAGTACTACCAACATCTAGAATATAGTGCTCCGTCTCTCTTCTGAATGACAATATGAAACGGAATGAAATATCCATGTGTACAGATCATTTCATTTAGTCTTATATTCGATCTGTCAGATGAAATTATTCCTAATGTTATTTCAATGAAAAGTTTAACGAAACTTGAAATAAACTTTCAAAGGTAAGTGAACGTGGTTTGATGTTAATTCTGTCCATTTTATATATATTTTGTTTAAGGAAAGAGATAACTTACTTCCAAAATTTATAACTTCAACATTTTGAGGTGATTCTAATCCAAATAATGTGATTCAAATCCAAATAATGTGATTCAAATGGAATTTCCTAATAAAAAGAAGTTAAGGAGGCTTATAATTATTTAGTAGTTTTATTTTTGAATTATTTATCGTTAGGTTAAAATCCACCTGACGAAGAGGAAGTATAAAATAGATCCAATGTAGAAAGGTTGGAAAAAAAATAAAAATGATATTCAACCTATTGTGTGGGACCACTTAATAGTACAATCATAAAAATAAGCAAAGAAAACATTAAGTAATAACAGAAAAGTTAATGTTATACATCTCCGAAGAAACAGATGGAGTAGAGGGCTTGAAATTTATCTACGATTCATACCATCAAAATTTATTTTTGGAACTTTTTTTTTCATAGTTGGCATCAGAGCTTGATTGACTTCTGAATACCCAGATATTTTTCTGTGTCGTCTCAATTTGCTCAAAAGGTAATTATTGTGAGTTCCTTCCATTCATAACACATTGTTACTGTTTCTCAGGAAAATTTATCAAGGCTGCTGAAGGAATGACAGGCATTCCTCATTGATTTGAAGTTTAAAGTTTCTCTTTTATAAGTATCTGATAGTGGGAAACATGATGTTCAAATATGTAGAAGTTGCCTACGAAGTTTCAATATGTACAGCCACAACTTTCAATCTAAGATTTATGAAAGTCACAAGAAACATGCTGCTTATGTGAATCATATTTTGGAGAACATTAAACTACTACTTGGAGAATGTTATGTATATTTGACAACTTTTGTTATAGGTAGTTGTACTATACTTATTTTATATAACTGTGTAAAATGAGTACGTTCATCACGTAATATGGAAATATGAAGTTGTTTTAATGTAATTTCTACCTTTCATTTTCATTTCACAGTATATTATAAACTTTCACAAGAACATGAATTGAAGAGAAATAAAATTGAAGAATAGAAATTTCAATTATGAGGGCAAGTTTACAAGAAACTGACTGCTCGAAATCAACTGCCAATTCGAGAGTTGAGGATCTAGGAAATTAATAGTTACAAGAAACAGTTATACCAAAACTGATATATAGTTAACATCATTGTATTGTATATGAAGGTCCTTAGCGTAATTTACAGATTTGTGGATAGTTGAATCTCAATTCTAATTTTCACAAGAACACTTCAATTCAGAAGATGTTTGTTCTTTCTGGTAAGCAAATTGTGTACATTTTGCTCATTTTGAATTTATACGAAATAGTTATGTATAGGGCAATCAGATAAGGTGAAATTTCTATCTACTCAGTTAGGTACGTTTATTTTTCATTTTCTATTTCATTGATATACTTGAGGAGTCATTCCTCCATTTTGCTGTTTTAAGCTTATATTTTTGTGTATTCTAATTCAAGAATCTTTTTCGATTCTTATCCGATCTTATTCGAATCAGAACAATTAAGTAAAAAAACTTAATTTAACTATAGATCTGTATACATCGATCTTTCTGAAGTATATATTATATATGGTGCGCCAGAAAAAACCGGACGTTTTTTTCCGTTATAACTGTCGCAATTTCAGAGTTAAATCATTCGTTCTTGCTTCATTGGAAAGCCAAAGAACCAGGTTTTTCAGAAATTGTATCAAAATTTCACTTGCGGTGAAATCCAATATGGCTGACTCATTCGGTATTGAACAATATTTCAAGATCGCTGGAACGTTTTTTTTCACTTAAAATTCAAATGGGGCATTCAGTCGATAATTCAGTCTTTTCTGAACAATTTGACATATTAATCTTCAAAATATTCCAATAATTGGTAAAAAAGTAGCGTGAAGAATTTTTTTCATTCTGATTTCTAGCTGAAATCGAAATATTTTTTTCACCTCATGGCGTTGGCACTCCTGAAGTTGTTGTGTATATTGAGAATTGATATTTGAGTTGTTGAATTTCTATGCCTTAGGGGTGATTGAACAATTTGTGTTTTTGAATCAAAGTTGGAACTTTTTCAATTTTATCTTATGCTAGGTCAATTGGAGAAAGCTGAGATTTTCAAATTGACTATATCTCTTCGAATTGTGTATGGTTGATGAGTCAGTATCCATAAAACAATACTGGAAGCTGCGGTACCCTGGCAATATACGAGAGAGTTCCATGTAACATAGAGCACTATTAAGTATAAATATCAGTGAATATATGAGGCGTTCCGTATAGATAGAGTTGGATATTAAAAGGCGTTCAGTATATTTGGGGTTTAGTATATTAGGCGTATAGTATATGAGGCGTTCAGTTCATTAAGTGTTTTTGTAAATTAAGCGTTTAGTATATTAGCTGTTTAGTTATAAAAGGCGATCTTGAAGGGCTCACTAGTTATATTTAAATCTTTTTGTCATATATCTTATATCGTCACTTTAAAATGTTACGATATTTATTATACCTACGTTGATATATTTTTGTGAAGGTAAAGATGATAATGCGACAAATTTTCCAAATTTTCGATGTTAAAATCTTTTACGATTTGTTTTTCATGAAATTCTCATCCTTAACAATGAAAATATGAAAAAATGAGTTTATTCTTTAGTAGTTAATTTCCTTATTTCTCTGGTGAAAAGCAAACGGAATGCACTCTGAAGAGTTTCTGTGATCAAAAACTGAGATTCATTTTAAAAACAAAAAGAGTTCCCACAATATGAAAAATAGAACTCTGTTATTCTCATGTTTTCCAATATTACAAGCGGTTTTGAAATATTCCAAAGGTGTTCAATTCGTATTCATATCTTTTGTCAACTATTTGGAGATGTATATTGATTATCAAAACAGAAATATTATTGATTGATTTTAGAAGGAACTTTAGTTATTTACTGATTCATCGATTTTTCACGGTCGCCTATCCAAAAAAGGGATGGAACATCCGATTTATCAAAATAGCTTTTTTTGTCTTCCAGAAAATCAAAATTGTTATAAAATCAAAAGTGTTATATGTTCATTTATAAAGGTTTAAAGGAATAAAATTCGATTACCTAAAAATATTCAGGGTGTTATGTAAGATGCACTTTTTCCATTGCGCCATGTTAAAAGGTAACCGAGATACGAGGGGTACTTGGAAATTGAAGGTTTTGTTGACTATATCTATTGTTTCATCTAAAGAGTAGCACCTCATATCTCTATTAATTTAGAAATTACTATTCAAGGACAACGAATTCGGGACAATGTTCTGAATACATTTAAGAATTAATTTCCGCTAGAAATTTATTTCGAATTGAATTTTTGAACGAGATGGACCTGGATTGTTAATTAGCACAATTTTCAGAACATTATCTTCATTGTGAACAAAAACAGTTCAAATACTAGACGTAGAAATATTTCGCTTGGTGAATCTTTTCTTGAATACATAGTTAATGAGATTACTTGTTTATAATGAATTGTTTGATATCACAAAGAGTAGATTCTCATTAGCTATGTATACCTGAAGGTTTCCACGAAGTAGACAATTTTACGCCAATTATTTGAACATTTGTTTCGGATTACAATTAAGACGAAACCATTGTCCAACTTCAAAATTCATTTCAGAATAAATTTCTAACGGAAATGGTTCTTTACAGTGCACGAGGTACACCAAAGGGTACCCCGATAAGCAATGCCCTCTCTCGAAAAATCTTTTTTTCCCTTGATTACATCATTAGGATGATTAAAAGAAAAGCTTACATCGTAATTTTAGTCTTTCCCCCCGCTACTCCCTCTCCCAAAATTTTTATTATTTCCTCATATTCTGATCGCTTAGAAAAATCATTAACACTGCCAACCACCTCATAAAATATGCAGAGTTTTTCATCAAAATTTCTTCCTTATGCTTAATATCTGGGCAGGTCTGGTTTATACGGTATTCACTTTCTGTTGTTAGAGACTACTTCTTTTAATTTCTTTCAAATGTTCCTCTAAAATCACGAAAATCAGTTTTTTTGCCCTTCAGTGTGGAAAATTCCATTTTCCATATGTCTTTGCGCGCGGGAAACAATGAAAACAATATAATACCATAATATCTTACGAACATAATATCCATGTAAAGATTGTTCCATTAGAAATTTTGGTAGTGATGATTTTTATATACTCTTGTCATTGATTTTACTTTTTAGCTCCGTTTTATGCAAAAAACTCAACTCTCCTTTTCTGCGCTCACGGAAGCAATGAAAATAGTTATGTACTATGTTATACTAAAAAATTAAAGACAACTGAAGATTATTCAACTTCAATTTTTTTGTTACCCTCTTTAGTTATTTTTGACATTTATCTTACTTTCCGCCAATTTATTGCTTGCTGATGTTAAGATTATAATTTACAAAACGTACTTCTGTTGATATTTAATTATTTATGAAACAACCATTGCAAAATAGAACATCCAACTAAGTAATTAATTGCGGGTTGTGCAAGAAACCAAGACTTTTAGTGATTTCTTAGTTTTGTAGGTTATGCTTTCAAATAGCAGTTTCAATTTACTTTTTCTTATCCCGAAACTACTTTAAGATATGTTGTTACCAATTTCTGTGATGAAAATAGTAGTTTTGAGAAGGGCATAACTTATAGATTCTCTGAAATTTTTAATACTTCTGAATTGTTTTAAATTGATTGCGGATTTCATTTCCCGAAATCTCCAACTGGATTAAAGATTGGAAAAGTTCTTCATATTTCTCAATTATTGAATATTGTTGTTGTTGCTATTTGGTTCACTTATTGTGATCAAAAATTAGTTTTTGAATTGATATTCAATATTATTTGACGTTTTCAACCCTGCGAGCAGCACGAAAAACTGACACGCAAAAGCCTATCTTCAAATTAAAATAAAAATAATGAAAATGAATTTCAGGGAGTTGGAAAGTTTCATTAAAAATTTTTTCTTCTTCAAGAATCTTTTTTTCTTGAATATTAATAATTTCTGAGATATGAAGTTTGCAATTTTTCATGTGCAGTATCAATATTCTTCCCATTTTCAACATGTCGACTAGACTTTTAATTGAAAGAAAGATGGTCGAAGCGGGTTTGGATAGAATGAATCTGATAAAAATAAGACTTCTTTTTTACTCGAATGAAATTTGAAGAGTATAATTCAACAACATTTATAAGACATCGACTTAAATCTTTAGGTGAAAAGACTCTGTAATACTTTTGAAAATGTGTCATGGGAGACTCTCCGAAGTATTTATTTCAATTTCAGTTCCATCACAAATACTGAATTCCTATTTTCAGGTTAATAAATATTCATTTATAATCTAATATCATTGTGTAACTGATCATTTGGATGAACGAAATAATTCTGTTGATAATCCTTCAATTATTCTAATAAATAGAACAAATTGAAGTAATATTTGTAATTGACTCACTCATTTTGGTCAAATATTTTATTGATTTACACACATTAATCGTGATTCCATTCACTCAATTAATTATCTATATTATTTGAAACACTCCTCACTTAGAGTATAATAAAACGAATGCATGTGCACATGAGATGGAAATTGGATTCGATTTCACACCACTTTTACAAATTCGATGTAACCAACAAATAAGGATCGGTTCAGAATTCAGTTGGCAAACTGAACTTTAGAACATTGGGAAGTATTCTCCCACGAACAAACACCTACGCAAAGGGCGTGCGACTCCATCGTGGGCGATTGATAAATACAGTCTGTCTAGCTTGCAGCAAGGTTGTGCACCCCAAATATTACGTTTGAATTGCATAGATTTCATTTGCTTTTCTTGGGTCTAATTGGTGTGGTTTTATTATTTTAATCTTCTTCGTAGATTTTCCAGACAGGATGATGTTTGTTTTCTTGCATTTTGTAAACGTGAACACTATTTGATTCTAGAGAAGAGGGAGAAAGAGCCCGAGGAAAAACTCTTTCTCGCCCGTCGCTGCTGCATTAGTAACAGTTAGTCTGCAAGTGTTTTGTAAGAAAAATGGAAAATGGAAACAGAATGATCGTGTTATCGTTTAATTCCTTTTCTTATCCAGATATTGAACAGAAATAGCAGCAGAAGAACATCGTGTCAGAAATACTGAATGGATCTTTATGTTTGATATTAATAATAATAATAATTCACCCAGCGCTGGCAGAATTCTTGAAGGCAACGATGGAACACTGCTGCACGTCCCTCCAGGTCAACATAAACAATAAGTCAATTAAAACCGACGAGATACCTATACGTCGTGGAATTTTTCAAGGAGACTCTTTGAGCCCCCTATGGTTCTCTTTAGCTATGAACCCATTGTCCTCAATTCTCAATAGAACAGGATACGGATTTAGGATAAAAACAGATAGGAATTATCATACAATCTCCCACCTGCTGTATATGGATGACATCAAATTATATGCTTCGAACAAGAAGCAATTGGATGATTTGCTGAAAACTGTCAGTACGTTCTCGGCAGATGTTCATATGAAATTCGGAATTGAAAAATGTAAGACCCTGAACATTCAAAGAGGGAAAGTCGTAGATGGTGAAACACAACTTCCAAACGGTGATATTATACAGTGCATGAGGGATGGCGAAACGTACAAATATCTAGGATACCAACAAGCCAGATTGCTAGACCAAAAACAATCAAAGGAGAAGATTCGTTCAGAATACAGTCAGCGTCTGAAGACTGTGCTGAAATCTCAGAGAATTCTTCTGTGCAAAAACTCTCACTTCTGACCTCCATAGAGTGGTATCGTTGGCTGATAAGTGATATACACCTCTAAATCTTGCTATCAGAGATGACCTGCTGAATCTACCTTTCCTATCAGATACTGAAAAGCAAGAGCGATGGTCGAGAAAGGAATTGCATGGACGACATCACCATAAGTTTAATCAACCACACATCGACATAGAAGCCTCCAACAAATGGTTGATGAAAGGAGAATTATTCAGATTATACTACGATAGGCCTGTTATCACTGACAGAATGGTGACGAATAATAGGCCGGACATAGTGGTATATGATAAGAGAACCAAAACAGAAATGCTGGTGGATGTCGCCATAGAGAAAAAGTCCAAATACACAGACCTTGCTATTGAGATCAAGCAGATGTGGCACCTCGAGAAAATAGATATTGTTCCTGTCATCGTATCCTCCACTGGGTTAATACCCAAAACTTTGCATGATAGCCTTAATAAATCAGAATTGCATAAGAATACCTATATAGAAATGCAAAAAGCTGTAATTCTTAACACATGTAGGATAGTTAGGAAATTTATGTCAAGTATATTGTAATCGAGTATATTCCCTTTGATTGCTGAATCTGGGAAAGGTAAATCATATCCAGCTAACAGCTGAGATAGTGCATAAGTCCACGATAATAAATAATAATAATAATATTACAATTTTGTGTGTACATAAGCATTGATGTTAACTTCAGTTGAATATGTTGATGGCCGACCAGAGCGGGGCAAATCTTCCACCACATCTCGGCCGTTGTTGAATGCACTGTACTGCTCATATAGACGTGTTTTTGATAAATTCTATTCACCGTTAGCCTTCTGTAATATTTTCAGCGATTCGGCATACAAATTCCATTTGCAATACAAAATTTGAGACGAATTCTTTGTTCGATATTCTCATCTATTGTATAAATCGTAAAACGCACTCTTGATAACTGACAAAATCAAGCACTGTTAACAAACTAAATGACAAGTCGCATTTGAACTCCACATCAGTATAGGAAACAGTTTTGCCAACTTAGCAACAACAAAAATTTTGACAATCGTTTTAAGCAGATATTTTGAATAATAAATTCTGGGTACGTTTTCGACAGAAAGTATAATAATTATTGTAATACAGAACGCATTGAAAGATATATGGCTATTACGTATTGAAAGAATACATGGATGCTCTGGTTATTATTTAAAGTAGAAAAAAAATACATCTCTATGAGCTTTTTAAACAGGGTGCCTCAACAAAAACTAAACAGAAGCTATATCTAGCAGGATATTCATTTTTGATCAAAACGCAAAATTTTTGTTTTAAGGGGGACATCTTTTGGGGTACAAAACTGGCCTGAAATATCAACCCCCTAAGCGGGGGTTGCAATCCTTGAACATTTTGAATACGGAAGATGAGTTAAGTGATAACTCAAAAGAAAGGTGGTATCTTTGTCTACATTGCCTTGAACGAATTTTCATTTTTAATTGAAAACTGTAAAAGATACAGGGTGAGCAACTGAAAGATAGGGAAGACTACTTCCCTGAGACTATTCAAGTTTCAGTGAAGTAAAATGGAACATATCCATGCTGATCAATGTCAGTCATCATCAAGTACCATCCTCATCTCGAATTTCAACCCCTAGAGCAGGGGTGACCATCCTTGAAAATTTAGAAAAGGGTAGATGGGTCGAGTGATACCTCGAAAGAAAGGTATTATCCTTGTCTGCATCACTGTGAACGAATGTTTATTTTTGATTGAAAACTGTAGAAGATACAGAGTGAGCTACTGAAAAATAGAGGAGACTATCTATCGCCCTGAGCTATTCAAGTATTAGTGCAAAAAATGGAACAGATTCATTCCAGATTAAAGGCTGTCATCTTCCAAAACACCATTCACATCTCAAATTTCAACCCCTAGAGCAGGAGTGACTACCCTGTGATATTTTTAAAGCAGAAGATAGGTCCAGTTATAACCTTCTGAGAAAGGATTTTTGTTTGTCTCCACAATGGTGTGCAAGTGTTCGTTCTCCATCAAAATTACTGGGTGAGCAGCTCAAACATTGGAATGATCATGAATCTTGAAAGAAAACGATAAAACTATCAGTCATAGTAACTCCATTGATCTTTGAACATTCGTTGTACGATATGCGAGCATGCATCTGTAGTTGGGTTCACATGTACATGCGTTTTTATCAGTTGACTGAAAGGAAACTTTTTTGTTTTCACAGGTGATACTGTATGATCATCGTCCTCATGTGAAATGACTCTTATTTGACGATACGAATCAACACTACGAATCAGGAATGCAGATGTTACAATGATCAGATTTTTTCAACAAAACAATTGATTCTCAATGTTTTCGTACTTTTTGTATTCAATTTCATAGTCCCAATTTTATTCCACATTAGTTGTGACAATTCTGTTGCATTCATCACATTAGTTTCTCTTCTATTCGAAATTTAGTTTTCATAAAATCGTCATGGTTTACTCGATAGCTGAAAGGGTTGAAATGATTGAACTATTTTTCAGTTCTGATAGTTGCGCGAACAGAACAGCCAATATCTTCAAACAACGCCACGAAGGTGCTAAAGTGACTTCGAAGTATGTACTAGAATTTTCTGAAACTGGATCGGTGCAAAATAAGAAACGCGTAATTGAGCGACCAGTAAGAATTGAAGCTGTGGAAGTGGCGGTGCTTGGTCAAGCGGTGGTTGATCCTACCCTAAGCATGCGGAAATTGGCAGATGTAAGTGCTGTAAACCAAACGAGTATTTTACGCATTCTGAAGAGGCATAAGCTTTATCCATATAAAATCAAATTAGTTCAAGAACTGAACGAAGATGATTTCGATCGAAGACTTCAATTCTGCTTGACCATAAGTGAGAGAGTCATGAACAATCCTCACTTTTTATTTCACTTGTATTTTTCGGACTAACGTACATTTTTCCTGAATGGAACCGTAAACCGCCATAATTGCCGTTATTGGGCAGATTCTAAGCCGCAAATATTCCACGAAATTTACACTCAGCAGCCTCAAAAACTAAATGTTTGGGTTGGTATTTATGGCGATCACCTTATTGGACCGTTTTTCATTCCTGGAAATCTTACCAAAGAGTTGTATTATCAACTATTGGAAAAATTTATCGACCCAGCAATAACGGAGATAATTGAGAATGACCCCCGCTATTCGGAGAACGAGGTTGTATTTCAGCAGGATGGAGCACCCCCGCATTTTGCACAACAAGTTCGAGTATTTTTGGATGATCATTTTCCTGGTCGTTGGATTGGAAGGAGAGGCCCAACGGAATGGACCCCACGATCTCCGGATCTCAGTCCATCAGACTTTTTCCTAAGGGGCCACCTCAAAAGTATAATCTATAAAACTGAACCTGCTGATTTGAACGACCTGAGACAGCGCATCGTGAATGTGAGTGTAACCAAATCACACCTGAAATTTTACAGAATGTCCGTGAATGTTTCACCCAAAATTTGTTTATGTGCATGGAGGTTGGTGGCCAACAATTCAAACATTTACGTTGAGTTTTAGTGACTTCAGTTCCGTTTATTTTATCGGGTAATAAAATACAACTTCCACTCGTTAATTTTCTCCTTTCGTTCATTCCCCTCTTCATTTTCAGCCATTGTATTAGTTTTTTTATCTATTACATTTGAAACCAGATGTCTCAAACGAGTAACTGTCTTTCAAAAGGTGTTTATTAAGTAAAAAAATCAACCCCTGTTTGATACTGGTCGAAGATAGATGGTATACCATGCTTTGCATCTTCAGTCACTTTTCCGTTTTGCATCTTCTAACACCTATGGAACTCAATGAGAATAGAATTATTGCGAGCAGTCATGAAGGCAATCGAAATCCTTTACTTGAAAGGTATCACTGGATCGAAATATTACCCCTTCTCTAAGGGTTGAAATTCGAGATGAGGGTGATTTCGGAAGATGACAGCTTTCGATCTAAAATGAATCTATTCCAGTTTTTCGCACTAATACTTCAATAGTCAGTTTTCAATTAAAAATGGAAATTCGTTCAAGGCGATGTAGACAAAAATACCACCTTTTTATGAGTCATCACTCGTCTCATCTTCCCTATTCAAAATGTCCAAGGATTGCAACCCATTGATATTTCAGGCAAGTATTGCACCCCAAAAGATGTCCCCCTGAAACAAAACTCGTTTTGATCAGAAATGAATATCTTGGTAGATATAGCCTCTGTTTAGTTTTCGTTGAAGCACCCTGTATGTAAAAATTACAAAAACTTGATATTATTCTCCAAAATTCCCTCTAATAGTCTAATAGGGGAAAAACGAAGGATTAATGGCAAAAATAAAAAAGAATTTACACATTTTTTGAGTTGAATCATCTGCAGTTGGCTCTTATCTTTGTAGGATAACATGGTACCACACTATTTCCATCGTTAAATCAGTAAAATTTTAATGGAAAAATCTTTAGTTGGATATTATGTTCGCAGGATATTTCAATATTAAACTGTTTTCTTTGTTTCCAGCATGTCCAGACATATAGCAGGTTGAATATTCCATACTAAATGGCAAAAAAATAGTGTTTGGCGGTTTCGGAGATGGCGCATCTTCAGGAATATTCTGAAAGAATTCGAAGAGATACTTTCCAAAAACTGAAAGTAGATACTGCAGAAAGTAAAACTGCTCAGGCTTCCATTAAAGGAAGGGAGAAAAAATTCAACAAAAAAAATATTTTGGGGGTTCTTGCCAAAGTAACTCTGATTCATAGTTCGATATCCTTGAATTTTAGATATGTTACAGATTATTTAACACTGTATTACAATTGACATTAGTAATGTGTGAAAATACATTTCAAATAGCTATATACGAGGGTGAACCAAAAATGTTCTTCTTCACGAATTTTGAATAGTCCTGAAGAATTTCTGAGCTGAATTCTGTTATGAAGATGAACTAAATTCATTCTCCATGACGCAGTCTTCAATTCGTGAAGCTAACTGATTTTTTGCAAGATATACAGTTCTTTTATCAGAATTGTCAGTAGGTATAGCAAATGTTTGGTTTTACGGAAAAAAATTAAGTGGTAAACACATGAATATAAGAAAAAGGAGTTATTATTTAAACACCTACTGAGTAGCTAGTGTTACTCCCTCGAGCTTTATTCACGACTTGAATGCGTCTTGGCGTACCTTCAATGAGATTTTGGATATACTGCCCTTCTTACCCACTCTTCTTGCAGAGCCCGACTTTATTCAATCAGCTGCTGCGCAGCAGATACGCGCTTTTTTAACCTTCTACCCATCGTGTCCAATCTATGCTTAATCTGCTTGAGATCAGGCCTTCAAGTATATCAAGGTAATCACTTACTAATTTTGCGGTATGAGGTGTGGCATTATCCTGCATTAACATGAAGTTTTTGCCCATGTTATAGCTGAATGGGTCGACTTGAAGCCTGGATGTTTCTCCTTGGCGTACGTGTTCCTCTCATGAGAAATAAAATGAAAAATATAAATTGAGCTTTTGCGAGAAACCACCGCATATTCATAACACCAGTTGATGATCTAATTTTGCGAGTTACGTTTGTTTTTCTTGCATTTGCAGTAATAATGCAACGCGAATTATGAAATTTCACCCCGGCAGAATGTGATAAAGCAGTGATTTTAGATGACCTAGGATGGAATGTCCCATTCAACTGGTTCCAAAATGATTTGCAGGTACAAGAAGACTGGTAGGCATGAAATGGACAAGGACGACCACGAGCAACAATGGTGATCCATGACCGTTATTGAAGGAATTCCTCCCTGAGACAACTGTTCGCTGCTAATAGACTCCTTCAAGTGCAGCTTCGACAGAAAGGTGGAGTACAAATTAGTACTGAAACGATACGACATCGTCTCATGGAATTAGCTTTGAGGCCTTATGCCGCAGCGCCATACCCAGCTTGAACCGAGCATATAGAAGAGTCCGATTGAATTTTGTCAAGGAACATCAATTGGTTAGAAGCTGAATGTGAAAGAGTTTTGTTCACAGATGGGTCGAGATTTCATTTTTCTTATTGCGGTATACGTTTTCAAGTGTAAAGACGTCGAATAAGAGATATGCCCAGTGCAACTTCTTACATACGTCACAGATAATCTAGAAGAACATATTGTACCATTTGTGGCAAATTTGGACCACCTCAATCCCATCAAACATGTCTGGGACATTTTCAATAGTAGAGTAAGAAGCCAGCAAAACCATTCATCTACCGTAAATTATCTTCGGATTAGACTAAACGAAATTTGGAACGAAAATGGATGTCATGCAGGATTTCTATTCAGTGTGAACAGGTTTTTTGAATTTATTCTAAAAACTTTACATTTTTCATTATTAATTTTATTCCAATTTCTATGAGTAACATTTTGATTTCTATCATTCTCAAGCATTCCTTTGTGCCGGTGGATTAATGAAAACATAATTTTTCAACATATCTAAACTCTTTCTGAATAAATTTGAATTTTCGATTTTATGCGTTAATTTTGCGGCTCGGTGTACATTAGGGTGTATCGTTTTTGACTTTTTTTCGAAATTCAAAAAAGTATAGTGCGGAAAAGTTGCATTTGGTGGCACCGAGCATCTGTGATTTTTTTCAGAATTCTTGAACAATACCTAGGGGTCGCGCAATGCCCTTAAAGTTTCTTCTGTTGTATATACGCAACCCGCACAACAATTTTGCGATTTCAAGTGTTCAGAGGTCTAAAGTCGATTTTCTTGCAGTTTGTTTATGTGTATTTGTTGTCTTTGTGGTATAAAGGAATAAAAGACTACGATGAAACGAATTAGAGGAAGAAAACAAGAAAATATAAATACCAGAGTGCTATTTTTCTCGTATTTGGTTCGGTAAGGTTCTTTATGCTGAGTGCGTCAAGCAGGAACAGGCTACTCTTTTCATATTAAATGTCAAGCATTGGCAACACTGGGAGTGGGGTAGCTGCATCGTTTCTTGGCCATATTTCACCTTCATCAGGGTCCGCTGATGATATCGTCAAAAGTATGCGATTTATTTTTGATCAACAGAAAATCGATATTTCTAAATTAGCAGTGCTGGGATTTGACGGCACTAACGTCAATACTGGTCGAATCCAAGGTGTGATGCGACTTATAGAGATAGCTATGAACGCTTCTGTGCAGCATGTTGTTTGTCAACTCCATTTGAACGAGCCACCTTTCCGACATCTCATGCGATATTTAGACGGAGAAACTAAAAATCCACGAGAAACCGGTGGACCCATTGGAGAAGCTATTTTACAATGCGAAGATCGACGAGTGACGAAGTTTGACGCCATCCCCGTTAATTGGATAGAAAACACGGAAGGTCTGACAGATATTAGCACCGATCGGAAATACCTCCTACGTTTATGTACCGCTGTCTCAAGTGGACATTGTCCAAAAGAACTCAGCAAGCAGAAAACAGGTCCTGTTGTACAATCTAGGTGGTTAACAACAGCTAGTAGAGTATTACGATTATACATTAGTACCGAAAAGCCTTCGTAGGCGATTCGCCAGTTGGCTTCGTATGTAATGAAAGTTTACGCTCCCGTTTGGTACTCAGTAAAAAAAGAACCCTCGATTGCCCAGGGTCCAATACATTTATGGAAGTTGATTCGACTGTCACGCTACCTGCCTCTCAAACTGCGTAATATTGTGGACTAGGTTATTCAGAACAATGCCTATTTTGGACACCCGGAGAATGTACTGTTCGCTATGATCAACGATGGCAATCCCGACACGAGAGCTCTTGCTTGAAGAAGAATTAAAAAGGCAAGATCGACGAAGACAACACGGAAGGGAATACGCGCCTTCGAATTTCCCAAATTAAAGTTCAACGCTGAGCACTACTACGATCTCATAGACTGGTCTTCGCACCCTGTGACCGAGCCCCCTCTAACCCGATCACTATCACCCGAAGAAATAGAAAAAAATATTAGGAGTCAAGCATTCTGTGATAAGGAATTAACCGCTTTCCCCTGCCACACTCAGGCTGTCGAAAGGCTGGTAAAATTAGTAACAGAAGCTTCTTCCTCTGTATTTGAGCCACAATCTCGTGACGCGTACGTGAAAGCAAAACTGGAGTCCAGACAACGGATGCCATCTCTACATACCAAAAAGGACTACGCCGTTGCACAAGAACAGCGGAAGCGTCCATAGGAAATTCTGATTTTCAAAATTTAATTTTACCAAAGCTGCTTTAACGTTAAATTGTATCCATGCTTTATTAACACTTGTTTGTAACATATTATGTTACATTATTGAATTGGCTTTAATTGTATTAATCTTCCATTATCATTTAATCCCAACAAAGCAAATATTATAATTAAAATTTTAATTTATAATGATGTTTAACTCTAATATTGTATTGTACAATAAAAGTAAAAAAAGGGCCTAAGAATACAGCGAAATCCTTCTTTCATTTATATTCCATAAAAAAAAAAACTAAAAACAAGAGAAAGAGTTCAGAAATGTGAATTTAGAACCCTAAAACAGCTTGAAAACGCAAGATTGTTGTGCAGGTTACCGATACACAACATAAGAAACTTTGAGGGCATTGCGCGACCCCTAGGCATTCTTCAAAAATTCTGAAAAAGATTCACAGATGCTCGGTGCCACCAAATGCAACTTTTCCGCACTATACTTTTTTGAATTTCGAAAAAAAGTCAAAAACGATACACCCTAGTGTATATCTAAGAGAGATTCTTGGAAAGGAAAAAACATAATAGATGAATTATTGAATATTTCTCGAGAGTAATAAAGCCACCTTCTTTCTGAACAAAATTGGTAGTGATTGATTCACAAATAAAAATACCGAAGCGTCAAGCACACCCAAAGAACAAATCAGAGAATCAGCTAATTATTCAATTTTGCATCAAAACAGATGGTGAGATAACGGTCGCTAGAATCCCGAGGGAAATTAAATCACTTCATGAATACATCCGAACATATTCGAGCTTTATACTTTTAAGATTCAATTAAAATTTCAATCCTTCATTTCACTTGAGTACGTTTCCTTGTTATATCTAACTTTAATGGTCCTGTTCGTCACTTTTAATTTATCTTATCTGCTCAAAAAAATATTTTTGTGGAACTGTCATCTTTGAAATACTCATTAAAATTTAGTCTGCTTATCGAGGAATGCTTTTCGCTGAGTAATGCCTACGTCTGCGAGGGAGCAACCCAAACACGGGCAGACGATAATGGAATCTACGAAAACGAAGTTGTTAAGAAGACATGTAAATTCTCTCCTGGATAATAAGGGTTAAAAACTCATAAGTAAATTCGGTCTCGGCGATTTGAGGATCCTTTAATCCTATAGGTAATTTCATCCCGCAATATAAGCATGAAAAGTTGGATATTACATGAAATGCATTGATAATGCTATATATAAAAATTAGCGACCAAAGAAAAGTTATACAACATTGAAATGACGGATTATATTTGAATTATGATCACAATGGAATGCTAAACATTCAATTAAATGAAAACTACTGATTGACTTCTTGCAATAACTATCAAGTTTTTTTCATCATGAACCTTATTTGTTAGTATCTATTCGAAATTCTTCCAGTTTTTCAATATAAACAAAAACATTAGGATGCGTGCCATTACATGGATCGTTGAAATTTCGAAATATGAACACTTTTAGTCAATATTTTTAGGGTTTCCTACAAAGTTTCTTGATGTTTGAATTTAATAATATTTTATTTGGCATTGAATAGTGATGTGCTTACGTTGGGACCACTGGAGAACGGGGTTGTTAAATAAAATTTGGAAACATAATTTCTGATGCTGTTAGAGTGGGGGTCAATGTAAGTTAGACATGCGTATTTATTTGCTGGTTATTCTATAATAGAATATAGTTATTGAGTAATTTGTTTTTGTTTTGTTCTTCTATAAGCGACTCAACAACTCAATTGGAGTTGTTGTGTATGTAAATGTTTCTTTTCTATATATGCTGTAGGTGACATTATTATGGAGTTCAGTGATGGTTATGTCAAGGCAATTTATTGAATAGTTGCGTTCAACTGAAGGTTATTTTGTTATGCGTTTTATTTAGAAAATATAAAACTGATATTTGTCTGCCTTGAGAATCCACAAGGATATCATCAACGTTTCTGTACTAAAATAATAATATATTTTGTGCCAACTTTTTATTCATTAAAGATTTTTCAATTTTGTTCTTAAAAATATCTGTTTATAAGGGATGGCTGGTGGTGTTGAGCTGTCAATATGTTTTACATTATTGTGTGATAGATATTAAATTTAGGTTAGGTTACATATATGCTGTAGTTACCTATTATGTATGTGACATCATTATGGACTTCAGTGATGGTTATGTCAACTTCAGCAGTGAAGGTTATTTTGTTATGCATTTTATTTAGAAAATATAAAAATGATCTATTATCTGCTCAAGCATTGAAAACCCATGAGAATCAACAAATCAGTACCAAAAATTATTACGTTTTTGTGCTAACTTATTATTCAATATATATTTTTCAAGATTGTTCATGAAAATATCTGCTAATGAGGGGATGAGCAGAGCTCCCATAGAAGGTCCTCAGTTTTGTTTGAAAAATGTTGATTCGAATTGGAATTAATTTTCTGACAAATATGCCTCTAGAAGATTACAAAATTTATCTATAATGTGTGGTGAAATTTTATTTTGGTTGAAGATTTCTTTCATTAGAAGAGGACATTCATGTGCTGGAAAATGTGTGCGCAAACGTTCCAACAGATGAATGTCCGCCTCTCATGGAAGAAATCTTTAACCAAAATAACTTTTCATCACACAACATAAATGAATTTTGTAATCTTTTGGAGACCTGTTTGTCACAAAATTATTTCCAATTTGAATCAAAAATTTTGAAACAAAATTGAGGACTCTCTATGTGATCCCCACTCGTCCCCTTATTAGCAGATATTTTTATAAACAATCTAGAAAGATCTATATTAAATAATAAGTTAGCACAAAAACGTACACACCTCATAAAACGATTGGAGCCGCCTTAAGGAGCCCAAAAACAAAATCAAATTGGAAAGCCAAGGCGCAAGTCTGCAAGATTGAATAAACACAAACTAGCCATCAAAAACAAACAAACAACATCAGCCCTTTTCCAACACTATATAAACACAGAGAAAAGATATACTTCGACAAATACAAACAAATCGCCAACAGACCACTTCAAAATCAGAACGAAGCAATAGAAATAGAAGAAAACGGATCCTTCAATAAAAGAGACGACACCCTGAAACTTCCATCGACTTGGCAATCGCTCATCAAGGAAGATACCCTACACACCGCACCAAACAGCACCGAACAGCGGAACAACACAACTCACAGATGCGAGGGGGCTGAGATGACATCATCCAACCAGGGACCTCAATACAATCTTCAATCATGACGAGGCATAAATACCACAAAAAACACTGAGTTACCTACAGACCACCAACGAACGTATTGAAAATGCCAAATGAGATTTTGGCGAAACGTCTGCGAACTCCATCAATTGGAAAACATTTCAACGAACGTATATACGGGTTTTATGCCGTGGTCCATTTTGATTTTGGCGACGTTTCAACAAGTTGTCCCTTGTCATCTTCAGGCGTTCGGTAGACGATGTCTCTAGCGTAACTGATTGTGGTTGGTTGGTGGTTCTCTCTTTGTGCCTCGTTGTGGCGTCGGTAGACCTAGTAGTGGGGAAGCTTTCATTATTATCTGTTGATGATGCCGGTTTCCTAGGTAAAATAACTTTCAAAGCATTTGATAGGTTGAGGGTTTCGTCTCTTTTGTTCATTGTACCTCATTTTTCAATTTCCACTGCTTCTCTGATAAGACGTTTCTTAAGTTGTTGTATGGTGCAGATTTGTTTTCAGTTATCAAAATCTATTGTATAACCTGTATGTTATTCATGCAGATAAATGGCGGATAAGATGGACTTATTTTTTAGTGCTATTTTATGTTCCTCTATTCTTTCTTTAATCTTCGATTGATTTGGCCGATGTATATCTCGTAACAATCTCCGCATGGTATAGTATAGAGTAAACTCCCTGATTTTCTAGAGGAATGTTGTCTTTTGGGGTTTCTGAAAAATTTTCCGATAGTTGGGTATTGTTTGTATGCCGTTCTAATTTTGTATTTCCTTGATGTTCTTCCTATTTTATCTGTTAATCCTTTGATATATGGTAAAACAGTTGTGTTGTTGGGTGCTTTTGTTCTTCCGTGCATATCGTGTTTTGCCCAGTGAGAGTGTTTCTTATAGCTGCTTTGATTGTGTTTTTGTTATATCCATTATTTTCAAGAGCGTTGGTTATTGTAGATAACTCTTGTTCTCTGTGGATGTCATATGTGAGTGCTACCGATCTGCGTTTTGACCACTAAGTTTAATTGAGCTGGATGATGATTTGCTGTATGTATATATATATATATATATATATATATATATATATATATATATATATATATATATATATATATATATATATATATATATATATATATATATATATATATATATAGAATAAATCCAAATGAAATGATTTTTTCATCATTTACCCGTTGGAATTTCATCTTCGAAATGTTGCGGTGTGCGTCGAGATTTAAAAGGCCATTAAATATACTTTGTGATAATATCGAAACAAGTCATTTGAAGTAACTCAAGTTGACAGACAGTGATTGACCATTGATATAGAAAGTTTTTAGACACCTCAAAATCTTCAGAACTATTTCAATAGTATTAGTAGGCGAAACCATACACTTCCTCTTGTATTGAAATCAACAAGTCCTCTTTTTAGCTTGTCAAGTAATTATGAGAAGTATGCTGCTGGGATGGCTTTTCCTTTTTAAAGATAATCGATTGAAATGACTTCATGACTATCTCAAGAAAAAATCACTATTATTTTCCCAGCCAAAAAATAACAGTTATTGCTTAATAATAAAAAACAAACAAGTACTGTGTTTTAAGGAATTTTACTTAATAATTGCGATTCGTAACGCGTTTCACTACACCGTAGCTTCTTCAGACGAATGAATGTACAGAAAACATAAATGAGAATATAAATATAAATGTTCTTGAGTAATTGAAAGCTTATTGGGTTGCTTCTTCTTAAGTGGTTATTTATGACAGGTATATCCAATAAAATTAAGGAATAGATTGCTCCCCGAAGAGATTCAATAGAGGTGAAGGGCTTAAATCGACTTGTTCATTGATGAGTTTACCTGAGTGTTTGTATTTATTTATTTCTAAAGTTTCCCAAAGATCTACCTTCCAATATTTATTATCTGTATGCAAATTTCCAAACTGTGGGTCGAAAGAGTGATTATTTTCTAAGAGATGATTCGCGTAATTTGAATTTTTTATTTGAAAAACTGCGTTTATGTTCCGATATTCTAATATTAAAATTTCTATGTGTTGTACCAATGTAGAAATTATCACAGTCATTGCAATTCAATCAATAAACACCTGATTTATTGTTTTTACCTGATTTGGTTTTATTATTTTTATATATTTGCCTAAATTATTATTAATTTGGAAAGCTATGTTGAAATTATTGCTACTCAAGAATGATCTCAGTTTCTCACTTGTAATGCCAACTTAGATTAAGGTGTTGAATTTTGTTTAAATTTATCGACAGGGTAAACTTCGTTCAATGCGATTCTATTTTGTTTTTATTTGAAATATTATTTATTAGTTTGGAATTGTAACCATTATTTTTGGCTATTTGTTCAATCAAATTTAATTCTTTGTTGAAATTTTCTGGAGATAACGGGATGTTAATCAATCTATGAATAAAACTATAGAATGCTGAATTATTGCTTTCTATTTCGATTGTGAATCAATTTTTGGATGTAATGAATTTATATGATTTTCGAAAATTTTTAACTGTCTATCTGTTCCTGTGAAGCAAATAATGATATCGTCTACATAGCGATACCAGTATAAACAATATTTACTGAGTGGATGATTATGAATTATCTATACTGGTATCGCTATGTAAACGATATCATTATTTGCTTCACAGGAACAGATAGACAGTTAAAAATTTTCGAAAATCATATAAATTCATTACATCTAAAAATTGGATTCACAACCGAAATAGAAAGCAATAATCCGATAAATTTCCTAGACGTAACAATTTCGAATGAAAATGGAAAACATGTTTTCGCAATTTACCATAAGCCGTCACATACAGGTATTATAATACATAACTCGTCGTCTCATCTGTATCAACATAAAATGTCAGTATTCAATAGTTTCATTCACAGATTGATTAACATCCCGTTATCACCGGAAAATTTCAACAAAGAATTAAATTTTTTAAACAAATAGCCAAAAATGATGGTTACAATCCCAAACTAATAAATAATATTTTAAATAAAAACAAAGTAGAATCGCATTGAATGAAGTTTACCCTGTCGATAAATTTAAACAAAAATTCAACACCTTAACCTACGTTGGCACTACAAGTGAGAAACTGAAATCATTCTTTAGTAGCAATAATATCAACATAGCTTTCCAAACTAATAATAATTTAGGCAAGTATTTAAAAATAATAAAACCAAATCAGGTAAAAACAATGAATCAGGTGTTTATAGATTGAATTGCAATGATAATTTCTACATTGGTAGAACACATAGAAATTTTAATATTAGAATATAGGAACATAAACGCAGTTTCTCAAATAAAAAATCAGATTCAAATTAGGCGAATCATCTCTTAGAAAATAATCACTCGTTCGACCCACAGTTTGAAATTTTGCATACAGATAATAAATATTGGAAGGTAGATCTTTGGGAAACCTTAGAAATTAATAAATACAAACACTCAGGTAAACTCATCAATGAACAAGTCGATATAAGCCCTTCACCTCTATTGAATCTCTTCGGGGAGCAATCTATTCCTTAATTTTATTGGATATACCTGTCATACGGTGTAGTGAAACGCGTTACGAATCGCTATTATTAAGTGAAATTCCTTAAAACACAATACTTGTTTGTTTTTTATTATTGATAATGGAATTTTACCTAGTAAAAGCCTTCCAAATTCAAAAGTTATTGCTTATTTTGAACCGGTTCTCCTTTTGCAGTACACTGTTTGGACTGTATTTTTGTTTCTAGCGTGTAATAGTGTATTCAAGTTTCATCTACAGTAATTAATTTGCCCCAAAACTTAGAATCATTTTTACCAAATTGTAGGAAATGATGAGTCGAACACGATTTTGGTCTAACGTGAGCAAACGCGTCGTGTCGACAGCTTTATTATGTGTATATGTTGATTTAATATTTGACGAACACGTTCTTTTAATATAGATATAACCTCTGTTATCTCTTTCACTTTTACTCGGTAGTCGTCTGGGACTATTTGGTGAACTTAGGTGATGTTATCTTCATATTTGCAGTTTTTGTACGTCTTGAACGTTTACCATCTGCCAAGCTCATCCGGCCACGTTTAAATTCAGCTGCCTAAAATATCACTGCGGTAAATGCAGAATTCTCATACACTAAATCCAATTCATCTGTATTTAGCATATGCCTTCAAAAACGAATATTTAATGATACTCGATTTTGTCAATTTTCACATCAACTCACTCAACATCTGCGAGTCCAAAATGACAGTCAACAGATGAACAATGCTGCCATCTTCACGTAGAGATGCAAAACTTTTCAGGTCATCCTCATATCTGGTCGCTACCTGCCGGGACCGAATTCACCAGGGTCCATAGTGAAGCTCAGTCAGTCAAAATAAAATTAATTCTCAAGAAGAAAAAATTATTTGACTTAACGAACAGTCACTGTAGATATAAAAACTAAAGACTCCTAATCAAAAACTCCATTGAAGGAAAGTTAGGAATGTTTTGTTTAACCTTCATGTATTCAATTTTGTAACCGATTCTGCCCAACTAACGCTACAGCCCTGTACCATACCGTAAAGGGTTCTATGTAGTAAGAGGATTACCCGCTATCTGGAATCATATTGGGAATAAATGTCGCTCCTTCAAGAAGACGTCGACCGCGCTGAAACGTTGAAGGTTCGTATGATAGATTTTCTTGTTTTTTCGATAGTCTGGGTAGATGCCAGCTCACGTTTCATAGAAATCCATTTCTTTTATGGTCATTTTGGGTGTCACATGAGGCTTGACATCTTTGAGTAATGACCTAGCTCCGGAACGGTTTGAAATCAAATTGATTAGTCATTTTGACTTCGCGATTTGCGCATATGATAACATTAATTGAGATTTCGAACACAGAATCACAAAAATTCTTTTGATTTAGTTTTGCTGAGTATGTTGAAAATCGATCAAAAACAGAAATCTTTATTATTCTTGTTGAGAAAATGGGTTTGCTTCAAAAAGTCTAATATATTGACAAATACACAGATCAAATAATTTCAAGGTATCATAGGGAGTAGAGGCTGTACCAAATTCGATGTTTTAGTACGGCAGCTATGTGATATAAACACCTCAAAAAAGTCTAGGGAACACTTACCAATATCTTTGAAATTTGATGATTCGACTTTATAGAAATCTTTCGGTTTTTGTTAGGATGTATTGTATATAATGTATTCTCAATAGAATAAAATAATTTGACTTCTCCAAAGCACCTATTATAAAAAAAATTTGAAATTTGAAAATGATTCCAAGCCCCCTGAACTGCTAATCGAAGCTCCTGTTCATGATGGAAGACGTTTTGACGCAGGAGATTTCTTTTTAGGGTGTCCTACACAAGCTCGATCAGATTCAGATCTGGGAAGCAGGATGGCCACGGTAGAAGATCGATATCATTCTCTTCAAGAACGTTCAAGACAACTCTTGCACGATGAGGAGGGACATTATCTTGTTGGAAGAGTGGATTTTGACCCATTGTTTGGAGATACGGTACCACTACACGTAAAATTATCTCATTTGCGTAAGAATTTCTTGTGAGGTTGTTCTGTATGAAAACAAGGTCAGTTCTTCCACCAAGGCGTATACCTCCCCAAAACATCACTGATCCGCCTCCTTGTCTAACAACTTCTCGAGTATGCTGGAGACGGTTTTGCTTTCCAGGTTCCCTCCATATTCGAAATCTTCCCGAATCGGGATAATAACTAAATCTAGATTCATCACTGAAGAGAACTGTGGCCAGCTCTCTTGATCCCAGTTTACGTGTTCTTGGCACCAAGCTGAACGAGCAGCGCGATTTCCATGGGTCAGTTGTGGAATTCTTAAAGGACGTCTGGAGTGGAGTTGACCTTCGTGCAGTCGATTTCTCACAGTTTGGTCGGAAATTTGTACATTATGAACTCGTGTTAGCTCTTGAGCTAATTGAGATGCTGTGGTAGTACGATCTCTTCTGGCTTGTAAAACCAAAAATCGGTCTTGGGCGACTGTAGTAATCCTGAAACGATATGTATGGCGTTCTTTTACGCTACCTGTTTCATTGAAACGCGACCATAAATGGTTTATGACACTAGGGCTACTTCCCAGAACCCTAGATACTTCCCGTTGTGAGCTCCCAGCTTGGAGCATGCCAACGGCTCGTTACATCTCTTCTCTAGTCAAATGTCGTCTTTCCATGGTCGAATCACAAAACTTGAATCTTTTATTCGTGCTTACAACAGAAACAAAGTGCCAACTAATTGATTTCAAACACTGAATACATGAAATGATTATAAAGCAGCGTCGCATCTGCTGCATTTTTAGATTTTTATAAAAAAAAAACTGAAATCTGTTGCGGCACTCTACATAATTTGGTGAGAAATTGATGCAGGTGTTCATTTCTTTAAAAAAATCATCCTTATTGATCGTTCTGGATACGATATATCGATATTCAGAACATTTTTGAGGTGTTTATTCTGTCAAAAAAGTACCGGAAATCAGTCAATGAAACACAAATTATTTATTTTTCATTCAAATTCATTGTATCGCCTTCAAAGTCTTCTATCAATCCAAAACGGGTTCCTCGAAGTGGTAATTCGAGTTATGGAAAAGGAAAAAAGTCGGCCGGAACCATATCAGGTGAATACAACATTTCTGTGAAATTTTCAGCGATTTGCATACAAAATTTCATTTTAATACAAATCGCAGTCGTGCTGGAGATATTGTATTGAACGGCAGTTTGTCGAACAGCTGTTTGATCGCGAGTGTTTTCTATTTTGTTATTATGGATTGGTCTACGGATCCACCTGCGGAGCCCTCGGACCCGGGAGATACGGATAAGTATTCTAAGACTCTCTGAATTTATTGTACGAAAAATCTATTGGCGATGAAGAATATAATATTGAACCTTTTAATTCAATTAATTCTCAAGTTCAAACACAATCTGCTACAGTATCTAAAACATCCTTATCACAAACCCAGTCTACAATTAGAACTCAAGAGAAGAATAAAATTACGTCGTTTGATCTCACTGATTGTGGTCCTTTTAAAATTTAGATTGAAAGTACTGAACACAACGCAGGTTCGCTCCACCCAATGAGTTTAGGTCGAATCATTCACAATCATGATAAAACAATAAATGATAACATCTTGGGTATTTCAAAACAGGGTAGAAATCGTATATGTTTAGAAATTCGTACAGCAATGAGTGCAAAGGAATAATAACTTCAGAAATTCTGAAAGAAAAGACATTGTCAGCTTATTTCCCAAGTTTTCTAACTAGAGGAGTATTTGTGATTAGAAAGATTGCTACAGATTTAGACGAACAAGAAATATTGGATAATATAAATTCATTAGGCAACAGAAAAATTACTATATTAGAAGTTAAAAGAATGAAAACAAATGAGATAAAAAACACAAGGTTTAACTTTAATTTACACTTTATTTGAAAAAATTCGACGACGTTTCGCTGCCACAGCAGCTTTATCAAGAATGACAAACAGAATGAACTAAAACTAAAATTATTCTTGAGTAGCAATAATTTCAACATAGCTTTCAAACTAATAATAATTTAGGCAAATATATAAAAATAATAAAACCAAATCAGGTAAAAACAATAAATCAAGTGTTTATAGATTGAATTGCAATGACTGTGATAATTTCTACATTGGTAGAACACATTGAAATTTTGATATTAGAATATCGGAACATAAACGCAGTTTTTCAAATGGAAAATCAGATTCAAATTACGCGAATCATCTCTAGAAAATAATCACTCTTTCGACCCACAGTTTGAAATTTTGCATACAGATAATAAATATTGGAAGATAGATCTTTGGGAAACTTCAATCAATAAATACAAACACTCAGGTAAACTCATCAATGAACAAGTCGATTTAAGCTCTTCACCTCTATTGAATCTCTTCGGGGAGCAATCTATTCCTTAATTTTATTGGATATACCTGTCATAAATAACCACTTAAGAAGAAGCAACCCAATAAGCTTTTAATTACTCAAAACATTTATATTTATATTCTCATTTATATTTTCTGTACATTCATTCGTCTAAAGAAGCTACGGTGTAGTTTTTTATTATTGATAATGGAATTTTACCAAGTAAAAGCCTCCCAAATTCAAATGTCAAATATTATTTATGAAAAGATAACGCTTAAGTATGTACCACAAGAAAATATGGCGATTGCAATCAAACTACATATGGGTGATGGAAAATTTATTGATATTATTTCTTTATACGTTAAGCCTACCCTCAATATATCGTATAGAATTTGGGATGTTTTTTTTTTCAAGATCACCTCGTCCTTTCTTTATCGGTGGGGATTTGAATGCCCATCATATCAGTTGGGGCAATATATTCAATGATCGAAAGGGCACAGATCTCTTGAAATCTATTGAAGACTCCAACTTTGCTATTCTTAATAATGGTCAACATACCTTTATGAGTGGATACAATAGAAATAGCATAACAATTGATATCTCTCCCAATGTGGCTTCTGATGTCAACTGAGAAGTCGTGGACGATACTCTCGGCTCCAATCACTTTCCTATTATTATACGATTTAACCAACTGATCGTGGAGATTGAACATCGCATAGGCTCTAAAAAATGGAATCTTGAAAACGTCGATTGGAAAAAATATGCAGCGGAATTTGATGAGGAACTCCAAAAACTGGACGACAATATTCCTTACAATTCGTTCATAAATACAATGGAAAAAGCAGCAACCAATACAACAAGAACATATAAATCCTATGGAAAAAATCAAGTGAGGCCGAACAGGTAAAAATCATGGTGGAACACTGAATGTACTAAAGCGGTAGACAATCGAAAAATGAAAATGCAACGTTACAGAACATCACCAACTTCAGAAAATTTCATTGCATACAAGGAATCTGATGCTCTTGTTAAAAAAACTGTGAATTTTACCCGTCGAAATAGTTGGAAAGAATACTGTAATAGTATGAACAAAACAACTCCTATTGAAGATATTTGGAGAAAGATAAAATCTCTCAAAAAAAAAACGAATTCCCCACCCCCTAGAAAATTCGACACCTGGTCCGAAGATTTTTTTTGAATTCTCTCGCTCCTCCTTACGTGGATCAGCCGTTTTCTTTCAGTGAAGAGGTTCCGGACGCAGAAGATTTTCCATCACATCTATTTTCATTGGAAGAATTATTGGTTGCTTTACGCTCCCACAATAACTCTGCATGGGAAATGGATAATATCCATTATCCAATGATCTCTAACCTATCTTTACAGGCAAAAAAGTCTCGTTTGAATATCTTCAATGAATTCTGGGATGGTGCAGAACTACCAATTGATTGGAAATGTATAATAGTTATTCCTATTTTGAAAATAAGTAAACCTCCCTCCTTAGCATCTTCATATCGTCCAATTTCTCTCTGCTCTTGCATGTTAAAAAATTATGAACGTCTCATGAAGAACAGGTGAGAAAGTTGGTTAGAACATCACAGAAGAATACCTACCACTCAGTATGGCTTCAGAAAGGGTTTTTCTACTCAAGAAAACTTGGCGAAATTGATTTCTTCAATACAAATGAGTCTATCTGAAGATAAAATCATGATTGTGACTTTTCTGGACATTGTAGGAGCATATAACAACGTCATTCTGAATTTATTATACAATGATTTGATTTGTTTGGGAATGCCCTCTTTTATCGTATCGAACATTCTCAAAATATTCACAAACAGGAAAATTTCTCTAAGACTTCATGGCCACAACTCTAAACATTTTTTCACGTCCTTAGGCCTTCCCCAAGGTGATATCCTATCACCGCTTATGTACATTCTCTATAGAGAAAAGTTAGAAACAGTAATTCCTAATTATATAAAATTGATACAATTTGTAGATGATATATGTGTATTTATATCAGCAAAAACATTTGTTGAAGGTCATCAAAATATGTCAACATGTCTCAAAGAGATAAAACACTTTCTATGGTCGAAAAACTTAGATATTTCACCACAAAAATCAGTATTGATGGTTTTCTCTAGAAAAAAAATTCTACTTCCTCCAGTCTTGAAGATGGGAGGGTCAGAACTTCCCCTAAAAACCGAAGTGAAATTTCTTGGCAACACAATCGACAACAAATTGAATTTCAAAAGTCACATTCAAAATATTCTGAAAAAGTGCGAAAAAGGGTTACATATTATTTGCTCAGCTAGTAAAACGAAATGGGGTGCTCATCCATTCATTTCTTTGAACTTCTTCAAATCTTTCGTGAGATCTATTATCGATTATGGCTCATACTCCTATCGTCTTGCACCGAAAGGATTTCTTAAGCAGCTAGATGGTCTCCAATATAAATGTCTACGACAATGCTTAGGGTTACTACGATCCACATCTATAACCACACTGTTATCTGAAGCAGACGAGGTTCCACTGAGTAAGAGATCGAAACTAATGGGCACCAAATTCATCCTTCATCTTCGTAGCAAATGCAGCCCTATTTATAATGATTTATACAACCTAAGCATTTTTAATTTCACGTTACCATATTGGAAAAATAAAAAAAAACTTCCTTTACTTGACATTTCAGTAGATAAATCGAACAATTGGTGTTCACCATTTTTTCAAAAATATATACGGACGGCTCAGTTAAAAATGGCAGATCGGGTTGTATAGTTTACGATTCATATTCTGGTCGAAAGCTGTTGTTTCGTCTCCACAATACGTTATCAATTTTCTCATGCGAAATGTTGGCAATCAAGGAAGGTGTCGAATATTGTTTATCTTTGAGCTATAATGATATTCTAATCATCTCTGACTCCCGCAGGGCCCTAGAACAACTAGCTAAATTCTCTTTTACTTCCAAAAATAACCATATTTGAATCGACTTGAGGCAGAAATTTTTTTGGCAGAAACACGAGGAAAGAATATAGAGATCATCTGGGTACGTTCACACAGAGGAATTGCAGGTAATGAATTCGTCGATGGCTTAGCACAGGCAGCCACTTCAGAAGATAATGAGGTAACACCAACTGCGGTCCCTAAATACGAGTTCATCAAGTCAATTAAGGAGGGAATTTTTGTTGAATGGAGCCAACAGTTTCGAAACGATAGGAAAGGTTCGAAATACAAAAATATCGTCATTAATACTCCGTTTAAGAAAACTTGGTTTCACAGACTACAAATTCACAGACATTTTATAGTAAAAATTAATAAAATACGCTCATATCATGGAATGTACTCTCAACACATGCGTAGAATAGGTTAGAGGGCTAACCCCAATTGCTCCTGTGGTGAGGAGGAAACACTTACCCATTTATTTCTATTGTGTCCACTTTATGATAGGTACAGGGAAGTTATGTTGAAAAAATTTCATCTTTGACATTGAATGGTCCTTCAAATCTAGACGATCTATTGGCAGCTAATAACAAAAATCTATACACACCTTTATCAGTTTCTTAGCAACGCTACAAAATTTGTATGAACCTCACACGTATGCAGTTTCTTATTTACATCATCAATGATATATATTATTCTAATATTCATCATTAACTGTATATCATAATGATTCGTAACAGCCCCCATATAATTTTTGATGACTGAATAGTGTAAACACTAGGGTCAATACTTCAACAAAAAAAAAATCGCAAAAGCGAAGCCTGTATACAAACTAAATGACCGATGACTAAAGTCATCGAATGGGTTTTTTGAGAACAAAACATGCTCGTTTGAAACTTCAAGCCAATCAAAGTAAACCACTCACTGAACTTCAATGTACAATCCATTACGAACAAAATCGATCGACTCAAGTATTTATTGAATGATCAAGGTTGTAGTCTTGTATGTATTACGGAGCACTGGCTGACAAAGGATCTTTCGAGCATGTGCATAATGGAAAATTTTCAAATTGCGAGTTCCTTTCATCGTGGGGCTTCGCAACATTTATGATGGAATAGTTTCAACTTCAATGGTAAATATTTAATTTACCCAGATTTCACAACTATAGCAATAATAGCGAATAAGGAACTGATGAGGGAACAGGCAGAACTGAATATCCAAAAACACAAAAATTTTACTGAAAATTCAATCCTTCATAAGCATAAAATAACCGAAATAATCGAAAATACTCATAAGAAAAGAAGCATTTGAAAACGAACTGTTCCATAACTATTAAGATTATTTCCAGTTTCAAAACAAATTCTCTGAACCGAAACTAGGACTTCCTATGGGACCCCCACTTAACCCTCTATTGTCAGATATTTTCATGGACGACTTAGACAATACATCGATACTGTACAGCGACCTAACCGAAAAACACATCATGTTCTGGAACCTGTAGGTTGATGATATTTTGGTTGGTTTCGAAGGCTCAAATAGACAATTATTTACATTTTGGAACTTTCCCATTGAAACTCACGATCATTCAAAATTTACCCTTTGAATTGAAACTAATTACACCTTAAATTTCATTCATTGAGCAAAAATAAACGTAAACAAATCATTATATCAATAGAAAAGAATCGTTCCCAGACTCAACAATCTGCAATCATTTAAATCATAAACGCACCGCCATGGTCCATGGAGCTTGTACTATCTACCTCTTAAATTTCAATACGGATATAAAAAACAATAAAAAGAATAACCTCCAACAACAATACATCCGCCTTCTTCATGAATAAAATCATTAGACGCAAAGAACAGAATCGAACATCACAATTATATTGCTTTAAAAAAACCAGAAAGCATATATGCTAGTTTTAATTATGTTGGCTCAATTCTCATAAAATGAAACATTGCTTTTCAAAATTCAAAATAACCACCTCATTCCCGAGCAGTCCAAATTATAACAAATTCCTTTTTAATGCAAAACAGAAAACAGATAAACTCAAACAATCTGGTATTTACAAAATCAAAATGCCCTTCAGCTTATATAGGTCAAACAGTCAGAAATTTTGAATGCAGATTTAAAAAACATATTACATCAGACAAAATTCCATATTATTCACTCACATTCAATCAATAAACCACACAATAGTTTCAGACAATCTGAAAATCATCCACAAATACAATAAAGGAAGCGAATGAATCTGCTAGGGAAAGTTTGGAAATTAATGAAGTCCACATTATACTATTTCAAATATTATAGTTTGAGATGTACAACGCATTTGAAGTTCAATTTGCATTGAATATCATCGTGGCAAAAAAAACAAGAGCGTGACATAATTAGTATTCAACGCCTCATGGGTTCATTGAATTCTGGTCTTAGTGGTAAAATGCTCTAGACAACGGAGATTCATCGATGAAATAAGGGCCGGACTGAATTTTTCCTCTGAAATTAAAGGAGGCAAGACAAAAATCAATGAATTAAAGTTCAAATTGCTTTTTATCCGTCATATTCAATAATCAGAAGTTAGCAAATTGCACTAAAAGTAAAACCAACCGTTTATTTAGAAGTTATGGAGAAAACTAAATTTTGGAATAAATAAAATAATAAATAACTTAACATTTTGAATCAACAAAATACAAACAAGCGGCCATTATTTTATCACATAAACTGTCTTCAAATTGTTCAAATAAACAGTAATTACTTATCAAATTTCTACTATTAGGTATGTACACTCGAAATTCCGCAAGCAATTTGAATCCGTTTCGAAGTAAATACTCTTAACAAGTCTTGGCAAATTGCTCAAGTTCCTGGAGAAATAATTAACTGCTTTTAATTAATATTAAACCTTTCCACAGACTCGAAAATCATCTTTTAGCAAAGTTTAAAAGCCACAATATTGGACCAATAAATTAGATGAATGTTTCATTTCAATATTGAAAACAAGAAAAATTTTTTAGTGTAAAATGAAATTGACGATAACACTTTCATCAATTCTTCTGGAGATATCAGTTCACTGTGCTGCGTACCAATTAATAATCATTTTCAAGGTTTAATTCATTGAAAAATTAAGTTATTAAATTTTGACAATCATCAAAAAGAGATTTTGGCGTAAGCTCGACCACTTAACTTAAAACGGTTTTAATTTTTCTTCATCTACCCTTTGTTTTGCTGGAATGGAATGTCCTGTCCTGAATGAAAGCAAACTCCGACCCTAAAATAATTAAACCCAAGATCCTAAGAGTGAACGTTCACTACGGAATGCTTCTTTCATCATGTTCCTGGCGTTAAATATTACCATAAATTATGTTACAGTAATTTGGGTTTTCTCTTCGATTCTTAAGCATTAGTGCGCTCCTGCGAAAATTACCCCGACAACGCAGGATATGATTTTTCAATTTTCTTATATTAATTTGAATTTTTATATAACCAACTTTGATACAAAGTTTCAGTTTATTGAGATAGGAAAAACGATACGTAAGAGTTTCTGCAGTTCAAGTAGATGAAAACGTACGAATAGTTTTCTAGGCCTTAAAATTATCCAACCATCAATCATATTGCTATCAAACAGTAATCCATAACTGCAACACCTGTCCTTCATCGGCAAAATAGTAATTTCAGCTGAATTTCTATACGAAGAAACGTTAAACGGAAGTGAACTCTAGCTTACGTTAAACACGCGTTGACAATAAATACTATCATTAATTAAATGAATAATATATACCTTAAATACTTGTTTTCATGCAATCAAAACGGTGTGTATTTTATTATTATATAATAAACTGAGCCAAGAAATCAACTCACAATTTCAATATTTCAGATTTCATTTTGGTTGACAATCAGTTATTAACACACGGTTTTTTTTCGTAAATTCCGGACATATGCAACAAAAAACTAGTTGTTTTTTCTTGGAGCACATGTTCCACTTATAATTATAAAATGAATTGAGACCTTGCTAGAAACCACCACATATTGTAACGTTTGTTTTTTTTGAAAATTTTAATTTTTGGCTGTAATGCAACGCGAATCACGATATTTTACTCCGGTAGAATTTACTAAAGCAATGGTGATAGTTGACCTAGACCAGGGGTGCTATAACAGCGATCGCGAGTGCTTTTTGGGTAGATCTCGAGAAGAGAAACAATTTTTAATAAGTATGTAACTAAACTACAAAAATTCATTACGTAATAAAATAACACTCTGCTAGCGGCAAAGGCGGCTTTATCAAAGGAACGGGTGGTACTTGTCAAAGAAAAGCCACGTTTTTTATTCTTGACGCTTCTCTAGAAATTTCAAACTAGAACATTCGAGTTTCGTTCACGTTGATATAAATGTTGCGCATGCAGGAATTGGAGTCATTCTGAATTGTAACTTGAAGGCAACACTACGTCGATACAAAGTTTATTATTAGATAGTTCAAAATGAGTACAGCGTAGAAAGCTAAAACGTATCATTTTAATAACGATTGTCGTGCTACAGTTGCGATACCTAAGCGTGGTAACTTAGAGAGGCATCTTAAAACGGTTTATAAAAACTATGAAAATGATTTTCCGACACAGGGTGTATTAAGAAAACTAAAAGTACGTGATTTCATACCTTGTTTGGAAAAAGAACAAACCGTGTTTACAAGACCAGCCAAACAATCAAAAGCTGCTACGATCGCGTCATTTAAAAAATCTCATATATTGGCGAAACACAAATCGAAAATGGATCGGTTGTGAAGGAAGCATTTATTGAAGCGGGTGAGACTTTATTTGGAGATTTTAAAAATAAAACCAAAATCATGTCTTCTATTAGAGAACTTGCGATGAGTCAGGATATGGCAGATAAACTAAATCATGATATCATGAAATGTGCATACTTTTCTTTACAGATCGACGAATCTACCGCTATGACAGACACTGCCCGGCTGTATATTTTTATTCGGTTGGTTTTCAATGACATGTTGGCTAAGGAAGAATTTTTGATAATCATTCCTCTGAAGGAGAAGACCCGTAGCGAAGATATATATGACATTTTCTTCAATTTTGTGAAAAACTGCTAGCTACTAATATATAAATTAGTGTGCATTACAACCAATGGAGCACCAGCAACGACTGGAAACAAAAACGGTTTTGTGGCATTGCGTCGAACTAATGAAGATTTACCTTCATTTTTTCATTCCATTGCATTATACATCAACAAGTGTTGTGTTCAAAAGTTTTAAATTCGGAGAAAATTACGGGCATTGCAACAAAAATTGTGAATTCCATCCGTGCACGTAGCTTGCAACGGCGGCTCTTTAAGTTGCAGTTGGAAGATAGGGAGTCAGTTGAACACACTAATTTAGTTCTTCACACGGACGTCAGGTGGTTTAGTCGCGGAAAATTCCTAGAAAGGTTTCAAGAATTGTTGAGCGAAATAACAGCTTTTCTAGACGACAGAAATTATGACACTCTGATGTTGAAAAACGAAAAATGGCTGGCTGATTTGGCATTTTTGACTGACATCACAATGCACTTATGTTAAACACCATTAACTTGGAGATTCAAGGTAAAGGAAAAACTGTTATTGAGATGATTAGCGCAGTAAACGCATTCAAAAGTAAATTGCAACTTATGATAGATCAACTGAAAAAAAAAGAATCTGAAACATTTTCCGTCTGTGAAAGCAAAGATTCCTCAGTTGAATTATGATACCTATGAGGCTGAATTATGAAATATTTTGGGACAATTCGAAATGTGTTTTTATGATTGCAGTAAATTGGTAAATATAGCATCATTTATTAGTTATCCTCTTAGATGTAAAAACATTGAGGAATTAGCTACTGAAGTAGCAAGTCAGTTTAATATGAACTCATGTTCTGTTGAAAATGAATTGGTGCAGATTATATAGATAAATATCCGAATCTAAGGCAATGTTTGGGTTAGATATGTAACTCTTTTGTTTTGCAACAAGCAATAAACTCGCAATTTTTAATAACTATCAGTTTTTTCATCGATATTATAGAGAAGAACCCAACTAAACCTAACCCAAAGCTTGCCTTAACTAATGTATATTGTGCGCGGAAAGCTAATATCTATATATGCTACGGTACACACTTCTGGTAGGTAGGTAGGGTTTATCGTGTATGTACGACAACCCTGCATCACACATACTTGCAGCCTCTCAGAGGTGATCGTAAGTTCATGTTGAGTACCCCTAACCTAGACCATGAATGGAGACCTGGGCAAAGACGACTTCGAGCAAAAACGGCTTTATTTAAGAATTGACTTGTTGAGAGGAGAGATCGCTACTGCTAGCCTATTGAAACGAAATGACAACGACTCAGGGTATATGGTTTGAGGGCCCGTGTCGTTCGAGACCCAGCTCTAACCGCAGCACATCGAAGAGCCCTATTGATTTTCGCTAGGTAACATGTCAATTGGTTCGTAGCTAAATTGGAGATAGTTTTGTTTACGAACGAACCGAGATTTAATTTTTTTCATTGCGATCGATGTTCTCTCGTGTACAGAGGTCAAAATGAGAGATACGTCCAGTGCAACTTTTTACTTGGATATTGTTTAGGTGGAGGTTCAATAATGAACCGAGCCTGATTGATCAGTCACCGATTTTTGGAACCATTGTACCAAGCTAATATCGTCAGGAACTACCTTCAGAATCACGAAACCAATTCAATGGAGTGGCTTGCATGACGTCCTATCCTCAATCCTATGAAACATGTCTATAACTTTACGAAGCTAGCCAAACCATCCAGCTACCATGAATAAGTTCCGGAACAGACTGATCGAAATGGATTAACCCTAGAAATATAACGTGCGCCATAGAGGTGCCCGAGAAATACATTTTTCGCCGCCATTTTGTTACTGACGCACAGAGAAGCTTGTGTTTCCGTGTCAATTGAGTCGTTGGTCAACACTTCCAAGAGACGGCGGCTTCTTTTCGTTAAGTACCTCAGTTCTGCTATTAGATCGATGCGTTGCGCTCGGGAGGAGCATATTTATCTTCTGTGTAACTTTCGCCACTTTCATAGTGATTTTGTTTTTGTTATTTTTTACTTATTTTGACTGAAGTCCGCGAGATCTAAAAAGAGCCCTCTAGGTCAACCGAGGTGCAAATTCGAAACAGCCCATAAGGCCGTGCTTACTACCAGCTAAAAGTTATCAGTATCGTAGCGTCTCATTCTCATTGTGAACCCAAAACTCGTCAAATGATTTAGTTGTGGAAATGGTATTTATTTGTAAATGTAAGAAAATCATTTTTGATTTGATAACATTTATGGAAAATGAAGCGTCTAATGGTTTGAGCTTTCCATTAAACCAAGTTATAAATCGTGTGTAAAAAGCTGTGAATATATCTGCAAGTACGGTGAAAAGAATAAAAACGGAAGGACTTGATATACACTCCCCACAAAAATTATCGCATCACCCTACTTTCACGACAATATTATATAAACTTATAGGTTGGACATTCAAGAGTCGCTTGGTAACTTTCAGAAGTGTAAAATAAGAAGATATCATTCGAAAGAAATGAGTTTATGATGGAAAATATCAAGAATTTTCGAGTTTATGAAAAATTAAAAAATTCTACCATCTTCAAACAATCAACTAGCATCGAATGGTTACTGATCATTCTCAAAATCGAGTGTATACTGCCAGTATACGTCTCGGAAGCCCCTCAAACAAAGTTTGGATGTGCTCTTGAGTCACTGAGTTCCAAATTTCAGGAAGCAGATTTTCTAGTTGTTGGAGTGTTCTGCAAGGCAACCTACGTTGCTGAATTTGCCACCCCATGTTTTCCCAAACATGTTCTATGGGATTCAAGTCAGTATTTCTGGCTGGCCATCTTAAAATATCAATTTCAACATCTTGCAGAAATTCTGTAACTACTCTTGCTGCATGAAGCCAAGCTTTATCATGCATATAAATGAAGTTTTCGCCAATCAATGGGCCAAAGGGTACAACATGGGGTTCAAGGATATCTGCGATGTATCTGGCCGCTGTCATTCTTCCATTATTTGACCATGGAAAGACATGCCTCCCCACACCATTACTGAGCCCCCTTCGAAGTTTTCGGTTTGCCGGATATTGCATTGCTGATACCGTTCCCCAGGTCATCTGTATACAGGCATGCGTCTATCATTTGATACTAGAAAGAACCTGGACTCGTCGGAATAGAGAACATTCGACCATTCTGGAATACCCCAAATTGCATGTTCCCTAGTAAACTGAAGTCTTGCAACTCGATGCTCTCTGGTGAGACGTGGGCCGGTAGAAGCCACCTTTGGTCTGATATCGTTTTCTCTGAGCCTGTTCCTAACAGTTTGCAATGAAATATGCACATTTCTGGAAGGTGCAAGTTCATTTTGTAGCGTTCTAGCCGTACAGTATCGAACTCTTAGTGCAGTTAAACGAAGCCAACGATCATCAACTGGTGTTGTTATCCGATTTCTTTCCTGTCCGGCCCTTCTTCCGTATTTTCCTGCTTCGTAGTACCGATTAATTGCTCTTGAAATAGTGGTTTGGTTAACATCAACAAGTTAGCCACATAACGTTGGCTTCGCCCCTCCACTAGGAGTTACAATTCTTACCACGTCATGATCACGTCCAGGACGTTCAGCAGCCATTACAATAAATTCAAAAATTTCGAAAATCAACAAGAAACACAGAAATTAGGCATTAATCTTGCGTGAAAACTGAAGAGAAATTGAATGAACACTCATTTTCATTTCAGACGTGTTTGAGATCATATGGAAACAAATGTTACTACATAGATAAGATTTTTTTCCCCTCATATGTCCAAAGAAACTGCGATCGAGCTGCTTAATCGGTTGTGGAATTCAGAATACCAGGTGATGCGACCTCAAAAGGACGGTGAGGACTTCATTAGAAATCATATTTACAATTACCACAACAAAATTCATAAGGAATCGCCCACCGTGAAGAGACTTTTGGTCACTTCGAAGAAAGATAATTTGATTCCTAATGATTTAAGCAATTCATCACTAAGAAAGGTGTTGATAAAACTAGGATTCATGTAAGATAATGAAAATGCACACATATGTACTTATATTATAAATGATTTTTGATTTCGGGTGAAAGATTTCTAACTTTATCAACTTTCACCATTATTAGTTGATATTGTCAATTCTTAATTTTTGAATATCCCTTAGAAAACCCAAGGTAAAAGGAAATTTAAAAATCCAGACGTATAAAAAAGAAATAGTATCAGTATTACAAATCAGATTTTAATGAAAGGATAAGGTATAATTTTCGTATCAAAATTAATTTTAAGCTTTAGGTATAACCATTTTTTTATTGATTACAGATGGAACAAAAGTAAAGATAACAGAAAAATTTTCGTAAAATCACTGGATATTAGGACAAAACGACTAGATTTTAAAAAGATCAGGATATATAGAAGAGAAAATCGGCCAAATATTTATATTGATGAAACATATATCAATTCTAACCACACTCCTTCTCATCAAAGGTTAGACAACATGGATTATATAAAAAAGTTGGAAAAGGTCCTCGTTTGGTTATAACTCACCCTGTCAGTGAGCAGGGATTCGTTCCAGATTCTCTTTTAATATTCAAATCTGAAGCAGAATCAGGGGATTATCGTAATGATATGAACCATGAAAATATTAAAAAGTGGATAGAAGATAAATTAATATCAAATCATCCAATTCTTTGGTTGTAATTGATAACGCTTCGTACCACAATGTAGCTGTAGAAAAAAATATTCTATTTTCGAACAGAACAACCAAAATGCAGCAATAGTTGAATCAAAAAGGTATATTTTCTGGACAACAAGCCACTACACTAGAATGATATAAAATAATTCAGGAGCATAAACCACAGGTTAAGACATATGTATCGATTCCCTACTGGCTGTTAATGGGCATTCGGTTCTCCGCTTAACCCCTTATCATCCTGAATTACACCCAATAGAAAAAATGTGGGCATATGTCAAAAACTGGGTTGCCTCAAAAATTGTTATTTCAAGTTAGAAGATGTTGATAATCTAGCAATTCAAAAATTTGCTGATCCGCAATGTGCAACTGTTGCCAAGTCAATATATGAAGAAGTTGAAAGTATTGAAGAACAATACTCAGAAAAAGAACATATAGCGGATGATGATAAAGTGGATCCTATAATTTTTAATTTAGGTGAGGATAGCTGTTATGAACACAATGATGATGAGGACACCGATGACGGCGATTACTAACTTTTTTTTTGTAAATCAATCACTAATAATACACTCGGAGGCAAAATTAGCGGAACACTCGAAAATTTAACCAAATTCGAAGTCCGATATTTTTCCTAATTCTCAACCGATTTAGATGATTTTTTCGGCAAGTTATAGATCAACTCTTCTGCTTTGTAGAAATTATAAGAGAAAACAAAAAAAATTCGAAAAAATTTCATACGGGAGCAAAACTAAAAGTGTTTTTCTTGTCAAAAATTCGTAACACCCTGTGGAATTTCGTTGTTCGAGTTGAAACGTACAATATCATGGTCTGTCAAGACACATCTTCCTATAGTAACGCCCTTCTTGTTTTATGCATTTATCTCTATTTTTACAAGAGATATCCAATTTGAAGCGAAAAGTCACAAATTTCAAGAATTTATCTTTAATCTCGCGTAGGTGCATAACATCGGAGGTTAGCCAAAAAATAAAATCAAAATTAGAGAAGCGGAAATCTAACGAAATGAAAATTTTTGAAATTCACTGGCCAATTTCACGCTCCGGGAGAACTCGAAGTACACTGGAAAAATCGTTGATTTTGCACATTTATTTTTGAATTTTTTTGTGTGACACTCTATAATAATTATCATTCCTGTCCAAAATTGAGAGCAGGTGTGTATCCTGGCGATACACTCGTGAAATGAAATGAACATGTTGAGAAAAATGTTCATGATGACCCACAAAAAAAAAACATTTGATTTTAGTAGCGAGTATGACCCCCCGAGCTCTTATTACAGCGCGCATACGATTTCGCATACTCCCAATGATGTTGTCTATCATCTGTTGAGGTATGTTGTCCCACTCTTCCACCAAAGCCAATGTCAGCTCTTCAACGTTGCCTGGATTCCGCTGTCGAACCCTTCTTCCAAGAATGTCCCAAACGTGTTCGATCGGGTTTAAATCCGGTGACCGCGATGGCCAGTCCATTCGTGTGATCCCAAGTTCATTGAGATATTCTATCACTATGCGCGCAGTATGAGGGCGCGCGTTATCGTGCATAAAAAGGAAATTTTCCCCTATGTAAGGAGCAAAAGGCACAGCATGGGGCTCCAAGATTTCTGTTATATACCGATGGGCATTATGTGATCCATTGCCAATATTCTCCAGTTCTGTTCGTACTCCCAAGCATATGCCACCCCATATCATAACTGACCCTCCACCTTATTGCTCAGTTCCTGCGAAGTTCGCTTGATTGTACCGTTCCCCTCGATGCCTCCATACTCTATCTCTACCATCCACGAAATTCACACAATATCGGCTCTCATCACTAAATAAAACTCGTCTCCACTGATTGATTGTCCATGCTACATGCTCCCTAGCAAACGCCAATCTTGCTACCCGATGGGCTCTATCGAGTCTTGGTGCTCTTGCTTGCGCGTATGATATCAGACCAACTTCATTTAATCGTCTTCTGACTGTCCTCACACTGACGTTAATGTTATCCACTGCTTGTAAAAGGTTACGTGCCTGAACAGCAGTAAGACGAGGATTTCTTATGGTTTGATTGACGATGAAACGGTCATGTATAGCGCGGGTTGCCCGATTTTTTCCTTGTCCTCACCTCCTCACGTACAATCCAGTTTCCCTGTAACGTCGGTAGATTCGATGGATAACCGACGTCGAGACACCCAACATGGTACCGACTGAGCGGTAGGTGCGCCCTTCCTCGATCAATGTAACTGCCCTTGCTACTGAGGTTGGTGGTAAATCTCTCATTCTGAATGAAAAATACCGTTTCGAATCGTAAACAGTAAAAGAATAACCGCAACCGATCGAATCTGTATCGAATCAAAGAATGGAAAACTCTCATTCTTTAAACAAGTGCAAATGTGGTCATATACAAAAAAACGTGTGTTGTATTTCATATTTGATAAAAAACGGTGTGCACATGTGTGAATGAAAAGTTTTATCAATGGTCCCAGAATTCGGTTGTGGATTTTGATACCTACCGACTGTTATTTCCTATGAATTCCTAATTTTCACCAAATTAACCAAATTGTCATCAATAACTAATGCAATTCGAACATAAAAATCGCAAACGACAATTTCGACACGCTTGAGTGATAATAAGAAAATTCCAAATTGATAGACTAATTTTAATGACAATTTCTTGATTCAATGAAATTTCTCCAAAATGGTGATTTTCCACTTGAAATTGAATATATATTTTGCAAAAATAGAGATAAACGCATGAAACAAGAAGAGCGTTACTGTAGGAAGATGTGTCTTGACAGACCATGATATTGTATGTTTCAACTCGGACCACGAAATTCCACAGGGTGTTACGAATTTTTGACAAAAAGAACACTTTTAGTTTTGCTCCCGTATAAAATTTTTTTCAAATTTTTTTTGTCTTCTCTTATAATTTCTACAAAGCAGAAGAGTTGATCTATAACTTGCCGAACAAATCATCTAAATCGGTTGAGAATTAGGAAAAATATCGAATTTCGAATTTAGTTAAATTTTCGAGTGTTCCGCTTATTTTGCCTCCAAGTGTATATAAGGGAACCTTAAATATTTTTAATTATTTTCAATCACTTAAATTGACAAATATCTATCATTGTTATATGTGTGATTTCATAATTAAATAAACTACCTGTTTTATTAGTTTGAAGAAGTTATTCATCATAATGATTCAATAATTATTTCCATGCAGGATAGCAGGTCTTAAAACCTATAAACTTTTATTTCGTTGATAATAAATAGGATTGGGAATTTCAATTTAGGTATTGTTAAATTAATAGCATTTTAATGATCTAAAACTAAGTACCTTGCCATCAAGGTAGACCAAATAATTGGGTTATGATCAAATATATAAAACTTATTTTTGTAACCTATTTTACCGCCGTCTATGGTATCTTCCTTTCTACCTGGTAGTTTTGGATACAATAGACCAGTTTAGTTCTTTTATGGTTATCTCTTTTATCTTTTCTTTTATTGAACTGTTTTGTTTGGCTTACAAAAGACAACATGCCTGAAATTCGAGGATGGCTGGACAGCCATCTTGGAATTTCGTTTTCTACATTTCTTGTCGTTGAATACTGATAACCGATATTGAACCTTAAGGATGATTGACATGTCTCATTTTAGAGCATTCAATAATTTAAATCACAAATTAGCAGCTTATAATTCAATGATCCAAAGGCTCTATTTCATTTCCCTGTCACCGAAAAACATCAAAAAATTATTATATTCCATAAAAGATACTTGCTTGAAAAAATGTGTTAGTTTCAACAATACTATTCCTCTCTTCCAATTACATGATTAACTATAGTTCCAAATTTAAAGTAACCACCTCTTTCTCAAGTGGTTCACGAAATTGTTTGCAATGAGTGTACGGTAACTTATGTTGGGTAGATTGATAGGAATTTTGAAACCAGATTTTGAAAAACACTTACCCTCTGATAATCATTCTCCAATATGTGAACATATAAAAACCACAAAACATTCAATAACATTAGATAATATCAAAATTCATCATAATTGCAACAAAGGAAAGAAGATGCTGGAATGTTTGAAAATCAATAAACTTCGTAAAATCCCGAGTGAAATCACCCTTAATAGCCAGCTGGAAATTCATACGTCTCCACTTCTCAATTTGTAATTAGGCTAGTATCTATATGAGTAAGTTCGTTTCCTGTAGTTGAAAATGACTTGACGGTCGAAACCGGTCGTCTTTGTGTAAATGAAATTGTGGAAAGTATGAAATATATTTAACTTCATCTTAGTTAACGAAGTTTCTGCCGTTTTGGACCCGCCGTTGTTATGGGACAGTTGTTTGAGTTAGTGTTTTTGTGAAAATGGACTAAATCGTGTATCAAGCTGTCAATAAATATTTGATTTTGAAAGGCAATATACCTATGCAAATTTAAGACGAGTAATATGATGCGTATTGGAACTCTGCACCATCATTTACTGAATTGAAACGTCGTCGTAAGAGCTTGGAAAGCGAGGAACGATCGGGACGTCCAAAAACTTCATATACCGATCAATTAAAATGATAGAGATATCATAGGTTATGAACATGCCAAAAAAACGTGTTTGTCAAATATCGAATGAACATTCAGACATGAAAAAGCTGTCCTCGCGTTGGAAACCGCGTCTGCTCACCTTAGACAAAGAACTTATTCCAATGAACATCTCCAAGGCTCTGCTGGTGCAGTTTTGACACAATAAATCCGAGTTTTGGCGCCAATCAATTACTGTAGATGAAACTTCGATACACCAGAAACAAAAATACAGTCCAAACAGTAGACCACAATGAAGAAATCAGTTAGAAACAAAAGAACAAACATCTTTTTCGACTGAGTAATTGATGGCTAATGTTTTTTGGGATACTCATGAAGTTATTTCAATCGATTATCTTCAAAACCGCAATTACAAAGGAATCACGTTTTTATGCACGGCTATGAAAATAGATGAACACATAATAGATATGAAGCTGAGGCCAATTATTAAAGGAACATTGGGAGACACACAAAGTGGATTTCGAAAAGAAAGAAGTCTTCAAGATCATATATTCAGCATGAAGATGGAAGAATCTAACAGAATTAAGAAGAAAATATATCTAGCGTTCATGGACTTGGAAAAAGCTTTTGATAGGGGGCCTAGACGATTATGGGAAATACTACGTAGAAGAGGAATCAAAGCAAACATTGTAAGACAGATAATAAATATCATTGAAAGTAATAGAAATTGCATTATAAGCGGAAACAGGAGATCGGAGTATTTCAAGACAACGGAGGGACTTAGACAGGGGGTTGGGCTTAGTCCTCTGTTGTTTATAATCTTTATGGATGAAATAATGAAAAATTGCTCGACAGAAGTGAGGAAAATCCAGATTGGATAGAGAAACTTACAGCAATTAGAAGTATCAGAAGGGGCAATCGCGGATGATATAATGATAATGGCCAGCAATGAAGAAGATCTTCAGAAAAACTTGAATATATGGAACACAGAATTAGAGAAGAATGGTTTGAAAATGAACAAAGAAAAAACTAAGGTAATGGTGATTGAAACAGAAAGGAAACCATAAATATACAGATAGAGGGGACAAAAATAGAACAAGTGGAAAAATAAGTACTTAGGAGTTGATCTCGAAGAATAAGGAAAGCAAGATGCTAAAATCAATGATAGGATCGAAAACACTATGACGCCATATTATGCTATCAGCAACAATTTCATAAATAAGAAAGAAGTGTCAAGAGCCACAAAAATGAAAGTATTCACATCTATCTATAGGCATCTATATTACTCACATTTAGATGTGAGTAATGGGTTCTAGATAAAAACCAAACAAGTAAAATTCAAGCTGTCGAAATGAAATATTTTAGGAGGTTAAGGGGAGTCACAAAGAGAGATAAACTAAAGATTATTGACATACGAAACGAATTAGGAATTGAATCAACTTTGAAATTTATAGAGTAAATGCAGCTCAGCTGGTTGGACATCTTCAGAGAATGGTTAATACACGGCAAGTCAAACGTATATGGGAGACAAAACTAACGAAAAGATGAAAAGAGGTAGACCACGACAAACCTAGGATGGAGTAATTACGGAAATATTGGGACAACAGGTCAAAAATTGGACAGAGGCTAAAACAATCGCAAGACAGAACATTGAATGGAGAAATTTCATATATGAACAATATTGTTAATATATCGAATTTTCATGAAATGTTAATATATTGTAGACCTTACACCATTTCAAATGGTGAAAGGGATTTTGATAATGAATAATCAAAGATATATATATATATATATATATATATATATATATATATATATATATATATATATATATATATATATATATATATATATATATATTTTTTTAGTATTTTTAACCTTTTATATGAAGGTTAAAAATACTGAAACTAAAAAGCAGGTTTAAGGTTAATAAGAATATTTAAATACTATCTAAAATAGACGTTTCAGGATTTTTCTTTCCTTCTTCAGTATTGAATCCACTAATCTTTGGATGATTGTTTTATTTTCATTTGTAAGCATTGTGGAAACTTTGTGTTTTTGTTTTCACAATGCTTACAAATAAAAATAAAACAATCATCCGAAGATTAGTGGATTAAATACGAAGAAGGAAGAAAAAATCCGAACGTCTATTTTAGATAGGGTTTGAATATTCTTATAAACCTTAATCCCCAAAAGAACAAACTCAATATCGAAAAAAAAATATATATATATATATATATATATATATATATATATATATATATATATATATATATATATATATATATATATATATATATATATATATGTACCATCACAAGAGCATACTGTGCATCATTACTTGACAAACTAAAATCAGAACTTGAGAAAAACGGCCTCATTTACAGGAAAAGAAAATCTTGCTTCACCAAGACAACGCAACGTTTCACACTCCAGCGATTGCCATAGCGAAAATCCAGGAATTGAGGTTCAAACTGCTTGACGACAATGATTTGCATCAAATGAAGAGGCAATCACCTTCGTGAACCACTATTTTGCAGAGGAAAACGCCGAGTACTATTTCGACGGGTCACATAGATGGAAACGCTGGTGAAAGTGTGTAGAGTTAGAAGGTGTTGAAAAATAAAAAAAAATGTTCTGAAAAATTATCTGAATATCATGATATGCAAAATGAAGAGAATAAACCACCACTATGTTGTTGATAAATGACATCATTCAAGATCGTTGAGACTTAATCTCTTTTATGTTATGTGTATGTTGTTTCACTTTGATATACACAACAATAGACCATTCAGAATAGACATAGCGGCCTCTTTCAACTTGTGAAATGTGCTATACTATGAGTGACAGACAAGTAAATTCGAAATCGAGCATTTTAACGCTTAACAATATTTGGGGTAATATGCCTTTCAATCTTAATTTGTACCTGTCCCGGAAATTGCCGGTAGTTAGCGTCCCTTCGGACTTATCTCCACAATCCTTGGGTCACTGCTCAATCAATCTGCAGGATTAAGGATCCAGTTACTTTTAGGGAGCAAAATATGTCAACCCCGTTTCCATGCATTTTGCAATTCGGGGAAACTGAAAATTTACCTAGTTTAAATTCATGATAGCCGCATCAACAACTAAGGTTTATTAGCGGATAATACAGTACAGACAGAATTCAAGACATAATAAAAAGTGATGAAATGCAGTTGTTTTACAACTTTTGGCACTGGTATATTTTTCTGAAGAAAGTTTTATGTGCTATATTTATTTTGACACTAATTAATGATGTTAATGACATATTTATTTCGTTGAAATCCATTTCAAAATATGAAAGAGAAAAATAAATTTTTTACAGTTTTCGACGTTTATTTGTTAATACACGACCGGTTCGACCTTTCGGTCATTTTCAAGTGCTTGTACTGAAGTACAAAGATGATAACAAGATGTACTTCTTCCTTAAATATTAAAGAGGAATTTACTGACTTCAAGTTGGCTATTGAGTGTACTAGAATGAGGAGTTTTCTTGAGTTTATTAATTTCCAAACTTTCCAACACCTTCATGCTTTTTGATGATAATAAGAAATTAAACTTTGTATTATACTATCATAAGAGAATTATTGAAAATCAGGATTGTAATTTCGGTATCTCGACCATCTTCAGCTGATAACAAGTTCTGAATTACAGTTGAAAAAACATACATATATAAGCAGTAGGGTGGAGCGATTTAATTTTTTATGTTCTATCGCTTCGGTATACCCGCTATTTGCTATTTTGGGTCAACATTAAGCACAAAAAAATCAGTTGGCTTATGCTATGTTTCAAGGTCCCCCATCGTTATAAAGCTCTGAAAAATTGAGGAAAATTAAACAAATTTTTCAAAACATAGCAAACATTTTATAAAACTCCAGAGCGATAGTTATTACCGGTAGAAACATGCTTGTTGAGACTCTATGGTAGCGGGACGCGGAGGAAGGGTATTTCGGCGAAATACCCCTTCCCTGCGCCTTTATACCCAAACACCGATGGAGTGACATTTAGTAATTTCGCGCGCTTACAGCAGTTCATCTGTTTGCCGTTCATTTATTTGAGGCATCAAACTATATTAGTTTATCTTTAACTGGGATTGTGACGTATATTGTAAGTAGTGATTTTCATATTTTATGCTTGTAGTTTAATTCCTGACTGTAATATTAGAGTATTTGTTATTTGTATTGTTGGCAGAAATATGTCTCAAGTTAAAACACGAAAAACAACGAGCTGTCCTGTCTTTGGTTTGCCGCAAAAGTTACCAGATTCACAATTACCAACTTATAACGATGTTCTGAAGAATTATCTGTTCATGGAACATGAGTTGAAGCCTGATAAAACATCAAAAGAGCCAACAGTTCATGAAATATCTGAAAGATTGGCTCACGAAGTTATAAAAATATGGCTAAAATCGTCGCTCCCTACTGTGAGTGTAAAAAGAGTTTTACAACTAATTCGTGCCTATCACGACAAATATTGAAGCTTAATGAAACCATAACTTGGCCGTCAAACTAATGTTTAATACCAAGAAAAGGTTAATACATTTATATCAGAGTCCAATAGACTGTTTGATATTAGCAGTTGCAAATGCAAAGTTATATGTGATTGTAACTGTGTGAAAGGTAGTCGTGTTCCCAAGAAGGAAGCAAGTTTCTTAATTGACCATAGAACAGACAGAAAAATGATGACAGGCGATATCGATGTGATTGCAACTGTGAAAAACAAGAAGAAACAAGAGAGAAAAGAAAACAGTTTATCGCGGAACAGAGAGGTAAACTATTTTGACAAAACTTGTTGTTCCCGTTCTTTGGCCGATGATTCTTCAATCAAAAGCGGTAATTCATGCGCTAGCTTACCCGTATTATCTTCTATTCCTTACCATGAAAACTCAGAATAGGTCAAACTAAAAGGTTCACCACCTCAGAAAAAAAAGAGGTTAAACTTACCATCATTAGCCCTTGCCTGTGATCGTACTGGAATATCCTATAGAGCCGCTGCTATTATAGCTTCTTCTGTCTTAAAAGATGTTGGCATTATTTCCCGAAACGATCCAAGTCGTGTCATTGATCGTTCAAAGTTGCGCCGTGAAAGAACTAAGGTCAGGTTAACTTTACAAGAAACGGACTGCAATGAAGTGCTTCTCGGTTTATATTTTGGTGGTAGGAAGGATAAGACTTTGGTTCGTATTGAGAAAGAAGAGAAATTTTACAGAAAACGACAGATAGAAGATCATTATGTCATTTTATGAGAACCAGGAAGAAACTATTTTGGGCATGTTACTTGTGAGTCGGGGACTGCTAAAGGTATTAAAGACACTTTAATATCTCACTAAAAATCTAAGTCAGTAAAGCTGAGTGAAATAGATGTTGTTGGCTGCGATGGAACAGTAGTCAATACAGGTTTTAAAGGAGGCGTTATTCGTCTGACGGAAGAAGAGCTAAACAGACCATTACAGTGATTTATCTGCCAGTTGCATACAACTGCGACATTTGTTATTAGTTAGTTGGAAAAATTACAGGACCGAAATGCTTTGCAGGTGTCATTGAATCTCAATAACAAAATTGTCAAAGAATGCCGATAGTCGCATTCTCCGTTATACCCACAATATTACCTGAAATTACTAGGACAGAGCTGAGTACCGACCAAAAGTATCTATACGATATTATGACCGCTATCAGTAATGGTATATTTACTTCTGATTTAGCTAATATAGAACCTCCTTAACCATTCTAGATGGCTAACAACAGCTAATCGAATTCTAAGGTTGCATGCCACAAAAACTGACCCTGAAGAAAAATTAGTGGTATTAGCCACTTACGTAATAACAGTTTATGGATCAATGTGGTTTACAATAAATTGCAATTCCTCGTGCATCGACGGGGCTAAGCACCTTTGGCAAACTATTAATCTTAGTCGCTATTTGAACTCCGATATGAAGACTATCATTGACAAAGTAATCCAACGAAATGGATATTTCGGTCATCCAGAAATTATCATCATTGCCATGCTTGGCGATGACAGAGAGGTTATCCGAGAACTGGAATATCGAAGAATTATAAAAGCAAGATCACAGAATACTCGAGGACTTCGAAAATTCAAGCTGTCGGTGTTCAATTTTGATGCTAAAGACTATACTGACATTATTTTGTGGCGTGACTGTGACATAACTGAGCCACCTCTAACTTCAAATTTGTCTGATGAAACCTTGAAGGAAATTGGAAAAAATGGTCCCGGCACATGTCAGGATGTTAAAGATTTTCCATGCCACACCCAAGCCGTGAAGCGCTGCTTAAGATGGTGACAGAAGCATTGCGTTCAGTTTGTGGGGAAAACAAACGAGATGATTTTATTAGAGCAAGATTACTATCTCGTCAACGTATGCCTTGTTTTAACACAAAGAATCAATTTAATATTTAAACTGTATTTTTTATGTTTCTGGATATTTCTTGTAATTTATAATTAAAACATAAGAAAATGTTTTTTGTTTGTTTTTCATCACTGCTGGGGTACATCAGAACGTTAAAATAATTGTGTGATATTTTCTATGTTTGTTTTGTATATAACAAGGCAACTAATCAGCGCTATGCCGTTGAAAAAAAAAATTTTTAATTTCATATATTTTCGCTCCAAGCTAATAAACAAGTAGATACAAAATTAATAAGAATACAAACAAGAAGTAATAAACTAATTATGATAAAAGCAGGTATTATTCAAAGATATCAAATAGGGACAAATAAGCCGAGTCATACTGGTTGTTCAGAAGATGATTTCTATGGGGATCTGTTTCAGTTTGAAAATTTCGATGGTTTCCAAGAAATCTCCATCCCACCACGACTCTACTTCAAATTATTTTCAACAAATCTTTAGTACAAGGTGTCTTTCCACATAAGTAGAAGGCGGCAAAGACCGTACCTATTTTCAAAAGTGCTAAGAAAAAATGAAGTAAGTAATTACCGACCTATCTCTATTCTAAGTTATTTCGGTAGAATTTTTGAAGCAACAGTAACTGATAAATTTTTTCATTCATCCGGTTCCAAGTTGATTCAATCTCAACATAGGTTTTTCAAAGGTAGGTCGGTGTTAACTAATTTAACTCCTTACGTTTATTTCATAAGCAGTAGTTTCGATGATGGTATTCAAGTTGATGCCGCCTACACAGACATGGCTAAGACCTTCGATAAGGTTCATGATGCAACTTTGTTGTGGGTTTTAGGGGACTTTGTTGTGGTGGGGTCCTCACTGAAATTGATAGAATCGTATTTGTCGGATAGACTGCAGTATGTTGCACTCAATGGCACTCATTCCGGTTTCGTTCGTGTCACCTCTAGTGCTCCTCAAGGGTCACATCTGGGTCCCCTTTTATTCTCAATTTACATTAATGATATTTCGGAATGTTTTCTTTATACAAAACATGATTTATATGCCGATGATCTTAGAGTGTACAGTGCTATTCGGTCCTATGATGATATTTTGCGGTTTCAGAGTGATCTTGACAGACATTTCTCTTTTTGTCAGAGTAGGTATTTTCAATCAAATATTGATAAGTGTGAGCATATAAGGTTTACAAAGAATGTCAATGTCTTCGATGCTATTTCTTCAGTTAATGGGCTTGTAATTGGAGGTTAAACCAAATTAAGGATCTTGGTATATATCTTGATTCTAAGTTGTCATTTGAGTATCATATTGATCATATGGTTTCTAAGGCTTTCAAAGTATTGGGTTTCTTTCTAAAAATTACTAAAAGTTTCAGTGATCCAAGGTCTTTAAAAATGCTATATTTCTCGTTGGTGAGGAGTAATGTGGAATATCCTGTACCTGTTTGGTACCCTCACTATTACAAGTATATTGACAGAATTGAACGAGTTCAGAGAAAGTTTGACAAAAGTTTCAACTTTAGATTTTTCAGTCCTAACCAACATTATCAATTAAGTTTGCGTCATCACAAAATTTTAAGCCTGGAGCAGTGGAGAGTCCTTTTCGACGCTGTATTTCTTTACCGAATTTCAGATAATTCTTTTGGTTTTCCGCTTGTTAATTATCTCACTTTCAATGTTCCCGTGTATCCTAGTCGTCTAACTGCACTCTTCCAAAGGCCCGTACTAGTTTATTTTTCATTCTGTTTTCTTGCGAATTATGCGTCTGTACAATTGGGATATTGCCAGTATAGATATTTTTCATGAACCTCTTTCTTCTTTCAAAAAAAATGTTATTGCATATCTCATTAGATCTGAATTATGCTCATTGTAGTAGTTTTTAGTTTTCATGATATTTTACTTGATTCTGTAGTTTTAGGTGAGTCTTTTTTCTCTCCTGAATTTTTATGAATGTTATAATTTTCATTTCGTATGACAGTTTCACTTCTGTTAATTTTTCTGTTATCATTTTTCTGAACCCCGGTAATTGGGTCTATCCTGTAGGGGTTCCTACGTTTTGTAACAATAAATAAATGAATAAATAAATTAATAAAATCTAACTTTCGTCCCTTAGGTATTGTGTAAATAATTTGAAGTTGATTTATAGGTGAAAAATATGACCATTTTTCATACAATGTGGAGCGAAAGTAGATTCGTTAGTTCTATGGTCATTGTAATCTGATTGATGCTCTTCGTATCTAGTTTTTAACTGTGATAGTACAGCAAAATAAACCACCCTTTATAACAAGTTAAGAACTAAATATAATCTGTGCAGCCAAAATATATAGGTCAACCAAGAGTGCATCAGAAGAAAAGTACCCCAAAATATGTCAACATCAGAACAAAATCTACATCAATATCTTGGGATAAAGTAGGCGTAATACCAGAAATCACCTGGATAAAAGTAGAGGACAATTTTCTATTTAACAAACGAGACGTCATACAACATTATATAAAGGTAATTCATTGAAAATCAACTCTTAAACTCCATCCAATAGAATTTGATTTTTATGATGACAAGGTGCCAAATGACATTAACAAACTTATTCACGAAAAATTCGAAAATCAATCCAAGAAATTAAAAACCCTAGAAGCACTAAATTTATGTTTTAAGAAAAATTCGGATAACATTCAGAATACCGCATCCGTAAGATCACTCAGTAGTACAGTTAAAAATTATTCAGATGTTAATTTATCAACTTGTGAACGTAGTTTGTTCGGGAAAGGTCACAAATTCAACCTCAACATCACATGCAAAAACAATAACGAAATCTTGGCCGCGGAATTCGCTATTTCACTAAAACAACCTGATGTGGCTCATTTAATATCATTCAGAATTGCCGATATTTGGACAAAAATTCACCAAAAAATAAATCGAAATATCATAAATACCGTAACAAATTTAAAACAAAAATTCAAAGCAACAATTTAGTTTTAACCAAAGCAGACAAATCAAAATCAAAAAATTTATCTGGAATCACTCGGTATTTCACATAATTGGTATTTTTTACCATTGACCTTTGACTGCTTGTAAAGAATGAGAATCTTTGTTGTAAAAAAACTGGATAGTAAGTATGATAAGAAATGTTGAATTATCACCACATGTTCGAGATATTATACTCAGTCGTCACTGAGATTTGAAACTGTGAATTTCAAAATTTGAAAAAGCCTATAATCATAATTGAAAATGCTTCACGTCGAATTTTCCGATGTGCAGAGGGGTCGAATAATTGCTCTCGTTGAAGAAGGGGTGACACAGAGGGGTATAGCGGCCACAATGGGGGTTTTACAGGGGGTGATTTCAAAAACTTACGCCTGATACGTTGAGATAAAATCTTTGTAAAATAGCAAGACTCCAAAGGCAATTTCTGGAGACAACAGGCATCAGTGTATCAGTCGAAATGATACATTAGAAACTTCGTTCAAGGGATTTATACAGCAGAAGGCACTCAAAAGTTCCAGAGCTAACCAGACAACGAAAAATTAACAGATTTTGTTAATAATTGGTGTATCGAGCACCAAAATTGGAATATTGAGAATTGGCGAAATGTTCCTTTCTCGGATGAGACCACAATTGGTGTTCGATCAGATGACCACCGGATTCAGGTTTTAAGGGGTTAAACTAAAAGGTTCACCACCTCAGAAAAAAAGAGGTTAAACTTACCATAATTAGCCCTTGCCTGTGATCGTACTGGAATATCCTATAGAGCCGCTGATATTATAGCTTCTTCTGTCTTAAAGGATGTTGGCATTATTTCCCCAAACGATCCGAGTCGTGTCATTGATCGTTCAAAGTTGCGCCGAGAAAGAACTAATGTCAGATTAACTTTACAAGAAACGGACCGCAATAAAATGCTTCTCGGTTTATATTTTGATGGCAGGAAGGATAAGACTTTGGTTCGTATTGAGAAAGAAGGGAAATTTTACAGAAAACGACAGATAGAAGATCATTATGTCATTTTATCAGAACCAGGCAACTATTTCGGGCATGTAACTTGTGAGTCTGCTGAGTGGGACTGCTAAAGGTTTAATACCTTTGGACACTTTAATATCTCACTTAAAATTTAAGTCAGTAAAGCTGAGTGAAAAAGCTGTTGTTGGCTGCGATGGAACAGTAGTCAATACAGGTTTTAAAGTAGGCGTTATTCGTCTGATGGAAGAAGAGCTAAACAGACCATTACAGTGATTTATCTGCCAGTTGCATTCTAATGAATTACCACTGCGACATTTGTTATTACAGTTAGCTGGAAAAACTACAGGGGCGAAATGCTTTTCAGGTGCCATTGGATCTCAATTACAAAATTGTCAAACAATGCCGATAGTCGCTTTCTCCGTTATACCCACAATATTACCTGAAATTACTAGGACAGAGCTGAGTACCGACCAAAAGTATCTATACTTTTTTTTTTTACGATATTATGACTACTATCAGTACTGGTATATTTACTTCTGATTTAGCTAATATAGAACCTGGACTCCTTAACCATTCTAGATGACTAACAACAGCTAAATGAATTCTAAGGTTGTATGCCACAAAAACTGACCCTGAAGAAAAATTAGAGGTATTAGCCATGTACGTAATGAAAGTTTATGGACCGATGTGGTTTACAATAAAATGTTATTCCTCGTGCATCGACGGGGCTAAGCACCTTTGGCAATTTATTAATCTTAGTCGTTATTTGAACTCCGATATGAAGGCTATCATTGACAAAGTAATCCAACGAAATGGATATTTCGGTCATCCATCATTGGCGATGACAGAGGGGTTATCCGAGATCTGGCATATCGAAGAATTATAAAAGCAAGATCACAGAATACTCGAGGACTTCGAAAATTCAAGGTGACGGTGTTCAATTTCGATGCTAAAGACTATACTGACATTATTTTGTGGCTTGACTGTGACATAACTGAGCCACCTCTAACTTCAAATTTGTCTGATGAAACCTTGAAGGAAATTGTAAAAAATGGTCTCGGCACATGTCAGGATATTGAAGATTTTCCATGCCACACCCAAGCCGTGGAAGACTAGCTAGAGTCCAAGCAGCAAGACGAATTTCGAAATACCAAGGGGGCAGTGTGATGTTTTGGGATGGTATTATGCTGTGAGGCAAAACAGATTTGATTTCGTGTAACGGCTAGAAATAACATGGACCTAGTGAGACTCTGGCGAGGTGCCCACGGTGAGGATTTCACTTTTATGCAAGATAATGCTCCTCCGCATACCAACAATCTCGCGCGAAATTATCTTGTACAAAGGGAATCGCTATTTTGGGCTTGCCACCTTGCTCTCAAGATCTAAATCCTATTGAACACTAATGGGATAATCTCAAAAAAAAACTAGATCGGGTTAGGATAATCGAAGAACAGCTCATCCAAGCCGCCACAGAAGAGTGGTAGAATATCACCGGACAGGAGGTCGAAAACCTAATCCAAATCATGCTTAGACGGATTCAGGCTTGTAAAAGGAGGTAATAAAAGCTACTGAGGTCGAGAAAAAAATACCTACTCCGTGAGAAAACAATTTTCAATTTTTTTACTACAGGTGGAAAGTCTCATTTATTTCTTTCTTAAAATAAACCGTAATTTATTTCTTTTTCAATGGAAAAATCTCAAAAGGATCAATATATATATATATATATATATATATATATATATATATATATATATATATATATATATATATATATATATATATATACTGATAGACCATATCCCTTCACCAGACAGATAGGACAATTACATCTACCGGATATTGATAAACCATATCTCTTCACGAGATAGATGGAACTCAGCCGCACGTAATGGAAGGCTAAACACCCTCGAATTCTCAGACTATGTTTATAAGATAAGATCCCTTTATAAGATGGTAAACTCCCTCAAGTTAGTTAGTTCTTATTAGTAGTTTGGCTAGAGAGCTCATATAGTAATTTTTGTAATAAATATCTTCTCAAAAAGGTTGTTGCAATAATTATTCCAGTTACTGCTAATTTTGGAAATCTTATTGACCTTGATGTGGAGCTGAGAGAGAATTTTCTTAAAATCCTTCCTCCATCTTTACCATGTGTGTTCTTGAAAGACTTTTCGTCCAAAATGGCGAATGCGCCGGGTACACAACTAGAAAATAATTCAATAGAAATGTGATTAGTAGAAGAAAAGAATATACATTTTCAATGTTTCCAAAATTCATTGTTGGTAAAGTTATAAATATACTTAATACTCGATATAGCAAGAATAGTAGCATGACGAAAACTGCCAAAACAAACTCAACTTCAAGTACCTCAAAGTGTTTTCTCGTTGCATACAAATTTGTATGCAATGTATTCTATCGAAGCAACGTACATAACAATATAAATAACACACACAATATTTTTCCTACAGCTTTCGAAACATCAATAATGTCGTCATGATTTCATGTTTACTATTTCTAAATCCTCTCAATAGGTATTGCTCCAGAGAAAGTTATTAAACTGCAAACGTTTCATATTAACGAACAATTTATTCCGGATAATTGTTGATTTCACGAAATCCTTATTATTGAATCCAATTATATTTAGTTGGAAAGAAAAATCGCGAAATGTCCAGTAAAACCTTATCGATCGGATAGTCGTTACCGGTGCATTTTTTACGAAAACTCTAGATGCGAGAGCGGGGCTGGGAACATTCGAAAGGCTTGGGCTGGGAAATCTAGGGAAGGAGGGGTTGAACCGCTGCAGACCCAGACTCTCCTACAACCTCACACCACATCGCAACGACCTTGACTCGTATCGCATTTGCATCTAAAGTGATGTCAATGCATTCATGTGAAAAAAAGAATCTAAATATACAATATCTTACGATCTTCAAATTCCTGCTGTTTCGTCTGATGAAGTGAAGAATTTGTATAGTATTTTCTGTGGAAAGAGAATTTTCCTCTAAACGGAGTGAAAAACTGAAATATTAGTGATTTGTGTATGAATCATGAAGCACATAAATATACAAGGGAAGAAAAGGAGTAACAAAATTTATTTTAGTCAATTTACCTTGACAAATTAACATCAAATAATAATAAGTTTCTTAGAATTTCGAATGAATAAAGCATCAAGATAAGATGGTTAGAAACACAAAGTGTGTTTTTTTGCCTTACGACGATGATTTTCAGACCTTGTAGATAGATTTTTGATGATTGTTGAATTCGACGCTTAATAATTTTCAGACCTTCTAGATAGATTGATAATGATTATTGAATATTCGATGAACTTTGATTTTACTGATTCTCTAAGTTTTTTTCTCGATTAGATGATGCGATGAAGGTATGCAATTGTTTGAATAGTTCACAACCAGGCTCGCAGGACCATGTTATTTGTGTTTAAGTGAGTTTTACCTGACTGTAAGAAATTTTTGTGTTTGAGACTAGACGGTTGTTTAACACTTTTATTTACAAATATATAATGTGAAATATTAATGATAGATACAATTATAGTGAAAAGTGGACAGTATTGATAACTTGAGAGAAGGGAATACAAAAGCTGGAGGATATCGATGAGAATAAATAAAATCTTCGTTCAGTCTGGTTCTGTTACTGTATCTTCTTAAATATGCTAGGCAAGAGAGGAAGTTGAAAGTTTAATCCATAAAGATTCCAGAAATGTTCAATAAGTATTTGCCGTTTTCGACTACTTCAATAAAAGTAGCTGGAAAGGATTATTAAATTTGAGAAATTTGATCGTTGTTAACCCTATATCGGTTAAGACGTTTACGGAATCATTTCCATGTTATGAACCATGTAATCAAATGGTCTAATTGATTTCAAATGTCTTTATTTCAAATTTCTTATCATTTATACAGTTAACGATAGTGTTGCCAAGTGGTTTCGATATTGAAGAATTAATCTAATACATCATTAACATGCGGTGAACCCTTTCTTGAGTCATTCACACTCAAAGCGACCTGTCACCCTACATAGAGCCAATGTATGAAGAATGTAGACGGAAGTCTTACAAAAGTGAACACGCCTGATCATAACGTAGATCACGAAAACCCCCGTGTAATCTACTACGTGGTTTCAAAGTGAAGAAACCAGAATTTTAAAATAAAACTTTATTTACAAGTTGAAAACTTATCTACAAGTAAAATATAAAATTCTCGAAATTAAATCAGTTATTCCTTCTCCCTCAAGTCTTCTATTCAAGAGGCAGGATTCGCTGACTCAACACATCGTAGAGGTTTAAATAAATGGACTCAACGCGCCTATTCAAGAGGCAGGATTCTCTAGACTCAACACGTCTCAGAGGTTTGATATAATAGACTGATAACATCTATTCAGGAGACAGGATACTCTGGACTCAACACGTCGCAGAGGTTCGATATAATAGACTCATAACGTCTATTCAGGAGACAGAATTCTCTGGACTCAACACGTCGCAGAGGTTTGAGTGAATATACTCAACACGTCTATTCAGGGGGCAGGATTCTCTGGTCTCAACACGTCGCAGAGGTTTAAGTAAATAGACTCAACACGTCTATTCAGGAAGCAGGAGTCTGTGGACTCAACACGTCGCAGAGAAAAGGAATGCTAAGCTCAACAGGCTTAACTAAGCAGAAGAAAGTCTGTTCAGCTCAACGCACTGCACAGAACTCCCGGCTGAGATCCTTGAATTTTTGTGAAGGTCGAATGTCTATCCTTTTTTCTCATCATCTCGCTTATTTTACATCTCCTTGGTTTATCCTGGGGTCCTACTGGTTGGTTATCCTCCTTATTTTATGTTGTAGTGCATTTATGCTGTCCTGTTGTTTTCTCTTTCATTGCACTAGGGATGTCTCTTTCTTGGTGTCCTCGGTTGTAGTTCCATTATTTATTTATTATCTCCTTGTTTTCGTGGTCTTCCATCTGGTTGGTTGTCTTCGTCGTTAGTCGTATGATGATTTCTTCGAGTGTGTTGATTTCCATTTCCTTCCTGAGGTGGTTGTTGCTTATGTACCATGGGGCGTTTGTTGCTGTCCTGACGATCTTGTTGAGTGCTGCTTGTAGTTTCCTCTTCTCGAATCTGTCCTCTAGATGCCAAATTTGTCCTGCGTATGTTATTCCTGAGATGATTATAGCCTTGATTTTGTTATCCAATATGAGTTCTTCCGTTGAATAGGGGGTATAGTTTTCCGTGTATTGCTCTTGTTTTCCTTGTAGTTTTCTCGATGTGCCTCTTGTAGTTCAGTTGGTCGTTCAAAATTACGCCGAGATATTTTGCTTCCTTCTTCCATTCGATTCGTTGTCCTTGTTTGGTGATTTCCTTTGGTGTTTCTGGATGTCTCCTCTTCTTGTGGTCGATGTACAGCATGTCCCATTTTGGGGGTGCCACCAGGAGCATCTCTGTTATTATTTAGGATAGAGAGATGGAGTTTTAACGACCCTTGGCTACTTTTTCGAGACAAATTCATAGAGCTAATCAGAATTATTCTTACTTCAGTGGTTTTTGAGTTATTCGCGAATCTTGAAAATTTCCGGATTTCTTTTTTTCCCGATATCTCGTTTCTTATAGGAGATAATTGAAATCTGTTTTTACGTTTCTAAAACGGTTTTCTGAGTAGATTCCAGTGACGTACTCGAAGTTTTTTTTTTCATTAATTATGACAGATATGACATAAAGTTGCATTTTTTTAAATACGAACATAGTTTTTTTTTGGCATATTCCGATTGTCGTTTTTTCTTCCTTTTCAAAAATATATAACATGATGACAAAATTTCCACCCAATTTGAAGAAAATAACGGAATAATGATTTACCCCTGATGGCTGGGTGAAGGAACACACGGACGAACCATAGAACATTTGTAGTTATTCGACGAAAACGATCAAAACAATGCAAAATCTTCTTGACCGAAATAATGGAGCTAGGCTGCTCCTAAGATTCCATCGTTATTTATGACATTCGCAATTTCCGCTTTTTAGTTTATTTTTGAGATTGTCGTTTAGTTTATAGAGTTCTCTGAGAAATACCTACATGAGAATAATAATAGGCACCTAATAATTTACTCAAATTTACTTCTCATAATGATTTACATATATTGCTCGAACTGATTTCCATCATGTTGTAAACATAAAGTCCATCTTCGGATTATATCTTCTATGTCTGAATGCTCTCTGTGAACACAGAAGTCTTCATATATGCACGTTCATTAGAAACCATAGAACGACCAATAATTATTATTATTCATTATCTGTGGATATATTGGCTTCGTGTCTATTTGAATTCGTAAAATTAGTGTTCGTTGTTGAATTTGGATTGTTTAGTTAATTTCTGCAATTCACACTATGGAACAAAATAGAACATACGAAAATTTCGAAAAAGTTGATGTGCTGAAGGTCTACTTTCAAAGTCACTGTAACGCAGTCCGTGCATCAAAAAAATATTTGAATAGGTAAGTTCGACAATGGAAATGGAAGTAGTAATTCTAATCAATATTAAATACCTGACTGACACTCCAATAGATTTCCTCAAAGAATTCAACCAAACAGGAAGTTCTTCGCCAAAATCGAAGCAAATCTTTCCAATTATGGTTCGTTCGAGAAACCAAGAAGTAAAAACTACAATAAACGAAATAGAGGTGATAATGAACTTGACGTGTTAGCAGCTGTTGAGGCTAACCATTCTACATCGTGTCGGCAAATTGAGAGCGAAGTGGGTGTGTCAAAAAGCAGAGCCCAAAGAATTTTGAGAAAGTATAAATATCATCCCTATAAACATAAAATAATTCATCATCTCAATGCCGGGGATGCAGAGAGGAGAACGGCGTTCTGCAATTGGTATTTAGGGAGAATCAGAGGTGAAGCTCGTTTTGGGCGACATATCATTTGGTCTGATGAGTCAAGAATCAGCAGTGCCGGAATCTTTAATCGCCATATGAATAGATTCTGGGCAAACGAAAACCAACACAAAGCAGTAGCTCGACGGCAGCAGAGGAGGATCGGTTTCAATGTGTCGTGTTTCGTAATGGGCAACAAATTAGCCTACTATATCTTTGATGACAACTTGAATGCACAGAGATTTCTCGAAATTTTAAATATTTGTCTGCCACAACTGCAAGATGACATTCCTCTTGCTCAATTCAACACATATTACTTCCAACAAGACGGTGCTCCTTGCCATAATTCGGCCGTGGTGAGGAACTACTTGGATTTGAATTCTGAAAATAAATGGATCGGTACCAATGGCCCAATTCAATGGCCACCTAGGTCTCCTGACCTATCCGTTTTAGATTTTTTTCTTTGGGGTTATTTAAAAAATAAGATATATAGGAGGCAATACGCCAATTACGATCAATTGAAGAATGCAACAAATGAAGCATTCGAAGATCTGAGGAGATCCTCGCTACATTTGACTAGGACCATAGAAGATATAATCCGAAGATGCCCTTTATGTTTACAACATGATGGAAATCAGTTCGAGCAATATATGTAAATCATTATGAGAAGTAAATTTGAGTAAATTATTAGGTGCCTATTATTATTCTCATGTAGGTGTTTCTCAGAGAACTCTAGAAACTAAACGACAATCTCAAAAATAAAATAAAAAGCGGAAATTGCGGATGTCATAAATAACGATGGAATCTTAGGAATAGCCTAGCTCCATTATTTCGGTCAAGAAGATTTTGCATTGTTTTGATCGTTTTCATCGAATAACTACAAATGTTCTATGGTTCGTCCGCTCACGTGTGTTCCTTCGCCCAGCCATTAGGGGTAAATCATTATTCCGTTATTTTCTTCAAATTGGGTGGAAATTTTGTCATCATGTTATATATTTTTGAAAGGAAAAAAAACGGCAATCGGAATATGCCAAAAAAAAACTATGTTCGTATTTAAAAAAATGCAACTTTATGTCATATCTGTCATAATTAATGGAAAAAAAAACTTCGAGTACGTCACTGAAATCTACTCAAAAAACCGTTTCAGAAACGTAAAAACAGATTTCAATTATCTTCTATATGAACCGAGATATCGAGAAAATAGAAATCCGGAAATTTTCAAGATTCGCGAATAACTCAAAAACCACTGAAGTTAGAATAATTCTGATTAGCTCTATGAATTTGTCTCGAAAAAGAAGCCAAGGGTCGTGAAAACCCCATCTCTCTATCTTGAATAATAACAGAGATGCTCCTGGTGGCACCCCCAAAATGGGACATACTGTACATTGCTACCGTCTTCTTCGGGTTGACCTTAATCATCCACGTTCTATCGGTTTTCGGAATATGGTAGAAATTTTCATCGACGTTGTCGGCGTACGCATCACCTCCTACTCTATCGTGACCATGCGCTGCATTAGTATCTTTTATTATCGGTACACCTTCCCTTGGCGTACAAGAGAATATTGATATAAATAAATTCTACCATCGACTGAGGATACAAATACTTTGGAATGGTTGGTTATTGATGGTGTAAAGAGTATATCTTGTCAGGTTATTGCTGGAGCACCTCAGGGCTAAGTACTCTCGGCAACTCTTTTTCTGTTGCAGATTGAAGATCGGCTCCACTCCATCGAAAACAGAATATTTGGATCAGCGGATGACTGTACCCTGATGTCCTCATTCTATAGTCAGCGTCCTACATCTGCTGAGGAGTCAAGCCGACAAAGATACCAACAGAGCATGTCACTGACTTGAAGGTATCATAGTTAGGCTGATTGAACTTGGTCAAGTTTAACTCGAAAAAGAAGCAATCAACAACGTTTTCCAGAAAAGTCACACCCAGAGAACCTTCTTTAATCATGCAGGGACTCGAATTTCCTCAGAAATCACAGTCAACATCGGAGTTTTCTGGCATGACCATATATCAGCCATTGTCAAATCTGCTTCTGCTCAACTCAATTTTGTTTCATGGCTAAGTAGAAGTTCACGCGGCAGGTTGCTGGTCTTTCTCTCTTGTGTAGATACTTCCATGGTGAATGCTCTGAAAGGTTGTTCCGTAAAAAATCCTGTTCCAAAGAAAAATCAGACTCTCGAAAAACTCTCATCAACTGGCAACGCGACGTTATTCTTTCTTAAAGAATTCTTTTGTTTACAGGACTAATGTGCTGTGGAACTCACTTCCATCCAACATCTTTCCGATAACTTACAATTTGGCCCTGTTCGAGAAGCGAATGAACACACACATTAAATCATCTTGAGCGGCCACATCTTTGGCATGACAAGCACCCATTCCTCCTGGTATGACAGTAATCGCCTTCTCCCAAGAATTGAGAATGAAAAAAGATTGTAGTTGCTAAAGAAGTGCAAATTCACATCAGAACCCGTTTCCGAGTCCATGGTTACCCCAACAACCTGAAACCAAATAGCAAAGTAGAATTTGTCTGGATTTCGGGTCATGATGGGCACCTCAATATAGAAATAATGAACTTACAGGGTAAAAATTTGTGAATGTAGTGACGGAGACTGATTTAACCTAACTTAATCCTCAAGACGTCAATTGAAACAGAAAGTATCTCAATATCCTTGCTGAGGGCAAGTTTTGCGCTACTTGGGAAACGGACATGAGGAAAAAGGAATATTAGCATATTTCGGTAAGCACACGGCGCCAAGAAATTAACGCATGAAATCGAAAATTGAAATTTATTCAGAATAAACTTAGATATGTTAAATAATTATTTCTTTAGTAATTCACTAGCACTGAAGAATGTTTGGGAATAATCAAAATGAAAATTGTACTCATATAAATTGACCTTACTGCATTCTGATTCATTTCGTTCTAAATTGCTATAAGTCTGTTCCGAATCTCATTCACGGTAGCTCGCTGGTTTTGCTGGCTTCTTAATCTTCTATTGAGAATATCCCAGATATGGGATGGAGGATGGTGATATCACGCAAAAACCGAAAGTTTTACCTTATGTTTGCTGCAAACGGTACAACATTTTCTTCGTAGGTGTCTCTAACGTACCATTATTTATGATAAGTAAATCAGTACAAGCAAATCTATAGGTAGGTAAAAAGCTGCAGTGGGACGATAGCAATGAAAAAGACATAATCTTGACTCATCTGTTAACAAGACTCTCCCCCCGTCAGCGTCTAACCAATTGATATGTTCCCTAGCAAAATTCAATCAGACAATCCAATGTGCTGCTCTTAGAGCTGGTCCTCGAACTACGACCCGAGGCCTCTAACCAAATTCCCTTAGACGTTGTCGTATCAATTCCATGCTAATTGACATTTCACTCTTTTGTTAAGGTGCCTTCGAAAGTACTTAGCTGTGGTAACCTATCCGTTGTTTCAACAACGAAATTCTTATATAACTGTCATGAATAGCCATTGTGGCTCGAGGTCGTCTTTACCCAGATCTCCTTTCATGAGTATCAGTCTCATTATACTTGCGGATCATGGAAACATTTGAAACCCTCAGCAAAATCTTGTCCAACCTAAGTCATCTAACATCACTGCTTCATCACAATCTGCCTGTCAATACATGTGTTAATAATTAGTTGCCTAATCGAAAGGAATATATTCTAGACCCGGAGGTGCTCAAAATTGAACTACTGGCGATCCACCACAGTATTTTTAGACTGCTTACGATCGACTCTGTGAGGCTGCAAGTATGTGTGATGCAGGGTTGTTGTACATACTCGATACACCCTACCAACCTAAGTAGAATGTACCGTAGCATATATAGATATTAGCTTTCCGCGCAATATACATTATTTAAATCAAGGTTTGGGTTAGGTTTACTTAGGTTCTTGTCTATAATGTCAATGAAAAAACTCATAGTTATCCAAAATTGCGAGTTCATTGGTTGTTACAAATCAAAAGAGTTACATATGGTGTTAAACTTAACTAAGGAGTGACTTTGGATGTTGAAGCGTGGCACTGCATATCCCCAGCATACTTTTCATAAGATGGTACGTAACCACTGAGTGCTAATAGCAAGCATGATGACATATGATCATCAGTTATTCGATTGCGATATTTTGACTCAATTATCTTCATTTCAGAAAATGCAGACTCGCACAAGTAAGTTGACCCAAACATTGCCGTCAGTTGTAGGGCGCTTTGCCTTAGTTTCGAATATTTATGTTCAGATATGTAACACTAGAAATTTGTATCAGATGCTGTAGCTTTGATATGTATATCTGATATAATCTGCACCAACTCATTTTCAACAGAACATGAGTTCATATTAAACTGACTTTCTATTTCAGTAGCAAATCTCTCAATGTTTTTACATGAAGAAGGATAACTCTTAAAGTATGCTATATTTGCCAATTTACTGCAATCATAAAACGCATCAGAGCCTTTCTTTTCAGTTGATCTATCATAAGTTGCAATTTAATTTTGAATGCGTTTACTGCGCTAATCATCTCAATAATAGTTTTTCCTTTACCTTGAAGCTCCAACTTAATGGTTTCAAGTGCTTTGTGATGTCAGTCAAAAATGCTAAATCAGTCAGCCAGTTTTCGTTTTTCAACATCTGAGTGTCATCACTTTTTTCGTCTAGAAAAGCTGTTATTTCGGGCAATAATTTTTGAAATCTTTCTAGGTATTTTCCGCGACTAAACCACCTGACTTCCGTGTGAATAACTTAATCAGTGTGTTTGGCTGATTCCCAATCTTCCAACTGCAACTTAAAGAGCAGCCGTTGCAAGTTACGTGCACGGATGGAGTTCACAATTTTTGTTGCAATGCCCATAATTTCTTCCGTGTTTAAAACCTTTGAACACAAAAAGCCTTGAGGTATAATGCAATGGAATGAAAAAATTGAAGGGAAATCTTCATTAGCTCGACATAATGCCACAAAACCGTTTTTGTTTGCAAAATTGTAGAAAACGTCATATATATCTTCGCCACGGGTCTTCCCCTTCAGAGGAATGATTGTCAAAAATTCTTCCTTAGCCAACATGTCGTTGAATACCATCCGAATAAAAATACACAGCTGACCAGTGTCTGTCACATCGGTGGATTCGTCGAACTGTAAAGAAAAGTATGTACATTTCATGATATCATGTCCATGTCCTGACTCATGACTTCAATACGCCTTGTGATAGTCGGGCGAGATAACTGAAGTTCTTTAATAGCAGACATGATTTCCGTTTTAGTTTTAAAATCTCCAAATAAAGTCTCACCCGCTTCAATAAATGTCTCCTTCACAAACGATCCACCTTCGAATGGATTCTAGTGTTTCGCCAAAATTAGAGAAATTGTATATGACGCTATCGTAGCAGTTTTTGATTTTTTGGCTGGTTTGGTGAATATGGTTTGTTCTTTTTTCAAACAAGATATCAAATCACGTAATTTTCGTTTTCTTAATTCACTCTGTGGCAGAAAATCTTTTCATAATTTTCATGAACCGTTTTATGATGCCTCTCTAAGTTACCACGCTTAGGTATTGCAACTGAGGCACGACAAATAAGACAAATGCACTTATCCGTCACCATACAAAAGAAAAATTCTTCCTCCCAATCGTTATTAAAATGATACGTTTTAAATTTCTTCGCTGCTCTAAATGTGTACCATTTAATAATAAACTTTTTATCGACGTAGTATTGCCTTCAAGTTACAATTCAGATTGACTCCAATTCTTGCAGGCGCAACATTGATATCGGCGTGAACGAAAGTCTCGAATGTTCCGGTCAAACGCGCCGCCCAAAACTTCTAGAAAAGCGGCAAGAATAGAAAACGCGGCTTTTCTTTGACAAGTACCGGGTGGTCCTTTGATGAAACCGCCTTTTGCCGCTAGCAGAGTGTTATTTTATTATATAATAAATTTTTGAAGTTACCTACTTTTCAAAAATCTTCTTCTTCTCGAGATCTACTCAAAAAGCCTGATTGACTGGTCGATCGCGATCGACCGTTTGAGCAACCTTGCTCCAGACATAAGGGGACAGTGTGAAATTGACTCTGATGTTCACTGTCGTAGTGTTCAACCCCAAGTAACTTGACAAGTATATATCTTTTGTACTTATAAAACTACAAATATTGCATAGTAACTTCCGATTGATTTTTACAAAAAAAGAATATATCACTACTTTCATTTGATAAGTAGCTCCATCTACGTGCCAGTATGCAAAACTTAAAAACATGCCTTGTATCCCTAATGTTTCATCTATATCTTCAAAGCTTTTTGCTAGAAACTACAAATTTAGAGCAACATAATCGATTGATAATGGACGAAAACTAATCCGTTAAATATATCGTGTATATCGAATGAAACGAGAAATGCCCATTTGGATAATAACCCTAATTTAGGAAAAGTAATACAGAAATATCAGCCATCCTTGAAAATGTGGAATCAATAACGTTGGACAATAAAGTTTTTATGATATTTTCATATACAAGGATGAATTCATACAACGCCATTTGAAAACGATTTGTGGCCACAAAAAAACTGCTTCAGATATTTCTACTGTAAGAGACAGGAAGCGGGTGGAATGCTCAGTGAAGTCTTTCATGTTACATGGGTACAGAGTTGGATTTGGAAGGACTATGCATGAGTGAGAATCATAAAAATAATAGATTCAAGATCTGCCTAATTGAAGAATACTTGTCATTGGATATTATAATTCTTCTTCGGGCATCCTATTATCTATTAGTTATCAAATCCGTGTAGCTGTGAGACTTATGCTTCGTCAAATATTGCAGTACTAGATTCAATTGATGTGCTGGCGTGTTTTTGTGATGAAGTAGCCAATCACTATTCTTCCAAAGCTGTCGCCTCACAAATTCGATGTTACCGCCTGTTTTTGCATTCGAGGGACGCCCAGAGAGTGGGTCGCTATCAACAGATGTTGTTAAACCACTCTTTTCTTTGTATTTTGGACATACACTTATTCACAAATTCTAACTCCATCATTTTAATAGTTTCTGCACGACTCTTTCGAAGTCTGAAGCAAAAATAAAACTTGAAAAAGACACTTTAAACATTCGCAAACTGTTCACAAACTAAGGCATTCCACCGATGATAAACGTTGTCCTGGAATTAATGGTAATAATAATAATAATAAAAAATTTATAGGAAAATTGGTACGAACACAAAACACCCTGATTACAAACAACACATCGACGTGTATATGGACACTTTGAAACAGAAACTCCAAGCAAAAGTAAAGAGGCTTTCAAGATACGTCAAGTGTACTGAGAGGAAACATCAAAACCAAAGGTTCCTCCAAAGCGCAGCCAATTTTCATAAGGGAAATAATAAAACTGCGACCAACAATAACAGAGAAGTACCTGAAGCACAGTGCTTGAGCGATTATTGGTCATCACTATGGTCAAACCCCAGAGAACACAATAGAGATGCTGAATGGATCACGAATGAAAAACACCGCCTTGATATCAAACATATGGACTTCGAAGGAATAACGGAGGAAGAAATCACAACAGTAGTTAGAGCGACCAACAATTGGAAGGCCACAGGTATAGATAATATCCACAACTACTGGTACAATAAGTTTGATAAGCTCCATGGAGCCCTAGCGAAACAGCTTACGTATGTTCTTCAAGATCCCAAAAAAACACCCACTTTCTTAACACAAGGCTTAACATATAGGCTACCTAAGAGCGGTAGAACACAGGATCCGTCTCAATATAGGCCAATCACTTGCCTGCCAACACTCTTCAAAATACTCACCTAATGCATATCCAATCGAATATACCAACTCCATGACGACAACAATATAATAGCAGAGGAGCAGAAAGGATGCAGAAAGAAACACCACGGCTGAAAGGAACTACTCATCATCGATTCTGTGATAATGAAACAGGCACACGTAGGGCATCGGAATGTTCATTCAGCTTTTTTCGATTATCTGAAGGCATTCGATAGTACCGCCCATTCTTGGCTTGTTGAAGTATTGCAGATATACAAAATTCACCCAGCCCTGGTAAAGTTCTTGAAGACAACAATGACACACTGGCGCACATCTCTGCAGGTCAACATGAACAATCAATCAATTAAAACCGACGAGATACCCATACGTCATGGAATTTTTCAAGGAGACTCTTTGAGTCCACTATGGTTCTGTTTAGCAATGAACCCATTGTCCTCAATGCTCAATAGAACAGGATATGGATTTAGGATAAAAGCAGAAAGGGATTATCATACAATCTCCCACCTGCTGTATATGGATGACATCAAATTATATGCTTCGAACAAGAAGCAATTGGATGAATTGCTGAAAACTGTCAGTGAGTTCTCGGCAGATGTTCATATGAAATTCGGGATTGAAAAATGTAAGACCCTGAACATTCAAAGAGGGAAAGTCATAGATGGTGAAACACAACTTCCAAACAATGATATTATACAGTGCATGAGAGATGGCGAAACATACAAATATCTGGGATACCAACAAGCCAGATTGATAGACCAAAAACAATCAAAGGAGAATATTCGTTCAGAATACAGTCAGCGTCTGAAGTATGTGCTGAAATCGATGTTGAACTTAGGAAATCTACTCAAGCCAATTAACACCTACGCCATTCCAGTGTTGCTTTACTCATTTGGAATAATCAGATGGACTAAGACAGAACTGGATGATATTCAAAGGCAGACCCGAACGATGCTGACAAAGTACAACAATCATCATCCAAAATCGTCTGAGATACGAACAACTTTGAAGCGGAAAGAAGGAGGACGCGGATTAATAGATGTTGTCAATTTACACACCGAACAAATAAAAAATTTCAGAGAATTCTTCTCTGCGAAAGCTTTCACTTCTGACCTCCATAGAGTGGTATCGTTGGCTGATAGGGGATATACACCACTAAATCTTGCTACCAGAGATGACATGCTGAATCTACCGTTCCTATCAGATACTGAAAAACAAGAGCAATGGTCAAGAAAGGAATTGCATGGATGACATCACCATGAGATTAATCAACCACACATCGACAAAGAAGCCTCCAACAAATGGTTGATGAAAGGAGAATTATTCGCAGAAACAGAGGGATTCCTTATGGCCATCCAAGACCAAGTGATCGCTACAAACAATTACAAAAAATTTATAATGAAGGACGGAACATTACAAACAGATAAGTGCAGAAAATGTCATATAAGGTCGGAGACTATACAGCATATTACGTCCGGATGCGAACAACTGGCCAATACGGAGTATCTTCACAGGCCTAATCAAGTGTGCAACATTATCCACCAGAAACTTGCACACAAGTACGGACTTTTGAACACCTTCCAGCCATATTACAAGTATCAGCCGGCGCCCGTATTGGAAAATGACTCTATCAGATTATACTACGATAGGCCTGTTATCACTGACAGAATGGTGACGAATAATAGGCCGGACATAGTGGTGTATGATAAGAGAGCCAGAACAGCAATGCTGGTGGATGTCGCCAAACCGAATAATAACAACGTGCTGAACAAGTTCCAGGAGAAAAAGTCCAAATACACAGACCTTGCTATTGAGATCAAGCAGATGTGGCACCTCGAGAAAATAGATATTGATCCTGTCATCGTATCCTCGACTGGTTTAATACCCAAAACTTTGCATGATAGCCTTAAGAAATTAGAATTGCATAAGAATACATATATAGAAATGCAAAAAGCTGTAATTCTTAATACATGTAGGATAGTTAGGAAATTTATGTCAAGTATATTGTAATCGAGCCTATTCCCTTTAATTGCTAAACCTGGGAAAGGTAAATTATATCCAGCTACTAGCACAAGTCCACGATAATAAATGTACAGTATTCAGAAGGTTCAAAACTCCTGTTTGCGTTTCATTTATGGGTTGCGGAAATTTGACCGAATAAGTCACAAGTTGGTGGAAGCAATAGATTTCACTTAGCAGCGTTGATTTTATATCACAAAATAATGATAACCAGTAAGCCTTCCTATTTGCACCGGAAAATCACTTTTAGATCTGATGTTCATAGTCTGAACACCTGAAGTAGAAGTCTCATTTCTCCTCCTATGCACAGACTTGTCATTTTCGAGAGATCTTTCTCGTTCGGCATCTATAAACTCTATAATGAATTCATAGCTGCATACTACAGGTCTTCATCTGTTGCCTCGTTTAAGTCTCGTGCTTGGACGATCTTATTCGAAAAACAGTGTGTGCGCCTTAACTGCTTGCAGTTCCGTCAAAATCATTTTCTTTTTCTAATTTTTGTAGTTGGTTTCCCGAAAAGGATTCGCTTAATAATAGGTAATATTATAACTTTTTTTTACATCAGGGTTTGAGTGGAAGAGCAGAGTGTGCCCATGGAAACTCTCTGAACTCCGCCCTGTGATAATGAAATTAATTTTAATTTGTTTTTTCCTTGTCCTCATGAATTGTTCAATAAAGTCAATTATATGTATTTTTCATTACACAACTCGATGATATGATGATTGATCCAGAGTTCAGTAGTATTCTCGTAAAATAAACTCTCTGGGTATTCGATTGCAGTAAGTTGTTGATTATTGATAGAAAGTTATCCCAATCCTCTTGAATATCTTCAGCACCAAGGAAAGCGTTCCAGTCGTATTCAAGGAGAGACTGACTGATTGTGTCGTAACTTACTCTCTTGATTATTTTTGTTGTTTTGTTGGCTGGGTCGTTTTGAGAAAACTGCAGTTGAAAATAGAGCACTAAATGATCGGATTTACCGAGAGAGGGTAAGTAGTCGATTTCAGAGAGCAAGTTATAGTCTGAAACAAGAATGAGGTCCAGTAGTGATGAGTTATGTCCATCCCTGTATCTGGTTGGTTGTTCGACGGCTTGGTTTAAACCACTATTCAAGAAAAAATCGGCATAGTCGTAAAATGGGGAATTAGGGGAAGGAAGGACGTTCAAAGCCATGGCAAGATGAGGGCAATTGAAATCACCGGTCACGATGATATTTTTATGAATGAGTGATATATCTGTCAGGTACTGGATGAAAAGTGTATCTGCTGCGCAGGGACGAGGCAGAGAGGAGAAACTAGGATTAAAAAGTGTTAGGAACGAATTATCCAAATCGGACCAATCATTGGACGAAACTTATATATTCAATTTGGCGGAAAATTGTGGTAATATGGTACATATGAGGCGTGACTGAGACAAAAATAACGGAATTTCAGTTTCCATTGAAATTTCCTAATTCGTTGTTAGTAAAATATTGAATCTGTTGGAATTTTGAGTGAATGAATATCTTAGCAGGAATGAGGCATAGGAAAAAATTCAGATAACGTTGTAGCTTTATTTGACCTAGTTCTATAAGATTTCAGGAGATTGTTATGTTGATCTATCCTAATGTACATATTCTGTGATTTTGTAGCAAAGTTTATTTTGTACAGACCTCGTACATAGTCGAAGCTCAATAATTCGAGTATTGTGTCCTAAAAATAGTTCAAAACTAATTATTTCTGTCAAGAAAATTGGATCGACAACTTTAATAATTCAAATGAACATAAATCGCTTTCGTTCTTGTCATAAATGGGAAAGGAAAACCTGTTTATCAAGACAATATTATGGAAGAAAATCAATGCGTCCTGAAACGGAACTCTGATTCGCATTTAATTATACTTTATCCTTAACTTCTCTCACTTTTGCATTGAATTCGCCCGCAGAATATTTATATCATTGGGAAGCAACCCTTAGCATCGTGGAATCGTGCTGTACATGTTTCGACATAAATTATGAGCATTGAGGAAAAATCCGCAGGATTTGGGTTTATAAATTGGGACGAGGATTCTCATGTATTTCGTGAAAATAATATTCGAAGTCTTTAAATTTGAATTCCAATTCAAATTTCATATTGAAATGGAGAAAATTTTAATAATTATTATGTATATTTTCAATGAAATAAAACTATGGTATTTAAACACTATATTAACAAAACTATGACCGGTTTCGCCATACTGTGGCTTCATCAGATAGATACAAACTAATGAACAAAGTTATTCATCATACATGATTCTCATTTCCTTCTTAATATTACATTAGGTACAAGTACAGGGGTATGTTGGAAAACCCATCGGTGTTGCTTACTTTATGAATTGAAAAGATTAAGTAAAGAAGAAAGATTTAGATATAATTGACAATTAAGTAACCTACCTGAATTCTTTTCTTTGTTAAATTTCCCATAGATTAAGTTTTTGTCTATTATTTTCGTTGTGTAAAATTTTGAAATTATCAATAAAGTTATGGTTTTCTTTGAGTAAGTGATTAGAATAATGGGAATCTGATTTATGATAATTAAAATTACGTTTGTGTTCGGATAATCTAACTTTGAAATTTCGGAAAGTTCTACCAATATAAATTTTATTACAATCCCCGCAAGACAGTTTAGAAATACCGGATTTATTACCTTTATCAATTTTAAATTTGCAGTTTTTGATATGTATGATATGAAATTATAATGCGAGAGAAATGATTTTAATTTCAGACTACGATTACCAATATAAGTTAAGCTGTTGTATTTTGTGTTAGAACTTTTTATACTTGGAAATACTTCCTGGATTGCTTTTTGAAATTTTTTGCCTGAAATGATGGTCTCAACCATACTAGGACTGTAACCGTTATCGACTGCTATTTGTTTGATTATATTTTGCTCTTTTATAAAATTATTATGTGACATTGGGATATTAATGAGTCTATGTACCATACTATTGTAAGCAGCTAATTTATGTGGATAAGGATGTGTAGATGAGCTGTGAATAGTAATATCTGTATGCGATAGCTTATGAAAAATAGAAAAATCATGTTTGCCGTTAATTTTAATGATAGTTAAATCCTGAAAGTTCATGGAGTTTTCTGTTTCCATCTCTAACGTGAATTTAATATTATCGTGAATTTTGTTAATGAATGTTTTGAATGACTCTAATTGTCTGTTTGTGCCAGTGAAACAACAAATGATATCGTCAACATATCTAAACCAATAAATGAAGTATTTCAATAACGGATGTTCTTGGATAGTTTTTTCAATATTATCCATGAAAATTTCAGCGAGTAGAAGGCTCAGAGGATTTTCAATGATTAAACCTTTTTTACTATTATATAATACTCCATAGAAGGTAAAATAATTTTAATCATGCGTAATCCTCTGAGCCCTCTACTCGCTGAAATTTTCATGGACAATATAGAAAAAACTATCCACTCTTATCTGATCAGTCCGTCACCGCGCCAGACGCTGAAATATTGACGGAAGAATATGTCTACTTGGCGTCATCTACTCGCAATTCGCAATTGCTCATTTTTATTCCTCATGATTTAAATTAAACGTCTCATTCGACAGCTTTATGCCCTTCATTGCCGACCGCATCGACGCTATCACTGACGTTTGGATAACGCTCAAAATACGCCACGGAATTTACGTATTTTCTTTTTTAGTCAACTACTCGCTTCCACTCTCAAGCACGAGCACGAGGATGTCTCCTGGCGAACACCACAATTGAATTATTTCGATTTATAGCTACCTATTGCCACTTTATTTTCTCACACTCTCTATAATTTGCTTGAATTAAATATATTACACACAAATATTTTACATAATGAAAATAATAGATTCGAACTGAACCTACGGAAAACATTGGAAATCAGTAAACAGAAAAATTCCGGAAATTTATTCAATAATTTGATTGAGGAGGTCGTTACTTGTTGAAAATCGATATACATATTTTCAATGAAATAAAATTATGGTTTTAGATTTTCACTATATTGATACAACTACGATCAGTTTCACCACACTGTGGATTCTTCAGATAGATACAAACTAATAAACAGAGTTAGAGTTATTCCTTATATAATATTCTTATTTCCTACATATTATTATATTAGGTACAAGTACAAAGGGTATGGTGGAAAACCCATCAGAGTTGCTTACTTTATGAATTGAAAAGATTGAGTAATGGAGAAGGATTTAGATCTAATTGAATATTAATTAACCTACCTGAATTCTTTTCCTTGTTAATCTCTAAAATTTCCCATAGATTAAGTTTTTGTCTATTATTTTCATTGTGTAAAATTTTGAAATTATTATTAAGGTTATGGTTTTCTTCGAGTAAGTGATTAGAATAATGGGAATCTGATTTATGATAACTAAAACTACGTTTGTGCTCGGATAATCTAACTTTGAAATTTCTGAAAGTTCTACCAAAATAAATTTTATTACAATCCCAGCGAGACAGTCAATTAAATTTGTTTTAACTGATCTGCCTTTGAAAAACCATGTTGTCAGGTATAATCTAACTAATAATAATAATCTGACCTCGTATGGAGTTTATTCTTACGTTTTATCAGCCTAATTGTTTCATTCGTGAAATAAATAGGAAATTTGTTTGTTATTCTAGTTTCAGAAACATGTTCATCTATAATTTCTGATAAGTATTCGCAAATCTAAATTTACATCATAGTTATTCAGTAGCTCTGCCCAACAAATTTTATTGATATTCTGGTTTATTTTATTATAGTCGGATTTTTTGAAGTTTAGAAAATATTTAGTGTCAGTCAGAAGACTGCTTTGATGATTAGTTTCAAATACAAACTCCAGAGGTGGATGATGATTGTCCTCATTGACTGAAGGACTACCACATCGCTTCAGAATTTAAACTTTATAATTATTACTCACTATCAAATCTAAAATGTTGTCATTCTCATTACTTATGTTATTGAATTGGAACAATTCTAGGAAAGAAAATGAATATATCAAATTTACAAACCTTGGTTCAACATTGAAATTGATTAACTTCCAAGTTATGGCTAATATAATTCAATACTCAAATATTTTTCCGGTACATTAAATGCTTTGATTTGAATCTGCTTATGCCAAATTCCGAAAAATATGCAAAAATTCGAGGAAAAATATTTGATAATTCAGTTTAACCTATTTTTAAAGAAAATAGCCTGAAAACAAGTGAGAAATGTCGTCGACGAAATGGTGAGGGTCGAAATTAAAAACTTTTTTTGCGGAAAATTGATTGCAGTAAAGTGGTTTCTCTTTTATCGATAAAATGAGCTTAAAGCCTGCGCTAATCTTCTAAAGTCGATTATATCGGACACGACTTTGTCGCACGGGGAGAAAATAAATGTTTCACGGTTCACAATATTCCGAAATCATGATAAAATAACGATTCGTTTTTTAGCATTGAAAGAGAAAATATGAAAGAACCTTCCAATATATATGTCAAAAGAATCCAAGTTAATTAGGACAAGCCAAACAGCATTTTGACAGCTCAACGTTCATTCATTTTATTTCATAAATGTTTTTGGAATGAAAAGAGGGTAGTAATGTGAATGCTAATCGATTTCTGGCACGAACAATTTCAACCGATATTTCCACGGCGGTAAATGTGATTTCTGCGTAAAAGTGAGAGTGAAAAGACTAAAAAATGCGCCGTTAATTGAATTTCGCTATAACTCGCGTAGACTGATGAGAATCTCGGTATACGAAGATTTACTGAAACATCAACTACCAAATTGGGTTCAATTATAAGTTCAAAACCGATGGCTTGAGAGGAAACATCGTCAAGTAGCCTGGAGTTTTCGGAGTCTTAAGAATTCCGATCCTTCCGGGAAAATTGCCTGCTTCGTCGTTATTCGACTGCCTTTGATTCTCATGTTCGCAACGAATAGAATTTTAGTGTTTGATTTACTAATTCGTATAAGTTAAACTTAAGAGAACGACTTAAAAATAATAAAAAAATGGTTTCAGTATAACAAGTTAACCCTGAATTCTGAGAAAACAAAATATCTGCCTTTTACATCTTACAGCAGCGGATTACCTGAGTTGGGGCCTCTTTTCATTGATTCTGAAACACAAGTTAGCGAGGGAAAATCAATCAAATATCTTGGCATTGTTTTGGATCAGCATCTGAGGTGGGACCTTCAGACTAAATTTATAGTTGACAAAATAAGACCTTTATTGAGTACATTTAAATATCTAAATGACTTTCTTGAAATGCCACAACTGAAAATACTCTATTACTCTCTTGTCCAGTCTCAATTAATATATGGTATTCTAGCATGGGGTGGCGCATACGACTGTCATCTGAAAAAATTGATGTCATACAAAATGGTTCTTGAAACTAATGATGCATAAGTGTAGAACTTACCCAAGTGAGGCATTGTTTGGGGAATCTGGTATACTAGATGTAATACAACTGTATAGTTTCAGGATAATTTGCGATTTGAACAGAAATAGAGACACTATGTGTTCTGTTGATCATAATTATGGCACGAGGAATAAAAATATGAACTATGTCACTCTGCGAGCAGATAAGACTATCGGAACAAGAAATTTAGATTACTTGGGACCTAGAATGTACAGAATCATTCCTGTCCATATTAAAACCATTAATAACCCAAAAACTTTTAAATATGTGCTGAAGTCTTGGATATTGAATAATGACCGTAGTGTTTTCATAACACTATAAATGCATCGGCTATATGAAATTAACCTTGGGCTACATGAACTACTGTAATATACCAAACTGTGACATTTATACCAGATTTTGACAAACAAACTCGATTTTGACAAACAAACTCGATTTTGACTTTGAAACCCGATTGTGATATTGAAACCCGATTGTGATATTGAAACCCGATTGTGATATTGAAACCCGATTGTGATATTCAGACCCTATAGTGACCTTCCAACCTAGTTTCGAAAGATAATTTGAACTTTTCGATTGTAACCCGATATGGGCCCTTTCATTAAATCAATTCATTCTCGAATGTTATATACAGTGCTGACAGCAATTTCTGTTTACATCATACTAAAGGCTGTCTTGTAATTAGTGAAATGTACACCTACTACAGGTAATACCTTTTCTGATGTATTACCTCAACCATTTGTTTATTTGTAGAATTAAGTATCCTGAGGAATGCAATGGCATCTGTCAGGAATATTTGTAAAGATTTTTGTTGAAACTTGCAAATAAACACATATTATTATTATTATTAAGAGTAGAAAAATTTTGAATTGAACGCAGTGGCTCGTATATTATAAAGTTTTTTAATACGGGTGGGGTGGGTCTGGCTATCGAAACTTGGGGTTTTCTGGTAGATGAAGAGCCGGAATTTCCGGGTTGTTGTTTAGTAGTTTTTCTTCCTGGATTTTAATTGTCCTTTAAATTCTGATCTACTTATTGCCCTCATCGTTTCCCAAGTGGCATGGGTAGATCTTCTGAGTTTGTGAATTAGGTTTAGATCAAATCTAAATAATTGACATGAAATACGAAACAGCAATTGATAGAGTGGGTGAAGGATGACGGCAGGGCGCCTAAAAAAGCCGAGGTGATGTTCCCCGCCCTCTGGAACGCACAGGGTATAATATTCATTAATTTTCTCCAAAAAGGAAAAATCATAAATAGAGATGAGTACAGGCATCATTGTTAGACCAATCGAAATTGTTTCACTACAACAAAGTCTTAATTCCTTATTTGGCCAATACAACAGCCAAGCTGGTGAAACCACGATATAAGCGCTATCTCATCCACCATATTCACCAGACCTGACTGACGAGTGGTTTATTTTTGATTCCAAATAATGAAAATAAGGTTCGGAGGATGGAGATTTTCAACAGATTTTAAATTCACTTCCAAAACAAACGCGTATTTCGAGGACTTAGAAGAAGATTAATACAATGCTACATCAAATACCTCCAGCATCGGCTTAGCAGTCCTAAAAAGAGATTATGTTTAAAAATAAATGGCACCCATTACAGAGAAGTGAGTTCTCATTTTTAGCTGATCAATCATTATTCACTCGTATTTGTATGAGCAATGATATAAGTACTTCTTATACGAGGAACATTCTGAACATTTTCTCGAATGACTTCATCTTAATCGATATTTAGGACTCTTGCTAATCTCTGTAGTGGTTTGCCCAATTGAATGTCTCGGACTCTCAACATTCTCATGTTCGTTCGATTAGAATGGAATTTCGTGGACCGACAATGACCCATTTTAAGCAAAGCAGCTTCATTATTCTTTCAACTACGCTTCAGTTTCCTTACTGGCCATAACGAGTAAGTACTTTCAAATGAAAGAGAATGCTGATAGATTCTTATAGAATTTTGAATGAGAGGTTAATCTTATATCTTAGTTTCAACATGAATTTAAACGCAGTTCAGTCTATTTACTAGCTATTATATTCATAAAGAAACATTTTTCTACAAGTTAATCCCTAGCTTGCGATCTAATTCCAATTGTCCAACATTTTTTTGTTGCTCAGTTTTCAGTGTGGTCCTACTAAAGGTATGTAAGATGGAATATTATCATGCAAAATCTATAAACTCTTTGTTTACTTCTATCGGTAAAACAAAGTGGCACTAGCACAATCAAGAAACTTCATCAAGTTTGATATGCTGACTTTCAAGGGTATTTTTTAGTTTTGATTGTGTCTGCTTAGTGAGCAATCAAAATACTTCTTCAAATTCAACCTATATTCGATGTTCTCCCATCTTGAAGGGAATGACTGTTAATTTCTCGGAAGCACTACCTTTACTTATAACACTTTTGAGCTAGTGAAGCATTATAGAAAAAGGATTTTTTATCCTATATTTATATACACATGATCAAAATCTTGAGATATTAATTAAATTGTTAATGCTCTTATGAATCTTTCTGCTATTCCAAAGTGTTGGGTGTTATATATTCAACAATCATTTGTATGAGTACAACAAGCACGATATATATATATATATATATATATATATATATATATATATATATATATATATATATATATATATATATATATATATATATATATATATATATATATATATATATATATATATATATATATATATATATATATATATATATCTGTTCATGCAATCAAACTGATTTCATGAAAAATATAAATCCACCACCCGGTAATTAATACCATTGCCAGGCAATGATTATAATCAAAACATATCCTGGAGTAATTATATATTAGGATAACGTTAAATGTTATGAGAATATATCAATCTACCAGAATATATACATACTATAGCATTATATTTGTCATTTTCACAAATAATCTCAGGTTCATATTTGTGAAATTTTTTTCTTTTGGAATTAGGTCATGTTTAATTCCTAGATTAAAGTGAATAATATTAGCGACGGCATTATGTCTTTCTAAATAATCTGTTGAAGCAAGGACTGAGCAAGATGATAATATATGAAAAACTGTTTCTGAAGAACAGAAACATCTACGGCAAGAATCATCTATATTTTGTTTGATGATGTGTTTTCTATAATTCCTCGTGAAAACAACCTGATCCTGGATCGCAATTGCCAAGCCTTCTGTTTCAGCAAACAATTCTCCAGAAACTAACCATTTATTCGATGCAATTTCATCAATATAATCATTTTTCAATTCTTTAGGTGCTTTCCGTGTAATTTCTTCTGCATCCAACTTTCTCTTTAGAATTATCATCAAATATATCAAAATCTACCTTTTGCATTGTCAAGTTCAGAGGTGTAAGATTATAATCTGAAGCAACAACAATATCATGTAATTTAGACGTTCTCTGTTTATCATGAAAATGGGAACGTAGATGAAAAATCTGTTTACTATGAAGATTATTCAAATCAATTAATCCACGACCTCCAAGATGTCTAGGTAGTGTAACTCTCTGAACAGCTGACTTTGGGTGGTACTTATGATATTTACAGAGCATTTTCCTCGTTTGACATTGTAATTCATTTAGATCAGTTTTAGACCATTTAATAATTCCAAAAGAAGATGTAAGAATAGGAACAGCATAGGAGTTGATAGCTCTGAAAAGGTTTTTACTAGTTAAATAACTCTTGATGATAATTCTAAGTCTTTTGTAATATGAACTTCTAATATTTTCTTTAGTGCTGCTATGGTTAATTGTCTTCTCTTGACAAAATCCAAGATATTTATATGTATCTCCTTGATGCATTGGCTCGATTTCGATATTGGAAATCTTTATATAATCAGAGGTGATCTTTCCTTTTCAATAGAAAGATTTTTACATTTTGGAAGCCCAAATTTCATATGAATATCATTGGAATAGTTGAAAGTAATCTCAAGTAGACTTTTAAATGAGATCTGGTTCCGGCATTTAATTTAATATCATCTAAATAAATTAAGTGACTTAATTTGAATTCAGTTAATAGACTCTTTATTTCGAAGCCGAAACTAGTAGCATTTAATTCATGAGATAATGGATTGAGGCAAAGACAAAACCAAAGAGCACTAAAAGAATCACCTTGAAAAATGCCTCTTTCGATTGGAATTACTTCGGATTTTAACGATTGTTTTGAAATATTTAAATGAAGATTGGTTCTCCAATTTTTCATTACAAATTCAAGAAAAAATGACGAAGTGTCTTATCAATTTTATATATATATATATATATATATATATATATATATATATATATATATATATATATATATATATATATATATATATATATATATATATAGGGTTTTACCCCGACGAGTTGCCCATATATCTGTTCATGCAATCAAACTGATTTCATGAAAAATATAAATCCACCACCCGGTAATTAATACCATTGCCAGGCAATGAATATAATCAAAACATATCCTGGAATAATTATATATTAGGATAACGTTAAATGTTATGAGAATATATCAATCTACCCGAATATATACATACTATAGCATCATCAGACAATGATATCAACGATTTCAAGAGAAAACCTATGACTCTACCTCATTATTTTTTCGGAAAGAAACCTACAAAGGATATTACAAGATTTGATGACTGTTATCTTTTGTAACTGTTCAAACAAATTTTTCTTCAGACCCAAAATCTCAATACTTTTGTGAAGATTTCTAGGAATAACACCTGTTGTGGAAATGATAATCGGTAGAATAAATATTTTTTCATTTTCCACATTTTTTAATCTCGTCGCTAAGCATCATATATTTAGAAATTTTTTCATTGTATTTATTTTGTATATTATGTGTGTCGGGTATAGCAATATCAATTATATATGTTATTCGATTCTGTTTATCAGTAAGAATGATATCTAGTCTATTGTGTTTTACAGCTCTGTTGCAAAGAATTGTTTCATCAAAATAAAGTTTATAATTGTCATTTTCACAAATAATCTCAGGTTCATGTTTGTAAAATTTTCTTATTTTGGGAATTAGGTCATGTTTAATTCCTAGATTAAAATGAATAATATATATATATATATATATATATATATATATATATATATATATATATATATATATCTTTTGAAAGGAAAGGCTTTACAAAAATTGAATAATTGTATTTACAATAAATGCTTATATCTATAATTTTGGTCTGTGTCAGAAAAAACACAAGTGTGAGCTCAGGAAATGTAACAGGGGAACCATACTATCTTGTATATGATTCAATAAACGAGTGAAAAAAACCTGAGGAAGAACTCGTTTCCCTGTCGCTATTGCTCTAGCTATAGCTTGTCTGTTTATGTTGTGTTAGTGTCGTGTGTACATAAGGAGTACCAAAGATTATTCTGCTTAGCCGCTTCATTCTCTTTTGAATTCCATGATTTCCAAACGAAGACTAAAGTGAAAGGAAGGGGGTTTGGGACAGGAATCTGTATAAATGAAAAAAGAAAACCAGCAGAAAAATATTTCAACAATCATACTTCTTATATGTCTAAACAAATCTAAGAAAAGATTTTACATAGCAAGCAAGGTAATGAAAAGGACTAAGGAGATAATAAAAAAATACAGTAGTTACAAGTTTTTGAAATAAAATATCACCATTTCGGACTGGCTTTCTAAATCTCCTGATTTCAGTCACATTGAGCTTTTATTCCATGATCAACTGAACCGAAATTACATGTACAACTTAATCTGGAATATGTCAATTATTTAATTTCCAGTTACGTTGTTATAATTATGAGTCTATCACCAAAGAAGCTTTTAGGTGTATAAATAGTTGATACTCACTTTTTCTGACTATTTTTGAAGAATTTTTCTGAAAATCAGTCCCCACAACGATTATTTTCACCACGTACAAGTAGGCATCCAAAAGAATATTATACTTAAAGAATTATTAAATAGCATTACTCTCAACATTAAAATTCTCTGATGAAAACTCGAAAAGTTCTGATATTTACGAGTAGCGCATGTGTCTAAATCATCCGTATGTGCTGACATTGTCGTCGTAAAACCGTGCTTGATTCATTGTTTTAACTTGTAATTTATCTAGTCCAGGCATTAAAGGAATGAAATATTGATTTTTCGCGAATTGATGCGTATTTTAATGCAGCTTGGTGCGTTGAATTCGTGAGAAGTTTGTATATAAGAAAAATGCATTTCAGAATTGCATTTTGAAGTACACAATGAAAAATATGGAAATTGGTACATAATCGTGAGAGGTAATCTAAATCTGTTACTCGGGGGTTTTTGGGTACCTCCGAGTATCAAGTGTGGGCCAGGTCCTCCGCAGGCTTCCGCCGACCTTATATTCGTATTCAAGGACCCCAGAAACTCCCGAGTAACAGATTTGAATTAATTTTCAAGATAATTTATCGATTTTCAGATTTTTTATGATTGTCTTCAACATGCAATTGTGAAATGCATTTTCCTTATGCAAATAGGAATTCTTCATGATTAGATTAGATCACAAAGTTTCTAGAGATCTCACGAATCCATGTACCAAACTGCATTAAAATCTTAACGATTGCGCAAAAATCGATAGTGACGCCAATATTTGTGTTATTGCCTCGACTAATCTCATGTCATTCGATTATTTTAATAATAATTCAACATTTCGGAATGCATTCTTGATCAAAAATAAGCCATGTTTTTCTATTATGTTACTACAAATTGACAGTTTTCAGATGTTCCCCTTGTACTTTTAGAGAGGTTCTTGCAACATTTCAAGATTTCAGGACAACAGGGATGATTTAATAATTGATACGCCAACGAATTTCTGAGATAATGTGGAAAAGTTCATTAATATTGAAATTATTTTTTCTGATGTAATTACAAAAGTACAGTTTTCATATTTCTCCTTCTACTTGGAATATATAATAACACATTTCTTGTTGCCAAGTTTAATGTTTTTAGATCACTGATTTGGGTTAATGTTCCGTTTCAGATATGAAGAAATCAATCCATATTTACCAAACACCACAAATTAGTCTGGAAATGTTACACACTTTTACATTTTGAGTCGATTGTCAACCGATAGCCGATAGCATTCTCATGAGCCAATGCTCATGCAAAAACTTGTTCCTATGAGATGTTCTGTCTTCGCTATCAGTCAATTTCACTCGGTGATCGCCTAACACAATATGGACTTTCGTGATCATTTCAGGAGTTGCTCAACGGGGCTTTCTTGGCGAGGGGCAATATTCCTTGCTTATTCTACCGCAATGAAAGTCAGAAGACTAGTTATAAATCATCTGAAATGAGGGAGAATAAAGACCATACTACTTGTTAAGTTTCATTTTAATATAGAAGGCAACTCGTCCAGTTTGATTTGGTCTCAAATTAACACTAAACTAAGGAATGCAATCTCGGTATACCAAGATCTTGCAATACCGAGATCTCGCACCTATTCTGCAAGATCAATCTCGCACCCAAGATCATGCGCGATCTCGCAAGATTTGCAAGGTTGGTATTATGTCAATTTTGGTTAGTTTTCACATGTTGTTGTTCACTTATGTAAACAATTTATCTATTTCCGGCGGCAACACGTGGCGCTAGGGCCAAAGAGCGATAGGGATGAGTAAAGCGAGACGTTTTCCGGTTGTCGTAAATTTGTCATTGTTCTGCGAGCCTGGACGTGTCAGAGTGCATGGCAATCTGCGAATTTATAAACTATTCCAATTACAGTTGAAAATAGTTCCTTGTGTCTTCAAGTTCTCTCGGTCTGTTTGTTTTGTGTTAAAATGACAATAAAGGTACTTTATAAAGAGTTTCAAAGTGGACCAGAGCTATGGAAATACTTTTTGAAGGCAGAGGATGGACAAACTCCACAGTGCAAATTATGTAAGAAGTCTATTTTGAAAACAACGGCACGATCTCCCAAAGGCTTACATGTACATTTACTGTTCAAGCACAAAATTGATACTTCTCATAAAAAGTGACAAAAAACATGACTCAGGTTCCATCAAATTCTTCAATGCTGATCAATGTTTCCACGTCAGTAAGGCTACCTCCTCCAACCGGTACGAAGAGGCAGAAAATATCTGATTACTTTTCGTCCCCACAAAAAGGATAGAATTTCAAGGATATTTTCAAAAGATGGCATGACTGTAAGATCTTTTTGCACGTCGCAAGACTTGAAAGAATTATTTGCAACTAATGACTACGAACTACCTTTATCGCCTAACTCCATAAAACAGATTGTTATGGATTATGGCATGAGTTTGAAAATGGAAGTTTTGCAGGATCTTATGAATCTAAGAAGGAATAACCATAGATTCAGCCTTACTTTCGATTAATGGACTTCATGCAAAAACAGGCGCTTCATGAATGTGAATGTTCATACATTTTCAGAGAATAAAAATATGTTCTGGAATTTTGGTCTTGTACGTATAGTAGGAAGCATGCCTGCAGAGAGTTGCAAAACTATTTTGAAGAAGAAATTATGAGAATATGGCTTGTCATAGAATGAAGATATAGTAGGTGTTACTACAGATGGGGCCAGTGTAATGGTGAAGGTTGAGCGACTCATGAATCCTCTTCAGCAGCTATGATACGCTCACGGCATTCAATTGGGAGTTATAGATGTGATTTACAAATCAAAACGTGGAACCGAAACGCAAAAAGAAAGTACAAAAAACACAGTCGTAGCTCAGTCAGATGTGGAGAAGTCTGACGATGAAGAATTTGATGACGTTATTGGTAATGAAGGATTTGACTGCAGATTACCCACTGTAGATGAAGTTGACTTAGTGCCAGAATTTGATCACCTTATCAAAAAAGTAAGACAACTAGTCAAACTTTCAAAAAAAAATCAACGACGAAGAATGACATTTTTCAGAAATATATGAGGGACGAATTCAGCAAAAATGTGCAACTCGTGCTGGACCGTAAATCACGCTGGTCTAGTCTTGCAGATATGATATCCATATTCAATAATGTGAAGCAATGTTCAAGCAAAGCCTTGATTGATTGCAATCTTGGATCGAATATAAATCATAGTTTCTCAGACGAAGAATATAGTGCGGTCATTTATGACCACAGCATTGTATTATTTGACAGACCCTTCAATCAAGAAAGAAATGATAAAGTTAATCAGAAGATTACACAAGAACAGTACCAAAGATGACAATATTGCAGTCAATATACAAAACAAACCCTCTACATCTTCAGTTGCAGATGAACCCATGAATGAAAGTGATGATGACGATTCAAATCCATTAGGTGCAGTGAAAAAAATTTAGAGCCTGAAATGGCTAACGCTTCTCTTAGTCTTGATGAGGAATTGGAAATGGTATTGAAAGAGCTTTCGCAAAAACGTGGGTCATCGTTACATATGATTGTGAAGAAAGAAATCAATTTGTATGAGTCAGGAGGGTCAAAAGGAAAAATCTACAGTTCGCTCACCAATGTCTTTTGTCTGTAGTACCAACAAGTGTATAGGCAGAACGGGCGTTTTCCTCAGCTGGTTATCTGGCATGCAGCATTCAGAGTCGGCTGGCAGATGAAACCCTAGATACTTTATGCTTTTTGAGGAGTTATTTTTAAATGAGATAAAAACACAAGGTTTAACTTTGATCTACACTTTATTTGAAAAAATTCGACGACGTTTCGCTGACACAGCAGCTTTATCAAGAATGAAAAATAGAATGAAGAGTATGGTATTATAAACAAATCGTAGAACAAGTTGGATGAATAACAGGAAAATCCACACCGAGCCATTGTACAGTTAGTATGAAAGGTAATAAAAATTAATTATACAAGTTAAGTAGGGGTGAGTAATTCAAATCTACCTGTTCATTCAAAAGCTTGTCCGAATGTTTGTATCTATTTATTTCTAATGCTTCTAGGAGATCTAATTTTGAACTTTTTGATTTTATATGTAATATGTCAAAGTTTTATTGAATGAATGGTTTTCTTTTATTAGGTGGTTTGAATAATTTGAATCAGATTTATTTTTATCGAAGCTACGTTTATGTTCAGATTATTGTTCATTCAAATCAAAATTTTCTATGAAAAATTCTTTCGAATTGATAAATAATATAAAAACGTTAACCTACCACCTAACAAAAACTTATTTCGTTTGATGTTGAGAATTTATACCCAAGTGTTCCTCCAGGTGATGTCAAAATATTAATCGAAAACATGTTGAATTCGAATCATGTTAACCACATAATCAAATCAGAAATATTGAATCTGTTGGACGTTTGCATTGAACAAAATTATTTTTCTTTCAACAACATCTATTACAGTAGTGAAAATGGTTTGATCATGGAAATCCTTTGAGTCCACTTTTAGCAGAAATTTTATGAATTATATTGAACAGAAAATTCATACACATCCACTCATTTCCAAATTTCTTTATTGGTATAGATATGTTGACATCTTAGTATGTTTCATTGGAACTACTCGTCAATTAGACTTATTTGTTAATTTCATTAATTCCATCCATTTGAACATTAAATTCACGATAGAAATTGAACAGAACGATTCCATAAATTTTTGGACTTAAAAATCACTAAACAAAATAATAATCATGTTTTTCGGTCTTTCGTAAACCAACACATACTGATACAATTATACATAACTACTCATTACATCCAATTCAACACAAAGTTGCAGCTTTAAACAGCATGGTACATCGGTTACTCAATTTACCTTTATCAGTAGAAGATTATAATAAAGAGTTAAACATCATCAAACAGATAGCCATTAATAATTCATATAATCCGGATATGATAGATCTAATCATTCGTAAAAACTCTATCAGAAAGCAATAAATGAAGTATATCCTATTCATAAAGACTATAAAATATTCAACAGTTTAACATTCTGCGGTTCTGCAAGTACCAATATTAAATCCTTTCTCGTCAAACAAAATCTTAATATAGCTTTCAAAACTTCTAATAACTTAGGTAAACATATTAAAAATAATAAATCTCGTGTTGAAAAATCAATTAAATCAGGAATCTATAAACTCAATTGCGGTTCTTGTGATAAAATTTATATCGGTAGGACCTATAGGAGTTTTGGCATAAGAACATCTGAACATAAACGTAGCTTCGATAAAAATAAATCTGATTCAAATTATTCAAACCACCTAATAAAAGAAAACCATTCATTCAATAAAAACTTTGACATATTACATATAAAATCAAAAAGTTCAAAATTAGATCTCCTAGAAGCATTAGAAATAAATAGATACAAACATTCGGACAAGCTTTTGAATGAGCAGGTAGATGTAAATTATTCACCCCTACTTAACTTTTTCAATTAGTTTTTATTACCTTCCATACTAACTGTACAATGGCTCCGTGTGGATTTTCCTGTTATTCATCCAACTTGTTCTACGATTTGTTTATAATACCATACTCTTCAATCTGTTTGTCATTCTTGATGAAGCTGCTGTGTCAGCGAAACGTCGTCGAATTTTTTCAAATAAAGTGTAGATTAAAGTTAAACCTTGTGTTTTTATCTCATTTTTATCATGGATCTACATCAAGTAACGGCCTCCACAATTCAAAAAAAGTTATTTTTAAGTTTTAGAATAATATGTTACTTTTTGAATAAATTACTGGTCAGCCTGAGATTTGATTTCTCTATTTTGCTCCTGAAGAACAATTGGAAACATAAATGATAGGAATTTTCTTACATTCGCGATGATCTTTTCTTTACAATGCGAGATCTCGCTCAATACTGAGATTTCGCAAGATTAGAATTGCTGAATCTCTCTAATACCGAGATTGATATTTTGATGCGAGATTGCATTCCCTACACTAAACAACATATTAGTGTAAAATTTCATATCGGCACTTTTAAGGCATTTTATTGTCCAAACATGTAATAATTTATGTACTAGTGTCATCAATTCAATTTTACCTGATATCGATTCGCATTAGTACATCGATATAAACATATCTATATAAATAAATCTCAACTTTGTTTCTATCAAACATATTCTTGAAAACTTTTACTTCGTTTTACTATGCTTTAATCATCATTTTTTCTAACCTAAAATCAGTAGTTTGGGATTCCAGAAAGAATAAGAACAAACCCCTGTATCATAGACTGTACTTGTCTGATATATGATGTTTTCTTAGAGATAAAGCAAACAAACATTGGCATTGGATATCGGTCCTATAATCAGTCCACGTGGGGCAAAGCAGCTAGACCGGCTGCATCGAGCGCCACTTAGGCCGGGCATCCCAGTTTCCTAATGCGCTGGCGCGAGATAACATCAGACACATTTGCGTCCACATGTCGCGCTACCGTAGTCAAACGCAAACGTACTACAAGTTTCGTCACACGCGCATCAGTAGAGGTGAGTACAGGATGCTTGTACGTGTTTGCTGTAGGTCAGTGACCGTTTTATTTAACTATAAATTGGTATGTTATGAGCCGTGATCAGTATTCAGGAGTGGGAGTCAGTTTGAAATTGTGAGGTAAATTTCGCATTTCGTTGTTTCTTGACTTAGTTTGACGTGTTACACCGTTGAAAGTTTTCGCGTGAAGATCATATTTACTATATTATAGAGGTAGAAACATAATATCAGAGTAGTTTTGGAAAAATTTGAATTACCGCAAAATTTAACATTGAGCGAATTTTAAATTATCCAATTTGATTAAAATTTTGTATTTGCGTTAATGAAAGAAAAGTTTATTCAAACAACTTGGTGTCAGGAAATTTCTATAACAATTCAATTCCTACAACAGACGAACATAATTCTCCCAACTTTATTCGAAATAAGCTGGAAATAAGTAATATAATTTTAATCTCACTTGAAATATTTCCTCTTGTAAAGATTTATTCAAAAACGTTATAAATTTTTCCGTGCAGGCAATTTGCAAACAACGAATTCATATTTGCAGTATCTCATAACCACATGCATTTCATTATTATATGCATGGCTCTAACACGGCAGTTTTGATTCACATTTTCTTTCGGAAATTAATTTCACACGCTCATCTTTTATGGAAATTCAAGAGCGCAACTTTCTATATTAATGTTGAAATATGAATTAAGAGATGAATATTCTTCAGAATTTATACTCCATTTTTAGCATATTCTAATAGTCGTAAAACTTTGAAATTTTGAATGCGGTCTCAAGGAGTGCTAAAAAATATTTTTACATTCGAGGATGTTGACTGCACTTTTGATATATGAAATTGTGTGCTTTCAATTTATTTTTTTCATGAAGAAAATCATTGTTTGAATCACTTCATCTAACATTCATTACGACATTCCAACGAAAAAAAGAATTTTAGTATTGGTTTAGAAACCTGAAATAAGTTGCTTGAATTGTTTTTGTCTACCCAATCAACAGGGGAAGGATAGTTAGTGAAAATGTCAAACCTCAAAACACAGGGTGTTCAAACAATCACCCACCAACTTGGAAAATTTTTTATCTCTTTGCCTGCCTTGTGTGAAATTGAAGACCGTGGTGGCCAGGCCATGGTACATTATTTGCCTACTAATTGTCTTCGAAGAAGCTTCTCAATTTTGAAATCACTAGTCTTGTGCAGATTACTTTTTGGCAAGTTCGATTCAATTGTTCATGAACTAATTATCAAATAAAAGTTTAACAGAAGAATATTCTACCAACTTTTGATACTTAAAATGTTTCTCTCACCGACGGTGATCATTTCTTAAAATTAGTCATCGTTGTCCTATAATACATTTATGTTTATTGTAGAATTAAAATATTGTCATTATTGCTGTACTCCGTCTTCTGCTTTATCATGACTAATCATTATAAGATAAATTTGCTGTCAAATGCAGACTTAGTAAAAGTTCATTTTAAATTAATTAATTAATTAATAATTAAATTAATATTATTATTAAATTTCAACCTTGTGTGGTAACTATTATATGTTTGTGCTTATTAAGGGTAACATGTTAATTATATAATAAAATTACTTCTCAGAATTGGTTTTATAATCGAATCAAATGTATATTGAAGTCCGCTACAACAATCAGGTGGCTAATATAATGATTGCTGTTGATATTGTAAATAAAGTTTTGTTATTAAACTATCCTTATTCGGCATTACAATCTCATGTAATTAAACTTTGGTTTCTTAGTCTATTGAATGAAATGCAAATCAATTTTGCGCCTTGTTTATTCTCATTGCAAATATAGGCGAGCTATTCTGTATATTTTGAAATGCCACGGAAATACAGGAGTGAGAGCAAGTAATATACATTATTAAAAGCCCAAATCCTTCGTTAGTAAAGGTCTGACAGTTGCTTTAACTGAAGGTGGCGTAGTGAATTTAAAAGAGGATACATATCGCTTGGTGATGAGCTACGACTTGTTCGTCAGTGACTATTAACAACATCGAGAGAGTGTCCGTATGATCGAAGAAGATCCAAGATTGGTGCTGGATCCGAAACAGTCAATTCAATTTCACTCGAGCATCTCCACAAAAAAAAATTGTTATTCTGTGAGTGCTCCATACGCAGAGCGAGTCAGAGAGAAGTTCAAAATGTTGAATAATGGTGGTCATCGTTTTCTGTCTAAAATCATAATATATGATGAAACATTCATTCCAGTTTTCGATTTTGCTACCCTCCAGCATAGTCGTGTGCGGATTCACGAAGATGACCCAACCCCAACCGTTGCGAATGAGCAAAGATCTGTCAAAAAATCTATGTACGGTTTTATTTTAGAGTACATGATTAGGGTTAAAAATTTACGTATGGTAACACCATCAAACTTTTACCTGCAGTACTTGAATCAGTCAGGATTCACGGGATAATGTTGCATTGCGACAATGCACTACCACGCACAGCATAGCATTGGCTTTTCACGTGAACATAAGGTGTAAGTAATTCCACATCCTCCCTACTTGCCCGATTTGGCCATGTAGGATTTCTGGTTGGTCTTTAACCTAAGAAACATTTACGCGGTCGACGTTTCACGACGGAGAAGGAAATCGATGTGGTTATTTTAATTTTTGAGAGCATTCCCAAATATAGCAAAAATGGAGTCCTACCGCAAGTTCTCCGGAGAGGTGAAAAGTCGCCCCGTTAGTGTAAGGTTACACAGGGCTCGCGCCAGAGGACGGGTACTGCCCATTGGTTTGTAAGGAACCCGAATGGACAGTACACGGACCATGGAAGAGAGACGTTGGAGATTCTTGTGAGAACAGTTCACAGATTATCGGTTTCTTGTTATAAGTGTTAGCTATGAAACCGTCATCCTGAAAGGTCTTGCTGAAAAGCGAGGATAAAAACGATTGGAAGAACGAAAAAAGGCCATTTAAGGCCATTCGAGGGAGTTCGGAATCATTCCCGCCTTGCTACAGCATGCAGTAGACGTCCTGCTTCCATACTTCATTAGTCTCTTTTGGTCGAGTCTGGAAAGTTGTCCCGACTAGCAGAATATTAGGGTTGTATACACCCCTAAGGTGGGTAAATCGAACTCACAACCTTAATCATTCTGACCGATTAGTCTCATGTCTTTCGTTCTGAAAACCTTGGAGAAGATGTTAGTTGAAGTCATCTGGACCGAGGTGTAATCACTTCAGCCTATGAGTGAACATCAATACGCCTTTCAGAAAAGTAAATCAACTGATTTGACATTTACAGTCTGTTAAGTAGGAGTGGATATGGCTCTATCATTTTTTCTTTCAGTTGATAAATAGTAAAGCCCTGATAATTTGTCGATAAATGGACATAACCTTTACCTTTGACGGTCTTATCAGAAAGTTCTATCGAAAGTAAAAACTTTTTGACGAAAAAACGTGGCGAAAAAAGAGAGCAGCATACGCCGAATGCTTCGAGGCAGTTTTCGTCTGCACCCATTCAAAAGGACCAAAAATGCCCTATGCAGCGGCGGCAAAGTACTCGAAAAAGTCGAACGCTTTCCTTCAAAAGTTGATGCAATGCTTTCAGGAATCGCAAAACGTCGATGACCTTTCTGATCGAGGCTCAACAGGAGTGTGACAAACAAGGATGAAAAAGCGATCGTGAGTTTGTTTACGTGAAATCCAGGCTTGAGCTTGCGTTAAAGACAAGCCAAATTGAATCGAAGAGGTTTTAACATATCGCAAGTAACTATTCGTAACTATTTGCGTAAAAATGGTTTGAAATGGCGAAGCACAATGAAGAAACCGCTGTTTTCTGAAAAACACGTTACTAAATCTTCTGCTTGGGGTTACGTTATCTTACCACAGGCTTGGTCTTCCTCCACGAGTAATTTTGTCCTTGAAAATTCATTTATGGGGAAGCTTTTTGAAAAAGGATTTCGGGACCTCTACCGAGAGTCTCAATGCTGCAAGGATGGTCAAAGTTTACGAAAAAGCTTTAATACCGACTACCAAAAGTCAATTTTTGATGGAAAATGCGGATTCTCCTACAGGAAGACAATGATTCCAAGCACCGCAGCTGCCTATGTACCGACTGGAAAAGCAAAAAAGGCATTGTCACCTTGAACTGGTCTGCCCAATCACCTGATATCAATCCCATTGAGAACTTCTGGGCCTGCATAAAACACAAGCTTCGAGGAAGCCCCACATTCAGTCTCAAACATTTTTCCCAAGAAATTCGACACATTTGGAGAGTATTTCCTGTCGAATATGCCGAAAATTCGATGGAAAGTATGCAAAGAAGATGCTAAGCGATTATTGACGCTGGTGGTGATTGGATACCTTATTGATGAGATTGCGGCAGGCTTCGTAAAATGTACTTAACAGACTGTAACTACCTAGTTTGGAGGGTCATTCAGTCTCTGGACCATAAAGAGACTGCAGATGCATTCTTCATGGACATAGAGGGTGCATTCAATACGACCCCTAATAGTTCACTGTGCAGTGCTGCGAGAGGCAGAGGAGTATCAAATGTTGCGGAATGGATCAGCAACGTGTTGAATGCTATAGTGATCAGCACTTCCCAGAAAAGGGAAGTAGTCAGTTTTGTGGCTGGAAGGGGTTTCCCTCAGGGAGGAGTATTCTCTCTGTTGTGGTTCTTGCTGGCATTGTGGGTAGACTCATTGGCTGCTCGAGGAACAGGCTTGGGATCACCGGACTTGAACCTAGGCTCGGAATTCGCCTGGAGACTGCGAGGATGGAAAATAACCGATGGTTGTACCTAAAGGTACGAGAGCACTGGCTGAGCCTCACAGGTCTCAGACACTCTCGACTTACCATCAGTGGATCTTCCACTGCGAGAGCCAAGGCTGGGCCTTAACTCTCCAGGCTAGACCTGAGAGTTCTATTTTCAGTTTGAAAATTGCATCGATATAGTGGGGATAATTTTAAACATAAATAAGCCGAAAGGCTTCGTCTCGTGAATTTCTTGTACTTCAAAATATAGAGCGTACCTCTTTTATGTCGCACCAAAAACTGCAAGCATTAGAGCTCAAATGACATATCTGTCGGATTCTTTGGGAACTTTTTTTCAAATTCTGCTTCAATGCTATTGTTCATCATAGTTTTCACTATAAGCCTCCTACGTTGCGAAATCGATGATATGTGAGGCCCCGTCATTTTCATATCAACATTTATGCTTCCATGCCCAGCAAATTCCAGTGCATTCAATAATACAATCGGATAACTTCCTCCCACTTTATAATTCGATATTATGTACCGATTAGGTTTTTCGAATTTTGTAAATTAGGAAAATCTAATATTCTGTAATTTTTAAAAAATCCTTCTGGTATAACTATTTTATTGCACATGTAAGACAGATAAACCATTGATGTCTCGTAAATCACAAGATTATCAGAATAATTAATGAATAACTAAGTGCGGAATGCAATCGCGAGGCGAGATCGCATATTTGGGATCTCGTTAGATTAGAAATTTGAATCTCGCGATATCTCTGCATTATCGATATCTCGAGTGAAATTCAGAAAAAAAATGTTTTATTCAAGTAAGTCAAATGCAATAGTAACAGCTTAGTTGGGCTTACGATGGAAGTAAGGTACAACATTTATTGGAGAATAACTCTTATTTTTCTGTAATTATTTACTATCATTTACTAGATAAGTCATGAACACATATGAATCACAAGTACCCGTATTTCTAACGTTGTTTTAAAAATTAAAATTAACACAGACTTAGTTTTATTATAGGTATATAGTGATAAAGAAATTAGCAAAAAAAGCTCTCACGTTCTATTGTTACAAGGAAGTATCCGAAAATTCTCATTTAAATTAAGTATTTTTAGTTATTTCAAGTTTCTGTATGTTGGTAGGACTGTCCTTAATTACTATCCCAAACATGAGTGTGATCTGTCAACTAGTTTGTTTTCGACAGCTGTTGAAACCAGTCCACCTCAGTGGTATTCTGTGAATTTTACAATGGAAAAAATATTGAACACAATGTTTGTCACAATTGTTGTAGTTTGAAAGGAATTCCGTGTACTGAATCGTTGCGAATGCTGGAAAACGCTTATAGAGACTCTGTTCTATCGAAAATCCAAGTATACGAGTGGCACGAAGCCTTTGAAGACGATCGGTAGATCGTCGAAAATTCGCCTCTTTCCGGACAACCTTCGACCTCCTCAACCGACGATAAAGTCCAAAAAATCAGGGAAATGGTGCTCGAAAATCGTCAGGCCAGTGTTAGAGAGATAGCTGCTGATCTTAACACTATCGTGAAACCGTTCGTTTGATTATGGTGAACCGATTAGGCATGCAGCGCTTCGCCGCACGGCTCGTTCCGATGGAGCTGAATGCAGGTAGCTGCAGATATGCTGTATCGTGCGAATTCATATCCCATAGCTGGTGACGAGACATGGGTCTATGAATACTATACACTAACGAACCAACAATCATCGAAGTGGGTGAGAAAAATGAGCCGAAACCGAAAAAATCTATCCGAAGTCGTTCGAAAATCAAGACTATGCTGATGTTTTCTTCGATATTCGTGATGTGGTTCATCATGAATTCATTCCGCAAGATTAAACGGTAAATAAGGACATCCATTCAACCTCTTTGAGACGTTTGAGTGAAAATATTCGCCATGAACGGTCAGATGTGTGGCAAAACAATACGTATATTTTTCATGACGATCTCATCGAGTCACAGTTATCAACGATTTTAAGACCAAATCAATAATAAATACCATCGAACAGCCGCCTTATTCACCTGATCTAGGCCGGAGTGGCTTTTTTCATTTCTCCAGAATAAAATTGCAGCTGCGCGGAACCAGATTCCATAAACGTCATATAAGAAAATTCGCAGAAGCTGTAGGCCATCCCTGATAGCGTCTTCAAAAAGTGTCTCGATGAAAAAGTTGGCACATGTATATCGCTTCAAATGGGGCACATTTTGAAGGAGATTCAATAAATATTGAAGTAAATTAAGATGCTTGCGTTTTATTTCAAATTTCCGGATAGCTTTTCTTACAGTGTATAAGGACACACACCACAAAAATTGTCGCATCACCTGGTATTCTGAATTCCACAATCGATTAAGCAGCTCGATCGCAGTTTCTTTGTCAACATATGTTTTTGGACATATGAGGGGAAAAATCTTATCTATGTAGTAACATTTGTTTCCATATGATCGCAGACACGTCTGAAACAAGAATGAGTTTATTTGACTATCATTCAATTTCTCTTGAGATTTCACGCTGATATAATGCAAGTTTTCTGCGTTTCTTGTTGGTTTTCGAATCTTTGAATTCATTGTAATGGCTGATGAACGTCCTGGACGCTATTTGAGTGATCATGAAGTGGTAGGATTTGTAACACTTCTAGAGGAGGAGCAAAGCCAACTTTACGTGGCTAACTTGTTGGATGTGAACCAAAGCACCATTTCAAGAGCAATTAATCGGTACCACGAAACAGGGGAATATGGAAGAACAGCTAGCCAGTGAAGAAATCGGATAACAAAACCAGTTGATGATCGTTGGATTCGTTTAACTGCACTAAGAGTTTGGCACTGTACGGCTAGAATGCTACAAAATAAACTTGCACTTTCCAGAAATGTGCATATTTCATTGCAAACTGTTAGGAACAGGCTCAGAGAAGACGATATCTGACGAAAGGTGGCTTCTACCGGCCCGCGTCTCACCAGAGAGCATCGAGTTGCAAATCTTCAGTTTGCGAGGGAACATGCAAATTGGGGTATTCCAGAATGTCGAATGTTCTCTTTTCCGACGAGTCCAGGTTCTGTATAGTATCATCATATAGTATCAGACGACCTGGGGAAAGGTATCAGCAATGCAATATCCGGCAAACCGAAAACTTCGGAGGGGGTTCAGTAATGGTGTGGGGAGGCATTTCTTTCCATGGTCGAACTGAGTTAGTCCTAGTGAATAATGGAAGAATGACAGCGGCCAGATACATCGCAGATATCCTTGAACCCCTTGTTGTACCCTTTGACCCATTGATTGGCGAAAACTTCATTTATATGCATGATAATGCTCGGCCTCATGCAGCTAGAGTAGTTACAGAATCTCTGCAAAATGCCGAAATTGATATTTTTAAATGGCCAGCCAGAAGTCCCGACTTGAATCCCATTAAACATGTTTGGGACAACATGGGGTGGCAAATTCAGCAACGTAGGATGCCTTATAGAACACTCCAACAACTAGAAAATCTGCTTCCTGAAATTTGGAAGTCAGTGACTCAAGAGTACATCCAAAATTTGTTCGAGGGGCTTCCGAGACGTATACTGGCAGTAATTAGGGCCCAGGGAGGAAACACTCGATTTTGAAAATGATTAGTTACCATTCGATGCTAGCTGATTGGTGTCTTCGCGAATGTTTGAAGAAGGTAGAATTTTTTAAATTTTTCATTAACTCGAATACTGTTGATATTTTCCATAATAAACTCACCTCTTTTGGATGATATCTTCTTATTTCACACTTCTGAAAGTTACCAAGCGACTCTTGACTGACCAACCTAAAAGTTTATATAGTATTGTCGTAAAAGTAGGGTGATGCGACAATTTTTGTGGGGAGTGTATTTTAACGAAAGTAGAATATACTTCATTGAATAGTTAACAATTCTTTCGCTTTCGTTTAAGAGCATGGATCTTATTGGTGTAGTAAACTGCTACAGTAAATATAATCACAAGACTTAACTTTGTTAAAGTATAAAAATAATAACAGACACGAGTAATTCTGAAAGTGATTTTGGCATATCATGTCAGTTGCTATGTGTCCACCTCCCGAAAATCCCTCAGACTCAGATCTTTAGTCGTAGAAATACGCAAGAAAGGAGAACTGTCAGTCTTTTGCGAATCGTAATAAAGGCTTTTGTTACTTTTTGCAGAATCAGCAGCTGCAGAACTTATATTCAAATCATCTGCAATCATTGAAAGAAACAATTCATCTTCCCTTTCTACAGTGCCTGTTGTATTCATATCAATACCAGAAGTTGAGGCGTGTGAAGTAGTTGCTGCATGTTTAGGACTGGGATATAATCGTTTGATTAAATTTCAACTTGTTTTCTTATGATTAACATACTAGACAGTTGGAAAGTTCCTTCGTTTTTCAACAATTTCAGATTATCTTGATAATTTTAAGGGTTTTTTGAATATCTCAATACAGTCGTTGCAGTTATCAATATCCTGATGGAACAGTACCTCAGCGGCCAATTTCACTGACAGGAATGTATTTTCCAAATCAACAAACACCTTATGTTCTTTGACTGTGGAAAAATATTGCAGAGTCTAGGCCAACAAGTTTCACAATCAAGAACCAATTGAATTGTCATGCCAACAATTTCTTGCAGAATATAATTCTGAAGTATATCATCTTTTATTTGTGGGGGGAATGGTGGAAAATGTTCACCTGCAAAGTCTTGAGGTGCTGCAAAGGCGCTTCTTAAAAATAATTCTCGGTAGGAAACCAGACCATCCATCAGGTAGTCTTTATAAAGGAGCTGAAGTCATGGATTTGAGACAGTTGTATTGTCTGCAAATCCTGATCTTTCAGTTCAGTAATGGTTCGAAATCGGACCTAGTATCTCATGGATATACAAGGTACGCAGCTTCTAGCTGTACATTCCCAAGAGTATTCAAAACGATGGGACAGAGATATTTCTGTTATTCGGCATATAACGTACTGCCATCACAAATAAAGGATCTCAAGCGAATTAGTGTATTCAAGGCTCGAGTTAGGGACGAGATTTTGTCTCTTCCACGTTCTTGTATTTCAGATTATATAGATTTGAAAAATGCACCCATTAAATAGATTATAAGTGTAGTTTTGTGTAAGTTGTTTTTATCTACTCAGGCGTGTTCACATGATTTTGGTGTAGATTGTTTCATGTTTTTTTCTTTTTGTTGTTTTTTCTGATATCTCGGTTGCTCGTATACTGTTATTTAAAGTATTAACTAGCCATGCACAAGGCTCTGCCTTTAATGTATTATATATAGTGTAGTCAGGAAAATGGGAATAAGCACCGAACTTTATTTACTCATTTTGATTTTTGCTGAAGGATGTAAATATTAATCCTAAGGCAACGAATTCTGTTCTCCTATCTAATTTATACTTTGTGGAAATAAAATTATTATTATTTATTATTAATGTTTTATAAGTAAATCAAAGTATAAACCATCATAACTATCTGGGTTATCCTCCAACTCTTCCCCAACTTCAACTCTGTAATTTGTGTTTTCTGCTAACTCTAATTCTTCCTCAGAATTAGTTTCTAGATTTTTGTATAACCGGGGTGTTAGTTGAAATTTGCCGATTTTTTCTATAAAGAAAACACTTAGTTTGTAGAGGAATCTCAAATTTTTTTGATTCAAAGTATTGACTATTGGATTTTACACATTTCGCCCATCTCTTAGGCAAATTATGGATACCATTCCAAAAAACTTTTTCTCTTTCGAGGCAAATCCTTCGACTAGCCATTTTTCGAAATTAGCGAAGAACTGCTCTGCAAGGGAGTGTTCCATTGATGCGAAAAGGTGATAGTAGGACGGGGCGAGATCTGGAGAGTACGGAGGGTGTGATAATATTTCCCAATTAAGTATTTTCAATGTGTCTCTCACCAGTTTAGCGGTATGAGACGGCTCCGTGCGTTGTCATGTTCCAAGATAACTTTGTTATATATTCGGGCCCATTCATCGTTTTTCGGTCAACTCATGATTCAACTTGATAATTTGTTGTCAGTAGCGATCCGTGTTCACCCTTTCACCAGATTTTAACAACTCGTAGTACACGACACCTCACTGGTCCCACCAAACACAGCGTATTGTCTTACGGCCAAAGCGATTTGGCCTTGCAGTCGATGGGCCGGCTTCACCAAGTGAAAGCCATGGGTTTTTTCGCTACGGGTTCTCAAAATAAATCCACTTTTCGTCGCCTGTAACAAATCGATGCAGAAAAGATTTCCTTTTGAATCGTTGAAGCAGCATTTCACAAACAGTTTTTCGATTTTCCATTTGTCTATCGGGTGTGGTACCCATTTTCCATACTTCTGGATCTTTCCCATGGCTTTCAAATGTTAGCAAATTGCTCCCCGAGTCACATTCAGTGCTTCTGCCAATTTTGTTGCGATTGGGTTGGATTAACATCCAATAACGCCTGCAATTCCTCGTCTTCGAACTTTTTCGCTGCACCAGGATATTCATTCTCTGTCAAATCGAAATCTCTAATTTTGAATTGACAAAATCATGTTTTACATGTTCTAACCACTGGAGCATGTTCACTATAAGTTTCTACCAGCAACCGGTAAGTTTCAGCTGCGTTTTTCTTTTGATGAAATAAGAAAAGCAACGAATGTCGCAAATGCGATTTACTTGGAGCGAAACTCGATATATTCACTTAGGTAAACAAATATGACGCTATTATTTTGGTGGAATATGACTTGCGTATTTTTGAAGGTTAATGTCAATAGAAAGAAATGACGTTCATGCCAAATCATAGAAATTTATACATTTTGCTAACGACATCTACTGGTAAAACTGGCAAACTTCAACAAACACCCCTGTAAATGACGTCTGTTATATTAAACTGTACACCGTGCGCGTAGCATAGTAGTAGAAGCGATTGAATCAGATCTCCAACTTTCTTCATGACACTGGCTCCATTTATACTTACACCGACTTTGTCGTTATCCCGAGATAAATCATATTCAAACAGTTTCTCTTCCAAAACCTGAACGGACTTACTTCCAAACATATATACGCGCGCGCCAGTCCAAGATTTCAGAACAGTGGGTGACTATTGTTAGTAGTATGATCATTTATATTTAAAGAACGTCTGTCCATTCTAGATTTCCATACTTTAAAAGTGAGAGTGAATATAGAGTCTTCATTCTTTGGCATTAGAAGGTCTTCTTTCATTTTCATTTTGAGCGTCATCGAGCAAATTGAACCTTTCGCAGCAAAAATATTCTTTATATCCCACGAAGTGCAGTTCATTCTCTCTTTAGTCAAATCAGGGTTTAATGGAAAATGGCAATATTGGCGAATTTCTGGTGTTAACTAAGCCTCTTTTCCTATAGATCGTACAATTTTGTAGATTGACTTCATCTTCTTCTTATTTACGTGCCACCTCCTTTAAGAAGGTTGGCTATCATCATGGCAATTTTTATCTTTGAAGTTGCGGATCTGAACAAATCAACAGAGCTGCTGTTGTACCACTGTCTTAGGTTGTTCAACCAGGAGATGCGTCTTCTTCCTATACTTCTTCCAGCCGGTCTGTGTCGCACTTCTTAAGCATCCAGGCTTCCATTCCATATAATTGTACTGGAAATACGTAGCATTTAAGCATTCTGATTTTAAGATGTAGACTAAGATCTGTTCTAGTTAATGCATTCCTCATTTTACTGAACACTGTTCTAGCCTTTCCGATTCTTGATCTTATTTCTTGTGAATAATCATTATTGTTACTTACAATTGTTCCCAAGTACTTGTATTTGCAACTTTCTCCACTGGCTCCCTTTGATCCATAATGTTTCTCGCTGATGTTGGTGTTTTGTGTGATTGTCATAAATTTAGTCTGTTTGGTATTAAGTGTGAGCCCCCTATCTTCGCTGATCTGTGCTACTAGATTTATTAGTCCTTGTAGTTCTTCCAGGGTTTCTGCTATTAGTACTGTGTCATCCGCGTATCTAATGTTGTTTATAACCTTCCCATTAACTTTCACTCCCGTTGTTTTTTGATTTTGCAGTGCTTCTTGTACTATATATTCTGAATACAAATTGAATAGTAATGGTGAAAGCACGCATCCTTGTCTCACTTCACGTTTTATTTTTATCTCTTCTGAGATGTCAATGCTTTCATCCCTCATGAGTTTTATAAGATGATTATGGCGGACTTTGTCGAAAGCTTTGTTATAATCGAGGAAGGCTATATATATTGGCTGATTGACGTCCATGAGTCTTTGAGACAACACATTAAAAGTAAACAACGCCTACCTAGTACCCATTGCATTTCTGAAACTAAATTTTTTTCGCTAATATCTTGCTCAATCTTTCTAAAAATTTTTCGATGTATAATTCTGAGGAATATCTTAAGGGTATGGCTCATTGGGCTGATCGTCCGGTGATCCTAGCATTTCTTGGCGTTAGATTTTTTTGGCAGTGTAATAAATGTTGATTTGAGCCATTCTCTAGGGATGATTCCGGTGTTATATACAGTGTTGTACAGATCTACCAGTACTCCAATTTGATCTTCTGCAATTAATTTGATAATTTCTGTTGGTGTTTTATCAGGTCCTGGAGCTTTATTGTTTTCAGCTATTTTAACCGCATTCATAACTTCTTCTTTTGTTATATTTGGGCCCTGTTCCTTATCTGTGTCTCCATCTATTGTTTCCTGTTGTTTCTCATCTTCGAACAATTCTTCAATGTACTCTTTCCATCTTTCTAGTTTGCCTTTGGTGTCTGGAATTATCTTACCATTTTTATCTAGTAGAATATTGCTTTCATTTGTTCTTTTAATGCCCGCTAGTTCTTTAATCTTTTTATGGAGACTGAAGTCATCATGTATTGCTTGGAGTTCTTCTATTTCTACGTACCATTTTTCTTTGGCGTGTCGTATTTTCTCTCTAATTTCTTTCTTTATTGTCTTGCATACATTTTCGTCTCTATTCTTATACGACCTTCTGATTTCCATTAACTGTAATATGTCATCAGTCATCATCCATGATTTTTTCTTGTTTGTATCCTTGTTTGTTGCTAATAGGTCTGTTGTTGGGGCCATTATCGTAGTTTTGAGAGTTTCCCGTTTTATGTTTACATCGGAGCTCGGGGTTAAGTCAATTTCGCTTAGTTCTTCATTTATTTTTTTCTGTAAACTGTTGTTTTACCATTGGGTTTTTCAGATGTGAAACTGGGAGCTGCTTTTTGTTATCTATGGCTGCTTGTTTCTTGAGACAGATTTCCATTTTAACTATCACTGGGTTGTGGTCCGACTCGATGTCCGTACCCGGGTAGGTTTTGGCCGATTTGATGGTATTCCGATATCTCTTCTTTATCAAAACATAGTCTATTTGATTTCTTCTAATCTTGTTGTCTTTATCAGCTGGCGATTTCCATGCATATAATCTTCTTTCATGCAGCTTGTAAAAGGTGTTTGTGATTGCCAGATGTTCTTGGCAGAACTCTGTCAATCTATCTCCTCTTTCGTTTCTCATTCCCAGTCCAAAATCTCCAATAATATCATCCATGTTACCATAATAATTGTAATATCCCTGTTTTTCGTGATATCTAAAGCTGGTTGGACGTCATCATAAAATTGATCAATTTCTTCTTCGACGTTATCAGCCGTGGGAGCATATACTTGAATTATGTTGAGTGTTCTTTGCGCTGTTTTTATTTTTATCATAATTACTCTATCTGATATGGGTGTGAAGCTGGTTACTAAATGTTTCAGGTTTTTGTGTACCACTATTGCTACTCCATTTCTATGTTGCTGTTCGTTGTTACCTGAATAGTATATTTTTGATTGTTCAAATAGTATTTCACTTTGGTCTGGCCATCTGGTTTCGCTCAGTCCCATTAAGTTAACTCCAAGTCGTTGCATTTCTTGGAGCACATTGTGAATTTCTCCTCCTTCATACAAGGATCTAACGTTCCACGTACCGATGCTCATACCTTTCTTCTTTCTCGCTTCTACCAGAACCGTCCCCCTCGGAGATCCTATTGGGGGACTTGAAACTCCGGAATATTTTGTTTTGAAATCAGCCATTTTGATTTTACTAGGAATATCCATTGGGATCTTTAATGCAGTGGTTTCCCGTTGCCTCATCCGCCTTTAGAGAAGATTTCTCTTCCCATGAACAAAAGGGTGCCCAAACTCTTGCTTGCTCATGCACTCGGAGCTGTTGGCCAGCAAGAGAGGTCTGCTTATACCGGCAGATACTCGATCGACAAAGCCTCGTTGATTCTCTAGCATGGTGCACCACGAGCAGGTGAGGTTGTCGTTTGGGCAGGCTACGTTGTGCCATCACCCCTTACACCCCAAATTCTTCATATTGACTTCATATGCACATGTAATTCTTTTGTGAAACTGGATGTAGTTTTGAGAATTGCTCTACATGATTTGCACTGGACAGTCAGGTTGTTTACTACTTTCTTGACGTACTTCCATACCAGAAAGAAACTATCTAACGCGCCGTTAATCGCGACTCCTCCGGAAAAGTCAGGATAGTTGCCATTAGTCGTCAATCTCGCTCGAGATCTCGTCATTTCATAATACGGGGTTAATTTCGCGAAATGGGGCAAGATCTCGCGAGATCTGAATCTCATGGGATCGAGATTGCATTCCCTATAACTACTAAACGAGCTAATTGAGAGGTTCGTGAAGTCAGCCGTAAACTTTTTCGAAAAATGAAATTCAAATATGCACTCGATTATTTATCGTTTGATCATGTTTACCCAGCAAAAATGTTTGTTTCGGTAATGATTTATTGAATAAAATTCAATTAAAATTCAATAAAATTATTCAGGTTTTTTTCGTTATTTCACGCAAAACAAAAATTTTCTACCGAAAACAATATTTTCAGATTATTTTAAGTACCGTTTAATTTAACGCTATTTCCCCAATGTATAGAAAAAGGAGATAGTTCCTCCATCTATAAACATCGTTTTTCCACCCACTAGATTCGTTTTAACACGCGAGAAAGAGAAAAAATATCATTTCTGATTTTATCTTCATAGTTGAATCCGAGTTTACTTAACGTGTTGTGTAAATCGGTTTTCCCATGTGGAAATATGCCCATTTTGACTAGAATCTACCTATAAAAACAATTGTCCATCCACTAGATTTGCTTTACCACGCGAAAATTTTTTTTTATCTGGGTTTTCTGCATGAAATTAAGTCCATTTCTACCAGAATTATTTCTATAAAAAATGTTTATCCAACAACAAGATTCGTTCTACCACGCGAAAAAAGTGTATGCCCATGCTTGAGACAGGGTTAGCTTGAAGATTTCTAAAAATATGGTTTTCTAGTGTAAAATAATGTTCTTATTTACTAAAATCGTTTCACCATCAATGAAAAACGTGTATCCACTCACTAAGTTCATACTTAATTCCGGTTCAACTTCACTTTCTATGAAAACTGTTTTTTTTTTCGGCAAATATGTCCATATTTACTAGATTCGTTTCACCATCTATACTAATCGTTTATTCATCCACTAGATTTGTTGTAGCACGCTGCAGAAAAATTTCATGTCATTGGTGAATACTTTTATTCGAACAAGTATTCGAAATGATTCGAAAATATTATTTTCTGTATAAAATATTTGTTTTGCGTGGAATAGTATGAAAAATCATGGATAATCCTGGAGATACGTTGGATAAACGATTTGATATTATTTTAATCAATTTTTCAAAAAATTAACTTGCTTCTTTCTGCATATACATGGTCATGGATAATAGAATGCATATTTGCATTTATTCACAGACCACAGTTTTAGGCATATGAAAACAAGTTCGATTTTGTCTTTGAATAAGGTTCCAACGATGTGAAAAAAGTGTTATTACGTTTGAAAAAACTGATTTTTCGATGTTCAAAATTGATCGAGTTGGCGGATGATTTTCGAACACCCTGTGTTGAAAACAGCTGAGAGGTTTGACATTCCTGATCAGCCATCCTTCTTTTGTTGATTGTATAGAAAAAAAAACGAATTCAAGGTTTTAAACCAATACTAACTAGTCAACTTCTGGTGTAACTGGAAATGGCTGAACTGTGAAAATATTTTCCAAAAATTCTTTAGCACCACTTGAGACCGCACACAAAATTTCAGGGACTATAACGAGTCTAAAATATCCTAATGGTCCACCTAAAAGAATTATTCTGTACATCTAGCAAAAATTGTTTATTTTCTGTATCATTTATCATTTGCAATTAAGGAACTAAATACAGTTTATGAAATACAAATATTGGTTTTATTTTATTTTATTCAATTTATGGATAACTGTTATTGAGGTAACATTTCATTTCTTCATGAGGAATATTAAAACAAAATCTAAGAACACATTTAAATTATCTTTCATGACTTCCAGAGCTGAAATAATTCACTATCATAAATTGATAGCAATGCGCTACCTAAATAAACAATGGAGCTGGTAGATATTCACCAAACAAAGTGTAATTACTCTTTTGTAATTAATAGAACAGCAATAAATTCCTTTTCATAAAAACCTAATAGAAATTGTTCACTTTTATGAAAGAGTAATTATTCCTTCACTGTGATGTGTATAATGAAAGTAAACATTTCAATGTCAGGAAGATTCGTTTATTTTTTCCACATTGACTGCAACGTTTTCCGCGAAAGTTAAATTCCATATAAAATCAGTGTTCTGTTCAACTTCAAAGGCCATAAAATTGTTCGAATTGCTGCCGCTTCAAAATGTGCGTCTGCTTCCTCTAGCTGAGGTTATTGTGATTAACTGAAACGGCAGAGACAACCGCGTTGGATTTTCATTCGAATAAAATTGATTCTCACCAATTTTACCAGGTTTTTGATTCACCCAAATAGACTATGATGTGAAAGCCACGCATTATTCAGAAGGCTATTGAAAATCTATACCTATATCAACAGAATATTCACATGAAATCTATGGAAATTAATTGATTTAGCGTATCTATCATATACGAAACCTATTTTGTCATATCTCAACAATGATAATTTATTGTTATATGTGTAAACATATTGTACCTTCAGTAAAATGTTAAATATCCTTCCCTGAAGGAGCTGGATTTCCGAACCATCCTTTATAATGATCGTTAACCAGGACCACACAGTAGTGGTATTAGGTGCGCAACTAAGTTCTCGCTGTTTGTTAATAGATGGCTCCAGCAGTAAGTGCTGGTCGATTTTTACATATCAAGTTCGTCTTGAACAAAGCTTAGACATATGATGAACAAACCACTGTGTTACATTAGTGATTTTGTTTTTGCGTCATATACTTTCAGTTGGTGAAATATAATGTACCCTTGATTATCAGCAAGTACAAGGCGCGTTATATTTTCGACAGACCGCATCTTGCAGACACAGTGTGTAACTTTGCGATAGATAGTGGAACTAGTACGGCTTCTTGAAGTTTTCTGTTTGACCTATCCTTTGTTCACATCGTTTCTCGGTGGCACTGTGTCAGTGTGTTGGATGGCTCCAATACATATAAACATACTTGACGACGAACTGACATCAGACCGGATCGTACCACTATTGGCTGGCCCTGGACTACGATGATTGTGAAAAGTGGATCGGAAAATTTGCTCCTTCAGGGATATTCAATATTCTAAGCAAGGATGAATTGTTCCCTGAATTAAATGTTTCAAAGACGTTTGCACCAGATAATTTGTCAGATTATTCTGGTTCGATATATGGCTGTTATGAAAGTGCCAGATGGCCCAGGCAGTGGAGGATCCGATTATGGTACATTTAGTCGTAGCTTCGAGTCCAGCAGAGGAGATTGATGTTGTGCACTTTTATAAGCCACAAAACGAAAGACAGTGTAAGTGTTGTTAAATCATTCTTTCATGCAAAAAAAATGATACTGATACTGAAGAGTCTGGAAAATGGATTCTCATTTCTTAAAAGATACGATATTCATAGATAAACAGAAAAGCAAAACAAATTTTTCATTCACTAGAATAAAACAGAAGTGCCCAGCTCTTTAACTAACTTAAAGTTCCCAGATAATACACCCAGAACTTTGTTTATCATATTGGATTCAAATAGTGTATCAGAATTCGGTAAACTCAAGCGACTACGTCGGAATCTCCATATCATTCCTCGCACAGCCCTTGAGCCATTGCGAATTATATTCGTGAAGTATGAACTCCGCAGGCAAGTTCGCATTAATTCTGGAGGATTGTCCCTTTGAAGAGCGGAAGGTCGCAAAGTCGACCGAACTGTGGTTCATTGATTACTTCTCAGAACCCTTCAAAATGAAACGTGACAAATCAAGTCTTCTGCTTTTCCCATTCCACACACGTAGTATGACTTGGAACTGGATGAATCATAATCTATATAAATAAAAAGGATTTGTAACTGACTGACGGAATGAGAGACAATGTACAGCAGAAACAGCTAAATTGAAATTTGGAGAGATTTCTCTAGGTATGGTTGGCGCTACAGATTATTTAATATTTCCCTGCAAAGATGATGACTTTATACTTTTGCTGAACTGTTAAGTTGAAACTTCATAAACCAGGTATGTGAATGTAAAATCACAGTTTTTCTATTTGAGAGTATTAATTTTTTTTAAATTTTAGACACATTCTTTTTAATAGGTGACTATACAACCTAAGTCACAAAAACTAAGCTCTATTTACCGAAGAAACATTCTTTTGAAAACTTCCATATTAAATATCTAGAGGTGAGTTAAAGTAAAGTATTTTAAAGAACCATTTACTTTGGTTATAATGTGCGAGTGGAGCAACATTTTTTCTTCCACAGCTTCTGAAATTTCCGTGACAAAATTAGCAGTTTAGTAGAAGTGAAAAATTATTGGTTCAAAAATATTTTCATAATAAATATTTAATATAACACCAAGTTTATGATTTATCTAAAAGTATTTATAACCACGTTGAAGAATTTCATTCAAGGAACAATAAATAACCTTCCATAGAATATTGAATATCCTTCCCTGAATGAGCTGGTTTTTCCAATTCACCCTTCATAATCATCGTTAACTAGGGCCACACAATAGTGGTATAGTCCGGTGGAGTGTCATGAATAGAATCAATAGACTGCTGTTCCTTTCTCGTTTGACTTTGTCAGTATTGTACGCCCATTCCCAACACTAGGCCAGACGGCCACCTATTCATTTAAATCAGTTGGATCGCATCAAGTATATGTATTTGTATTGGCGCCCTCCAACAAACTGACAGAGGCTACTACTAGCGCTACGGGAAAACGAAGAAGACAAAGGGTAGATAAAAAAAAAGTTCGAGAAGCCATACTAGTTCGACTACCTACCGCAACGCTGCACATTGTATCGGCAAGATGAGATCTGTTGAATAACTCTCTTTGTACTTATCTGGCAGTTAACCAGATGCACATAATATCTCAACAACCTAGAAATTCTTCCATGGCAGAAATCAAGTTCAGAGTCCACACTGTATATGGGCTTCCCGGAAAATTGCGGGGGTGGATAAGTAGACCAATACAAGTTGTGGTCGACGGTATAACATCTGATTGTTTTCGATTGCAAGCAGGAGTACTTCAGGGATCCATTCTTTCACCAACCTTGTTTCTGTTGCATATAAAGGATCTTCTGTCATCTACAGAGAACCAGATCTTCGGTTTTGCAGACGACTGTACCCTGGTCGGTCAACTCTGGGTTTTGCTGGCATGAACATGTATCAGCAATAGCTAAGTCGGCATCAGCTAAACATAGTTTTGTTTTCAGAGCCAAGCGATACTTCACGTCATCTCAGCTGTTGCTTTTATATAAGACGCATATTCGACCTGCTTTGGAATATCGTTCCCATGTATGGGGATCTGCGCCCAAACATTCTTCGCGGATGTTGAATAGTGTGCAAAAAGGGGTTGTGCGCCTCATCTACCCCCCCGGGATCACCCGCGATCTCCAATCGCTGGCTCTCAGAAGACAAGTTGCTGATCTTTCTCTGTTTTATAGGTACTTCCACGGAAGATGCATCAATGAGCTGAACGTCCTCGTTCCGGGAAAACTCATGTTTTGCCGCAACACTAGACTGGCAAGGAGTTCTCATCATATGGCGGTACATTTAACTTCCGCTCGAACCTCTCTCTGTAAGAATTCCTTCGTTTACAGGGCCGGTGAGCTGTGGAACTCGCTTCCGTCCAGCATTTTCCCAACATCCTACAATTTGGTCCTCTTCAATAAGCGAGTAAACAGACACCTCAATTCTTCCCAGGCGCCCACTCATGTGGTGTAACAGGTTCGTCTTTTCCTGAGAAGCGCGCATAAAAAAATGAAAACATGCGAAATATATCGCTATATTTGTAAACACATTGATCATCTATGAACCACAACTGTGAGGTCTTGGTTGACGATGAATATGAAGGGTGGGTCGGAAAAACCAGCTCCTTCACGACTAGATATTTAGCATTCGAAGAAAGGTTGACTATTGTTGAGGTAATAGCCATTTAAGTACAAGAAGCGTTAATTTTCCGACAGGTCGCATCTTGCAAACACAGTATGAAGTACTGGGTAGATAATCCAATCCTGTTTGATCTACCCTTGATTTCATCGTTTTCCGTTTGCGCTTCCATTAGTCTCCACGAATTCGTTAAATGGTGCCAATACATACACATGTGCTTGATGCGGAAATAGATGAGAAGGTGGCAGTCTGGCCTGGTGTTGTGAATTGGTGTGAAACTGACGGGGTAAAACGAAAAAGAAAGTGCAGTTGCAGTCTATTGGTTCTAATCATGACATTCGACCGGACTGTACTACTACTGTGTGGTCCTGGTTGACGATAATTATGAAGGGTGGATCGGGAAAACCAACTCATTCAGGGAAGGTTATTTACTGAGTAATATTGATGATTTATTTATTATATGAAAATTAAACAATTTTTTTTACGAATTTGACCGGTTTTGACCGTCAGATCATTTTCAAGTGGTCAACTATAGATAATGAAATAACTTATACGAGGTATGTCAACTAAGTACGCGGAAAAGGGCCCGGGCGGTCCGGAAAGTACATAAATACTTAAGAATATCTTATATTTCTTTGCAATACTCTTCCTCGAGTACAATGCACCGGTGCCACTGTTGGAAGCACATCCTGAACCCGCCCGAAGATAGGTCCGGCGTGATGCCTTGGAATTCCGAAACTCCGTCATATCTGTTTCCTTCGAGGTACGACTTCGACTGTGGGAACAGGTGGAAGTCACAGGGGGCCAGCTCTGGACTGAAGGTGGAAGTATTGGAATGCCGTTTTCGGTTGAAAATTCACGAACTGCAAATGACGAGTAGGCCAGAGCATTGTCATGATGAATCACCCATCCGCGCACCGAAAATTCGGGTCGTACATGGAACACACGGGCCTTCAGACGTTTCAAAACTTCAGTGTAGAATACTGCGTTGACTTTCTGACCTGCTGGAGCGTATTCGTGGTGTACAACTACATTAATATCGAAAAATGCGATGATTAAAGATTTCACTTTCGATTTTGACATTCTGGCTTTCGTTGGGCGATTACCCCCTTCTCTTCCCACTAAATGCAGGCCTTTTGGTCTCAGGGTCGTATTCGGAAACCCACGACTCGTCACCAATGATAACATTATTCAGTTTGAGAAATCATGTCTTGACAGATAGACAATCCGAGCTTTTTCTGCTCAACTGCGAACACTTTGGGAACCATTTTCTTACACAACTTACGCATCCCTAAATCTGCGTGTAGCATCTGCCGGATCGTCTCCTTGTTGATACTCAACTCGTTTTCCTATATTCTAAGGCATACTCGACAGTCTCCGAGGACTCGAGAGCGCAGCCGATTGAGGTTTGAACCGTTTCGAGAGGTGGAGGAAGCTCCCCTGCGCGGATTATCCTTCACTGACTCTCTGCCGCTTCTGAACCGCTTTGCCCAATCGTAGACAGCTGATTTTTTCAGACAATCTTCTTTATACACGTGGATTAACTGTTTCATAATTTCCACGGAAGTTTCGCCGCGTTTCACCAGAAATTTAATCACTATTCTTTGCCCAGTTATTTTATCACTCATCTTCACGACGGTGGGTCAAAACAGCTCGATGTTCAAAGGACATTAAAACACGAAGTATACAACCGATCAACACGAAACTTGCACAGGCTGACTTAGAAATGAATTCTGTTTCGAACGAAACCAATGCGAACGTTGCAGAGCTACCAACTGCCGCAGCATTGCCAACTTCCGCCAACTTAATTGACATACCTCGTATAGATATTAGCCTAATTTGATATTAAGTAGTGGAGATGTAGTGATGTCTAGCAGGCATCTAAATTTGCAAAAAAAACTCTACCTACAAAATAAGGTAAACTCTAACTAAAACACCCAACAACAAGTCACCGATTCTGCATTGTCCGAAACAATTGATACAACCTTTTTCTCAAGATTCGTCATCATATCAAACAGTAATTTCAATGAAAACAGATGTCTTTGTAAGAGAAAAGGGCCAAATTGATTCTAGACAACAATATGATTGAATCAACTCAAGAAATTATTGGGGTCCAAGCCGAATTAAATATCCAGAAGACAATATCAACAATCATCATATCATCAAAAAGCCAAGAAGACTTCATTTTAACAAAAGGTAATAAAGGCAACAGCATCGTATGCCCCAGTAAAGACTAATATGAAGAAAAAATGCAGGAAACACTAAATTTAATGGATCTACCCTAGGATCCGACCAAATCCTTCATTACAGACATTAAACAAGGATTAGAACATTCAGATTAGCTAGCAAATATACAGGGTGTTACATAATAGTATATCACAACTTGAGGGGGTAAATCTACGTGCAGTTTTAAGAAATAAAGTTTATATAAACATAGGTCCGCAAAATCTTCGTTACGGAGCTACAGGATGTTGAAATTGCTTTTTTTTCAAAAATCCTGCAGTTTTTGAGATATTCAGTCCAAATTTGAAATGCAAGCTATTTATTACAGCCTCCATCGTTACACGTCCTAGATTTTAACTGAAATCCACAAGGTATTTCCTTTTTCGAGGCCATGTCTTTTTTGACCTTTTCAACATTTTTGCAGTACGCACTGATCAGCGTACAATCAATAAGCGTCATCTTCGTTAAATTTAAAAACTTTTTTGGCACCTGTGATTTTTTCGTATCTGCAACCGTTTTCGAGTTAAAAATTATTGAAGTTGAATTATTTGAATCGTATGTTATTCCCTAAATAAAAAAAATATAAATACTCGATAGGGTGCCCAAAATTTGCTTTTATTTTGATAGCTCGTCTTCTGAGACTCAACTTATACTTATTCGATATCAAACTAAAAAAAAGAAAAATTAAAAACTAAATAAATTGCTGGAAGTGTCCTCCACCTGCAAGAACACAGGCCTCTGTCCTTCTTCGCATATTATCACGCACTCTTTTAAATATTCCTGGATTATTTCTTATCGTGTCAGAAGAGGTTATTATACCATTTCTCAATTCTTCTACAGTGTTCACTGGAGTGGTATAAACTAAACTTTTGAGATATCTCCATAAGAAAAAGTCTAAACAATTTAAGTCTGGGGATCTAGGAGGCCATGGTTCTGGCCCACCCCCACCTATCCATCGGTTGTTGAATGTATTTGTCAAGAATTCCCTAGCTTCTCCACTGAAATGTGCTAGTGCCTCGTCATGCATGAACCACATTATGTTTCTCACCAAAAGTGGCACATCCTCGAGCAATAAAGGTAACTCCTCCTCAAGAAACTGCCGATAAGCGGGACCTTTAGTCTGTTAGGCAAAACAAATTGCCCAATCAAATAATTTCCTATTATTCCGACCCAGACATTTAGTGAGAATTGTTCTTGATGATGAGATTCTTCAATCAAATGGGGGCTTTCCTCAGCCCTATAATGATTATTGTGAAAATTGGTGAAAGCAGTTCTTAAAAAGTAAACTTCGTCTGTAAACATTATTTCACTATAAAAAATGAGCATGTTCTCTAATTTTATCTAAGAACCATCGGCAGAAATTCAGTCTTGAAGGAAAATCTCGAGGAAGTAGAGTTTGGACGCGTTGAATATAAAACGGGTACAATATAAAGTCGTGGAGAATTCTCCAAACTAGAGCATGTGAAAAATTCAACTGATTTCCAATTTTTCTTGTACTGACATGGGGATTCAAATCAATACAATTCAAAACTGCTCCCTCAATATCTGGAGTTCTCATAGTTTGAGTTGCACCTTATAATAATAATAATAATAATAATATAAATATTTATTCAACAGAATTATCGTAAAAACACTAGTACAATGTAATACAAAAATTCGACGAACAAGTCACAATAAGATACAAATGATTATTTACGACTAAAATTTTTACAATAGTCGTAAAACTCATTCACACAATACGGTTCACAATCTATTATCAAATTGCGAACCCTTTTCTTGAACAGATTAATCTCACCTAATATTCTGAAAGCTCTGGGTAACGCATTAAAAACCTAAGGCAAGTATATTCGGCCTGCTTTTGGGTAAGCGTCAGTCGACACTTTGGATACCGGTAAGGAAATATTGGTCTAGTGTTGTTGTCCTGAACATGTTGTAAAAATAGACTTTATGCTGTTTAACAAACACTAAGCTTCTATAAATGTAAAGACCAAAAAGGGTCATAAATCCTTTTGCTCTGAAAAGACCTCGACAAGAAACCCTACAACCCATTCGATAAATGATCCTCAGTGCCCACTTTTGATCCGAAAAATTCTACTCACATTCGAGCAGCAACCCCAAAAATCAAACCGTAGGCCATCAGCGACTGGAAATTAGAAAATAAACAAGTAGTAATGTTTCTTCATCAACATGATGTTTAAGGGCATTCAGTGTATAAATAACTGAGTGGAGCCTTTTACTTAGTGTCTCAATGTGATTGATCCATTTCATATTGCTATCCAAAGTAACTCCCAAAAATTTACAAGAAGAATTAATAGGTATGTCGATATCATTTATTTTGAGTGTGCAGGCTCTTTCAATTTTAGACTGATCTGTATGAAAAATAACACTTTCCGATTTCCTCATATTCAACAAAATATGATTATCAACACACCATTTTTCAATCTTGTCAAATGCTACCTTCGCATGAGAAGTGACAGAGATAGGCTCTTCATCTGATACAAGATAATTGGTATCATCTGCAAACATAACAAGAGAGTCGTAAACATCTCCATCAAGAGCGTTGGGAAGGTCATTTATATATATTACGAAAAGAAGTGGGCCAAGAATACTTCCTTGGGGGACACCCATTACTAATTTCTGTTCAGAGGACGTAAAAATTTGATCATCTATTGTTGTAACGAGTCTCTGTTTCCGATCATTCAGGTAACTTTTCATAAGAAGTAGTTGGTTATCTCGGATGCCACAGGCTTCAAGCTTTTCCAGCAATATATCATGCTGCACGCAGTCAAAAGCCTTTGAAAAATCCAGGAATACCCCAAGTGGGATACAACCCGATTCCAAAGTCTCTGTTACTGCATGAATCAGTTCAAATATAGCAGTATCAGTACATTTCCCCCCGACAAAACCGTGCTGACAATGAGAAAAAACTTTAAATTTCTTGAAAAACTTAATAAACCTGTTAGCTAAGATTTTCTCGAATATTTTGAGAAATTTGTAAGCAAACTTATGGGTCGATAGTTCCCAAACTCTTCAAGATTGTCCTTCTTGTAAAGTGGTTTGACAATAGCGATTTTAAGGCGATCTGGAAAAACTCCATCTACAAAAGCTCGATTCATTATGAGGGACAAAGGTTCAGAAAGAATGTGAATAGATTTTTTTATTAATTTCATAGGAATATTATCATACCCACAAGATGATTTACTCTTCATTTTCATGACAGTATTGCAGATTTCACTCTCAGTTACCTCAAACATGAAGATAGATTTCTTATTTCTTCTTTTGGGAAAACATTGAGAAGGATTTTTCGGAAATTTTTGCATAAATTCGGTGCTATATTGACAAAATAGTTGTTAAAATCCTCTACTACTTTTGAGGGACTACCTGAAGGAAAAATAGCTGGCTTAGATTTCTGACATCTACCTGTGAGTTCATTGACAGTTTGCCAAGCTGCCTTTGATCTATTGTCAGAATTTCGGATCTTCATACCAATAAATGTTTGCTTACTTTTCAAAATTGCATCGTCATACTTCTTTTCGCATTTTGATATACACTTTTAAATTGAGGATGGAGCCGAAACACTGAATAAACCTTGTCCAAGGTGTCTTTTAATTTAAGAATTTCAGGAGTTTTTTTATAAGACTTACTGCGAGTACCAGTATTCACCCACTTTAACGGAAACAGATTCTCAAAAACTGAGCTGAAATAATCAGAAAAGGCATTCCACATCAAATTAGCATCCTCTGAAACATGACCTAAAACTTTATCCCAATTCACTCTAGAGATAATGCTAACAAATTCATTAATCTTACAATCACTCATGCACCGTGATCTGATTCTCTGGGGGGCCACTATAGAATGCTTTGTATTCAAAGTGAAAGATACTTTCTGAGCGCAATGATCCGAAAAATGAGCCTCAATTACAGAGGATAATCCTCCTTCAATATTGGTTAAAATATTATCAAGACAAGTACTAGAATGGGGAGTTATTCTGGTCGGTTCATTTATAGAAATTGTCACATTATAGGACTCTAACAATGTCATGAAATTTCTTGTTACCTTACAACCACGATCCAAAGTGTCGATGTTCATGTCTCCAGCAATAATGTAGTTTACATTCTCTCTACACAAAGTATCCAAAATGGTGTAAAGCCTCTCCAGAAAAAGATCTACATCAGCGTAAGGCGCTGTATCGGGTCTATAAATTGCAACAACAATAAACTTAAAGTCATCAATGACACATTCACAGGCTGCACATTCAATAACTCTTAAAACACTCAATCGATTTAAATCTAGTCTTTCAACACTCACAATATTTTTGGAACTGTAAATAGCAACACCTCCATGATCTCCTCGCTTTCTGCAGTAACTAGATGCAAGTTGATACCCATGTAGATGGTAGGCTGTCAATTCTTCTATACTTTTCCAGTGTTCAGTGACCGCAATGATATCCGCATTCTGATCTTGACTGAATCTCTCTAATCTGTTAAGTACATTCCCAATAGAACGGAGGTTTTGATGTATCACATTCAACGACCTGGTGCTATTTAAATTAACCAGTCTATCATAACTAGAGGCTGTTATTTGATGAGGGCTTTCGAATTCTCCAATCGAAAAAAATTGTTGAAAGAAAATTCTCTAAGAATTATGCCCTGCGGCCAGAAATCTTTATTGAAAGCCTCTTTGAAGGACTCATCTGTGGGAAATCCACACTAAAGGCTGAGTTCTGTCCTTTAGTATTCAGTTTTTCACTTGAATTTCACTCGGGCCATTAATATCTTCAACATATTTCTTGATGTCATCCTCTGAGACTTCTTTACCAGAAATTCTTCCCACATATAACCATCGACGCCTTGTAGCGCCCTGTATGGCAGTCACCTTCCCTGTAGCTTTTTCACCATTGCAAACTAGCTGAGTGTTGATTTTCTTTGAGTTGGATTTCGATTTTCTTCTGTTATTCGAAACAGTAGACCATTCATTATTATTGTTTACGTTTTCGCTTGACGTTGACGCCGCCCTAAGCGCCGACGCAACAGCATCGGAAAGTTGAGTTGCGGTTATGTTGGCATAACTGGCAGTGGGAATTTTCAGTGATTCGTTTTCTGTGGTTCTGCTCGTTGTACCGTGATCAGAGGATTCGAGTTTGTTATCACCAGAAACTGAGATGGATGATGAGCCCTTCCTTGTTCTCACCAAATTAGCAACATTTTCAAGTTTTTACCATGACGGCTTTGTTTACCTGTAGACGTTTTTTCACTGCACTCACATTTTTTCAGTTTATCACGAAGTAGTTCGTTATTTTCAATAAGAATTAAATTTTTACTCTGCGATTCACTCAACAGGGCCTGAAGATACTCAACTTGCATTTTAAGAAACTTATTCTCAATCTCAATATCCATGGGACTCGTATTTTCCTGAATTCCTGAATTGGCACTTTTAACTTCATGTTGGCAGGTCGAGGATTTCACACCGGCTTCTTTGATAAGGCAAGAAGGATGGAAAAATTCCTTACACTTAAAACATTCAACAAAATCAATGACTTTGCGATTACAGTAATTACACAAAATTTCATTATTATCGCCACCACGGGTTTTCGCGGAGCGATCGTTCACACCGTCCACATTTGTCAGAGGCATGATGCTAACATGCATTCATGCTTTCAAATGATCATTTGCAGTAAAAGTACCAGTTTACCTCAACTTTCTGTGGATATTTGAAAATATTCGCCTTTCTAATGTTACTTGATTTGGAAAGCGCACCTGATATAATAGCCTAGCTTCTGTTGTGTTTCCGTCAGTCAGACCGTGCATGTAATGTATCATCAGCCAATTCGGCGTTTGTAAAATTAGCCTCTATTTCTTACAGCAATAACTTCAAAAGTCTTGAAGCTAATCGTTAATATAATAAACAATTCTAGCAGACACGGGTTCAACTTTAGCAACTGTCAAAATAAATGAATAAATGAAAAAAATCAAAGCCTACTAGTCATTTTTTTTCAATTAGAAGTGCTTTCAATTCAGCGAATGCATACAATCGTTTAAAAATTTTTTGCTCGAGAATAGTCGGAGATACGAAGAAATTGCAAGTGTCAACATAGTTTTTAAATTGAACGAAGATGACGAAAATTGATTGCAACGCAAAAGTTTGAAAGGGCAAAAGAATACATGGCTCCGGAAAAGAAAGTACTTTGTTGATTTTAGTTGAAATTCAGAACGTGTAATGATGAAGGCTGTAAGAAATAGCTTCCATTCCAAATTTGGGATGAATATCTCAAAAAATGCAGGAGTTTTGAAGAAAAAAACCAATTTATTCCTGAAATTTCAACACCCTGTAGCGTCGTAACGAAGCTTTTGCGGACCTATGTTTATATGAACTTTTTTTCTTAAAATTGCACGTAGATCTACCCCCTCAAGTTGTGACATACTATTATGTAAAACCCTGTAGAATCGGAAATAAGAAAACTGATTCCAATGAACGCCTAATCTCTAAAGTTATACGGACTAATAAAACTACAGAAAGGAGAAAGATCCACTAGACCAGTGATCAACTATTTCCCTAAATTTGAAATAATCAACTCTTCCTCAAGTGGTTTGAACTTGAGCAAATTTTTATGCAATGCTAAACAAAAAAGAAGAATTAAAAAAATCAAGAGTTTGCAAAATAGCTTGCAATGAGTGTACGGTAGCGTATGTTGGGCAGACAGATAGGAATTTCGAAACCAGATTTAAAGAATATTCATTCTCTGAGAAAAATTCTTCAATATGTGAACATATGAAAACCATAAAACATTCAATAACATTAGATAATATCAAAATTCTTCATAATTGTGATAAAGGAAATAAAATAAATTTGTTGGAATGTTTCGAAATCAATAGAGATTGTAGAAACCCAAGTGAAATAACCCTTAATACCCACCTAGACATCACTTATTATCAAACTTCATTTCCTGTAGTTGAACACTTGAAAATGACCTGATGGTCGAAACCGGTTGTATTCGTAAAAATAAAATTGTGGAAAGTATGAAATATATTTTATTTCAACTTCGTTTGGGGATATTTAGCATTCTTCTTAATAATAAAAAACAAGTACTGTGTTTTAAGGAATTTTACTTAATAATTGCGATTCGTAACTTATTTCACTACACGGCTTTACTGGCTTTACTGTACATTCATTCGTCTGAAGAAGCTACGGTGTAGTGAAACGCGTTACGAATTTTACCAAGTATAAGCCTCCTAAATTCAAAAATTCTTCTGAAGGTTAAATCTTGTTCCCTGAATTCTTCAATGTGATCACACATTTATGTATTGCAAAAAAATCAGCTATGGTATAGGAACATCGATTGCTTTACTTAAATGCAAGGATTAAAACGATGATGTAGCTGCAATCTGCCTGGTCATTTTATTTTGATTCGGACTCTACATCTGTATATCGATGTATTTTGGTGAATGCGCCAGGTTGAAACGAATGTATTAATGACTTTCAAAATATAGTTAACCCCGCAGTGGTCCCGCGCGGATCCTCGCTTCCGCACGGATGCAAATTCTTGGATATATTTGCACCCCCACCACTTGAAATCATCCCGATTTATTTATCTTCCTGAAATCGCGTGTATTATCCTAGTATTGAGTTTAAGTTTTATAAGTGAAGGCTACAGAAATTTTTGCGGAGTGAGAGTCCGCGCGCGACTACGACTGTTACAAATATTATCAAGAAGAATGTTCGTTTTTATATTGTCGGGCTATTCGTGTTTGATCCTGCAATGAATTATTCTTACGAAAAGGAACAGGAAAGATTGAAGCGTTTGTTAGATGAGTCTTTTTTATCCGATGACGATGAGGGTGAAACCTATGATGATTCTGAAGATGAAGAGGAGCCCGTTGAAATAGAATGTGATGCAGCTAACAGAGATAACGAGCAAGATAGTTCCGAAACTGAACTCGAAATTGAAGAAGCGGAAGTAAATGAAGGTCCAAAGTTTATAGGCAAAGATGGCGAGACAATGTGGCTGAAACATAAACCGACACAGTATATAAGTACTCGATCGGAAAATCTTGTAACACAATTGCCTGGTACCCGAAGTACGACTAAATGCCTGAAAGTGATGTACGATATATGGAATTATTTTTTTCCGGACCAACTAATGAATATAATAGTTGACAATACCAATATACATATTCAACAAACCTCCATGCATTACTCTCGTGAAAGGGATTTGAAATTGACCGATATTTCGGAAATAAAAGTACTCTTTAGATTGTTGTACTTGGTCGGAGTACTGAAGAGTAACCACCTGAATACCAACAATTTTTGGAAAACCGACGGCACTGGTGTTGAAATATTTCGACTTACGATGTTTGAGCGGCGTTTCGAATTTCTTTTTAGACACATTCGTTTGGATGATTTGGAAACTAGACAGTTGGGACGAGCAACCGACAAACTTGCCCCAATCAGAGATGTTTTTGAGATTTTTGTTGATCAGTGCAAAAATGGTTTTACTCCTCCTCATTATGTAACTGTGGATGAAAAGCCAGAGGCCTTTAGTGGATGTGCATCTCGCCAGTATATACCTAACAAGCCTAACAAATACGGCATCAAAATATTCGCTCTATGTGATTCAAGACTATATTACACGGTAAATTTTGGAAGTTTATGTTGGAAAACAGCCACAAGGGCCTTATGAAGTCAACAATTCTCCACAATCTCCACAATATTGTAATGATTCACTTTCTAGAATATCTCAAATTGAAGAAATATTTCAATTTTACTGGAACTAAGAAATTTAAATAATAAAGTTGAATGAGATTTAATAATAGCAAGGCTAGTGGAAAGAAAATTAATATTGACACTACTTATTAATTACCTATGCCTAGGTAGATCAGAGTCTCTTTATCTGACTGTGTGAGATCTTCTTCTAGAACCTACGTCCTAGATATAGCCTTAGGAATAATACTCATCATTTCATTCAACTAGCTTTATTACGAGATAAATATCGAAATCACAGCAACTGATTGATAAATTGCTAACTATAATCAAGGTAACTAATACAAAAAAATTCAACTAAAAAGTTTAACCAATTACAATAAAAGGAGTCTCAGACGAGATGAACTCAAACTACATAGTACAATTTTTCAATTCAAAACAATCTGAGCTTTTCGAAAAATTGAAACTCAATGATAGAGCTCAGTCAACAATTAACGAAGATAGAAGAGAAGAATTTGATCATGAGAGAATCACTTAGCTTTTTGGGAATGAGATTAATTCCCACGATGATTGGATTTGGTGTTTTACATCAGTTTTCTGGTATTTCTGTATCTTACAGCTTACAGGTTACTTGATTGGCTGAATATGGTTTGCGAGGTGACTGACTTATGTGCCATGACTAGTTCCCTAAAGACGTGGTTACCCCAGTCGTGAAATATCAAGATTCGGCATAAAGATTACTCATAGAATATCTTGACGATGAAAAAAATCTATAACAATACCATATCTCTCGAATATATATTTTTAAAATGAACAGAATGAATTTGACTTACCCTTGGAATAGCAGATATCGATCTAGGTTAATATAACGAAAGAAAATTCGAAATCTCTCCACTCTCTAATTGAATTGGTTGTCGAGGAAATCCGGCATGATTACCGACTACTTATAACGCCTCAGATGATCGGAATTTATCCAGAAAATCAAAGAGTACTCAATTTCTATTACTGAAAATTATTTACTCTAATCGCTACAACACATCTGCAATAAAATTACAAACGATTCCGAAGATTTCTGAATGGAAAAGAGCGAATCTAATGAATTCCGAACTTATATAGACTCGGTTCTATGAAAAACTATTGATTTTCAAAAAAAACTGATGAAAAGCGAAATTATTCTCTTCACAACAATAAAGTGGAAACGAAACATAGAATGAGTACTGTTTTCCGTTCTCCCACAGAAACAAAAAAACGATCTTCTTTTAAGTACTGACTTCACAATTAACCGGTGAACAACCTAGATCAATACCGGCGACACCTTACGGATATAACTATAATTTTCATTGATTAGCATTAACTGTAGATTATTGATTCGAATTCCAAACTGTTTGAATATTTAACTTGATGAAATGAGAATGAATTATTGATAAAATTATGAAAACTGAGTTTAAAAGATATAAATGATTAATTCGAGAAATCGGACTGTTACAATCTGTAATGGAAAGAATGTGCGAACCAATAAGAGGAACTGGAAGAAACTCAACTGTGGATAACTGGTTCACAAGTTTTGATATTCTGGAAAAATTCAAGCTCACTGTGGTCGGAACTAGCAGAAGAAATAAGCGAAAGTTGCCACTTGATTTTTCTTGTCCTGTGAAAAGACCAATGAAAAGTTCAATGTTCGCTTCTCACAAAAATGTGACACTCGTTTCTTCTATTCCAAAAAAAGGTAAAAATGTATTACTCGTCTCTAGTATGCAATATGATGACCAAATTGATGACACTAATGAAAAACCAGAGATGATTATGACGTATAACAGAACAAAATGGGGAGTTGATACTGTCGAAAAGTTATGTTCTACATACAATTGTGCACGTAATACGCGACGTTGGCCAATGGTTATATTTTACTCTCTGTTGAATATTGGTGGCATGAGTTCCCTCATCATTTTCAAGATTAATAATCCGAATTAAAAAATTAAGCGTAGGAAATTTTCGAGTGATCTTGCTTTCGAGCTCATTCGTTCGAAGGTTGTCAAAGAGCCTACCAAGAAGTCTTACTATAAGAATGAATAAAATCCTCAAAAAGAAGAATCCAACTGAAGAGCACTTGGCGAAGCAGTAACGACCAGGGCCGACAGAAAAAGACCAAGGACGCTGTGGGGTGTGCGATAGGGTGAAGAACAGACCCACGAGATATTGTTGAAGAGTTGTAAAATATTTTTGTGCCTTGAGCATGCCACATTAGTGTGTTCGGAATGCTTCCAGAACAATCAAGAGGATGCCGATTGAGTTAGTTAATTGAATCACTTTGTTCAGCTTCTATGAAAATGAAGTTGAAGTTTTTTATATTTTTCTATGTTCCAGTCCCTTTTCACCTTGTTTTTCTTGTAACTCAGATAAAATTAATGCTTCAAATATTTTATTTTTACATTCAAAACCTTTTAAATGGGGGGATGCGGGGCGGATTTTCACTCCGCACGTGACCTCTGTTGTTACAAAACATAGGGCAACCACTGCAGGGTTAAGTATTGAAATTAGTTCATAATCAAGTTTGATACAGTTAACATCATTTCCTAAAAACCTAAATCTAACCTGAAAACATATCAGACTGATAATTTCTGAAATTAAGATGTTCGAACAATAATCGAATGTCTTACGAAATTAGTATGGACTGGAATAAAACTGAGTATTTAAGTAATTCAGAAAAAATAAACTAAATTTTATCTATAATATAACTGTTCCACTTTTCGACATTTTTACTTTCGTCTTCTTCAAGCAGCCGTCAGACCTGATAAAGTGCTAGTCACATAACTCTATCTTTTTGTGTTCCCAACATTTCCTTTAGATTAAGTGCTGCCCTATCTACTCCGCTGAAGTAATGTTTACTTTTTCTGCTCTCATTAATTCTACCACTTCGTTTCTCAGTTTTCTGAACACTATCCAATCCCCTGAATTGGATGCGGTTACAGCTGAAATGTTTTTCGTTTCAGCGTTACGTCAAAGGAATATTTTTATCAGTATTTCTGAGTAAAATAAAGGTTGCATGCAAGAAAAAGAATTACCGAATTATTTGCTGTCCTTCATGAGATTAAAGCTGAAAAAATCTAGACTGTAATATTTCTCTCTTCTTCGCACGTAAAATTCAATCTGAGTTATATCCGATTAGCTTCTTTGAAGTGAGATCTCGAGTCGCATTTGTCACAAACTATACTGGATTACAATAATTGAAATCTCCCGGTCTCACAATTGTGAAGCCTGAATGAAAAATTGTCATCCCAGGGCTGGGCGTTATCTTTCGAGCTCATTATTCACCTAAAGTAATTATTTGTGTTGGTGACAATTTAGGAAACCGCATGTATGGATCTAAACTTTTAGGAGTTTACCATATATGATGAGGTAAAGAATCTCAAAACTTACAAAATAAATTTAATAGTGTTAATGAGTTGAACGAATTAGCAAAGCGATCCCAATTCGGCTATATCGGCCTCTAACCATTTCTAATGACTCTTGGAAATTACTCATCCTAGCCTATAGCTCCACAGGTAAATGGTAAGGAATAATCTCCACCAACCCCAATCATTATTTTACTGTTTATTAGTATTTGGTAAATATATCAGAAAATGGATACAGAATCAATCAGATTTGGAGAGTTCTTGCAAGTTTTACGTGAAAAAAGGTTGTTTTAGAATAATAATGCTCCAAGTTTGAGTTAAATGTTCAGTTAAAGAGGTTGTTGCACTTCAAATCGCTATATTATTTAAATGTATCAAAATTTATAGTGCGCTATAATAAATACTACCTTTATAGCACACTTGCCCTGCTCAGTACGGTGAAGGGAGGTTTAGTTTCAAATAGCACAGGTAAGTATAAAGGTCAGGAATAAAAAGAGATATTTTTTTTCTCGTAGCAGCAACGACCTATAATTATCTTCTTTTCAGAACGATGGAACACTAATGTGGATAACAGGAATAAGAATATTAAATATACCAGTTTTTTTCCAAAGATCTTTATTTATACATTCAGTTGACGTTTCGGCACAATATTTTGCCTTCTTCAGGACTCTAAAATAAATTTCACTATCAGAAAATAACATTTTTCTTCTTTAAGAAAAGTGAAGCAACAGAACATATATGTGTATAAATTAAACTTCTCTTCTCTATCGAAAACCGAATTGTTAGACATAACACGAAACACTCACAAGCTCGAACAAATTGAAAACACTATGAAATGTGTATATAAAACTGCCATAAAATACCATGAATAAATAAATAGTATAAAATGTTCCTTCAGAAATAAAAAAAACTAGGTATATACAGATCTCCTACGTAATAATAAAACGAAAGATACATATCTAGATAATTCAAGGACTGCTTAGTTTTACTGAACGGTAACAAAGAACTCGGAGAAGATGCATTCTCCACTCTCGAAATCGAACTGATATTCGGGAGATTCGGGAGCAGTTGGCAAAATATCGAATATGTGCGGTCTGATATTATTATTATTTTTACGTTGTCATAATCTACTAAGGAAACGATTGATACACACGGCATTTCAAAACGAATAATGGTGGTTTCAACTTCAAGAATTGATTCTCCTTATATGATTGAAATATGTATTACTGAGACTTTCTGTCTCCTGTTTTCTGTTGACACTGTTAGTTTGTTTTTGTATGTGTATCATTTTCTTAATGAGTCTTCTTTTATAATGAGATTCTCTATCAAGAACCATTGTATTTTCAAAATCGAATGCATGATTCATAGATATCGCATGCTCTGCCAGAGCGGTTTTACCTGTTGAATTTCCACGGTTTGCTGAATTGATACTTTGTTTAAGTTCTGAAATTCTTGTACTTAGATATCTAAGTAATTTATTTATAAGTTTTACTGGATAACCATTTTTCACGAGATACGACTTAATGAGACTTATATTTTTTTCATGAAAAACGGTATCAGACAAATTGAGGGCCCTGTGTTTAAGATTATTTATAATATTTACTTTATGTTTAAACGAGTGGTGTGAATTGAAATTCAAAAATCACTCAGAAAACATTGTTTTATAGTACCAATCTGTGAGCAAGCAATTATTCTCTGTTCTTATGATTCGAAGGTCCAACAAGGATATACTATTATTTTCCTCTACTTCAACAGTGAATATATTTTCTTTTTCTGACATGTGTACAAAGGTAAGAATATCGTCAACAAATCTCTTAAAGAACGGAAGCACAAAACTTAGCCTTGGTGTATGCACTTGTCCTGCAATTCACTCATGACCAAATCGGCACATATCGGAGAAAAACAGTTCCCCATACCCAAGCCATAAACTTGTCTATAAAAAACTTGTTAGTGTTGTGTGTATATAAAGAGTACCAAAGATTTTCCTGCTTAGCAGCTTCAATTCTCATCTTGCACTCCATGATTTCCAGACGAAGGCAAGGGTGAAAGGAAGGGTTTAGGGTTTAGGACAATAATCTGTAACAATGGAAAAGGAAAACCAGCAGAAAATATTTCAACAATCATACCTAACTCTTATATGTTAAAACACTCTTGAATTTAAGAAAAGATTTTACATAGCAAGCAAGGCCATAAAAAGGACTAAGGAGATAATTAAAAAGTACATAACCTGCGATATTTCCTCTTTAGCGGAAATGTTGGAAGTATAATCTCGTAAAATCCCTTAAATATTCTCAACTCAACAAAACAATTCCCTCTCTGTTTGACCAAGAGAGCTCCGATGGCTAGGTTCGGTCTTCTAAGTGATGCCGATTATGATCTATAGATGTTTTAGAATCATTGTGATCCCAATAATTTAGGTTGACATCTCCCATATATTATTTCTTTGTGTTTCTTGTTTAATTTAAAGATGAATTTGCGGAAAATTCTTGACAGTCGTTTTAAAAATATGACAAATGTCATATTATAGATCGCTAAAGATGATTCAATGTCGTTGCTCACTCGCTTTTTGAAGGAACCAAATTGTAAGTTATCGGACAAATGTTCGATAGAAGCGAGTTCCACAGCACAGTAGCCATGTGAAGAAAAGCATTTGCCATGAAAATATCCGTGAAAAATAGGAGGATCAGAAACGTCCTTTTGAGCGAGAGGTTGGAGATCAAGCGTGATCTCCAGGTGGTCAATGAGGCATACTGGATACTATCCAATCAACCAATAGATGTAATGGATGTTTGAATGGGAAACCCCACGCATGGAACAGTATTCCAGGCTAGGTTGCACCTTCGCCTTTTATACTGCTTTGTCCTGAAAATAACACTGAGTCTAGCAGAACCAGTTTTGACAATGACTTACACATGGTCATGCCAGCAAACTACAATATTGACTGCGATACCGAGAAGATGGATACTCTTTTCTGAGGAAATTCAATGTCCTTGCATAATTAAAGACGTTTTTCAGCAGTGAATTTCGTTCAGAACGTTGTTGATTGCGTCTTGTTTGCATAAATTTGACCAACTTCAACCGGTCTTACTCTGATATCTTCTTCACGTCTAAATTCAATGACATGCTCTGTTGGTATCTTTGTCGGTGTGTCTCCCGACTTAAAAATGAGGATACCAGGGTACAATCGTCTGCAAACCCAAATATTCTGTAGAGTGGAGCAGAGCATCAATCTGCAACAGAAAAAAAATGGCGAGAGTATGGAGCCTTGGGGAACTCCTGTATGAACTTGAAAAGACTCATTCGTTACACAATCAACCACCACCTGAATCGATCTACTGAAGGGAACGCTATGCAGTTTTTCGGGAAGTACATATGCGATTAGTTTATTCAACAAGGCTGCGTGTGGAACCCTGTCGAAGGCCTTCGAGTTATCAAGGGCAAAGGCTCTTGATTTCCCATGCTTGTTGATGTCCACAAATGCGTAACGTATGCAAGGAGGTCATCAGTTGATCTTTGTCTAAAACTGTACTGTCGATCGGTGATGATGCCCAGCAACTCGAGATATTTATAAGCTGATCGTTTATCACTTGACTTTGGACATTATGGGCAATTATGTAATTGAAGTATTTTTGGGGTAGGCATTTTTTCCTTTTCTTAGGAATCGGTTGTATTCTCGCAATTTCCCAATACTTCGGAAATGTCTGGCTCTCATACGAAATCTGAAAGGGACAATTAAAAACTGATGCTAACTCTGGAGCACATTTTTTCAAAACAGTTTGGGGAATTTCATCAAGATCCACGGCTTTCCTACAGTTCAGTTGTTGAAGAACGCGTCCTACCGTACACACTCTGAATTTTATTTCAGACATATTCGAATCGAACACGTGGAATGCTTGTTGGCACTGCGTTTGATGTACGAGGGCGGTTTGATGAGTCAGTGACTCTGAATTCCCGCGCAGTTACTTCAAATGCAACAGTGCTACCGTCAGCTGTAATCTTTCAGTGGGCAACTTTCTATTTTTGAGCAAGCTACGTCGTTTAGTTGGTGTTTGATAGTTGTTCAAAGCAGACATCCTCGTGAATTTTTACGAAAATGAAAAGAAGTGAATTTCGTGTGCTGATTAAGCATTACTCTTTATGTAAAAATTCCGTCACTGAAATTAAAAAAGACTTGATAAATACTACGGTATTCGGCAATATCAATTTCAATGGTTAAGAAATGGTTTACACAGTTCTGTCGTGGTTGTATCAGAACTAGTGACGCTGAACGTTCAGGTCGCTCAAAAGATGTGAAATGATATTGGACGATCGGAAAATGGAAGTGAGTGAGATGGTTAATGTTGTAGGTATCTCAGCTGAATGGGTACATCATATTTTACACGAATATTTGGACATGAAAAAACTCTCCGCGAGATGAGTGCTGCGATTGCTCACCCTCGACATTAACGCAATCGTGTGACCACTTCAAAAGAGTGTTTAGCTATCTTAAGCCGTAATCCGAAGGAGTTTTCGCTCCGTTTTGTTACTGTGGACGAAACATGGATCCATCACACTACGCCACAGACCAAGAAACAATCGAAACATGACCAAAGAAGGCCAAACAGAGTCAGTCAGCCAACAAGGTCATGGCCACAGTTTTTTGGGACGCACGCGGTGTAATTCACATCTATTACCTCGAGAAAGATGAAATGATCACCGGCGAATATTACTCAAAGCTTTTGAACAGATTCGGCGTTGATTTGTAGCAAGAACAGCCGCATTTGGCGAAGAAGAAAGTGCTAATCCATTGCACACAATGCACGTGTGCACACTTGTCTAGTCACGATGGCCGAAATCCACGAATTGGGATACGAAGTTCTACCCTATTCAGCATATTCTCCAGCTTCAGCCCCCTGCGACTATTTTCTGTTTTCAAACCTAAAGAAATAGATGGGCGGTAAGATATTTGAGTCGAATGAAAAAGTTATTACCTAAACAAACGCGTATTTTGGGAGTCTTGAGAGTACCTATCATTTGGAGGAAATAAAAAAATTAGAAAAACTCTGGACCTAATGCATTGAGCTGAAAGGTGATTATGTAGAAAAATAAAATGTTTATTTGCCGAAGAAAATTTGTTTTATTCAGAAAGTCTCTGAATTATCAAACCACCTCTGATCATGCTATAGAATCTCTAATCAAAGGTGGGAAGGGTGACTTGCTGATTGCCTACAATATAGACCAGAACTGACGAGTTCCACTGGTCTGCTCTAAAAGTCTATACGTAATTCTCTCAATGCAGTAAGTTTTCGCTTTATCAATCGTTCAGTTACAAATGTTCCTGTAACGCACATATTCAGCTTTAGTTATATCTGTTGGATTTTTCTTCCAGTACTTAGAATCTCTGTTTTTAACTGTGACAGATTTTTGACAAGGTTCAGTGAACCAAGGCTTTTCTGCAGAATTTTTTTCGTGGAGTGAATGTAAAGGTCTATGCTTGCCAGAATAACTCCAGTGACAGATTCAGAGCAGGCATTGATCTGAGGATCTGAGAAACAGACGCCCTTGAAGGGAAAAGTCGAGAGAAAGTCGCTCAGCTCCTCCGTGTTTACTCAGTTGTTATGCCATATCTTCTTGAAAGCAATTGGATCTTTATTGTGTGACTGTTCGAAGAACCTTGTGGTCAGAGTTGCCTGAGGGGGCAGAGATCTGTAAACGGAAATCATCCGGATCTGAAACAAGGAAGAGATCGAGAGAAGAGAGAAAACAGGTAATATTGTCAGGAATTCAAGGTCAAATTGCGGCTGATCGCAAAAAGCCTCTGCTTGCCTTCCTGCTTCGTCAGTCCTATTTGATTGTTGAAGGCTGTTGATGTTGTGGACGTGGAAGTCTCCCATTATGATCACTTCAGTTGGTGATGCTGTATTTAAATCGTGTCTACCTAGATACTGAAACAATCGACTGTAGTTGTTAACGTTAGGAGATCGATACAGACAACAAAGGAACATGATTTTGTAATATAAACAGATTGCCAAGTCGAAGGTGTTGTCCTCCATCGTATCTTTTCTTTGGAATGCGACATCTGATTTGGAAAAAACACGAAGTCCCCCCTTTAACCGAAGTATGGAGTGCAACTCAGCTATTAAAACAGAGATAGGTGGTGTCTGTTGTTCGCTTTATTTGAGTTTCCGTTAGAGCAGAAACATGAGGTTAGATTAGGCTGGTGTACTGCACTCACATTCATGTTGATGTGTCCCAGTTCTCTTATGTTGCAGAACTCAATAACGAATTGGCTTCTTTTATCGGATGCTGGGGAACTCCATGCGTCCGCCTTTCGAGCCTGTTCGTCCCGGAGATCCGACTGGCGACGAGTTTACCTCCGGACACTTTGTGCAATTTGGCAAGAACTCATGATCAACTACTACCCACCAATAAAAAAAAACTTTGAGCAAAACGTCACAGTCGACTGAAATTGGTGTGCTATTTTCATTCTTGAGTCATGCAGTAGCTTCCATTCGGATGACGGAGCTTTGGATTCCTCAACAGTTATAACCCTCTGGTGCAAATTCATCAAAACAGAAAACAAACAAACGAATAAAAAATGCCGAATGTGTTTATGACCAGAACATGCATAGGTGTATAATATCAAGACGTTCACAATTATCTCACTCTGTCTAAGTTATAATCGCTAGATATTAAATCTGGTGATCACAGTGGATGAGGTGTCAATTTCAAGTTGAATTCGTTTATCCTGGCAATAACAAATGAATAGTGAAACGATGAGGATAGTTTATGAAAGTTTCTTAATCATTTCCTAAACTGAAAACGTATGAAAAACTTCTTACTTCAAGATAATTTGCTTAAATAAAAGCATGGCTGAATTTCGCTCGTTTGGCGGACTTAAACCAGATTTATTTCGTAGAAAGAATATTCTTTTGGAAAATGCTGTACACATTCATTTAACCTTATCAAATCTTCCAACCCACCGCTGTGAATTTCAGACGAGTTAAATAAGAAAGAATTGTTTCAAAGAAAATGCCGAATAATCCGATTAAGTTCGTTATTATTTATAAAATGCTGTGAAAACCTGATATGAATGTCTGGAATCGCGTCGTAGTTATTCAGGGACTCATCCTGACAAATTTTTCCATTCGTGAAAGTTTATTTCACCCCACGTTGAGTTTTCATTTAGAATTGTGGAAGTTATTCATAAAAGTCAAAAAAATTTGTTCGGATTTATTATTCTAGAGAATTCCTCGGTTGAGAGTTGATAATAATTTTCATGGAATTGATACTGACAAATGACCAATTAGAAACGATTATTTTCTGTTGCTCTAATGCATCACTCTTTTTTATTACTTATAATTGAAGAGCTAATTATATGAACGCCAATTGCAATCACCACCCGGTGGTTAGTAAACTTTTTGAGAAAGCTCTGAAGCTGCAAATTTCTGAACATTTTGATTTGTATAATCTCTTCAACTCTTCACAATTCGGATTTCGTGAGGGAAAATCAACAGAAATGACTGTAAATTGTCTGGTAGAGCATATATATGATTCATTTAGGAGGGGCGAGTATGCAGGTGCACTTTTCTGTGACATATCTAAAGCCTTCGATTGTGCCACCCTCGATATTTTCAGGAAGAAGTTCATTAAATATAATTTCTCTGATTCTACCCTGTCTCTTTTGTGTTCATGCTTAAGTGATCGACAACAAATTGTTTCTTTCAACGGCTTTAATTCGGAACTCCTGTCAATTAACATGGGTGTCCCCCAAGGATCGGTGTTAGGTCCGTTATTATTCCTTATTTATATAAATGACCTTCCACATTGTTCATTTGAAGTAAATTTTGCGATTTCTGCTGACGACAGCACGGAACTAAAAACTGGTCCTGACCTCAAGACCTTGAATGACTCTGTTGAAGCGACTAAAGAAACTTTAAATGATTGGTTGCCTGCCAACAAACTATCACTGAACCATTCAAAAACTGTGGTCAAGTTCTTCGATCTCTTGAAGATGTCGATTCTAGTGAGACTAAATTTCTCGGTGTAATACTGGATACTTCACTGCTTTGGCAAGCCCACGCAGATCAGGTGATTTCTTCAGCATCGAGTGGTGTATACAAACGTATTTGCAAAACTCAGTTTCCGAATCGACTCACCTAGTCTGGGGTCATTCAGCTTCGCTCCATTGGGTTTTCGGGTTGCAGAAGAGAGATATTAGAGTGGTTGCTCGTTTAGGTTATCGTGACGACTGCTGGGATTCCTGACACAGAGGGATATAGCGACCATGATGGGGGCACCACAGGGGGTGATTTCAAAAACCTACGCCCGATGCGTGGAGTTACAATCTTTGCAAAATAGGCCTATAAGAAGTCGTAGGAAGATCACTTCTGCAGAACAAGACCGCTTTTCGTTCCAAATTGCAATAAGAGACCCTAGTGCGCCGCACCCCATACTCCAAAGGCAATTTCTGGAAGCAACAGGCATCAGTGTATCAAACGAAACGATACGTCAAATACATCGTTTAAGGGGTTTATACAGCAGGAGGCCCTTAAGAGTTCCAGAACTAACCAAACAACAAAGAATTAGCGGACTCAATTGGTTAATCGAGCACCGGAATTGGAATATTGAGAGAAATGTTCTTTTTTCGGATGAGACCAGAATTAGTGTTCGATCAGATGACCAACGGATTCGGGTTTTAAAGGGTCGTGGAAGACAAGCTAGGCTCCGAACAGCGAGACAAATTCCGAAATACCAAGGAAGCAGTCTGATGTCTTGGGGTGGCATTATGCTGGGAGGTAAAACAGATTTGATTTCGTTTCCTGCGAGTATGACGCCTAGAAATTAGGTGGACCTAGTGCCGGAGCCCTCAGAGAGTCTCTGGAGAGGCGACCACGGTGAGAATTTCATTTTCATGCAAGAGAATGCTCCTCCGCATACCAGCAACCTCGCGCGACATTAACTTGAAACAGAGGGAATCGCTATTTTGGACAGGCCAGTTTGCTCTCTGACCTAGATCCTATTGAAAATTTATGGGATAATCTCAAAAGAAAAATTAGATCGCTCCAGGTTATCCAAGAACCCTACCACCTCCCATCCAAGCCGCCACAGAAGAGTGGCTGAACAATGTCAAAAACCTAATCCAAAGCATGCCTTGACGGATTCAGTCTTGTATTATGGCAAGAGAAGGTAATACGAGCTACTGAGGTCAAGAAAAAACACCTACTCCGTGAGAAAAGAATTTTCTCTCTTTCTTTTTTCTCCTTTCTTATAATAAACGTTAATTTATTTCTTTCTTCAACTGAAATATCTCAAAAAGGATCAATTCTAACAATCCTTCGAAATTTCCAAAATCCCTGAGGTAATATTCAAAATATGGGGTGATTCCATATAAATTTGGTTGTGTGTATATTGATAGCTTAGTTGGTGGAAAAATTTGATGTACAATGGTTTAGCGGAAAGCCAGCAAACGTGCTGACCATATTTCGAGATTGAGTAAAGATAAACATGGTAATTGGACATTATATTGAAGGAAATATTCTCGGAATATGAAACTTAATAGAAGAAACTATATGCTACCTCTACTACAAGGACAGGAAACTATTTGCCCAGATTATAATGAAGGGCGAATTTCCCCCGAAGGCCAGACCGCTTTGGGGATGGCCAAAAATAATAACTAATCTATTTGTGTAGTGATAATTTCCACAGAGGAGAAAAATTGATTTTTGCAAATAACATTTTCATTTGAAATAAATCGAAAACCTGATCCAAAGCATGCCTAGACGGATTTAGCCTTGTATCAGGGCAAGTGGAGGTAATACAAGCTACTGAGGTCGAGAGAAAATACCTACTCCTTGAGAAAACAACTTTCAATTTTTTCAATACTCATCCCTTGTGATACCCCAATTTTGGCCGCTATATCCCTCTGTGTCACCCCTTCTTCAACGAGAGCAATTATTCGAATCCTCTGCACATCGGACAACCCAACGTAAGGGATTTTCAATTATGATTATAGGTTTTTTTAAATTCACAGTTTCAAATCTCAGTGACGACTGAGTTCAATACCAGGTTGTTCAATAAGTTTTGTCGTTCGATAAGAAAAACACAATGTTATGGTTCGAAATACACTTTATTATTCAGTATAATCTCCCTGAACATTAATACACTTGCTCAAAAGATCCTCCAATCTGTGGATGCCATCCCTGAAGTGAAAATCCGGAAGGTCTACAAAATACGCTTCAACAGCCGTTATGACCTCTTCATTTGATGAAAAACGCTTGCCACGCATAAATTTTTTGAGCTCTGGAAACGAATGGAAGTCGCTGAGGGCCGAATTGGTGAATACGGTGGATGCTCCAACAATTCTAACTTTAATTCATGGATTTTAGCCATTGTCAAAATGCTCTTCTGACACGGTGCACTGTCCTGATGAAAAAGGATTTTTTTCTTCTACAAACCGGGCCTTTTTTCACGGTTTTTGTTCTTCAACTGGTCCAAAAGGTTGCAATAATATTCAGAATTAATTGTTTTACCAGTTTGCGAGTAATCCACAAACAAAATTCATTTCGCATCCCAAAAAACTGATGCCATAACCTTCTTGGCGGATTTCCGGATACGAACTCGTTTCGAAGCCGAACAACCAGGTTCACACCACTCTTTAGCCTCTTGTTCTGATTCAGGATCATGGTAATAGACCCAAATCTCATCCGTAGTGATGAATCGACGCAAAAAATTCACTTTGTCCTTTTTGAAACGCTCCAAATATTGCTGAGAAAGTCGCATTCGAATGTGTTTTGTTCAATTGTTTGCGACTGCGGCTCCCATTGTGCACACAGCTTTCTAAAACCCAAATTTTCACTTAAAATATGGCTCACACTGCCTACTGATATGTATAGCGTCTCTTCTAAATCCCTCCTAGTCAGTCGACGATTTTCCAAAACCATATCCTGTATTTTGGCTATGATTTCTGGTGTTGATGCGCTTTTTGGACGTCCATCACGTGAATGGTCTTCAAGGCTTGTATGACCACGTTTAAATACACCAACCCATCTTTATACTGTTCTAATTGTAGGTGAACAATCATCGTATATTCTTAACATTCGTTTGTGAATTTCTTTTGGTGCTACACCTTCCAAAAATACGAATTTTTTCACTCCACGATATATTTTTTCCATTGTACAAAAATACTGTGACACGGCGACACTAAATGGCTTGTAAACAAAGAATGAATGGACAGATTGAAATGAACTTCCACATACGTTCATATGAAGAGTGTACCAAAAAAACGAAAATAAATTTGGACTAGTAGCAACGCCCTCTCTTATCGAACGACAAAACTTGTTGAACAACCTGGTATCCCGAACATGTCATGATAATTCAACATTTCTTATCATACTATCCAGTTTTTTTTACAACAAAAAACTTCATTCCTCACAAGTAGTCAAAATCTATGGTTAAAAACAATAATAATGTGAAAGACCGAGTGATTCCATATAAATTTGGTTGTGTGTACTGAGATGATAGGAGTATGTTTTAATTTTGGCAGCACGTTTTCGGCGAATTTTGTTTCCAAGTTGAAATTCCTTGGGAAATTTTCGAAACTCTTCGAATTTATTCAAAACCTACAGAATCGGTTGAATGCTGGTTCTTTTTTTCCAAAGATGAAATTGAATGAGGAATGAAGCTTTGATTTTGTTTGATGAATACCAGACTTCTATGCTTATTTTCATTTCCTCATAAAGTTTTAGATGATAACACAGAGGAGAAAGAATCTGATATTTCGTTGATGATTGTTTGATGCCTTTGGAATTTTCAGCTTGAAAAACTGCCTCACTGAGCCACGTTCCCCATCGGGTCAATACTGGTTGTAGTGGTTAGGCAATCTTTCTTTATACAGGGTGATTCAAGAGAAGAGGGAGATATTTTCTGTGGTGGTAGGCAACATTTCGGGTGTGTCGAAATGATATATCTTTTTGACTTACGCGACTCAATTTCGCATATACAGGCTGTTTAGTGGGAACTGGCTAAATTTTCTAGACATCATAACTCGGAAACCGCTAGTCCGATTTGAATGAAAATTGCAGGATTGTCAGTCACCTAATGGACCAATTTTTCGCAGAGAAAATTAATTCTCTCGTACAGGGCGGGACTGTAGAAATTCAATTTTCTGAATAGATGATAAAACAAAACCCTGTATACCAGTTAAGCAAAACTCTAAATACGTCATCAAAACAAGAAAAAGTAGCTCTTTCAATATGCCACCAGAATATTTTTATCTTACCTAAGGTATTTAATTAAAAAATATTCATTTTGGAATAATGTTAGTTTTAGTCCAATCCTCAATTCTGATTACTAGGCGATTAATGTATGAATTGATGTAAAAAGTTGATACAATTACAGTTCATTAAATATGTTAGATTTCAGTTGAAAACGTCAATGAAATCTACAGGGTGTTACATTTAATATCGGTAATCATATCACGGCGACTTGTGAAATTACTATTTGAAAACTTTAATCTGTTTCATGAAATTCGGTTCTTGCTCATGAATCGATATCTCTCACCAATCATTAAATATTTCACGAATAAAGTTGGCAAAATGTGGAAAATAAGTTGACTACGGTGCGGATGTACGTGCAGAGTATTACTTAACATGCCGGATATTACATAGAAACCTCCTTCGAAAAATAGGTCTCTCTTTTCTTTTCACATTGAATTCAATGGCAGCAAGCTTTCATGGATTATGATTGCTGTCAAATTTTGAGATCACAACAATCTAAATATTTCTCTTTATTTTTATGTTAAGAAATTATTTGTCTTTCCATAATGTAGTAATCGTAACCGTGTAATAACTCTCTTATCCAGGAACATAAGAAATGTTTCCAAATTTAGTGGTCACATAATAAATACGAAATGTCAGTTATTTCTTCTGGTACTTTTGTTTTTCTCTCAGTGTTAATATCATTTGAATCCCACTTCTTATATAATACCACGTATTTTACCAGCTGACAGATTATGCCTTTTCTCTTTTCCCCTACGCAGACATCCGAACAGTAAGTCTTTTCCTCGAACTTTCCTGTATCTACAAGAAAATGGAACTTTCCCAAGCAATGTGGAGCTAGAAAAAGTACTCCAAGCTATTGAAAACGACCCGCAAACGAGTACAAGAAAAATCGCTCGTGATCAAACAACAACTTGGCGAGATTTGGAAAATGAGAAATACCATCCATATCATTATCAAAAAGTGCAGAAACTCCAAAAAAATAACAACAACCTACGTCTGACCTTTTGGCGTTGGATCGTTGGACATCAGCCACATGTGTATAGCATATTATTTAGCGATGAGGAAACTTTTACGAAAAGCGATGGATTCAATTGGCGCAATTCACATTGGCACAGGAAAATCCTAGACTAACACTCCAAAACCATTTTCAACATAGGTTTTCGGTGAATATTGGTTGGGAATGGTGAATGGTTTTTTGGTCGATCCTCACTTCTTCGAAGATAGACTAAATGGAGACATTTACCTAGAAATCCTTCAGAATATGCTACCAAATTTCTTGAATGGAATTGAAATACGAGGAATTCATTTCCAACACGATTGGGCTCTCCCTCACTTCACTAACAATGTAGTTAATTTTTTGAATAACTCTTATCCTAATAGGTGGATTGGTCGAGGTGGACTGATAAATTGGCCACCTCAATCACCAGATTCGATATTTAAAAGATAATGTTTATCAAGTTGAAATACTGTCAAGGGAGCATTTGATCCAAAGAATTACGGATAGTTGTGAAATTCTAAGAAATAATATGGACCTAATTCGAAGATCCAGTGGTGGCATGGTAAAAAGGGCAAGAAAATGTATAAGCAAAGAGGAAACCATTTCGAGCACCTGATTTGAATCAACGATCGCTAAGTTTAGGTACCCACGTTTCAATTTCATTCTAATGTTTCAGGTGTGTTTTTTCTATGCATTATCGGATAAAATTGCTATATTTGTTTCTTAATGAAAACTGTGCGATAAAAAAACTATCATTCACCCGAATTATCGTTATGTTCTTGGATAACTTTAAAGTGTTGTTGAATTGATTTCTATTAGGTTTTGAATTTTTTCTTTTCTCTTGAACCTTAGAGTAGATGTTAGACCAAACTGACCAAAAAGTATTTAGTATTAAAAAATCAACTCTTCATCACAAAATTTTCGAGGTGTGATACGAATGTGTTTCATACGGTATTGAACGATCTATTAAGATTTCACATTGGATATTTTGTTTGAGCTCTATACTGAATGTTGTTTTTCGATTTTTTCCCTACGATCCAAAGAGTCAGAGGACAAATTGAACGAAAAAATGTTTTTGAGAAATATCAAAATTTTTCTACACATATAACAAAATTACTTTTCTACTCTGGTTAAGCCCAGAGAAAAATGAGCAATGAGACTCTAATTCAATATTCGTCACTGAAATCTTGGAAGAAAAGTCAAGAAAGTTTTGTTTAGATATTTAATCAATTACATAAATTATGATAATGATACATAGTGTCACAAATACTTCTTTATATGTTAATACAGGCAATAAAACTTATCTTGGTGTTTCCTAGTTTAACTGCTTTCGGGAAAACCTCTATTTCAGCTGTTGAGCTACACGTACTAGTCTCTACCTAGGAATTTCAGTCTAGGACTCTCCACCTACGAATTTCTATCTAGGACTCCCCACCTAGGACTTTCGGTCTAGGGCTCCTCACCTAGAACTGAATTTCACAAATTAGACATGTATCACCAAGATATTGTATGCTCTAACGTAACAGTCAGCTACACCAGGGAATTTAAGGTAACAACATAACGTGGATCTAACATTATTTGAAAACAAAAATTAATAGGAAAAGTTGCAAAGATTCTAAAAAAAATAAACTCTTGTAAGCTGTTCAGGTAGGTCATAGAATTAAAAGATAAGTTTTATAAAAAGCGAGGAAGCATCTACAAAGAAAATATTTACAATTAAAAGAGAAGCTACATAAAGAGCAAGAAAGCATCTATAAAAACTAGTTATAGAAAATTACAGATGTTTGGCAACCATTTTGAAAATTTGAATAAATTTCATGATTTACATGATAAATTTCAAGAAAATTACTCAAAATGAAGGAAATTATGATTGAATATAAGAGTTTGAGTCACTTTTGTCGTTTCCTACTCAAAAAACTATTTTGATCAAGTTTATTAATGAGAAATCTATCAAGGTCATTAAAACCTTCAACTAACCCTATATTTTGATATAGGTCGCTACACTGTTTTCAAGATAAATATATGAATTTTAATATATTTCAATTATTTTAACTGCAATTTAGGAGAATTGTCAAGTTCAACTAATTCGCTTGAAGGTCTGCAAAGAAAGGAAAGCAGCACGAATTTGAAGAATGATAAGCATACCATTCGATTATTTGAGTATGCGCATCAGACTGTTAGCCAGTTGCGTGACACAGATAGAAGATTTACTGGAATCAGGTGTTTTAACTCAAATTGTTGTGACGTGATTTTAGCACATTACACACATTACGACAATAGTCGAGGTGTGATGAAAAGGTGTTTTAGGTTGTTTGGATCATCCATATTTCTAGTTTAAAAATATCTATTAATTTCTTCATTCTAGTGATATACAGTGTGTCATTTACCCAAAAAACCAATATTTTTGAATCAGGGGCTGGTTTGGGATAAAATCAAAAATTTCGCATGATAGATCTCATCAATTAAATTCAACGTTGAAATTTTCATCCAAATCGATCGAGTCATTTAAGAATTATGAGGCAAGAACATCTACCACTTTTATAAAAAACACCCTGTATAATCCGAAGGAGAGCGATTCCTATACGCCGAGAGCGTTTTCTATCACCCCACAAAATAATTTCCTCTCCTTCTGAATCACCCTGTATAACTGTTTTCGAAGGGGAGCTCTGAGAAAAACTGTTTCCGTTGCTTATTAAGTAATTCACAAGTGGAAAGTTTTCTTGAATAATTTCTCCTACTCTTTTAACTATATGAGCCAAACATGTGATGTGAACTACATCTTCATAAAATATTTTTAAATTTCTGTCTTTACTATATAAGGCGCAGGATCTGATAAAAACTATGAATGTTTTTAATAGAAATGAAGTTGGTAGGAAAAATTTATCAGTGTCTTGTATGAATCTTGTAATAGTAATATTATTCGCTTTTTCAAGATGATTAGAGGCTATTAGGAATAAATACTAAGGAATATTTTCTTTCAGTGCTCTAATGAGCAAATGAACTATAACGAACACAATAACTGAAAGTGATTTCGCCTATAGCTTCGTTCATTGTTATTCGAAAAATACAATCGACGCTTGTTTTTCTCAATGTTTCGTCTGGGATATTGAATTTACAATATTTTCCCAAGAAAGACTTAAGATTATTGTCATTTAATTTTTTCAATGAAATATTTGAAGCAACCAATGCTCTACATAAATCTTCATTGAACTGTTTCTTTTTTTCGTCTCATTTTTATGGGATACATGGGTAGAGCATTTTCGAGGCATACTTGGCTTGGGGCAGCCAACTACCGGTGATGAGGAGAAAGGCAGGGCAGAAGGAAATCATGAAGAGGGGGATCAATTGAAGCTTTCTACGCTGCAAGAAGTGAGAGAGGCCATCAAAAATTTGCCAAACAATAAAAGCCCAAGCAGACAGCCTACCTTCAGAAGTGTTCAAATTTGAAGGAGAGGAACTGATTCAGTCAGTACACAAGCTGATAGTGAAAAATTGGAGGAAAACAGAACTGCCCGAGAATGGAGCCTAGGAATCATTTTCACCATACATAAAAAAAGGATATACATGGGAGTGCACAAACTATCGTGGTATCACACTTCTCAACACAGCATATAAGATCTTTGCCAAACTCCTGTGTGACCGCTTACGACTGCATGTCGAGAGAATAGTAGGAAAGTACCAAACTGGCTTCACAGGTGGGAAATCGACAATAGATCAAATCTTTACCCTACGACAAATACTTGAAAAATCACTTGAGTATGGTGTTGAAACACACAATATTTTTGTGGAGTTTAAAACGGTCTACGACACTTTAAAGAGGCAGAAACTCTATCCAGCCATGAGAGAGTTTCAGATACCATCATACTTGGTGAGACTGATAGTGCTTACCATGAACAGGGTAGAGTGCAGAGTCAGGATAGGTAATAAGCTGTCAGAAACATTTGTGACGTATAATGGCCTCAGGCAGGGTGACACTTTCTTGCATGCTATTCAATATTGCACTTGAGAAGGTCGTCAGATTGTCAGGTATAAACACAATTGGAACAATATACAAGAAATCGGAACAAATACTCGCATATGCCGATGACATTGATATTATAAGCAGGACGGAGAGAGGTGTTGAGGAGGCATACAGAGCCCTCAAAAAATGCTGCCGCAACAATGGGTCTGCAAATAAATACTGAAAAAACCAAATACATGGTTGCAGCTTCTACCCCTAGACATCGTGGATTACAACATATAAATATAAATATAGATATGGACACGATTGAAAGCGTAGAGGAATTCACTTATCTTGGTTCCGTTGTTACAAGCGATAACAACACATCGGCCGAAATAAAACGTAGAATTTTATCAGCCTCTAGATGCTACTCCTCTCTTATACCACAACTAAAATCCCGGAACATTTCAAGGCCGACCAAATGCAAGCTATATAAAACACTCATTAGGCCTGTATTAACTTACGAGTCAGAGACGTGGGCTCTCTCCAAAAAAGATCAGCAAGTATTGGGAAGCTTTGAGAGAAAAGTTCTAAGGCGAATCTATGGGGCTGTTGAAGACAACGGCGTGTGGCGACGAAGATTCAACCACGAAATCTACGAAATATACCGAGAACCAGATATCGTGGAGGTGATTAAAATCGGTGGGTTGAAATGGACGGGTCACGTGCTGAGAATGGCTGAACCCGATTCAACCAAAGCTGCACTATTGAGCAGACCAGTTGGGAAGCGTAAACGAGGACGACCTAAGATCCGCTTTCTGGACAACGTCGAAGGGGATGTTAAAGAGTTGGGAGTGAGAGGTTGACGGCGCAGGGCGTACTGAGGACGTCTTTGACCCACCAAGGGCTGTAATGCCATTAAGATGATTTATAAGATACAAATTCTTTGAGAGATTGCTGCCTTTTCCTTCATTTCTTAATATTGCAATACTCCAAACATGCTTAGCTGTTCCGACATGTTGGGCAATATGAAATTTGGTAGCAGCTTCAATCTAAAACAATAACTTCCAATTATTGAAGAGCTTTTCATCAGCTACAAAAATATTACGTGATATTCCTTTTAATTCTTAAATATTCCAATACACTAGTCAACGATTGAAAATTATCTGTTGCAGCCAAAAAAGCTTTACACCTCCACAATTAAGGAGAACATACAAAGAAAGAAGAAAGATATAATAAGAGCTCATAAAGTGCTTATAAAGGGAGAAAAATATTCTTATGAATACGTTGTACTAACGAATTTCGAACATGCATTGCAAAATACTATGTGATAGAAAAGTATCCGGAAATTCTCATTTTAATTGCCCGCGTTGGATATTTTTAAGTATTTTAGGTTCCTGTATGTAAGTAGGACTAACATGAGCACGATCTGTCAACTAGTTTGTTCATGACAGCTGTTAAAACCAGTCGACCTCAGTGCTACTTTCCGAATTTTACAATGGAAAAAAGTATCGAACAGAGTTTGTCTCAAATTTTGTGTTGTGGACAAAATTTCGTATGCTGAATCATTGGGAATGCTGGAGGAAGCTCATGGAGACTCTGTTTTATCGAAAACACAAGTGTACGAGTGGTACAAAGCTTTTAAAGATTTGTCTTGTTCCGGACGACCTTCGACCTCTTCAACCGAAGATAACGTCCAAAAAATTGAAGAAATGGTGGTCGAAAATCATCATGCCAATAATAGAGATATAGCTCGTGATCTCATCATTTCTCGTGAAACCGCTCGTTTAATTTTGGTGAACCAATTGGGAATGCGGCGCGTCGCCGCTTGGCTCGATCCGATAGAGCTGAATTTTCTTCAAAAACAGTTCACGTTCATGGGACGGATCATAACTGGTGACGGGACATGGGTCTATGAATACGACAAACTAACAAGCCAACAATCATTGGAATGGGTGGGGAAAAAATGTGCCAAAACCGAAAAAAACCACGCCAAAGTCGTTCGAAAATCAAGACGACGCTAATTGTGTTCTTCGATATCCGTGGTGTGGTTCATCATGAATTAGTTCGGCAAGGTCAAATGGTCAATGACTAACCGTTTTGAGACGTTTGCATGAAAATATTCGCCGGATTTGTGGCAAAACAATTCGTGTATTTAGCATGACGATAACGCACCAATGTTATTAACGACTTTAAGACCAAGCACTCGATGAATACCATCGAGTAGCCACCATATTCACCTGATCTAGCTCCGTGTGACTTTTTTCTTTTCTCCAGATTGAAATTGCCACTCCGGGGAACCAGATTTGATTCTAAAGACGTCATAAAAGAAAATTCGCAGAAGGAGCTGAAGGCCATCCCTGAAAGCGCCTATAAAAAATATTGGCACATGTGTATCGCTTCAAACGGAGCATATTTGAAAGGAGATTCAATGAATATTGAAGTAGATTAAGATTTTCGCGTTTCACTTCAAATTTTCGGATACTTTTCTCTCACAAAGTATAACGTCATCTAAATTTTTTTTAATTATTACCCTTCAAGGTGAAGTGCTCATTTTTATGTTCGTTTTGATACCCCATACTTTCGCTCTGAGATGAGATGAGATTCTGATGTAGTGAATATATTCACTTATTCAAAACTCTTGGACAGATGTACTATTATTTCGAAAATGATAATTTCTAACGTCAATTTCATACGAAATCAACCTTCAACCCTCTTCCTGTAACCCAATGAGTAAAGCTGCATAGGGAATGAGCTTAAGTAATCCAATCGCAAAGATATCAACTTCTTTTCGGAATGCAGTATAGTCAAAAGAAAACGGTTCAGGAAAATAACATTTCTGCGTAAGTAATTAATGTACAATTTCAATATTTCAAATTTATTTTTTGATAGGCAACTAATTATTAAAACATGTCCGGACATATGCCAACAAAATTCGATGTTTTTTCTTGGAGCATATGTTCCATATGTCAATTGAGTAATGTTTGTTCTTCTCCATATTTCTAATTTCTGGTAATAATGCAACGCGAATCACGTAATTTGGCCCCAGCAGAATGTGTTGAAGCAGTGGTGTTAGATGACGTAGGTTTCACTTATACAAGAATAGGCTGAGGCTGTCCCATTCAATTGTTTCTAGAATGATCTGCAGGTAAGAGGACACTATTAGTTATGAAAGGAGACCTGGAAAAGGACAACCTCGAGTGACAACGGCGATCCATGACCGTAATTTGAGAATTTCCCCGTTGCTACAACGGTGCTATACTGCTAAGTACATTTAAATGCTGTGTCACAGCTCTAACCGCAGCACAATGAACTGACAGATTGAATCTTACCATACCATGTCAATTGGTAAGAAGCTATCTTATGAAAACCATAAGATAGTTGAATAGAAACCTACATAAAAACTGCATACGAAGCAGATGCAGAATAAAAAACTGCACTACAAGTTTGTGAATTTCAGAAGAATGGAATTCACTTTAGACTGACTCTGCAATAGTTTTAGAGATATCTTGTGGGTCGCTTGTCAAAAACTCACCCAGTATAGAGATTCTCATAAGGAAAACCAAATGTCCGATGCATAAAATATATTTCTGGCTGCGTAATTCGACTTATTAATGCCGTTTGGGAGTTGAAGATACCACCCGTAGTGTAGTATTTTCATTTTCCTTATTCTTTCATACAAACTTTGTCTTGATAATTACGAATACTACAGTAAACGAATTTGCCTAATAACTATCGCTGTTTTGAAGTTATGCTCGTACATACTTTTGACAATTAATTTACATATATATACAGTGTGTTCCAACTTAAATTTGCTACCACCTCTATTTCAGGATGGACTGATTTTGGTAGAAAATACTGAGATATGTCAATTTTTGATTGGAGGACCAATTTCTAAGGTGCTTCGGAACATAAAAAAATAAACCCCTTACCCTTAGCAGCACAAAAGTTGAGATTAATTATACGGAAAGCGGGTCAAGTGTCATATCTTTGGGAAGGTCTCTCAGTTCTCTATTTAAAAATGGTATTTTCAAGAACATTTTATTTCATACAGAAAGTTTAAACCACGAAAATTTGCATTCCAACGAAAATTTGCCATCCCCTCTTTGTCAAGAAAGACTCATTGTAGCGGAATAACCTGCGGCGAGTCATTTTTTTGATTGAAGGGGGACCAATTTCTGAGTTGGCTCGGAGTATGTTAAATCAACCCCCTAGTGTCAGCAGCTCCTAAGTTGAAGTTCATTGGAGAAGTGCATCGAGTGACATATCTTCGGGAAGATATTTAAATTTTCTATTAAGAAATTTCATTTTTTTGAACGTTTAATATCATACAAATAGTCCAAACAAAACAAAAGTTGCTTCTCCAATGAAAATTTGTCAATGCTTGAATTCAAGTTAATTCTAAAATGGCCTCATCTGATATCCGTTCAAAGATACGATTCTAATTCTAAGCTATCGTTGCCAAGTGATGTTTCTTGTTGTCAGCTCCTCGAAGTTTTTAATTCCCAAGAAAATGTGATAATTTGAGATATTGATAAACATTTTGTAAAGAACGCAAAGTTGTTCTTATCACAACCATTTTGTAATGATAAATCGCTTTCACATTTTTCTTTCATTTTCCCAATAATTTAATTAAAGTTGTCGTTTCGTAGACAAACGTTGAAAATGGTTTACTCAACTGATGAGCAGGTCAAATTGTTTCAACATGTTATCGGAATAATAGATGTGTCTGAGAAACGGAACGAATTTTCAATGCAAACCATCTAGAAAAACAGGTAGGACACCAGTATGCTTCATATTTGATGAGTAAATTTTCAACTACGGTTTGATGGCTAACGAAAAAGTTCAACATCGGCTTATATGGAACAAAGCAACAGGTGTGGATGTTTTCGGCCACATTCTCATGAAAATCACTACTTCCATCAGAAAATTATCACGAGTGTCTAGTCTATTGGCTTCAACAGTCAATTGGCTTCAACAGATCGAGAAACCTCACCAATTGCACCCTTATAAAGTGAAACTGGTTCATGAAATAAACGCATACGATCATGATCACCGCTTACAGTTTTGTGTAATTTTAAGTGAAAATATTAACCATAACGTATATATTTTGTATAATACCTGTTTTTCCGACTAGAGTACCTTTACTTCTCCGTATGGTGAAATAAATAGGGTAAATTGTCAATATTGGGAAACCCTTAATCATCATTGATTCACACAGGAATTCACACAAACGACTCAGAAATTGCATGTTTGAGCTGGAATTTATGAAAACTTTATTGTAGGACTCTTCTTCTTCGAAGGTAATCTCAATGCAGTTGTTGAAAGAATTAATGAGTTCCAGGCTCATAAAAAATTCGGAAAATGATGAATCTCTTTCAGAGATTGAGATACGTTTTCAGTAAGATGGTGCTCCTGCACATTTCGATGTTCGTGTGCTACAATATTTGGATGCAAATTTCTCAGATCAGTTGATTGGCAGTAGAGGAACAGTTGAGTGACCAGCCAGGTAACCTGATTTGAGTCCTTCAGCTTTCTTTTCATGGGGTTATCTTACATCGAGAGCTTATGCTACATATCCTGAAAAGTTGGGAGAGCCGCGAAGAAGAATTTTTGCCCAATACACACTTTTGACACCCGAAGTTCTTCAAAATGTTAGAAAAGAATGCGACAATCGTTTGTATCATTATATGAATGTCGAATAAGGTCATTTTGAGAACTCAATTTGAGTTCAAGCACTGATAAATTTTGACTTACATGATCCGAACCAACTCAAAAATTGGTCCACCAAACGAAAATTGACGTGTCTCAACTTTTTCCGCCAAAATAAGTCTATTTTGAGATGGATTGGGTGGTAAATTTTCATTGGAACACAGTGTACAGACTGTATAGACACTGTTTTCTAATTCATATACCGCCCCGACAGGCTTGCTCAATAAGTTTTCAACCAACCTCTTAAGTAGAATGTAAATAGTTTGTATTGTAGAAGGATGTATAGAATAAACCTCTATAATTATAAGAAAATAATTGATGTTGATGTTCTCCCAAAAACTCACATAATTTTACCTGGATCTGACATAATTCATCTCGTGTCCCATTAGATTTCAATTCGAGAGAAAAACGACATTTGAACGATATGCCTCTTCTAAATGATTCCTTAAGCGAAAAGCAAACACAGGAAGTTTTAATATTCCTCCGCTTGCAGTGGTTTTACGAGGAAAATATTTTCTAAGATAAGAAAATGTCTACTCCGAATATACGAACAACAGGGCAGGAAAGCAAACAGGGCAGAAATATCAACATATCTCTTGTTACATTCCGCATTGTATCAACTATGATACAACTATGAGAAACAACCAATATGTTATATTCGTCCATGGTTGGAAACGAATTTCGATTAATACTTCGTCATAATTCTTATACTACCAAAATTTAATTGGATTTTCAAGCGTATAACGGCTGTACCCAGTTTAGTCTACGCTATGGATGTCTTAGAATCGCATAACATGCTGTAAAGTCTAACAAAACCAATCTTAACAATAAATCGAATAAGGTTCCTAACGAAAACAGGAAGAGAGCTTCAATTCAGATTATTTTGTACAAGATGAACCAACATAAACCAAGAAGCTACAGAGTGAATGTTTTCTTCTTTACGATAACCGTTTTCATTCTCTTGAATATTTGTTGTGTCTGCAATTACATATAATAATGAGGACAATGAAATTGTTTGGATTCATTTATTTATTACTATTACCGCCATTCTAAAAAATGTTTCTTTGGGATTGATGAAATGAATTTTGAATTTCAATAAACGGTTTGTGTTCTTTTTAAGATGCTCACAACGAACGCAGTACAAATGTCAAATGACAAGCAAGAAGTGTCAAATGGCACAAATATTTCAATATACTTATTTATTCGGAAGTTCAGATCTACAGGGATATCCACCGGGACCGTCCGTTAAAAACTTTCTGATTTCCAATTACAATATCAAGCTGAAATTTTATACGCGGCCATAAGTAGCGTTTTCCAATTGAAGTGAAATATTTTCGAAGTGATACCATTTCCGGTTATACCGGAAGTGAGTCATCACTTTGTTATTTCAAACGGCAATCAACCATTTTATTATACATTTAGAACCGACATTTGAGCAAGGCATAAAATACCCAAACTGTTGGCACTTATATGTCAAAACTTTGGACAGATTTGATTATTTTTGTTATAAACTCGGTTTTTGAGGAACATTTAAAAAAATTGTAACTCGTAGATCTTTTGCACTACAGACACAATTTTTGCTTGGGTGGATAGAAGAAGGATCAAGGAATTTTTTAAGCAGTCTACACATGTCAAATGTTAATTGCGGTGTTTCGTATGATTTTCTTAATTTGGCCTTTTTCAAACAGCAATAACTCAATCTTTCAAATGGCACGAGCCAATTTTTATATCGTCATCAGATGAAGCGTCAAATTTCAGATGGAATTGTATCAGCATGTACTATACCCATCTCTTATAGTTCCAAAATAATTTGAGAATATATTGTATTTTGATGATTTTACAAGAACTAACAGAGAATGCTTTGAAATATTTGAATCAAATAGCTTAACTGGCTACGCTCACCTGACAGGTGCCTAAAATTAATGTACTTGTCACTTCGTTCATTCGAATTTGATATTTCAACAAGAATCGTTGGTAATTTGAATTGAAAATTTCCAAGAAACTCCAGAGTGATAATAAAATGGCTGATTATTCAAACGATGATATATTTAATCTCTTTTTAATTCATGGCGAATGTCAAAAAGTGGAGGATAGAACTTGCTGGTAATTCAATAACCAATTTCCAAATTTGTCGCCTATGAGTAAAACGAAATTTCGAAGGATTAGAAGCAACTTTCTGCAATTTGGAGGAACAAAATACATAGAAACTAGAAGAAAACCAATTCTCGAGGACGACGACAATTAATATGCTAGCGTATTTTCGTGCCAATCCACATGCGTCCAAGTCAGCATCAATGGATATTGGATGGAGTTATGCTTCCATTCAAAGGATCCTTAAGAAACATAACATGCACCCTTATTCTTTTATCAGACTACAAAAATTGAAACCAACTGACCTTCCCAAGCGGCTAAATTTCTGTGAAAATTTATTAATTCGGCTTCAAGAAGATGAGACAATTCTGCAAAAAATTATATGATCTGATGAAGCCAAGTTCAATGAAAGTGGAATAACCAACACGAGAAATCGACATTTTTGGGCCACAGAAAATCTACATTTCATTGAGGTTATTGAGTTCCAAAATAAAGTCAGCTTGAACGTTTTTGCAATTTTAATGAATGATTTGATGGCTTATCACATTTATGAGGAAAGTCTTAATGGACAAAGATACCTGGAAATTTAGAGAGGAACATTAGCAAATTTTTTAGATGGATTACCCCTTAACATTCCGAGGGATTGCTATTACCAAATGGATGGTGCACCAGCACATAAAACACGAGCTGTAGATCGGCAGCTAACAGAAATGTTCGAGGATAGATGGTGGGGTAATCAAGGGCCAAATTTATGGCCTCCGCGTTCTTCGGACCTGACGCCCCTTGATTTTTATTTATAGGGCAAAATCAATGGTGAAGTGTATCTTATTCCTGTAAGAAGTAAAGACGAGTTACTAGAGCACATTTATAATGCTTTTCGTAATATTGATCCTGAGGAAACTAGGAGGGCAACTCATCATGTTCGTATACGAGCTGTCAAGTGTATCGAGCAAAATGGGGCCCATATTGAACATTTATTCAGATCGTAAATTAGTTTTCTCCTATGATGTTTGCTATCATTTATTCGTATTAATGTAATTATCTTCGATGATTGGTTTTCACTTAGTTCCTACAATTTTTATTCATCCGAATTGTAGAAAATTGCTTCTAATGCTTCGAAATTTTATTTACTCATAGACGGTAAATTTGGAAATTGGCTATTGAATTGCCTGCAATTTCTATCCACTACTTTTTGACATTCTAAAATGAATTAAGAAAAGATCAAATATATTTTCGTTTGAATAACCAGTGGTTTTATTCCAAATGAGTTGTAGGTTTTGGATATTTGGGACAAATGACAAGTGCATTAATTTTAGGCACCTGTCGGGTGAGCGTAGCCAGTTCAGCTACTTGATTCAAATATTTCAAAGCATTCTCTGTTAGTTCTTGCAAAATCATCAAAATTCAATATATTCCCAAATTATTTCGGAACTATAAGAGATGGGTATAGTACATGCTGATACAATTCCATCTGAAATTTGACGCTTCATCTGATGGCGCCATTTGAAAAAATTGAGTTATTGCTGTTTGAAAAAGGCCAAATTGAGAAAATCATACAAAACAACGCAATGAACATTTGACATGTGTAGACTGCTTAAAAAATTCCTTGATCCTTCTTCTATCCACCCAAGGAAAAATTGTGTCTTTAGTGCAAAAGATCTACGAGCTTCAATTTTTTTAAATGTTCCTCAAAATTCGAGTTCATAACATAAATAATTAAATCGGTCAAACGTTTTGACAGATAAGTGCCAACAACTTGGGTATTTTATGCCTTGCTCAAATGTCGGTTCTAGATGTATAATTAAAAAGGTAGATTGCCATTTGAAATAACAAATTGATGACCCACTTCTGGTAGAACCGGAAATGGTATCACTTTGAAAATATTTCACTCCAATTGGAAATCGCTAGTTGTGGCCGCGTATGAAATTTCAGCTTGATATTATAATTGGAACTTAAAAAGTTTTTAACGGACGGTCCCGGTGGATATCTCAGTATTGAAAAATTATTTTCAGTTATCTATCACTAATGAATGCTTGAGAATAATCGGAATGAAAATTATACCTAAAGAAATTGAAATAAAACTAATTATGAAAAATATAAAACTTCTGGAAAACAGCACAGTCTTCAAAACCTATTAATACCAGTTATTTCCACCCTGGCGGAAATTACTGCATAACATCTACGATTCATACTCATTATCAATGAGCTTTTTGATCAATTTTGTTCCAAATTATATATATATATATATATATATATATATATATATATATATATATATATATATATATATATATATATATATATATATATCTCCATTTTTCCCGGTCTAATCAGTCATTTTCACCGAGTGCTCGGTCTTCCACAGTTTTCTGTATCGCTTGTAACCATGTTGTTACTGGTCTTCCTCGTTTTCTTCTACTGCTTGGAAAATTTTCCAAGGCTCTTTTGGGCCATATCTCATTCCCCACTCTTTTGAAGTGTCTGTACCATATTAACTGTCTGGCTTCAATTCTTTCTGTGCTGCTGTAGACTCGGTGTGTCTTGCGCCATATTTCTTCATTTCTAATATGCTGCAACCTGGAGATCCGACATGCTTTTCTCATAAAATCCATTTTAACAGTGTCGATGAGTCTATTGTTTCTTCTTGTAAGTTGCCAACATTCTGAACCATATGTCAAAATCGGTTCCACAATCACTCTATAAAGTTTAGCTTCAGTTGTAAGTCTAATCTGATGCGACCATAATAGGGAGGTCAGGATGCGAACGCTCGCTCTGCCTTGCTGCGCTCTGTTCTGAATGTCTTTATAGGATGTTTCACCGATAACTAAATACTCTGTCTTCCACAGATTCATTGTTAGTCCTCAGTTTTTATATTCATCCTTTAATTTTCTATACATGAGGTTCATGTCAGCTTCATCAGTGCCCACAATCACCTGATCATCTGCGTAAAAAAGAGTTGTCAGGCAAGAGTTACCGATTTTTATTTCCATTTCAGAGACATGCCTTCTCCATGAATGTAAGGCTTCTTGAACATAGATCTTAAATAGTGTTGGGGATAAACAACAACCCTGCCTAAGACCCTTCGTAATAGAGAACATTGTGGAGATCATATTTACTATTTTGATAACGCTTTCCGAATTTCAGTACATATTCCAGACGGAGTGAACGTACACCCTATTCATGCCGATCATCGTCAATGATTTATTCCAGAGTACCGTGTCGTATGCATTTTCTAGGTCGGTTTTCTAAGACAGTGTGAATTCGAAGAGATCGTTGAAGAGAAAGAGAGGGAGTCTGAAAAATACACAGATATTTAAACCCTCGGTCTAGGTAGGGCCAGAGTACGTTCTGAGCCTAGCCTGGTCGAAGGACCTACTAGGCGATCTGTGATTAAGAAAGCGTGGTTAACACGGTAACACGCTTGTTCGGAGGGGCCTAGAGCAATCTATGGTTAGATACCGTAGTGGACACGGTAACACGTTGTACCATTTGCTGCAAATATGGGTGAACATATTCTGTTTGAGCTCGGTAATGCCAGACCTCAGCAAGCTCATATCATTAGCAACTACTTTCAAGATCACGAATTGTCTTCAATAGAGTGGCCTGCACGAAGTCCAGACCTCAATCTGATCGAACCTGTCTGGGACATAGTCAATATAAAATGAATAAGTCAGCAAAAGCAATCAGCTACCGTGAATAAGATTCGAAAGAGACTGATCAAAATTCGGATCGATATGAATTTAAATATTTTCTTTCATTATTAGTTTCATTTCAATTTCTATGAGTACTATTTTTATTTCTATTGTTCTGAAACGTTCATGAGTGCTGGTGGATTACTGGTAAAATAATTCTCCAACATATCTTATCTTCTTAATAGATTTGAATTCAAGATTTTGTGCGTTAACTTCTTAGCGCAGTGTATATATGCGATGTTTGACACTTGTAACTGGCCATTTGTCACTTGTGCTGCGATTGTCGACAGGATCTCATACTATTAGGTTACATTTAAATGTAGTAAATCTTCAGAAATCAACACAAACCGTTTGTTATTATTCAAAATTCATTTCATCCCCATCAAAGTGCCAATGTTTAGAATACCGTTGATGGTAATGTTGAAATTGGGATGAATCCATTTAATTTTGAGAAATGAAGACAGTTATGGAAAAGGAAACATTCACTCTGTAACTTATTCGTTCATCTTATTCAACAGGATTGATATTGAAGTTTTCTTCAGGGACATTATGTGATTCGATGTATTGTTAAGATGGATTTTGTTGCATATTACACCATGGTATGGATACCATAGAATTCCATTACATGGACGAAACTGGACACTGCCGTTTCATGCTGAGATATCCAATTAAATTTTGGTAGTATAAGAGTTATGACGAAGTCTTCATTGAAATTCGACTCCGACAACGAATGAATCTAACATGTCGTTTGCTTCTCATGTAACGTTTTATCATAGTTGATAAAATACAAATGTAGCAAAAGATATGTTGATATTTCTGCCCTATTTGCTGTAATGTTCGTTCGTATATTCGGTGAAGACATTTCCTTATCTTAGAAAATATTTTCGTTACAAAGCCATTGGAAGCATAAGAATATTAAAATTTCCTCCGTTTGCTTTCCGCTTTAGGGATTATTTATAATAGGCATATGGCTGTATTGTCGTTTTCTCTCGAATTGAAGTCGAATTGGCATGGGGATAGATTATGTTAGATCCAGGAAAAACCATATGAGTATTTGCGAGATGAGTAATTCTATTCTTCTCTCCAAATTTTAACGTAATTGAGGTTCAGTCGATACATCCTTCTAAAGAATCAGGTATTTAGATTCCACATAAGTAGTTTCTTGAAATTAAGTGAACAGGCAGGGATGGTGTCATATATACTGCGCTAAAAAATTAACTCTTAATTTCAATTTTTCGAGTTTATTATCTTGGTAGGCAATTAATTATTAACACGTAGTTATGATGAAATATTTTGACATTTTACTAGAAACCACCATGTATTGATAATAGCCGTTGATCAGTTTTTGCGACTAGCGTTTGTTCTCCTTAAGATTTTCAATTTTCGGTAATAATTAAACGCAAATCATAAAATTAGACCCTGTTAGAAGGTATTAAGCAGCGGTATTAGAAGACCTAGGTTGGACTTATACAAGAATAGGTCAATGGCGTGCGTTACCTATTCAACGGTTTCCAGAATGATCCTCAGGTACAGGCAAACTGGTTGAGAGGGTATCTGGACAAGGATGACAAGTAACAAGGGCGATTCATAACCGTTATCATGTTAATTGTTCTCCAGTGTACAGACGTTGCAATGAGAGATATGCCCAGTGCCATTTTTAACCTAACTATGGTTTTGTTGGAAGTTCAATAATTGCGTGGGAAGGAATTTCTTTGAACTCCCGCACTGATGTCATCATCGTGTATAATAGAACCCCAATGTGTAAAGGTTCGTTACAGACATTTCAGTAGAACATCTTGTATCATTTGTGGGAAACATGCTCATATCATTAAGAACTACCTTCAAGGTCACGAAATTACTACAATGGAGTGGCCTGCACAAAGTCCGTACCCTAATCCCATCGAACATCTCTCAATAGAAAATTAATAAGCCAGCAAAACTAGCTAATCATAATTCGCAAAAATTAATCAACAAGTGCTGTTATCAATTTGTTGTGGTTTATTGTATAATCTTAATTCATTTCTCATGGAAGGAACCTGTGCGCCAAGAAAAAACATCGAATTTCGTTGGCGTATGTAAGGACATATATGAAAAAAAAATGTGTTAATAATTAGTTGCGTACCAAAAATTTTATTTGAAATATTGAAATTGACAAATTTTTTGCGAGTAGCGTTTGTTCTCTTTTTAATTTTTGATGATAACTCAACACGAATCATGATGGTGATTCTTTGAACGCCCGCACTGGTCTAATCGTCGTGCATAATGAAACCCTGAATGTGTAGAGGTTATATGATAAATGTCATATTTTTCGGACGACTGTCAAAATTCGAAAATTTTTCTTAAAATTGAAGTTCCACGAAGAAATAATATATGGGCGATGTCAACCTAGATTATTGGGTCTATAATGATTCTAAAACATCTAAAGATCATAATCGGTATCACTTGGAAGATTGAACCTGGCCATCGGGGCCCTCTCGGTCAAACAGAGATGGAATTTGAGGAAATATCGCAGGTTATGTATTTTTTTTATTATCTCCTTAGTCCTTTTCATGACCTTGATTGCTATGTAAAATCTTTTCTCAGATTTGTTTAGACATATAAGAAGTATGATTGTTGAAATATTTTTCTGCTGGTTTTCTTTTTCCATTGTTACAGAATCCTGTTCCAAACCCTCTTTCTTTCACCCTTGTCTTCGTTTAGAAATCATGGAATGCGAGAGAGAATGAAGCGGCTAAGCAGAAAAATCTTTGGTACTCTTTTTGTACACACGACAATAACACAACATAAACAGACAAGCTATTGTATTGCTAGTGCAATAGTGACAAGGAAACGAGTTTTTTCCTCAGGTTTTTTCACTCGTTTATTGAATCATATACAAGAAAGTATGGTTCCCCTGTTTCATTTCTTGAGCTCACACTTGTGCTTTTTCTGACACACACCAAAATTATAGATATAAGCATTTATTGTAAATACAGTTATTCAAATTTTTGTTGAATATATATATATATATATATATATATATATATATATATATATATATATATATATATATTCTAGTAGAACCGTTTGTGGCAAACATGGTTGAAAACCTTCTATTTATGCACGATAACACGAGACTAGGGAATGCAATCTCAGTACACCAAGATCTTGCAATACCGATATCTCGCACCTATTCTGGAAGATCAATCTCGCACCCAAAATCATGCGCGATCTCGCAAGATTATTATGTCAATTTTGGTTAGCTTTCAGTACTTTTACTTGTTGTTGTTGACTTATGCAATGTCCTATTGCCGGCGGCAACACGTGGCGCTAGAGCCACAGTGCGATAGGGATGAGTAAGGCGAGAGGTTTTCCGGTTGTCGTAAATTTGTCATTGTGTTGCGAGACTGGACGTGTTAGAGTGCATGGCAATCTGCAGATTTATAAACTATTACAATAACAGTTGAAAATAGTTCCTTGTGTCTTCAAGTTCTCTCGATTTATTCGTTTTGTGTTAAAATGACAACAAAGGTAGCTTATAAGCTTTTTTTGAAAACTGAAACATCACCGAGGTCCTGAACTATTGGGCAGGCATCTCAGGACAGTCAAAAAGTCTCATAAAGGGGCCGCAATCAAAGAAGAGGGTACATTACCTATTGCCATCAAATGGAATTTCGAAGTCAAGAGGGAATTCTCAAGGAAAATAAATTATGAGTCAACAAGATGAGAGGATCACAATTCCTCCAGCTTGGTGATAACCAACGACGACTTAATTTCGGTCACTGGTACCTTCAAGAAACAGAAGAAAATCTAGAATTTTATCGACAGGTTATATGGACTGATGAAGCTTGATCACACGGGACGGAATTTTCAATAGGCAGAATGAACATTTTTGGTCGGATGTCAATTCCCATCGACTGTTGTATATTCAACACCAAGGGCAATACGATATATTTTCAGCATGACGGTGCACTGCCACACCAGAAACGAACCATATCCCAACTGCTGTCTTGGAATTTCGGTGATCACTCGATATAATTTAGAAGACCTGGAGAAGGGCCAGTCCGTTCCCCAGATCTAACTCCCTTAGACTGAGAATTTATTGTTTAAAGGAAAGACGAATAACAAAGATGAACTAAAATAAACTTTTAGGATTTGGTTGGAGAATATGAGTAATATTCGTATAGGAAACGTATGCAGAAGTGTTGGCATGATTCGCAACTTCTGCAGTTCAAATGCTGGAAATGCTTTCGAAATTATGAGATAATTTGCTTATTGATTCAATTTATTGTTTATATAGTTATTACTTTTTACCAAAACATATTTTACATATTTTCTTTCAAGTCGAAAATTGAAGTTTTGAACAAACAAACTCTATGTTCTAAGGAATGAACACAGCATTGAATAAATGGGAGCTTTGACGTAAACAAAAGAACCTCTCCTACCATAGAACTGTGAATATCTGCTATGTTCCGAGTAGATAGATATAAATTCTCGAATTTTTTTTAAGGGATCAGTTGAAGCAATTGATATAGCATATATATTTGGAAAGAAGAAAAAATGGTTCTATTGACACTAAAATCACCTATAGTTCGTATTTAAATAAACACAAATTTGCTTTATACGAAAAAGTCTCTGTATTCAAGAAAGGAAAACTATGGGCTGTCTAATAATATGTCACAAGAGGATTGTTTCCAGTATGAGTACAATTACTTTACTCGAAATAGTATTCGAATACTATACTCGATTACTTTCGTGATTACTGATTACAATTGTACTCGAGTACTTGTTCGAATACTTATATGAATACTTTTGAGAGCACAGAGTTCTCTCTCTAATCCTTTTTGTGTTGGTGAAGCACAGTTATTACTATTATGTATCATTAAAATGGGTTAACAGTGGCTAATGAATATCAGTGAAACAAAATATTAAGTTCTATTGTTATAATATGAAAGGTACTCAACTGACAAATGACAGACATAAGGAAAATACCAATTTCATTCGAAATTTGAAATGGAAAAAAAAATGGTCACAACAGCATAGATATGCTCACTGTTTCGAAAATACTCGTATAATTTAATTTCAGTAAAACTAGATACTCGAAATGATCGTCACTTAGAGAATTACGGCGTGGAGCGTTTACTATGGATGCAAATGAAAATAATCGTTCAACAGGTGCTGACGAAGGTAGCACTGTGTTGAACTTCTGAAAAAGTTGGTGGGGGAGAATTGCGGAGCTCGTGAAAAGAAAGGCAACGCCAACCAGTTGCAACGAATTCTTGAGGCGACTGGTGACTGCCAATTTTGTAAATACTCGACAAATCACGTCGGTGCATTCGACGAACTTTTTCGTGGGAGGGATGGTACGGTTATTGTACTCGAGTACAAAAGTACTCGAGTACTTCCCAGCACTGATTGTTTCCATGTTTAATTTTTTCGATTGGAATGTTACAGGTTAAGTTTAAAGCACATTTAATTTGGATTAATAAAGTGGTTCTCATGATCAAAATTTACATGTTGTAGAAGTTATTTGACACCACAATAGTTTCGGGATATCTTGTGTAGAAATTTTTCAAACTGAGACGATCAAAATATTGAAAGAAAAAGTATGTTTCAAGTCAAACTAAGGTCGTTGCTATAGGAAAACGACTGTCAGGTCCACTAGTACATTAGAGATTGACTTGTCTTGATCTGATCGCCGAAGATCTAAAAAAAATTAGAGCAAAGAATTGGAGTATTCTAACAAAACTTGGGATAGCAAATATTAGTTTAGCAGATTTTCAAAAATACCTAGCACAGTTCATCTCCAAGTAAGATATTAATTTGTAATTATTGTCTGTTTAAACTCTCTCGTTTAATCTGATCTATTCAATGTAAAATCTGATTTTATTATAAATTTCTATTTTGGCGTAAATGTTTGGATTCACTTCATAAGTCCGGTTGAACAGGAATTATTGAACGAAAAGAGAAAATAAGAAAGTTGGTGTAGCGATGATGATGAACTATGACAGTACAAAAATAGATATTGCCAACAAAAGAAGTTAGATTCAAGTGACATTATCTAGTATCTACTTCTGTTCAAAAAGGTTTTGAATCTGAACTTCATTTCTCCATCTTCCGCCCTTCTCATTCGGAGTTGTCATAAAAGTATGATTGGTTATCAAACTATTTCTGCTTTGTCCATATTTTTATCTGAACTTAACAATAATTACTGAAGTCAATGGTTACTCATCCATTCCTGTCAAATTTGCTGCTTACTTAATACCAATGACACAATCAAAATGTACAGGGTGTGTCAAATTCGTTCTCCTTCAATGGCAACTTCTAAACTAATAGAGATATGATGATGCGGTTTCAACGAAGGGGTGTTACTTTTTGATGACACAATAGATGATACAGGGTGATTTTCAAAATCTTCAAATACTTCTCATATCTCAGTTATTCTTCAACATGGCGCAATGATGAAGAGTGCATCTTAGAGAATTTATTCGGGAAATCCTGTGGAGTAGCAAGGGGTACAGTTTCGAAGTAATAGACTAAACTTGAAGGATTCTCGATAAAACACCCTTTATATTTCTAGGGTTTCAAGGCTTGACTCGAAAATCAAGCTTATTGACTGACTCGTTATTAAATTCAAGCTTCTTGAATCGCAAAACTTGAAATGTGGAATCAGAACACAATAGACCAATAAAATTCCTCTTCAATATTCAATATTCAATAAGAGCTAGAATGGAGATTAAAAAATACTGGATATTTGATCGGGAAATCTATAAATAAAATTCAACGTAAAATTCTGCAGAAAATTCATGAAGCTGTTGCAGGAAACACAAATACAGAACAAGATTAGGAAGGAAAATAAAATGAACATTTTCATATGATACACAGGGATAGCATCACAAAAACAAGAAATTAATGTTCTACAAAATAACTGAAATAAGTTTCTGTGAAAATAAGACCAACTGAATTGAACTCGTTTGAGAATTAAAGGAATACCAACATTGAAACTTAAGTCAAAAAGGATAAGAATAAGCGAAAATACGTTCCTACTTCACCAGATAGTTGATCGTTCGCTGTTTTTGAACTTAGAGTTGAAATACATTACCGTCCTTATTGATTTGTGACTCAATCTGTTTCGAGTCTTGGTGATAGTTAACCCAGCTCGTGACAATTTCCTCTCTATAGGAGCTGAACATTTTCAACACTAAACTGGTATTTTACATTCTTAGTTTTCTCTTTTAATGTGGTCTGTCATATAGGTACAATAATAATAGTACCACAGTAACAGTATGTTTACAACAAATGGAGTAAGAGGAAAGCATTTCTTTTTATATACGAGTTTGGAGGAAGTCCCTGGACTGGTATCCCAAGTTGAGTAGCCTATTAGAAGTTTATGAAGGACTGATAATGATATCGTTCTGAATTTTTGGTCCAAAACTTTATTTATAAAATATTTTCACTTGAATGGCACTTCCGGTTATACCGGAAGTACATACCAACTTTGTTATTTAATATAGAACATCCTGTATATTGATGACTAGTTCGATAACACTTGTTATTCCGATTTTTCACTTTTGAAATAATTAATCTCGAGAACGGCGTGAGCTATCAAAATGATGAAATGTGTTTTGCAAACAAGAAACCATGCGAGACATAACCATCGAAAACTATGTTTTTCCAAAATGGCGAAAAAACGAATTTTATCTCCCTTAATTTGGCAAAGGCGGCTTAAATTTCTGCACGTGCATAGAAAGTTCCTAGAGAACTAACAAATAACTGTCCTTTTGTCATTCGACAATTGATAAATTAAGAGAAAAAATGCGAAACTGTAGTTGTCGAATTTTCAAAGTTGAATTAAGAAATATCAGAACGAATTAAATCCTATTTTCCTAAATTACATAATAATTCTTCAAACTGATGACCCTTCACTTCTAGACATAGTTCTATAAGACGCATAACACCCTGTGATGTCGCTTGCCCCTTTAACCATCAGGTGAAGAGGGGCAAGGACAAGTACTGCAATTCAGAGAGCTTGAGTTGGGATTGCTTTTAAGACTGCATTCACACCAAACGGGCAATCTAACCAGAATCACTTAAAACCACTGAAGTTCCTTTGGGGAAAGACCCCATTCCTTTCCACAGGTGCGAATTCTACGTGAGCCTACCATCCAAGTAATCCCCAGATAGTTGGTTCCTCCGCGACAGGAATAAACGTTCCACTCAAGATCGGAGGAAAAAGTAATATCCTCTTTTTTTCCTAATGAATGGTATCATAAGGGTTTTGTGGATGTTTATAGTAAGTTTTTTACTCAAACACAATCCCTAGATAGGTGAAGAACCCCCTCCGTTGCTATCTCCGATTGCCAGAATGACTGTATCATTAGCGTACACTTGTACCTAAATGTCCAGTGCGCCGATTATTACCAGCTCTTTAACCAACAAGTACCACAACAGAGGAGATAATGCTTCTCCCTGACCTTAGATTACGCAGCTCCTTCCAGCCACAAAACTGACTACCTTCCCTTTCAGGAATGTGCTGATCAATCTGGAATTCAAAATGTTGCTAATACATTCCGCAATGACATGCTATTCCTTCAGCTCCCCTCATAGCGAACTAGTGGAAGGCCGCATTAAATGCACCCAGTATGTCCATTAAGGTTGCAGTTAAAGTCTCTTTGCGGTCTAGAGACTGAGTGGTCCCCCCGACTGGGTTGTTTAGTGGCAGATTCGTTGATTTATCTTTGGACAAGGTGTATTGATGTTAATTCAGAGGCTTCAGCGATAAAATCTCGATAAATCCATCTAAAACTTTTTCCAGGGTGCAGATTGTGAGTTCGATTTACCCACCTTAGGAATGTATACAACCCTAACCTCTCGCCAGCTGGTCAGGCCAACATTCTAGGCCAGACTCGACCGGAAAAACCTAATGAGGTATGGAAAAAACATCCATCATTTGCTGTAGCAAAACAGGCATAAAGCTATCCTCCCCAATGAAAGACTCAAATAAGCGAATCGTCTCCCTAACTGATGATGATAACCGTTTTTCCGTTTTTCTAATCGCCTTTTTTGGCCTTTTAGCAAGTCCCTTGAGGGCGACGGTGTCACGGCTATCACTGATATCAAGAAACTGATAATCTGGAAAGTGTGTTCTCGCGGAAATCTCCAACGTTTCTCTTCCAGAGTCCGTGCTCTGTCCATCCGGGCCCTTCACATATCAAAAGGGCAGCACCGATCCTCTAGCTCTGAACTAACTCCTCCTTGCAGAATTTGCGCTAGGACTTGTTTTTGTTGCCTTCTAATTTCTTCATTAAACAACGTTAGTCCTATGGTTCCATGTGCCGGTATTTTTCGTTCGGTTGAAAAGTCTTCAAATTTCCTTTCTGCGTTTTTTGATTCGGGATTCCACCATGAAGTTGTGTTCTCAAGCTTTCTCCTCTTAGTGGATAGTTATTAAGAAACGCCAACGTGATTCACCAGGATACCTCCTCAACCATACGCTCAACGTCCTCACGACTGTTTGTGGATGAACGAATACCGTCCCAGTCTGTGCTCTTTGAGTTTCTGTATTCGACCACAGGTACAGACTCAATAATGAATTGAACATGTCATATCCGGAGGGTTCACTCGAAACACTCCACCTCGAGATTTTATTGCTTAGGAAACTTAAGCAGAACGTAATGTCCAATACGTCAATGATCTCGCGTAACAAAGGTAGGTTCATCTCCTCTATTCAATAGAATGAGGGCTCCTGCCATGAGGATCTCGAAAAGACTTTTACCTCTTTTGTTGACGCCAGAACAACCCCACACCGAGTGATGTGCATTAGCGTCACACGTAACGACAAGGTGGCGATTTTTTCTCCTGCAATTACTCGCCAGGTTACGGATCATCTCATGACGCAAGTCTTCCGGGAAATATAATGAGCAGATCTCTAAATCAAGTCTGCCACGCTCTCAAGGGACAGTCACATGTACAGAGGTAGTGTCTCTCTTGCAGAACAGTAGTACATTATCTGGCCTGGTAGATCTCCGAGACAGCAAAATAATCTTCGGTTGGTCAACCATGGTTCCTGAATAAAAGCCAAATCAAGGTGTATTGGCAATGAGTTAGGAACCTGCCTTGGAACGTCTAACCTGACGGCACCTGATCTCCTCTTCATCATTTTGATGTCAAAGGACGACTGAACACATATTTCGCCTTCTTCCGCGACACAGGATGACACCGGGCGGGCTGTTTACCTATGCCACTAGCTTTATTTGGGTGTTTTGCCCCACAGGAAATACTTCCTCCGAACCTTCTTCTGGGAGATCTAGCTTGGGTCTGTTGAAGACCCAAAGTACCAACCCCTATTTTAGTAGCGCTGGGTTTTGCTTCTGGCTGCTTGGGGACTCTCGAGTTTTCTCTGAGTTACCCATTCCATCAATGGTTTACATTCAGAAGAATACACGTTTATATTATTAATCCCAAATCCCTTCAACAGAAAATGCATACATTCCTGCATTCTACTCAAAAAGTGTCACCTTATTTTGAAAGCACCCGAGGAAATTGAGAAATCCTAAATAACTCGAAAACAAAAGAAGATAGCTGCGTTCTGTTTTCATCAAAGAATTTCCCCTAGAAAATCGAGGACGGTTGTTCTTTATTTGCAATATTTCACATAGCTGCCGTGCTAAACATCGAAAATAGGACACCCTGTACATCAAATTGGTGGAAACCCTGAAGACTGGAGCACATATTCCGTTAGAAATTCAAAAATTAGAAAGCAAGATGTTGTAAGGGTTCAGAGTCATTAGGTTTATTAGAACTTTTACATTTCACGAAGAAATATGCAACGCGAGCAAGCCGCTACCTAATTACCTCATTAGCGCGAATGGCAATCAATATATTTTTCAGGGTAATTTCTTCTTCTGATATCAACTCATAACTAAATTCAACATGAAATTGATATCAGTAATTTTCTTTTCAATTTGAAGTCATTCATTCTCGTGAACGAAATGACATTTATTTTTATGATTAAAAGTTATCAGGATAACATTTCTTTATCGAATTGTGGCATTGAGAATTGAAGATAAAACAAACAGAGCCAATACGTTTTTGGAGTCTGGTATCAGGGGCGAAGACTTAGACATCAAGGTTGAAAGATGAAATCGTACTTTTATTTTGTTTTGATGTAATATTTCTGGCTCGACAAAACCACAAATCATTAAAGAATATTTGGGGATATGTTCGAATTTACGAATAAACTAGAATCAGCAAATTTCATAGAACTCTCCATTAAACTCAGCTCGTTTCTGTTTTATTTTAGGTTCAAAAGATTCGTATCAATCGAGGACGGGATGGTAGCAGATTAAATTAAATCATGATGGACTCAAATCTCCATCGACACAGCGTTACGCAGTTGGAAGAATCAAGGCCAAGAATGAGGTATGTCATTACTTATGAGTTTCCTTGAATATCTTCTAAGGTTTGATTTCAATATGACTGTTACTTTGAAAGCTAGAAAACCATTTCTTTGTTTCCAGATGGGGTAGCATAACGAACGACAAATCATTTTTGGATATATTCGATGCAGATTTACAACGATTACCTGAAACATCACTCACCTTGGCACCTGTCAATTCGAACATCTATGCTAGGAGACATTCTGCGCATTCGTGTCCTGTAACAGAAGACAAAAAAGTAGTTGTAAGTTACATGTCGTTTTCGTGTTCATTCAAATTTTGGGTAGGACATCTTTTCGTGTTTTTTCGAATATTTCATTCGATATATCAATTATTGAGATAAATATTCAGCCACTGCACTTCTCTTCGCAGGCGTATGGAGAAATTTATAGTAGGCATCTGTTTAAACTTTAATTACGTGACAACGTTGTTGTGACCGGAGTGCACAACGTCTCTGTTATGATGATGTGTAAGGTATACTAAAAAGAAATTTCATCCCAAGAAACTTTTTCGAACATAAACTTCCCTTCCAATCTTTGAATCCTGAAATATCTTTCATGTAGACAGTCTGCGCAATTAAAAAATAAATTATATTCTGCAAAGCAAACAGCCTCAAATTTTTTTCAGTATACTATTTTTATAATATTCAATACTCGAGAAAAATATCCTTCTGAATCAAGTGGAAACATTTTGTTAGCTTCTGACTTCATAATTCTCCACTGGGAATCTAAGCGAAAAATCACGAAAACCTTCCAGAACTTTGTTTATGTGTTTCGCAACTTTATGTCATACAATTAATGTACGAAACTTTACGGCGTATTTTCTTTTGTGAGTTTTTATTAGACCCTGAACTCGGGCTTCGGATTTCTTATTAATGGGGTAATATGTGGGTTCTATATTAGACCTACTATGTCTAAAAATGCGTAGTTTTTGACATTTGGAATCTTAAAATTTTTTCTTTAAATTATTCATTTAATATTTTCTGGATCGTTCAACATAATTATGCTTCCTGATTGGTGGACTAATTCGTGAATTTTCTTCAGTGTTTAGAATAATATTTATATATTTTTAAGGCTTTGTAAGTTGTTAAGCGGTTATCATAATATCAAGCTCGAAATTTTAGGTTATGCTGGAAAGTTGATATCGAATTGCATTCGAATTTTCAGGTGCTCTGCCCTAGAAGGCAAAAACCAAGTAACTCTAAGTTTACAATTTTTAAGCAGAGTTATTTTTATGATGCAAATAAGGGAGATTACACTTACTCAAAAAGTGTTTTAACTAGAAGCTTCGAACTTGAACATTCACTACTTCTCAATTCTAGAAATTCACTCAGCGCACTAAATTGAAAATTCTTCGCACCAAATTCAAAATCGACGCTCTCCTTTAGTTACTACATTTCGGATTATCACATCTGCACGAAGCTTTTAAAAACATAAGACAAATAGGTTGAGAAATTCAAGACAAAATTCAAGTAAGTCTATTTACATATGAATATGTTATTGCACAAACACGTAACAAAGAATTAATTTTCCAGTTATCAAACAGAACACAAAAGTAACAAATATTGAACATCAAATGAACTTTCAAATAAATACAGAAATAGGTGAAAAGATTATAAAAACTTTGTAACCATAGATCGCGCTCTTCAATTTGAGTTTCTTCCCCACAGTGGGACAAGTCGTCCATGTCAGATACTGGCAGGAGAGATTTCCATCACAACTGTTTCTTAGTGGGCATATGGGTAGTTAGTTCATTTAAAATATTTGCTTTTTTTTTCCTTGTTGAGATCCTGGCATAATAATCTAACTGGCAACTGAAGTTTGAATTTTGGTTTTGAAAAATTTGACTTCTGAAACTCCGGAATATCTATTTCGGTTTTGAAGTACAGTGATCTCGAATTTTTTCTGAATTGACACACCTTCAGGTCACGGAGAAAAGGTACAGTAGTGTTGCCATTGCTTACTGCTTCTTTTTACGGGTTTGGCAACCGTTTTCGAAACGAAGAAAGTCTTCCAAATGGAGAATGCGTGGTTTATTGTACTTTGAATTTGGGAGGCTTTTACTTGGTAAAATTCCATTATCAATAATAAAAAACAGGTACTGTGTTTTAAGGAATTTTAATTAATAATTGCGATTCGTAACGCGTTTCACTACACCGTAGCTTCTTCAGACGAATGAAAATATAGAACAAATATAAATGAGAATATAACTATAAATGTTCTTGAGTAATAAAAAGTTTATTGGGTTGCTTCTTCTTAAGTGGTTATTCATGACAGGTATATCCAATAAAATTAAGGAATAGATTGCTCCCCGAAGAGATTCAATAGAGGTGAAGGGCTTAAATCGACTTGTTCATTGATGAGTCTACCTGAGTGTTTGTATTTATTGATTTCTAATGTTTCCCAAAGATCTACCTTCCAATATTTATCATCTGTATGCAAAATTTCAAACTGTGGGTCGAAAGAATGATTATTTTCTAAGAGATGATTCGCGTAATTTGAATCTGATTTTTATTTGAAAACTGCGTTTATGTTCCGATATTCTAATATTAAAATTTCTGTGTTCTACCAATGTAGAAATTATCACAGTCATTGCAATTCAATCTATAAACACCTGATTTATTGTTTTTACCTGGTTTGGTTTTATTATTTTTATATATTTGCCTAAATTATTATTAGTTTGGAAAGCTATGTTGAAATTATTACTACTCAAGAATGATTTCAGTTTCTCACTTGTAATGCCAACTTAGGTTAAGGTGTTGAATTTTTGTTTGAATTTGGCTATTTGTTTGATCAAATTTAGTTTTTTGTTGAAATTTTCTGGTCATAACGGGATGTTAATCAATCTATGAATAAAACGATTGAATGCTGACATTTTATGTTGATATGGATGACACGACGAGTTATGTATTATAATATCTGTATGTGACGGCTTATGGTAAATTGCGAAAACATGTTTTCCATTTTCATTCGAAATTGTTACGTCTAAGAAATTTATCGAATTATTGCTTTCTATTTCGGTTGTGAATGCAATTTTTGGATGTAATGAATTTGTATGATTTTCGAAAATTTTCAACTGTCTATTTGTTCCTGTGAAGCAAATAATGATATCGTCTACATAGCGATACCAGTATAAACAATATTTACTGAGTGGATGATTATGAATTAATTTCTCTAAGTTATTCATGAATATTTCTGCTAACAAAGGACTTAACGGATTGCCCATAATCAAGCCGTCTTCAATAGTATAATATTCGTTATTGAAATGGAAATAATTTTGATCTAAACAAATTTGTAATAATGCAAGAATATCTGATTTAATGATAGTATTGACATGATTCTTTTCTTCAACTAAGTAATACGTATCTTTCGGAGGAATGTTGGGAAATAGATTCTTAACATCGAAAGAAATGAGTTTGGAATTAGGTGGTATAATGGTATCTTTGATATTGGCAATAAGTTCGTATGAATTTTTGACCGAAAATTTAGATTTAAAATTGCAATGTTTTATTAGCAAGTCGTTGAGGAATTTTGAAAGTTTGAACGAAGGTGCCGTTACATAAGAAACAACAGGTCAAATAGGGTAATTAGGTTTATGAAGTTTTATCAACGAATATAATTCGGGGGATTGTGGATTGGAGTTAATGAATTTATATTTTTCGTGGTCTGTAATTAATGATTTTGCTGTCGAAATTAAGTTTTTAACCACTTTCTGAAATTTTGCGGTAGGATACTTAGTTGATGTTATATAGTTTCCGGCTGTTAAGAATTCTTCAGTTTTAGAAATATAATCGGTTTTACTAATCGCGATGACGGTGTTACCTTTATCTGCTTTAGTGAATGTATAGTATTCACTAAAGCAGATAAAGGTAACACCGTCATCGCGATAAGTAAAACCGATTATAATTCATAATCATCCACTCAGTAAATATTGTTTATACTGGTATCGCTATGTAGACGATATCATTATTTGCTTCACAGGAACAGATAGACAGTTGAAAATTTTCGAAAATCATATAAATTCATTACATCCAAAAATTGCATTTACAACCGAAATAGAAAGCAATAATTCGATAAATTTCTTAGACGTAACAATTTCGAATTAAAATGGAAAATATGTTTTCGCAATTTACCATAAGCCGTCACATACAGATATTATAATACATAACTCGTCGTGTCATCCATATCAACATAAAATGTCAGCATTCAATAGTTTTATTCATAGATTGATTAACATCCCGTTTTCACCAGAAAATTTCAACAAAGAACTAAATTTGATTAAACAAATAGCCAAAAATAATGGCTACAATCCCAAACTAATAAATAATATTTTAAATAAAAAACAAAGTAGAATCGCATTGAATGAAGTTTACCCTGTCGATAAATTGAAACAAAAATTCAACACCTTAACCTACGTTGGCATTACAAGTGAGAAACTGAAATCATTCTTAAGTAGCAATAATTTCAACATAGCTTTCCAAACTAATAATAATTTAGGCAAATATATAAAAAATAATAAAACCAAATCAGGTAAAAACAATAAATCAGGTGTTTATAGATTGAATTGCAATGACTCTGATAATTTCTACATTGGTAGAACACATAGAAATTTTAATATTAGAATATCGGAACATAAACGCAGTTTTTCAAATAAAAAATCAGATTCAAATTACGCGAATCATCTCTTAGAAAATAATCATTCTTTCGACCCACAGTTTGAAAATTTGCATACAGATAATAAATATTGGAAGGTAGATCTTTGGGAAACTTTAGAAATCAATAAATACAAACACTCAGGTAGACTCATCAATGAACAAGTCGATTTAAGCCCTTCACCTCTATTGAATCTCTTCGGGGAGCAATCTATTCCTTAATTTTATTGGAGATACTTGTCATAAATAACCACTTAAGAAGAAGCAATCCAATAAACTTTTAATTACTCAAGAACATTTATAGTTATATTCTCATTTATATTTTTTCTGTATATTCATTCGTCTGAAGAAGCTACGGTGTAGTGAAACGCGTTACGAATCGCAATTATTAAGTAAAATTCCTTAAAACAGTGTACCTGTTTTTTATTGTTTATTGTACTCACTGCTTCTACTGATTAAATTAACTAAATCATCGAAATGTAATATCTCCTTCGACTTATTCCATTTATTTACGATCAGCCCATGTACCGAGTCAGCCTTCATAAAGGAATGGCCAGCTTCAAAAAACTTGAAAGTAATAGTCTCTGGTCCCCATTCTTCGTTAACTAGAATACAAAATGCAGTAAAGAGTGTCCAGTTTTTATTTCGTGCGGCACAATTGTCTGCCCAAAAACAATATTTTTTACATTTCCCCAAGAGACTTCATGAAATTATAATATGCGAATACAACATCGGAGCAAGTTCTGCCCACATTTAGCCTCATGCCATAGTACACACATATTCTGTCCATGATTCCTCAAGCTCGCAAATGTTTCATTGAAACATATTAGACGACTTATAAAAAAGTAATTCTTAGTCACCATTTTCGGAATTATATTAATAATTCTTCTGCATATCAACTGCGAAAATTTCTTTATCTTCTGGCCGTTCTTCGGAACAATCTGCTTCATGTGCTTTTCTTGTTTCAGTATACCTTCATAGTTTCGACAAATTTCACAGTTCGCATCATCTCCTGTATTTACGTTTTCATAGTGGATTCTTGTGCAATGAACATGATGGACATTCATCTTGTGATGGTTTAGTAAAGCCATTATTCTCCTGATGAAAAACCTTTTGTAGGTTTCATATGAAACTTTCTTTTCAGGAGTTTTCTCATTCGAATATATATATATATATATATATATATATATATATATATATATATATATATATATATATATATATATATATATAACCCTAAATTATTCTGGTCATACCGTTCAGAATGTAGAAAGAGTGAGAATATACCCCCTGCGATGCTTTTGGGCGATAGCAAATTTGAAGGAAATGATTCAGTTACTAATGCTTTCGGGGAATACTTCTCCAGTGTTTTTGTCAATTCCTCTTCAAATTATTTTTAACAAATCATTGCAACTATGCATATCTCCGGATGAATGGAAACTAGCAAAAATTGTTCCTGTCTTCAAAACTGGTAAAAAATGTTTAATAAGCAATTACAGACCTATTTCCATTCTTAGCCGTACAATTTTGGAATCAATTTTGACGGAATGACTTTTTCACCTCTGTAGTACTAGACTGTCCAAACATCAGCATGGCTATTTTAGGGGAAGATTACCGTTGACGAACCTAGCCCCATATGTCAATTTTTTATCTAAGTGCTTTGATGAAGGCGTTCAAGTGGACGCAATATACACTGATATGGCGAAGGCTTTTGATATGTGCATCACGATACATTAGTACAGATACTGTCTGACTTTGGTTTCGTCGAATCGCTCACGAAATGGATGGATTCATATTAAATTTAAATTAATTCTGATATAGATGCATTTCAAAGTGACTTAGATCTATTGTTTACGTTCTGCACCTCCAGATATTTCAAATTTAATATTGTCATCATATCACTTTTACCAAGAATACTAACAGCATAGGAAAAACAATCACTTTTGGAGGCTTAGATATAGCAAGAACAAATTGCATCAAAGATCTTGGCATAATGCTTGATGAGAAACTCTCATTCTCTGTTCACGTTGATTATGTGGTATCTAAATCTTTCAAAATGCTCGGTTTCGTGTTGAGGATAACGAAGAACTTCAAAGGGAGAATTTACTTAAAAAATTGTATTTCACACTAGTAAGAAGCAACTTGGAGTATGCAACCCCCAGTTGGTCTCCACATGTTTATATTTATATAGATAGAATAGAGAAAGTACAGAGAAAGTTTGTCAAAAACCTTAACTTTAGATTCAATCGATGTGGACCGGCAAGTGATTATAATGTATCTTTAAAACACCTTAATTTCTTGAATGTTTAGCATAGAGGGATGCTTTTCGATGGAATATTTTTGTACCGTTCAATGAACTGTCATTTCAATTGGCCTCTCATCAATTTTTTTCGCTTCAACGTTCCCCAGTATAATAATCGTTGAATTTCACTTTTCTATGTTCCAAAAGCTCGAACTGCACTTTATTATAACTCTGTGTTTTTGAGAATAATGCGTTTTGCCAATTTCCACCTGAATAATGAAGAACTGTTTTCAGTGAGCCTTTACAATTTCAAAAAAACTTTATTTACTTACTTGAGAAATTACAATTAGGTTATATTATGTGCCGAATTTCATAGACTTAGTAGTGTTTCATGTAGAGAATTTTAATTCTCTTTTTCCTTTTATTTATAAGCTTGAATAGTGTTAACATGTTTCCGAGGACAACTCGGAACTTAAAAAATTGTATTTTTATTGTTTCTAGTTAGAGAACCCTTGTAATTGGGATCACCTGTTGGGGTTCCTGTTTAATAAAATAAAATAAAAAAAAAATCTTCTCACATCTTATACACCGAGACCATAAACTGCTAATAAATTAACAAGTTTTCTCTTCCGTCTTTCGTTTGATGGACTATAATTTGGGTCCGCATCCGAATCATCCATTGGCGAAACAGGTGACAGACCAGATGAAGTTCGACCTGTCGCCGTTTCAAGTGCCATTTTGAGAAGACCCTCGCTCTGCGTAATCATTATTGCAGCACTGAAAAAGAGCTTGATTACATCTCCTCCTAATCGTAGTCAAGAGTCATAGTGCAGAACCACAACACTAATATGATTTAAGTACGCGAAATAAGAAATCATGTGATTTTACTCTGCATTTTGATTGGTGTTGGTTATTCAATTCAGAGGGTAAGACGTTATATTTTCTTGGAGGATTTGTCTATTCATTGCCAGTAAGTTGACTCTCTAACTTTTTGTTTTATAGTTATTGAATATCTCACTCGCGGGTATCTACCTACACCAGAGTCATCCTGTTCAAGTAGAGTAAGTAGACATACTAGGTTCTATATTTGGAAATATCAAGATCTTCTGAGAAGTATGTAATATTGACATATGTCAACTATGAAATGAAGAAGTTACTAAGTTTTTCGATTGATATTCTATATTTTATATCAGAAAAGCATTGCCTCCTAAAAAGTAACTGTTCATAAATTCTCAACGAATTGATATATTTCAAATCTGAAAGAAGCATCTTGCAGACTTTTTTACTAGGAATCCAGTGGTGTGAAAATCTCGAAAATCAAGTATGTTGACTTACTTGGTTTTTGCTTTGCAAGGCAGTCCACAGTATTGCACGGCTATTCAATTTTAGACCAAATAATCGGCAAAAATGTGTCAGTTTTGGATCTTTGCGGTGTTGCGCCTTGATTTCGAGAAAAACATCACCCAAATTTACTTGGCATAGAAATGTCAGTTCAAACTTGTAGTACAACTATTTTCTGATTTCAGATTCAATTTTTATGTGCAGATATGACTCTTTATATACAAATACACATACTGAGACCGCTCACGCATACACTATAATCACGTTTCGGCTAAGGACTGTTCACAGCTCAACAGATCTGAAATGGCATCATTCACTGCTTAGACCATGCTCAAGCAAGCTCTCTGTAGATTTCAGTAGCAGCATGTGATGCCTGAGTTTTCGAAACAAGATTGAAGGCAAATATTCTTCTTTAGGAACTTCTCCACATGAAAATCTCAACATACGAAAGAGTATATGCACTGTTTTGTTACAGTAGATGAAACATGGGTTTATATCGCTTGGGACGAAGCAGCAATCAGTGGATGAAGGCGGTGACAGTGCAGTCAAAGAGAACAAAATAGTTCAATTGGCCGGAGAGATGATGGCTATCTTCTTCTACGATGCTCAGTGTATTAACTTTATCGATTTTCTCGAAAAATGAAGGACAATTGCAACAAAAAAGCTGGTGAAATTATAATATGAATTGTTACCTCATCCACCATATTCTGCTGACCGGGATTCTAGTGCTTTCTTTCCAAGCATGAAAAAATGGCTGGGAGGACGGAGATTTTCAACAGATTCGTAATTATTCTCTGAAACAAATGTGTATTTCGGGGATGTTGGGAAAATCTATCACAAAGGAGTCTCAAAAACTTCCGCATCCTTGAGCAAGGAGATTATGTAAAAAAATATGTCACCCAGAAGAGAAAAATGAGTTCTGTTTCATTTTTATCTGACTTATCAATTCACTCTCGTATATGCAATCATAATGAATGTTCATTCCAAATTGAAAACCCCGAAATTGAATATGGAATCACTAAAAAACGCAATTTCCAATTATGAAACCGTTGAAAGTTATTCGACCTATACAATCGAGCAACTTTACCGGCAAACTCAGTTTTTAACAGAATAGATTCGAATTTATTTGTGTAGAGTCGCTATGTGTGCACTTCCAGTGGTTTCAACATCATATGAGTGATGGGGATGTTCTCGACAGCCCCATTTCCTCTAACGCGAAGCGAAGGATTCTACTCTGAACCATGTATGAACAAACAATCAAAACGTAGTTAGTTTAACGAAAATTCCGGTATAATTCTGTTCGCGAATTGTATCGAGAGATTCAGGTCAAGTTTTTACCGTATCGTTGAAATTGTAATTCCTAATAGCGAAATAATGATTTCAATAACAAATCTGCTATATTCACATTTTAATTGAAAACATTTCGAAAATAATCCCTTGTAATCAATTCTCTAACCTAATGTGTGTTGGGCAAAGTGATATGATATTTCAATATCTCTTTGTGTAGAACAATGTCGCTAAAAAGGATGGAACTATTTCGATAATTTTGAAAATTGTACACTAGTGGCCGTTAATTGATGTAGATCCATAAATAAAGGAAAAGATTCGTACTTGTTTTACTATAATTGGAACGCGTTTTGAGGACACAGCGTCTTCATCTGATAGATACAATATGAAACCTAAACTAAGGTAATTTATATAGGTAGACACATTGGAGAATTTTATTCAAGGAACAATATTCAACCTTCCGTAGAATGTTGAATATCCTTCTCTGAAGGCGCTGGTTTTCCGATCCACTCTTCAATAATCATCGTCTACTACCAGTAGTGGTACAGCTCGGTAGATAATCGAAAAAGTTCTCTGCAGCCAAATAATTGATTCCTTTGAGTGTAAATTCTTGTTTTAGGTTGATCAGTATTGATTTAGGTGGGATAGTAGTACTACTGATGCTGTTATTTCTTTTATCGGTTGTACGATGGAGTGTTTTGAGCTGGGTCTTCTCTTTCCGTTTCTGTAGACTCTTTTCTATCCAACAGAAGTCAGCATGTTTTCGTTAACGCCAAATACTCAAGAAACATGACGACGCCCTAGGGGTCTATCATGGGCCCGGTATTGTTTTTGGTCTTCATTAATGATTTTCCTTGTTTTATTGATGAAGCTGACTCAACTTCATTTGCTGACGATGCGACTCTATCTGTTCGGAATGACAATATTGATGAACTTCAGGCGTTATCTGAGAGGGCTCTGGATCAGGCATTGAGATGGTTCTCAGTTAATGGTCTTAGCATGAATAACGAAAAAACACAGACCATGTTGTTCAGTTTGAAGGGTGAATCTGACATACGGGGCTCTGGTAGTGTTAAATTTTTGGGCATATACTTGGATCCGACACTCTGGTGGGATTTTCTTGCTACAAAAGTATCAATCAAGATCAGTAGAAATATGTTCGTTCTGAGACAACTTGCGTCCTCAGTTTCGGGGGCTGTTCTTCGCACTCTTATTTTGTTAGCATAGATCCCACTTGAGATATGGTATAGTGGCTGGACTGAACTATAGAGACTGTTGCAGGGTGGCATTCAGAGACTTGCGAATCCTCACTTTTCATGCTCTATTTGTGCTGCTTTTTGCTCACGGAAGAAGGGACTCTACTTTGGTTAACTCTGATATTCACGATCACCACACGAGAAATGAGTTAGATATGAGAATTGATCGCTTCAGGCTCAACAAGTCACAGAATAGGCCGAATTTCTTCTCGAAAATTTTCTTCAATAAACTCCAGGGTCAAATTAGAAGTCATTCCATGGTGTCTTTCAAAAACACTGTAAGAATAATCCTGATTGATAGTGCCATTTACTCAGTGGATGAATTTCTGGGATTAAATCTCTCAAGATTTTCACTTTGAACCTTTGCATTTTCGTTTATATGCTTGTTTTCATTATTTCATACGACTATTGTTGTATAATATGTTCATTTTGAGTAATACTTTAGATTTAATTTGACCTATGCAAACAATGTATTTTGTGAAGCATCAATAAAGATTTACTTTTTTTACTTTTTTACATCATATCTCAACAACATTGAAGAATTTCATTCAAGGAACAATATTCAACCCTCCGTAGAATATTAAATATCCTTCCCTGAAGGTGCTTATTTTTCGATCCACTCTTCATAATCATCATCAACTACCAGCAGTGGTACAGCTCGGTAGATAATCGAAAAAGTTCTCTGCAGACAAATAATTGATTTCTTTGAGTGTAAATTCTTGTTTTAGGTTGATCAGTATTGATTTAGGTGGGATAGGAGTACTGCTGATGCTGTTATTTCTTTTATCGGTCGTACGATGGGGTGTTTTGAGTTGGGTCTTCCCTTTCCGTTTCTGTGGACCTGACCAAAGCATTCGACTGCATGTCACGAGACAAGCTTTTGTTTAAGCTTCCCAAATACGGTTTCAACGATGTCAGTATGGCCGTTATAGACTCTTTTCTACCCAACAGAAGTCAGCATGTTTTCGTTAACGCCAAATACTCAAGAAACATGACGACCCCCTAGGGGTCTAGACCTAGGGGTCTATCATGGGTCCGGTATTATTTTTGGTCTTCATTAATGATTTTCCTTGTTTTATTGATGAAGCTGACTCAACTTTATTAGCTGACGATGCGACTCTATCTGTTCGGAATGACAATATTGATGAACTTCAGGCGTTATCTGAGAGGGCTCTGGATCAGGCATTGAGATGGTTCTCAGTTAATGGTCTTAGCATGAATAACGAAAAAACACAGACCATGTTGTTCAGTTTGAAGGGTGAATCTGACATACGTGGCTCTGGTAGTGTTAAATTTTTGGGCATATACTTGGATCCGACACTCTGGTGGGATTTTCATGCTACAAATCTATCAATCAAGATCAGTAGGAATATTTTCGTTCTGATACAACTTTCGTCCTCAGTTGCGGGGACAGTTCTTTGCACTCTTTATTTTGTTAGCATAGATCCCACTTGAGATATGGTATAGTGGCTGGACTGAACTATAGAGACTGTTGCAGGGTGGCATTCAGAGACTTACGAATCCTCACTTTTCATGCTCTATTTGTGCTGCTGTTTGCTCACGGAAGAAGGGACTCTAATTTGGTTTACTCTGATATTCACGATCACCACACGAAAAATGAGTTAGATATGAGAATTGATCGCTTCAGGCTCAACAAGTCACAAAATAGGCCGAATTTCTTCTCGAAAATTTTCTTCAAGTCCAGGTCACATAAGAAGTCAATCCACGGTGTCTTTCAAAAACCCTGTAAGAATAATCCTGATTGATAGTGCCATTTACTCACTGGATGAATTTCTGGGATTGAATCTCTCTAGATTTTCACTTTGAACCTTTGCATTTTCGTTTATATGCTTGTTTTCATTATTTTATACGACTATTGTTGTATAATTTGTTCATTTTGAGTAATACTTTACATTAAATTTGACCTATGCAAACAATGTATTTTGTTAAGCATCAATAAAGATTTAGTTTTTTTACTTTTTCTCATCATATCTCAACAACATTGAAGAATTTCATTCAAGGAACAATATTCAACTTTCCATAGAATATTAAATATCCTTCCCTGAAGGTGCTAGTTTTTCGATCAGTGGTACAGCTTTTTAGAGGGCGCAATAATATTTACATGTAATGTTACGCTCCAACGCATTGGGATGAGCAGGTGGCAGTGTGGCCTGGTGTTAGAATTAGTATGCAATACTGACGAGGTCAAATGAGACAGAAACTGCGGTCTTTTGCTCATATTCATGACATCCGACTGAGCTGTACTACTACTGGGTGGCCCTGGTTGAAGATGATTATGAAGGGTGGATCAGCTCCTTTAGGAGAGGATATTTAATATTCTACGGAAGGTTGAATATTATTCATTGAATAAAATTGTTTGTGTCTACACATATAGCGATAATTTCGCATCTTATCATTGTTGAGATATAATTTATAAAGGATTCACCAATAGGGACGCAGGGATTTCAAAACGTCATAAAAACTCTCCGCTTTGAGTGAACGTCATCTGTCAATTTTTTTGTTTTCCGAGAAATATCAACAATTCATGGTGCCGAACTTCACAAAGGAACAGCTTCTCGAAATTATACAAACTTATTACGAAACTAAGCGATCTGCAAAACAGTGTTTTCGCGCACTTCGTGAATATTTCGGTACTTGAACTCGCACTTCTAAGTCGCCTATACTGCTTGCAGTGGAAAAGTTTGAATCGAAATTCACGCTGTTTGACATAAAGCCTCCTTCAAGATCAAGAAATGCAAGAAGCGCCAAAAATATTGCAGCCGTTAAGGCTGTGTTCACGAGAAGAAGGAACAGTCGATTTGGGGTCGTTCGCAAGATTTTGACTCTCACAAATGACTGTGTGGCTCATTTTGAGGAAGGACCAGGGCCGGCATCCATTCAAGGTCCTTCTCACTCAAGAACCAAAAGCGCTGTGTTTTTGGGAATTGGGCATTGGGCAGCTTGACGAAGATAACATATTTCACAAGAAAATCATCTTCACTGACGAAGCTCATTTTTGACTTAATTTGATGTGAGTCACACCCAAAAAAGATATTGGAGAAATCTTCGCATTCACAAAAACTAACAATCTGGTGCGGAATTCATGCTGGCGGTGCTGGAAACGTCAGAAAATTGATGAACTGCAGTAGAATGACATGTAGTTCCAGCAGGATGGAGCTTCATACCACACAGCGACCGAAACAATCAATTTGCAGAAGAGCAAAACCGGTGAGATCGCTTGGTCTCACGCCGCCAGACTCTTTCTGTGAGGTTTCATAAAATCGATAGCCTATTCCAACAAACCGACAACTTTGGATCAACTTCAAATCAATATTGAGAGCGCTAGCAACGAAATACAGTTCGCTGTTTTTCAGAGAGCCATGGAAAATTCGGTGAAGAGAATGTGGTTCTATCGGCGTTGGCAAAGCTGCCATATGAAAAATGTTGAATTCCATAATTAATGTTATACAATCATCTACAAAATAAAAAGAAGTAGCTCAAAATGTCAAACCATTCTATTGTTATTGTTTTTTGAAATCCCAGCGTCCTTATTTGTAAACCCGATATATGAGCGACACGTGAGTAATACTACCTAAGGCAATTAATGGAACTATTATCGAAATAGTGAATGTAGGATTTCAAAATTTTGATTGCAATTATGGATTTTCTCATTTAAATGGTTCGAAGAGACTTCGATATTGTTCATTGACACTTATATTGACATTTCTGTAAGTTCTACAAAAACACTCCCCACAAAAATTGTCGCATCACCCTACTTTTACGACAATACTATATAAACTTTTAGGTTAGTCAAGACTTGCTTGGTAACTTTCAGAAGTGTAAAATAAGAAGATATCATTCAAAAGAGATGAGATTATGATGGAAAATATCAACAATTTTCGAGTTAATGAAAAATTAAAAAATTGAACCTTCTTCAAACATTCGCGAAGAGAACAATCAACCAGCATCGAATGGTTACTAATCATTTTCAAAATCGAGTATTTCCTCCCCGGGCCCTAACTACTGCCAGTACATGTCTCGGAAGCCCCTCAAACAGATTTTGGATGTACTCTTGAGTCACTGAGTTCCAAATTTCAGGAAGCAGATTTTCCAGTTGTTGGATTGCACTACAAGGCATCCTACGTTGATGAATTTGCCACCCCATGTTGTCCGTAACATATTCTTTGGGATTCAAGTCGGGACTTCTGGCTGGTCATCTTAAAATATCAATTTCGGCATTTTGCAGAAATTCTGCAACTAATCTAGCTGCATGAGGTCGAGCATTATCATGCATATAAATGAAGTTTTTGCCAATCAAATGGGCCAAAGGGTACAACATGGGGTTCAAGAATATCTGCGATGTATCTAGCCGCTGTCACGTTACCATTATTCACTGGGAGTAACTCAGTTCGACCATGGAAGAAAATGCCTTCCAACACCATTACTGAGCCCCTCCGAAGTTTTCGGTTTGCCGGATATTGCATTGCTGATACCGTTCCCCAGGTCGTCTGTATACAGGCATGCGTCTATCATTTGATACTAGACAGAACCTGGACTCGTCGGAAAAGAGAACATTCGACCATTCTGAAATATCCCAATTTGCATGTTCCTCCGCAAACTGAAGTCTTGCAACTCGATGCTCTCTGGTGAGACGCGAGCCGGGAGAAGCCACCCTTGGTCTGATATCGTCTTCTCTAAGCCTGTTCCTAACAGTTTGCAATGAAATATGCACATTTCTGGAAAGTGCAAGTTAATTCTATAGCATTCTAGCCGTACTATGCCGAACTATTAGTGCAGTTAAACGAAGCCAACGATCATCAACTGGTGTTGTTATCCGATTTCTTCCCTGTCTGGCCCTTCTCCCATATTCCCCTGTTTCGTGGTACCAATTAATTGCTCTTGAAATAGTGCTTCGGTTAACATTCAATAAGTTAGCCAGGTAACGTTGGCTACGCCCCTCCTCTAGAAGTGTTACAATTCTTACCACATGATCACTCAAATAGCGTACAGGACGTCCAGCAGCCATTACAATAAATTCAAAGATTCGAAAATCAACAAGAATTAATTTAGCGTGAAAACTGAAGAGAAATTGAATACTGATAGTCAAATAAACTCATTCTTGTTTCAGACGCGTTTGAGATCATATGGAAACAGATGTTACTACATAGATAAGATTTTTTTCCCCTCATGTGTCCAAAAACATATGTTAGGAAAGAAAAAAGGCTCTCACATCATCGCATGCTCCTTCGGTCAGAGAGGATGAATATTTTTTTCCTTTCGTTTTCATATTGACCAAGGGTAGCTTTATTGATGAATTGAAATAGATTATCCTTATTTTATACAGGAGTGACTCAATACAATTATTGAATATTGTAATTTTAAAAATATTATATCTTGATTTTTTCAAATGGGACATCCTGTATTTTATTATTCATGGCAACGTATGAAATATTGTGCCATAATTTTGCAGAAGTAAATAAACTGAAATAATAAAATCAGAGGTTGCGAGAGGAGAGTTCATTAGTACATATCATTATACTTGGAGAAATGGAGATATTTTAAGGTAGTCGTGTATGGAATACGTACTAGATTGGTTTCTGGTGAGGTGATCTACAAGGTGTTGAACTATTTCAATAAGTGTTCGAAACGTTGCACATTTCTTTGTAGACACAATTCAATTTTTCTGAGGAAAGACCGTTGAAGTCTCAACAACATTTGCGGATTATTTGACTGAAAGGCGTCGACTTATCTCTGTCTCATATCCAACTGTGTTGTAGAAGGAATCTGGTAAACGAGGCCGTAATATAACCCCACAAGAAAAAATTCAGGATTGTAAGGTCCGGGGACCTAGCTGGCCATCTAACAGGACCACCACGTCTTATCCATTTGTTTGGAAATACATGAGTCAAATGCTCCCTAACCTAATGTGAGTAACGTGCCGGTGCTCCATCCTGTCGAAACCACAAATCTTGTCTTATATGATCTGGTACATCGGCACGTACCATTGGTAGATGATTTCGCAGAAAATCTGAATACAATTCACTTTTGAAGTGCCCGTGCGGCCCAATTTGATATCCATCTACTATAGCGGCCCATACATTCAAGGACCAACGATGCTAGTGATCTATTTGTCTCATGAGGTGTGGATTTTCCGTGGCGTATTAATTAAAGTTGTGCCTGTTAACAAGCCCATTCTTGTGGAAAGTTGCCTCGTCCGAGAAAAGAACTCTGCTAAACGTATTTGGATTTTCCGCTACTTTGTCACTTGCCCCATTCCAAAAATTGATTCAATTTTCATAGTCTTGATTGTTCAGTTCGTGTTGCAGCTGTACATGATATGCATGATATTTATTCACTTTCAAGATTCTCGTGACGGAATTTTGACTTATATCTGTTAACTGAGAAATCGCTCTTTGGCTTTTATATGGGTCCTCTGTCACTGTCAACAAAACTGATAACTGGTTGTCTTCAGCTGTAGCAGTGTTCGAGTTTTCATGTTTTTGTAAGCGATATTACCCGTTTCAATAAATCTAATTGAAAGTTTTTCAGAGCATCTTGCATCAGGATACCTCTTATCAGGAAACCTTTGTGCAGAAATCCTACTAGCCAACAAAAAATTTCTATCACACTCGCCTAGAATATAAATCATATCAATCATTTTTTATTTGGAGAACTTCATGGCAGTCAATTGAGAAAATTGGGTTCAAACCTCACTTTAACAATGTTTAATAACGAAACACCGTTCACCATGTAAAATGCTGAATATGATATGTCTGGACACCTGACAAAAGGCACAAATAAAGAAAAAATGTCAACACATACCTCGATTTACGTTTTAATCATCTTGATTTTATTATTCGTAAAAAGAATTATCTTGTTTAGGTTTCATTTTTCACTACTTGAATCATTACAGAAAAAAAAATTCTGTACAAATAATGATGCATGTTAATGAGTTTGATACATTTTGTAGAATTTTCATCAAAATTTTACAAATATTCGAATATTTCGAAAATGATCGAAGATTAAGATAAGGCTACTTTTGCAAAAATATGGCACAATATTTTATGCCTTGAAATTGATAATAAAACACGGGGTGTTCCATTTGAAAAAATCAAGATATGATATCTTCAAAATTACAATATTCTATAATTTTTTGAGTCACTCCTGTATAAAATGAGGATAATCTATTTCAATCCATCAATAAAGCTATCATCCTTAGGCAATAAGAAAACGTAAGTAAAAGAGTATTCATCTCCACTGGCCGAAGGAGCATGCAATGATGTGACAGCCTATTTTGAATTTTTACGGAAGAAAAATATTGTGAACGAAACTACTCACCAAAAAATCTTATTACTTGAAGACATTATAGCAGAGTTTAGGCAGCTATTGACTCTCGAACAAAGAAGTAGATTCTTACTTTCTAAATACAATACCGTTCGAACAAAAATGAAATCTTCAAGAGTGTACCAGCTACAGAGCACCGCGCCATTGGTGAATCACCCAGTATAACTGAATTATTCAACAAAAAACGGAAAATCAAAGCAATGGAATTGATGTATCCAAAACCTAAAGGTGAACATACATATAGTAGATAAACATAAGTTGGCAAATTTAGCCATAATATAAAGCAATCACATCTCACTTCAAACCAATAATAATCTTCCCAAACACATTGAAAATAATGAAAGTAAAATAGATAATGGGAAAGAAATCGGGTGTAATGAACTTAACTGCGGTAGTTATTAAGCATTTACGGATTGACTTGAAAATCGGGCTGCTTGACTTGACTTGAAATCAAGTCAAGCCCAAGTCAAGCTATTGTTTTCAGAATTTAAATCAAGTCAAGCTTTTTTGTACAAAAGGTTGAAAATTCAAGCTTCTTGAATTGCGAAAGTAAAAAGTTTCAATCATAATGAAATTGCAATAAAACTTCCTCTTATATTCAATAACAGCTGAATACTGAATTGGGAAATATTTAAATGAAATTTAACGCAATAATCTGAGAAGAATTCATAAAGTTTTGAAAGCAACACAAGTACAGTTCAAAATGAAAGAAAACCCTTGTTCTATCTTTTTATTGATGCTGTTGCCACTCAGCCAACCCGAAATGCTCCCAGAAGTGCTAACAGCAGAGGTTAGCTATTCCTGCTCTGCTCAATCTCCACAGAGCATCTTTGGACATGCTGTTTCTTCAGCGACATAGTTCCACAGTTCTTCATTTTGAAGTTTGATGCTTTTGACTCGCTTAGATTCCATTTTCCCACTTTATCTTTTACTTTTCGCGTCTTGTATAATAAAGCGATCCGTCTCTCTCATAGATTTTTTAATAAACTCATTCTCCGAAAAGGTTCTTCTGAATACCGCCAAATGTACCAGGTGGGCTGCAAAATTCGAAAGCTTATATACAGATGACGTTACTAAGGTCGAATGCACATGATTTTCAGTTAGTATGCTTAACTACAAACGAGCAGAAATTTTCCATCTGTCTGATCGTTGGTTCGCGAGATATAGCATCGAAAGTCAATCAACTTTTGCTATTGTTGGAAAAATGGATGAAACAATTTCGTGTGTGGATTAAACATTACCTTTTGATGCATGAAATACAGTTTATATTATTCGGTTTCTGCGCCAGGCAAATCAACGGGGAAAAGTGGTTTGCAAAGTTTAAACGAAGTGATATGAGCATCCAAGACGATGAAGGCAGTAGACCCCCGAGAGAGGCTGTCATCGATGAAAAAATCGAAACAGTACAGAAAATTGTTTTCAATAATCTAAAAATGTTAATGATCGAGATATCTGAGACCTTGAAGATATCCAAGAAACGTGTTGTTCTCATTTTAAAAGAATGTTTGGACATGCGAAAGCTGTGTGCGAAATGAGTGCGCGCTTATTGACTCTTGATCAAAAACCACAACGAGTTGATAATTCTAAGCACTTTTTTAAGATAATTAACCTGAATAAAGCCAAGTTTTCTTGTCCTCCAGAAAGCAATCGACAGTCGGCCGAGTGGACCGAACTAGGTGAACTGTCAGCTGGCAAGGTTATGGCATCTGTTTTCAGGGATGCGTAGGGTATTATATTTATCGATTACCTTAAAACGGGCAAGACGATAAATAGCGACTACTGCATTGAGTTATTGGATCAATTGAAAAACCGAATCACGAAGAAACGATCCCATTTGAGGAAAAAGAATGTGCGGTTTCATCAAGATAATGCACCTTGCCACAAATCAATGAAAACAATGGCAAAATTATACGAATTAGGCTTCGACCTAGTTCCCCATCCACCTTATTCACCAGCGACTTTTTTCTGTTTTCAGTTTCGCTGGAGAAAAATTTGAGACTAATGAACAGGAAGTTAAAGAGAAATCTTATTATGAAAATTGCATCGAAAGAATTATTGATCGCTGTATTTTCCTCGAAGGTGACTATATTAAATGAAAAAATTCAATTTTACCAAAAAATGTGTTGTACCATGTTAGCCCACGCACTTTTCAGCCCACCTGTTAGATAACCTTGATCGATAGATTATCAAACTCACACTTCTGGCCGCTAGGTGACGACACTTCATAAATTTCTTGTAGTTTAATTTATATTTCTTCAGGAAATATTGAGTTTTTAATAAATGATATGGAAAACCTCTGCAAAAATCCTTTTATTTGAATTCATTATTCATCATATAGAAATCTATTGTACCTTGTAGGCGACATCAATATTTTGTCATTTGAAATCACTGCTGGTTGATTCCTTTCCTTCTTCCTTTAAATCAGCGGTGCTCAAGCGGTCGATCGCGAGTGCTTTTTGATTAGATCTCGAAAGGACAAACATTTTTAATAAGTAAGTAACTAAACTACAAAAATTTATTACGTAATGAAATTATACTCTGCTAGCGGCAAAAGGCGGCTTTATCAAAGGAACGCGCGGTACTTGCCAAAGAAAAGCCGCGTTTTTTATTCTTGCCGCTTTTCTCGAAATTTCGGGCGGCGCGTTTGATGGGAACATTCGAGACTTTCGTTCACGCCGATATCAATGTTGCGCCTGCAAGAATTGGAGTCAATCTGAATTGTAACTTGAAGGCAATACTACGTCGATAAAAAGTTTATTATTAAATGGTACACATTTAGAGCAGCGAAGAAATTTAAAACGTATCATTTTAATAACGATTGGGAGGAAGAATTTTTCTTTTGTATGGTGACGGATAAGTGCATTTGTCTTATTTGTCGTGCGTCAGAATTTATTATATAATAAAATAACACTCTGCTAGCGGCAAAAGGCGGTTTTATCAAAGGACCACGCGGTACTTGTCACAGAAAAGCCGCGTTTTCTATTCTTGCCGCTTTTCTAGAAGTTTTGGGCGGCGCGTTTGACCGGAACATTCGAGACTTTCGTTCACGCCGATATAAATGTTGCACCTGCAGGAATTGGAGTCATTTTGAATTGTGACTTGAAGGCAATACTACGTCGATACAAAGTTTATTATTAAATAGTACAAAATGAGTGCAGCGACGAAATCTGAAACGTATCATTTTGATAATGATTGAGAGGAAGCATTTTTGTTTTGTATGGTGAAGGATAAGTGCATTTGTCTTATTCGTCGTGCGTCAGTTGCAATAACTAAGTGATAACTTAGAGAGGCATCATAAAACGGTTCATAAAAACTATGAAAAGGATTTTACGCCTCGAATTAAGAAAACGAAAATTACGTGATTTGATATCTTGTTTGAAAAAAGAACAAACCATGTTCACAAGACTAGCCAAACAATCCAAAGCTGCTACGATCGCGTCATTTGAAATATCTCATATGAAGGCGAACCACAAGAAATCATTCGAAGATGGATCGGTTATGAAGGAAGCATTTATTGAAGCGGGTGAGACTTTATTTGAAGATTTTAAAAATAAAACAGAAATCATGTCTGCTATTAGAGAACTTCAGTTATCTCGTCCGACTGTCACAAGGCGTATTGAAGATATGAATAAGAACATGGCAGATAAACTACAACATGATACCATGAAATGTATATACTTTTCTTCACAGTCCGCGAATCCACCGATATGACAGACACTGACCAGCTGTGTATTTTTATTCCGATGGTATTCAATGACATGTTGGCTATGAAAGAATTTTTAACAATCATTCCTCTGAAGGGGAAGACACGTGGCGTAGATACATATGATGTTTTCTTTAATTTTTTGAAATACTACAAGCTTGCAATATATAAATTAGAGTGCATTACAACCGATGGTGCACTAGCAATGACTGGAAACAAAAACAGTTTTGTGGCATTGTGTCGAGCAAATGAAGATTTCCTTCAATTTTTTCCATTCCATTGCATTATACATCAACAAGTTTTATGTTAGAAAGTTTCAAATACGGAGGAAATTATGGGCATTGCAACAAAAATTGTAAATTCCATCTGTGGATGTAGCTTGCAACAGCGGCTCCTTAAGTTGCAGTTGGAAGATAGGGTAACAGCTGGACACACTGATTTAGTTCTTCACTCAGACGTCAGGTGGTTGAGTCGCGGAAAATTCCTAGAAAGGTTTCAGAAATTATTTCCCGAAATAACAGCTTTTCTAGACGAAAGAGGTGATGACACTCAGATGTTGAAAAACGAAAAATGGCTGACTGATTTGGCATTTTTGACTGACATCACAATGCACTTAAACACCATTAACTTGGAGCTTCAAGGTAAAGGAAAAACTATTATTGAGATGATTAGTGCAGTGAACGCATTAAAAAGTAAATTGCAACTTATGATAAATCAACTGAAAAGAAAGGATCAGAAACTTTTTCCGTCTTTAATAGCAAGGATTCCTCAGTTGAATTATGATACGTATGAGGCTGAATCATCAAATACTTCGTGACAATTCGAAAAGCGTTTTCATGATTACAGTAAATTGGCAAATATAGCATCATTTATGAGTTATCCTTTTCCAGGTGAAATCATTGAGGAATTAGCTTCTGAAAAAGCAAGTCAGTTCAATATGAACTGATATTCTGTCGAAAACGAGTTGGTGCAGATTATATCAGATAAACATCTCAAAGCTACAGCATCTGATGAAAATTTCTGGTGTTTTATATCTGAAGATAAATATCCGAATCTGAGGCAAATCGGCCTTCAACTGACGGCAATGTTTTGGTCAACTCACTTTTGCGAGTGTGCATTTTCTGAAATGAAGATAATTCAGTGAAAATGTCGCAACCGACTAACTGACGACCATATATCATCATGGTAGCGATTAGAACTCACCCACACGTACCATCTTATGAAAATTACGCTGAGGACCTGCAGCGCCACGCCTCAACATCCAAAGTCACTCCTTAGTTAAGTTTAACACCATATGTAACTCTTTTGTTTTGTAACAAGAAATTTACTCGCAATTTTGAATAACTATGAGTGTTTTCATTTATATTATAGAGAAGAACCTAACTAAACCTAACCCAAACCTTGATTAAAATAATGCAGATTGTACGGAAAGCTGATATCTATATATGCTACGGTACACCCTACCTTGATAGGTAAGTAGGTAGGTAGGTAGGGTGTATCGTGTATGTACGACAGCCCGAGTCGATCGTAAGTAGTCTAAAAATATTGAGGTAGATCGCCAGCAGTTCACCCCTGCTTTAAATTTATCAAATTCCTTCGCGGAGTTTTCATATCTTCTTTTTGCGCTGCGGAACGAATTGACAAGATCGAACGTACTAAGTATTTAAATCCCTTCTAACAGCAGCCAATTAAAAAATTCTGTATGACAAGAGATATTACCTTCTTCTATTGCACCTGCATGGGTACGGTAACAAGCGATTAGAAAGTGAACTGAACGTTATGGTCTTATAGTTCGCATACGACGGGTTGGCGATCACAGGTCTATCCAAGTGATGATCCTGGCTCCTTCGCCATTTTGCACGATACTGAATAAGCTGTTTCTAAATGAAGTTGTGTGGTTCTTTTCGATCCTTCGTCAACACGATTTCATGCAGGAATCCTTTTTTCTCCAAAATAGAACTAAAACTTATGAAGACCGATCACTTACGATTTTGAACGGAAACAGATTACGAAAATAACTTCTTCATAAAAGTGCACTTCTGGAGATTTATTAGAATCGTAATGTCCATATCAATTGTTGATTAGTGTATGGAAATTTCGAAAATATTGTTAATGAATAATTAGAATTCCTATCCTCAAAGAAACAATGCGGCTCAACAATTGATTGTTTCGAAATGAAAACCGCAAAACAGAGTTTCAAATAAGAATTGCAACACCGGGCCTGGTTTATGGGATTATATACGATAAGTTACCAGAAGTAAAGTCAACGAAGTCAAAAGGAATAAAGAGAACAGGGCAAGTGTCTGCTTCAATGATCAATCACAGAGCTACAAGAGTCGAGCATGTAAATGCCCTGTATGCCGATTCGACCGAGTAATCTAGTATCGAAGAGAATTTTCGAACGTACTTACATCATATCTCAAGCGTCAGGTGAAAAATCTGGCGTGTAGTGTTTTCCTAAGATAATATCAAGAGCAGGATTATAAAACTCGCATCAGACAGCGTCATATATACTCATTTGAAGTAAGGCAATCGGATTCTTCTTCCTATACATCTTCTGCATGAATACGAGGAGACTTGAAATTTATTCTGGAAAACGAAATTTGATTCAATTCCGCCACAGACATTGAGCGTTAGATTTTTCTTCAATTAAGTTATTTTATTACCTTCATAAGGTCTTTACTTGTACAAACGTTGATGTGCTTTGGGTCAGATCTGACCCAAGTAGTAAAATTATACTGAAAAATGAACAAAGTATAAAGATAAATTCTTTAATGAATTTTTTTGACATATATATTTATTTCTACAGAATTACTATTTATTTTCGTAAAAATAAAAATTTTATATCTCTAATATAACTCATAACGGTATACCTACCGTCAATGAAAGTGATACAAATAACATCGAAGCCATGGAAACGAATATCAACATAGAGCGTCCCCCTGAGACGAACCAGCAAAACGAATTTATGTATTTAGCACGATAAGAACTCAACAGAGCAATAACTGAACTCAGTGGTAGTGACCCAACTAAACGACCTAAACTGCCCACTCAAGACGAACAAGAACACCAATATCATCCTAGCAAGCATAAACTAAGTGTTTGAAGAATATACTGACCAGAACTCCTTGGAGAAAATTCACACTTTGATTTACTGTGGAGCGGTAGCGGTTCTTCGACTACACAAACAACAAGTCTCCTCAAGTCTGATTCGATCTGAGCCAAAAAGCGTCAGAAAACCACCCTGGCAAAAGCGACTGGAGAAGGATATTGACAATGATAGAGCTGAGATCGGTCGTCTCACAGAATTCCTAAGAAACAAAAAGCCCTCAACGCGCTTGAAATCCCATATACGCAAAATTCATAGGAAAATTGGTACGAACACAAAACACCCTGATCACAAACAACATATCGACGTGTATATGGACACTTTGAAGCAGAAACTCCAAGCAAAAGCAAAGAGGCTCTCAAGATACATTAAGTGTACTGAAAGGAAACATCAAAACCAAAGGTTCCTCCAAAGCGCGGCCAATTTTCATAAGGGAAATAACAAAACTGCGACCAACAATAACAGAGAAGTACCTGACGCACAGTGCTTGACCGATTATTGGTCATCAGTGAAAGAATTTTCATTGTTGATTGAAAACTGTAGAAGATTCAGAGTGAGCCACTGAAAGATAGAGAAGACTATCGCCCCAAGACCATTGGAGTATTAGCAACTCTCCTCTATTTTTCAGTAGCTCACTCTGTATCTTCAGTTTTCAATCAAAAATGAAAATTCGTTCACAGGGATGCAGACAAAGATAATACCTTTCTTTCGAGGTATCACTCGACCCATCTACCCTCTTACAATTTTTCAAGGGTGGTCACCCCTGCTCTAGGGGCTTATGTTCGAGATGAGAATGGTACTTGATGATGACTGCCATTGATCAGCATGGGTCTCTTCCATTTTACTTCACTGAAACTTGAATAGTCTCAGGGTAATAGTCTTTCCTATCTTTTCAGTTGCTTTAACAGTTTTCAATTGTAAATGAAAATTCGTTCAAGGCGACGTAGACAAAGATACCACCTTTCTTTTGAGCTGTCACTCGACCCATCTTTCCTATTCAAGATGTTCAAGGATTGCAACCCCCACTTAGGGGGTTTATATTTCAGGCAAGTTTTGTTCAGAAATGAATATCTTGGTAGATATAGCCTCTGTTTAGTTTTCGTTGAACCACCCTGTATAATAAAGAATAGATTCAAATGAAATGATGTTTTCGAAGATTTTTCGTATCATTCGTTGAAAACTCAGATTTCATTGTGAAAATATACAGAAAACTGAAAGAAATTTATGTGGTGTTGTCGCCAAGTGGCCAGAAGTGTAAGTGTAATATTCTATCATTTAAGGAGAACCCAGAGTTTTGGGGATTTCAGGGACTTCCCCAAAACTTGTATAAGAAGAGAAATGATTTCCACTCTTACTCCGTTTCTTGTGAATATACTGTGACTGTTATACCATTATCATTAAACCAGTACAGCAGATCGCTTTAAAAGAAAAAACTAGAAAGCTAAAATACATGTTTAGTGTTGAAAATATTCGGCTCTCATAGAGAGGCAGTTAACTATTACCAAGCCAAGAAATTGGGTTGATTGTTAGTTGATAATAAAGATGAAACAAAATTACTAGATAAAGGCGGAGTATATAAAATACACTTTAGTGTATGTGAGACATTCTACATAGGCCAGACCGGAAGATGCATCAGTTGAAGAATATGAAAGATCTATTCTCCAAAATAAAAATTCTATAAATTTTTCGGACCACTGCATGAACGAAAATCATTTCATAGATTTCGAGAATATCCAACTCATGAATCCAGGTAATAATGGAAAAATGATGGACATCTTGGAGATTATTGAAATTACCTCCTCTCATAGGAAAAACCAGCCAATTTGCAACGACCAACTAGACTTCAATTTACCTTCTGTTGTGAATGCCGTTATACATAAGTGGAATCACTCATTTTGAATTTAGTATTTTAATACTCTTGATAATAAGGCTAACAACCCGAAACATATGTTGAGTATTTAATAAATATTTGTGAAACTTTTGTCAAGTGAGAAAGCAATAATTTATTCCAAAGGATTTTAACATTATCAAGTCAGTTGTTCCAAATTTATGAAGTTAATATGACAATTTAGGAGCATTGACAGTGGTATTATTCAAGTGTCATATCTGTTGATGCTGGAGAAAACCCAGTTCATTTAAACCATATTTGTTCTTTTCAATAGAAAATAATCATTCCCTCAATAAATAACATAATTGGATTTCGATATTGAAAATTTGGGATAATGAAATGCCCAGAATACTAAAAACTTTTCAATTCTACTTTCAATACAGATTTAAATACACCAGAATCGTGCTGATGTGATTAGAGATAGCAAATCCTGAATTCAATTTTAATGATTGGAATAGTAGATTTTAATTAAACTCTAAAACGCTGGTGCTGTTATAATATTCTAGATATTGTAGGTTATATACAACTTTTATATATTTTAATGAAGGTGGTACTGAAAATACAAATGGCGGTTTAATTATCGTGAATATTTCACAACAATACACGAGAGTTTAAGAGGACTTAGTGAATAACTGTACGACGACCATGATTTGACAAGCATATGAAGTTCACTATTTATATAAAACATGTATTACTGAAGAATTTTCCACCTTAATCCCGAGTTTTCATAAACACATGTCCATTATCTAAGGATTTTTGAAATAATTTCAATTCAGATTCGATAATTCGGAGAAAATTGAAGGAAATGAAATTATAAAGTTTCCTCATTCAAGGAATTGTAGAATTTTTAGTTCTGATACCAGTTAAATTGAATAAAAAGGAGATGAAATGAACACGACACGATCGATGTCGACTGTCAAGTCATTTTAAAGTGGTCAACAACAGGGAACGAACCTACTTATATAGATACTAGCCTAATTATCAATTTAGTAGTGGAGATGTATTGATTTCCAGCTGGCTATAAAGAGTGATTTCACTTCGGTTTTCACAAAGTTGATTTCCAAACATTCCAACAGATTCATTTTCTGTCCTTTGTCGCAATTATGAAGAACTTTGATTTTATCTAATGCAGGGGTGCTCAAACGGTCGGTGTGCTTTTTGAGTAGATCTCGAGAAGAAAAAAAATTTCAATAAGTAGGTAACTAAACTACGATATTTTGTTAGCTAATAAAATAACATTCTGCTAGGGGTGAAATGCGACTTTATCAGAGCAACGCGCGGTACTTGTCGAAGAAAAGCCGCGTTTATATTCTTGCCGTTTTCTAGAAATTTCAGCGGCGTGTTTGACGGGAACATTCTAGACTTTCGTTCACGGAGATATAAATGTTGCGCCTGCAGAAATTGGAGTCATTCTGAATTGTAACTTGAAGGCAATACTACATCGATACAAAGTTTATTATTAAGTAGTACTAAATTAGTGCAGCGAAGAAATCTAAAACGTATCATTTGAATAACGATAGGAAGGAAGAATTTTTCCTTTGTATGGTGAAGGATAAGTTCATTTGTCTTATTTGTCGTGCGTCAGTTACACTACCAAAGCGTGGTAACTTAGACCTCATAAAAACTATGAAAAGGATTTTCTGCCACAAAGTGAACTAAGAAAACGAAAATTACGTGATTTGATATCTTGTTTAAAAAAGGAACAAATCATGTTCACAACACCAGTCAAACAATCAAAAGCTGCTACGATCGCGTCATTTGAAATATCTTATATATTGGCAAAACACAAGAAACCATTCGAAGATGGATCGGTTGTGAAGAAAGGATTGGTTGAAGCGGGTGAGACTTCAGTTGGAGATTTTAAAAATAGAACAGATATCATTTCTTCTATTAGAGAACTTCAGTTATCTCGTCCGACTGTCACAAGGCGTATTGAAGTCATGAGTCAGGACATGGCAGATAAACTAAAACATGATATCATGAAATGTACATACTTTTCTTTATAGTTCGACGAATCGACCGATAGAACAGACGCTGCCTAGCTGTGTATTTTTATTCGGTCGGTATTCAATGACATGTTGGCTGAGGAAGAATTTTTGACAATCATTCCTCTGAAGGCGAAGACCCATAGCGAAGATAAATATGACGTTTTCTTAAATTTTGTGAGAACAACAAGCTAGCAATATATGAATTATTGTGCATTACAATCTTCGGAGCTTGCAACGGCGGCTCTTCAAGTTGCAGTAGGAATATAGGAAGTTAGTTGAACACACTGGTTTAGTTCTTCACACGGACGTCAGGTGGTTGAGTCGCGGGAAATTCTCAGAAAAGTTTCAAGAATTATTGCTCGAAATAACAGCTTTTCTAGACGAAAGAGGTGATGACACGCAGATTTTGAAAAACGAAAAATGGCGACTGATTTGGCATTTTTGACTGACATCACAATGCACTTAAAAACCATTAAATTGCAGCTTCAAGGTAAAGGAAAAAACTTTAATTGAGATGATTAGCGCAATTAACGCATTCAAAGGTAAATTGCAACTTATGATAGATCAACTGAAAAGAAAGGATCTGAAACATTTTCCGTCTTTGAAAGCAAGGATTCCTCAGTTGAATTATGATACGTTTGAGGCTGAATTATCAAATATTATGGGACAATTCGTAATACATTTTTATGATTGCAGTAAACTGGCAAATATAGCATCATTTATGATTTAGCCTTTTGCATGTAAAAACAGTGAAGAATTAGCTACTGAAATAGCAAATCAGTTCAATATGAACTCATGTTCTGTTGAAAATGAGTTGGTGCAGATTATATCAGAAGTACATCTCAAAGCTACAGCATCGATACAAATTTCAGGTGTTTTATATCTGAAGATAATTATCCGAATCTAAGTCGAATCGCCCATCAACTGATGGCAAGGTTTGGGTTAACTTACTTGTGCGAGTCTGCATTTTCTAAAATGAAGATAATTAATTCAAAATATCGCAATCAACTAATTCGCGGTGAGAATTGCAGTCGATTCCGGAAAAAATATTTGGAAAAATGGTTTGATGATGGATTATTCGTTGACGTAAATATATTATTTCGGAAGTAGCCTACTTTGGAGGCGATACAATAAATTTAGTTGGAAAATAAATATTTTGTGTTTCATTAACTAATTCCTAGTACTTTTCTGATAGAATTAATTAATGAAAATGTATTCCATTAATCCATCCATAGCAACAATATGATATCTCGAACATAATTATAATTTTTTTTTGCTACAGATACCACCACCAGTTCCAAGAAGAGCACCAGCAGTTCCAAAAAGAACACATATCACTTCAACCACAAGCACATCAGAAACGATATCAACCAAACGAATAACAAGTCAACCTCCCCCGATACCTCCTGTTTCAAAAAATCGGGTTCTCCCCCCAATCCCTCCTGTAGAAAACAAACCTCGTCCTCCAATACGAAACCAGACAAGTTCGGATGGTACGAACGTGACAAATATCAAAAAAACTTATGAGTTCACAAATGCATCTCCCAAAAGAATTCAAGGATGTCAAAATAATTTTGATTACAGCATAATTCCACACAATAGCCCCTCAAAAATTTTGAATTCCCACGGTCCACCTCCAGTTACTCCAAAGCAGATAAAATCAAATATAGCACCTTCGACACAAAATGGAATATCTACAAAGGTTTCATATAGGCAAGATTCAGGAATATCAAGTGATAGTTTCAGTCAAACTTCCTCGCCTAGTTATACTACTAAGACAATGGAGACCCCGCTCTTACCTCCAAAAACTCCAATTAAAAACCAGAATAGTCTATTGGCTAAAGCTCTGGCTGCACAAGCACAAGAAGATGCCAATGCGAACAACACAATTATCAAGAGCGCTTCTACGCCAGCTAGTTTACAAACGATTGTGAAGTTTCACAATGGGTCAAATATGTCGCTCCATCACAGGGTATGATTCAAAAATATATTACATTGCATAATTTAATTCAAAACAGTAAAATAAATCATTGAGGTTATTATTCGTCAGAAAGAAATCTGCTACTGTCGAAGAAGCTAGTTGATGGGCTATGTTGTCTTATGAGACTAGCTGAGAAAACTTCCTGCATATTCATAATGAATTGATTCAAAGAGACTAATGCATCATCAACTCAAATACTAAGAATATGGAAAAATTTTACTATCAAATAACTCTTTTTGTTAATTTTTCACTTATGTTTTAAATAACTGGTTCAGGTTTCAAGGAATTGCGTTCAACCAGTTTCATTTCCAAAACGATTCTTGTTTCAGAGAACTCACTAAATCGATTAGATTAAAATCGCGATATCTACAGGCCATTCTGACACAATGTTAATTTGTTCTTACAGAAAATACTGCGCTGGCAATATTTGAGCATGACATATTGACCGATTCTAGATCATTCTTATGATAATCGGTTGTCGATAGGAATCAATCGTGCAAAATAGGCTCTCTATTATGGCCAAGCAAAATTACAGTCCATGCTGATTTGTATCTCTACATATCGAGCTATACGGTTAATTGCCATCCTTTGCCAACCCAATTGCTTTTCTTGTTCACTTCTAGTTTAACCATAAAGATTGCAAGGGTAAAGCACCTCGCCAATTTTTTATTTTCCAGTATATTATTAATTGAAGAAATGATTTTTAAGTAAAATTTTCTTGTATTTTTGAGAATGTGTTCAGTTTTCAAGTTGGTTTCATTATTTAAGAACGACAATTCAAGTCGCCAAATTTGAATTCTGAAATTCCTCTATAGGCAACACGTTAAAATTGGTGTGAAAAACAGTGATACTGTGTGATAGCTTACTGGATACTGAATGCTGTCTACCAAAATGTGGCAGAAACATATATATTTCTTTATTCTTAACTCTTGGAAGGAGGCGATTTCCTCATACCACAGGTATGGCCACCTAAGATGATAAAAATTGTATATTCACTCGCTTCTTGAAATGGGCCCAATTGTAAGTTATCAGAAATACCACAGCACACAAGGCCTGTGAACAAAATAAATTTTATACAGAGAGGTACGTGGCGAATCATCAGTCCTTTGATGAGAGTTTTTCGTGACCTTAGTTTTTCTTTGGAACTGGATACTTTCTGGAACCAAGTCCTTCAGTTCTTCAGAGCATTCACCATGTGGAAAAGAGAAACATCAGCAACTTGCCGCCTTTTAGCTAGGAGAGGGAGATCACTTGCGATCACCGGATGGTCGACGAAACGCACTGCTCTCTTCTGGACACTATCCAATAGATGTAATGAATGTTTAGAAGATCAACTACCACCCGAACCGATCTACTGCAGGGAAAGCTTCAAATGTAACCACGCAATTATTCGGAAAGTACATATGCTATTAATTTATTCATCAAGGCTGAGTACCAAACCGTGTGGAAGACCTTTGATATAAAACCTTAGAGCAATAGCTCTTGATTCGCCATGCTTTCCGATTGTTGATATCCACAAATGCGTAACGTATGCAAGGAGGTCACCAGTTGTCGTTCATTGCTCATACTCTGTAACTCGAGATATTCTATCGTATCAATCTTTCCATGGCTTTCAAAATATCGTACAACAATGCGATTGGATGATAATTTTGGGGTAGGCATGTCTACCCTTTCTTTGGAATCGTTAGTACTCTCGCAACTTTTCAACACCCCGAAAACGTACAAAATCTGCACCAGAGGATTAGGACAGGTGATAACCAGTCTGATCTAGCGCCCCTGCTTTCTGACAGTCAAGTTGTTGAATAACGCGACCACTGTACACTCTGAATTTCATTTACTACATATTCAATTGAATGTGGAATACTTGATGGCACTGGGTTTGATGTTTCGTATACCGAATTTTGTGAAAATATTTATGCAAAGAGATCCGCCTTTGCGTTAGATTATAATACGTTAAAACCATCATATGAGCTCTATTTTTAACTGTGACAGCTTTTTGACAGTTTTCAGTGAACCGAGGCATTCGGTTGGAGGTTTTTTACTCGGGGTGTTTAATATGGAGACATCTTCGACTGAACACGAACACTTCATTTGTTGAATTATTCTTTTAGTTCTTATAATCTCTGTTCTTGAAGGTTTTCGACAGTTTTTACTGTACCAAGGCTTATGAGCAAATATTTTTTTTGTGACTCTGAAAAGCAGACGTCGTTAAACGGAAAAGATGAGAAAAACTCGGGCAGCTCGTCCTTGCTGCCATATCTTCGTGGAAGGGGTTGGATGTTTATTGCGTGACTGTACGATGTTACCAGTAGCAGAAGGGATGTTGTGGTCGAAGTAGCCTCAGGGTGCTGAGACCTGTACACGGAAATCATCAGGATTTGAAACAAGAAATAGATCGAGAGGATTGGAAAAATTGATTATACAGGATATCCCAAGTTGAGTGGTCTATTAGACGTTTATAGAGAACTTATGCTATCGCTCTAAAATCTTGGTAGTTGATTCAGATGGTCCGAAACTTTATTGCTGAACTATTTTCACCTCAATGTCACTTCTGGTTATACCGAAAGTGCATACCAACTTAGTTATTTAATATAGAACACTTTGTATATTGATGGCTGGTTCGATAACACCTGTTATTCCCATTACAAAAACACCTAACACATAAGTCTAGCTCGTTTCGTTCATGAAATATCCTAGTTTTAATTGAAAATTACTTGACACCTCGGGAACTATGTTTTTTTCGAATTGTAACCCATATGTTCTTTCAATTCATTAGATTCGCCGTAAAAATCTAAATGTTTCCCGTACCTATCCTGTACCTGAGATTTCAAGTTTTCAAGTTATGGCGAAAAAACGAATTACAGGTGACTACCTAAATTTGGCAAATTCCTGCACGTGCATAGAAAGTTTCCAGAGCATTAACAAATAACTGTTCTTTTGTCATTGTACAATTGATAAATTAAGAGAAAAAAATGTGAAACTGTAGTTGTTGTCGAATTTCCAAAGTTGAGTTGAAAAATATCTCAACGAATCAAACTGCATTTTCCTATATTACATATTAGTTGTTCAAACTGATGACCCTTCACTTCTAGACATAGTTCTACTAGACGAATAACACCCTGTGATGTCGCTTGCCTCGGTTCCTCCACACTTAGGTGCATGAAAGCATTTTGCAGTGTATTATGCGAATCATATTTTGAAATCACAGGTTCAGAATAAAATTTATCTTCAAAAATTCATAGGAGTTAGTTCAGGTGACCGTGAAGGCCACAAAGACGGACCGTTCGTTCCAATCCATCTATCTCCAAACATATCAGTTAAAATTCGACAATTTTCATTTGTGCGATGAGCTGGCGCTTCATCGAGTTGATACCTACAACCCCTTGATTCAGCTACTGATAAAGTGTCAACGAAGTCACTTACTACCGTCTTAAAATCTCCATATAAAGTTCACCATTTAAGTTTTCATCATAAACAAAATACGAAAATCTGTTGTCCTTCAAAAGTGCAAACACATTGAAACTAAATTTATTTTGAGGATTTCTTTCCCTCGTAATATGAGAATTTTGGTTGGCCTAAAAGTGTTTGTTATTCAGGTTTAAAACCCCCTCATTAGAAAATTGGCCTCATCCGTCCAGATAATCTTTCTGAGAAAATCGGGATCCTTTTGTATTCTGAGAAGAAATTCTTCACACAGTTCTATGTGGATCACCAGCTTATCGAGTTCGGGCCAATGAATATTTATAAGTTTGCAGTTTATGTTTTTAAGAATTCTGTGAATATTACTATGAGTTAAATTCAGATCATGCTCTGCTATTGCCAACGATGCACGTGGATTAACATCAAATTGAGCTAGAACGGCAATTTCATTGCCTTCATTGTTGACTACAGGCAATGAAAAAAAATGTCTTATTCTGGACCGTTCCCGTCGAAAGAAAATTCGTAACGTATGTCCTGAAATTTTAAGCTGTCAAAGACGGCATATTTGGATATAATTCGTTAATTCTATAAGTTCTACTAACATTCCGTCTCTCATCTCCATGAATGAAAAATAAATTAAGTATTTGCTCATTTGTGTTGCTATCCATTCTGTTCGAATTAATTCGACTGACAGTTAAAACAATAGTAGTTTGTAATATATGCACAGGGGCCTGTCTATTATCTGGGATATGTCTATGCACGTGCAGGAATCTAAACCGCATATGCCAACTTTAGGTACGTACGTAAAATTCGTTTTTTCGACATAACTTGAAAACTTGAAATCTCAGGTACAGAATATATATGAGGAACTTCATCTAGTTTTTTACAGCAAATTTAATAAATTGAAAAAAAATATGGGTTACAATTTGAAAAAACGTAGTTTTCGATGTTTGTTCGTTTCGAAATGTGAGGCGGAAAAAAGAGCACTCTGTATACTGACTGAGATTCAGTCGGAAATGAGCTATGTTCTTTATGGTTTCTTGTTTGTAAAACATCTTTCACTATTTTGGTAGCTCACGCCATTCTCGAGATATACGAATTTTTTCAAAAAGCAAAAAAATCGATCATTTTCAATTGAAACAAGGATATTTCATGAACGAAACAAGCTAGTTGGATGTTTTTATAATAAGAATAACAAGTGTTATCGAACCAGTTATCAATATACATGTGTTCTTTATTGAATAACAAAGTTGGAATGCTCTTCCGTTATAACCAGAAGTGCTATTGAGGTGAAAATATTTCAGAAAGAGAGTTTCAGACCAGTTGAATCAATTTTCAAAATTTTAGAACGATAGCATTATCAGTTCATAAACTCAACTTGGGATACCTGTATTGTCAGGAATTGTTGTCGGCTCATCGACAAGTTGAGTCAAGTTGCTACTAATCGCAAGGCATCCGCTTGCCTTTCTGTTTCGTCGATCGTATTTGAGTGTGCTGACCTTGAAGTCTACCATTATGATCACCACAGTTAACGGATGCTGTATCTGGATCGTGTCTACCTTGTCCATAGATACTGAAACAATCTAGGAGAGCGATACAGATAACTGAGAAACATGCTTTCGTTAAACGAACAGATTTGGATCCATACCAGATCAAAAGCGTCATCCTCCAAAGTATCAAACGTAACGAAGATAACGCAGCGTCAAGAGCGAGTACATCGCATAGAATAATTTCACAGCTCTACAAAAAAAAATTTTTTATTGTTGCCCTGGATATCATCGCAAATTTTTATGTTTTCAAGTGCCCAGATTACGAATATATTCATGAAAGTTCTCAATGTGCTCGTATTTTCATGATTTTTGCATTTCTTATATTTTGAACAATTATAAGCTTGTTAGAAATAAAATTTAATTTTCCATTCATGATTAGGCTTCTGCGCAACTTTTTCGCGCATACAAACATCACCTGATCCCCACTCTCAGACCCCTTGCTCCACAGAACAGCTGAGATCTCAGTTATTTGACAATATTGAAGTACATATACAGGTAAATCTGGATAAAGTGTCATGGATTAATATTTGGTTCAATTACTGAATGTCCATTCTTATATATTTGTCTTCTAGTCTAAAATATGAGTTCGTCACGAAGAAAGTGTAAATATTGTAGTGATTTATTTTGTTATATTTGCGGTGTTTATATACCAAAAAAACAAAAAAGAAATATCACAGACTTTGTCAAGGAGACTTATGTTGAATATTTTGGTTTCAAAATGGACAAATTAGGTAAACCATGGGTTCCTAATAAAGTTTGTAAGTCCTGTGTTGAGTCTTTACGGTTGTGGAAAAAACGTGAACGTTCTGGATTAGACTTTGGTATTCCTATGATCTGGATGGAGCCTACGAATCATTTAGATGATTGTTACTTTTGCGTAGTAGATGTTAAAGGTTTTAATCGAAATCAAACGTGGAGATACCCAGACTTACAGTCTACGAAATGTCCGGTTCTACACAGTGAAAATCTCCCTCGGCCCATATACATTTCAAAAGTAATTCGCATGCCCTCAGAAACAATGATGTTACCAAATTCACAGAAATCGGGAGCACCTACTAGTGGAAGTGAATGGGAAGGTGAAACATCTACGCCAAAGTTATTTTCTCAAAATGAACTCAAGTGATTTAATACGTGATCTCAATTTATCAAAACAAGGATCAGAACTGTTAGCCTCAAGATTGAAAGAAAAAAATTTATTGGCACCAACAGTAACAATTACAACATACAGAACGCGAGAAAAAGAGTTATTACAATTTTTTAGTGAAAATGAAGGATTAGTGTATTGTAATGATATCGCGAAGCTGCTTATAGACATGGGTTTAAAAGAGTACAAATCTACTGAATGGCGCCTTTTTATTGATAGTTGCAAAAGAAGTTTAAAATGCGTCTTATTGCACAATGGAAATAAATTTGCATCAATTACAATTGCCCATTCAACGAAACTCAAAGAAGAATATGAAAATGTAAAATTAGTTTTAGAGAAAATTAAATACTCTGAGCATCAATGGCCGATCTGTCTGGCTTTAAAAATGGTTAATTTTTTACTTGGCCAACAAAGTGGATATACAAAATACCCTTGCTTTATTTGTATGTGGGATAGTAGAGCAAAGCAACTTCATTGGGAACAAGATGTTTGGCCTGTAAGAAATTATTTCACTGTCGGTAAAGCCAACGTAATAAGGGAGCCGCTGGTGAGCAGAGACAAAATCATACTTCCACCATTACATATTAAGTTAGGTATGATTAAGCAATTTGTAAAAGCGTTGAACAAAAACGGAAATTGTTTTAATTACATTTGCAGAAAATTTCCGAAGCTTAGTATGGAAAAATTGAAAGGTGGAATATTTGATGGTCCTCAAATACGGCAATTGATGAAAGACTCAGATTTTATCAAAGTTATGACTGTTCCGGAAAGTAAAGCTTGGAAAAGTTTTGTGTTGGTTGTCGAAAATTTCCTAGGTAACCATATAGCAGCAAATTATGAAGAAATTGTGCAAAATATGCTGACAAACTTTCAGACTTTAGGAGCAATATGAGTATTAAGTTACACTATCGCCGCAATCATCTAGATAAATTTCCGGATAATTTAGGAAATTATAGTGAGGAACAGGGAGAGCGGTTTTATCAAGATCTGAAAGTGATGGAAGAAAGGTATCAAGGTAGATGGGATTGTCACATGATGGCAGATTACTGCTGGTCTTTGAAAAGAGATTGTCCCCTAAAAAATTATAGAAGAAAAGCTCATAAAAGGCGTTTTATGGAAATATGAAATATATTTTCGACATTTTCCTCTTTATTTACTTCGATGTCTCCGAATTTCTCAAAACATAACTGACATTATAAATATATCTATTATTTTGTTTCTTGTTTTACGACTTTTGTTATGTAAAATGAAAATAAAGATTTAAAAAGAAATCAGAGCAAATCCTACAAAATCATTGATAGTTTCACGAATTGTGTGCATAAATAGACCCAAAATCATTTTCATATCTAGGGCAACAAAAATATTGTAGACCAGTGTTTTTCAAGGTATCAAATATTAATTCAAAAATTTGAGAAAATTAAGGTGTATTCTGAGTATTCTATTAATTTCTTTCTGTTGAAATTTCATCTTTCAGGTGAATTTTTCAACAAATTTGACGATTGTTAATTCATCAACAATCAAAGGATCATGATTGTTGTGAACTTTGGTCTCCATTGTGAGCAGAAAAATGTGCAAATAATTGGTGTGCAAATTTTTTACTTCGTGGCGCTTTTCTTAAATTATTACCTAAACAGATCACGTCACAAAAGTTCAAAATATATCAGTACTTTGTTCATAGTAATTTTTCAACAAGAAATCAGAGTTTATCACTAATTTCTGAGTTTTTATGACCTGATCTCATTAAATTTGTATTCAAGAGAAGCTCCACGAAGTGACGAACTTTTGCGCCAGTAATATAAACATTTTTGTTGGTTCCCAACGAAGACGAAAGTCCATGAAAGTTGTGCTTAGTAACACTCTTCCAACTTGTTGAATAATTTACTTTAAGATGAATTTCTAACGGAAATGAATTTTTGCAAGTGTTCAGAGTACATCATGATTTTTTCAAATTTTCAAATTTTCAAATTGGTATTTAATGCCTCAAGAAAATTATTTAATCTGACGTACTCTCTTTTAAGCTGAGCTTGCAACGTAGAACAGACGAATGAAGATCTACTTTCAGCGTTGAATTAATACTATAAGTAATATATATAGACTTTCGGACGTCAGGATTTTCGTAGGAAATTTCCCCTCTTCACGAATCTTTTTTGTTTTGATTTCTTTATTGCTGATACTTTCTGGGATATAAACACAAAACTTAATACCTTTTTTTCATATAATTGTTCATAACTTTTGAATTTTTTGTGTTTCTGCACATTTTTCTAGGCATCATCCGGAATATGAGAGGCCACACATATTTTTAGGAACGGTTTCACTATTTTTCGCTACTTCTAACTGGTCTTCCAGATTACTAGATTTTCCAATTATAATGAAAATTACAGCGGAATTCTAAAGTATCCAAGTAGCATCTGATGAAGCAAAATGACGTTATAAGCAAATTAGTAATTAGAGGAAACCTAAGAATGCTCTGAAATTTTATTACAGAAAAGCAACTCTTCAGTTAAGTACGAAAGTTTTCAGGCATAAATCATGCCCACAGCAGAATACTTCAATGATTTATTTGTAGTATCGTATACGTGAACATGTTGTCTTTAATGAAGAACATTATTTCAGGGATTCGATATAAGTAAAGTACGAAGGTTGCAAAAGCCATTCGTATCCTGATTTATACAATTTTTCCCATACTTTATTCGACAAGATTGCTCTGCCGTCTTGGAGCTTATTCTTATATAACTTCATAATTTGAAGAGCAATAAATTTACATATTATGGTCCAATAATTGTAACTTTTTTTTTAATATTAATTCTTTCCAAATTTCAATGATAGGGTCTGATTTCATAGATATCTCAGCCGTGATATGTTCAAAGCACTTAATATCTGGAGAACGCACTGGCCATTGAATTTTAATTGAGAACTGTGATTTACATTCACTTAGAGTGTTTTGCTGTTATATATTAATATATTTGTCCATTTTGTGATATTTTGATAATAAAACATTGAGAGTTGTACATTTATTGTAAGGCACAACTCCTATCTTTTATCTTGTTATAACTCTTTCAGTTTTAGTGATGCTTTGTAAAACGTTCATATCATTTCATTCATTCATGGGAATAAGCTAGTATGAACTTTTGATATACACCAGATTCTATTTAAAAAGACTGATCCCACAAATGAGTCAAAACATATTTTTAGGTGAAAAAAAATTAGATTACTTAATGCATTGCTCCTTGTATTGCCGTTATCGGGAAAAAGACAAGCATTTATTAGCATAAGCATTATTTCTGAAAGATCATCTTAACAGTAGAGAAGTTCGTAATACAGGGTGTCCAATTCAAATATGCCAAAATGCAGGACGTGATTCTATAATAAAAATTATGAAAACAGGTTCTTATAGCTCACGTTCAAAAAACGTGGCTGTTGTAAAAAGTTTTCTTTTAACACTATCATCTATTAGCTGCCATCTATAAATACTTCCAGCGCGCTACTGGCGTATTTTCGGTTCATCTGAACCTTCTTTCATATGTTTGGTTGAGATCAAATTTCCTGACACCCTGTATGTTTTACGATCTTGATGCACTTCGAGTAGATTATTTAAACTCGCAGAAAAAATGATTTTGTATAAGAACTCAGATTTATTTTATTCATTCAGTTTTCGAGTAAATGTTTTTCACACAAGATGAACTAAAAAAGACGGGCGAGTTTCATATTAGTTTGACCTTGTACAGGGTAGCTCATAGGAAGCAAGTGTTTTGGGTTATTGGTCAGATATTAGTATAGCGTCCATCCAAATTAAGCAGTCCCAACTCGTGACACAATGTTGCGTTAGGTTAAGAGATTTTTCATCATGAAAATTACGACTCACACTCTAGAAACGTCCCTACTCTCTGCTCGCAGACATTCTGTGGATTTCAGGAAGTGTTATTAGAAGAATTTTCGAGCTGAAAAGCTTGATCCGTCAATACAGCTAAGCTACATGAACTAAGGTCATTACCGCACATTATATTTTGTTCGTGTTGGACGAGTGTTGTAATCTGAAGAAGATTTTTTGAATATTAACTTTTCTTTGGAGTAGAAATATGATCTTTAGGAAACACTTGTTTTTGTTGTGCTACACTGTATATAATAATAATAATATTGGTTTATACAATCTTCTGGAAAACCATTTGTAAATTTATTTTGAATTATTGATTTGTTATGCTCGTCTACTCTAATATTGATGGACGACATCTCAATACATAATGGTAGTTCCCATCCACATCAAATCAAAATGTCCGCGTTTCATACATTTTTTTCATCCCAAAAAACGTTGAAAAAAATTAGAATTTTGAAAATATTACCATCAATAACGACATCATAGAGGAATTAATAGCTGAAAACAACACCCTTTAGATTCACGAAACAATGAAATATCACATCATCAATTATATCCCACAAATAAGTACTGAATTATCACTCTTGGTAATGATTGTCCTGTGTTTTTATAGAACAAACTGTTCCTTTCATCGAATTGAAGTAGATAAAAATCAATAATTCATAATAAATTAACAACTGGTTTTTCAGATCATTACATAAAACAAAAATCGTTTCTAAGATTTCACAAAACCTTTATTTTACATTCATGTAACAAAAGCAAGAGGTCAGACATATAAGAATTCGTGAAAATTTCATCAGCTTATAAACGTAATTTACCAATTACGTTACCAATGTGTGGAGATGAAATATCTAAATTCTATAGTTTTTCTTTCTTGAACTTATTCAGATTAAATAGAAAGTAATCTTATCTTCTAGGGTGCTTGAGGAATATTGGAAAAACAACATTTCTACCAAGAATTATCAATATATTTGTCTCAATTGTTTTATTGCTGCTTCATCGACATATTCGAAGTTTTAATATTTTTTTAATTAAAATAAATATAGAATGCTGTGTTTTCATGAGTTTGAATTGTCGGAACCATGACTTGATCAAAACAGCTTGAACTGTTTCAATGAAAGAACCACTTATATGTTTTCCACCACTATATATATTTTTATTTTACAGATAATGAGGGATATGAGACGACCATCGAGTCATTATTCCCAAAGAGTTAAGTTGAAATTCAGATTTGCTCAAATTATAATCAATGCTGTTGCCTTGTTTGCCATTGGTGCTGGAATGGCAGCATATTTCAAGGGTATGTGCTCAGCTGACAGAATTTTTCTTCAGTACCTTCAAATTTAACCTAATTAATTTCTTCATCGCAAATAAATAATGAGGTTGTTCCTATTTGACCAACAAATTGAAAAAAAGATACAAACGTTATTGTGTTAGATCATTATTATGTCCTAAAGCCAGAGTCTTGTCTTAACATCCATGTTTATGTATTTGTTGTCAAACATTGCATCTGTGATCAGGTGATACATATCATGATAATCTTGACATCCTGCAAATGATCCTGACAACCAGGTAAATCCAAATCATTCGTCCTCACGATAGCGCAATACGATTGTGTTATGTCTGTGTGTTTATCCTATATAAACCCATCGAAGTATCTCAAAGATACTAGGTACTCAGGAAGAACATAGTCACTAATCCTTTGCCTCAAATCCCTATTGAATATCAACCTTTAATTACTCTATTTTATCCTATTGTACAGATTCCTGGTATTTTTGAAAATTTGAATTATGAGGAGAAAACAATAGTACTTATTATGAAAGTTTAGTTAGAAAAACCCCTGCCTCGATCATTTCCTGTAATCTAACTGCTGATGAGTCTCTGACTCACTTCTTTGTAAAAGAAATTAAAATGATCGAGTACCTTGAAATACCATATGCCTAAGAGAAGAAGCCTTTACGCCGACCCTGATAACTATTTGACATTACATTGCAGAACGTATTATTCATCTTACATCCTCCGCTTGCAATCTCTTTTGTTCTTCGCGACTTCTAAATACTAGTACGTATGGGATCCACACCAACAATGAAGGTCTTACCTGATCTGCCGCCTCTTAATCACTCTGCCAAGTGTACTTGAGATCTTTAAACCTAAAACCGGACTGTGAGATGATACAGAGCTAACAGATCTGATCATAGCCGTAATCGAAATAATACAGAGGAAAATAGGTGGCAAAACTATCAGGCAGTTGACAATCAATACCAGGTCAGTCTTTCTAAACCATTTTTTTGGTCACGGACCACAAGAACTTGAGAACTGCCTCTCTTCAGGAGCTGAACTTGCAGGAGTGGCCAAAAAAGTTCTTGCCATATTCGCTAGATTTGGGAATATGGCTCTAACATCACTCTGAAACGCCTTCTGAGCTTTCTACAAGGAAGTCACTCAGATCTTTTTCTATCTTATATCGCCACATATCATAATTCGGTTCGGACGCAAAAGACTTTTTGAATAGACCTGGATCGTCTATCTCGAACTGATTCGACTCCCTGAATTCGTTCTGTTTCAATGTAGACGTTCTTGATGAAAAACGTGGGCTTGGGTTGAGGCTAAACTATTTTGTTTCGTGAATGTTATCGACGCTAGAAATTGCAGAAACCTGCATTTTTTTTCTCTAACTAGAGTTCAGAAATGTTTCCTTCTTACGGCAAGGGTCAAAGATTGAAACTGCACAGTATATCCAGTTGCATTTTTTTGAAGTTTAACGATGTTATCCCCCGCCTCCTGTATGTTGGGTATTCATCTTTCATCGATTTTACCTCCTACTAGTTTATTATCAAGCTCGATAGCCCAGTTATCTAATTCATCTAGGACCATGTTGATCCCAATAACTACAAGAAAAAGTGTACAGTAGGTTTCGCCCTGTAACATTGTTGAGAGAGTTTTGAAGATTTTGTAGTACATAGTTTTTCAATGAATGGCCTATTTGTGTCAACTTGAGTTATTTCAAATTACTTGTTTCAGTATTATCGCAAAGTTATATTTGATCTTTAATTGCCTTTTAAACTTCGAAGCCCACTGCAACTTTTTGAAGGTGGAATTCAAGTGGGTAATGCTTTCAAGTTTTGGTATCGTCATATTCGAATTGACACTTTTGCAGAATTTTTCAAATTCGTTACGTAAATTTCCAGAACGTTTTAATTTTTGGCTTGAATATGAATTTTTCTAACTCGATTGTCGTGTATTAATTTTCCAAAAGTTCTGCTGGATATCGCCATATGTAGTGAACCTTAATTGATAGATCATTATACTTACACTTCCAGCCGCTAGGTGACGACACTATATAAATTTCTTTAAGTTTTGTAATTGACTTTTAAAGAATGATACGAAAAACTTCTGAAAGAACCATTTCGTTTGAATCTACTCTTCATCATATAGAAATCTACTGCAGGTTGTTGGCAACATCAATATTTTGTTAAGTGTTGTCAAATACAGAGATCATCCACATTTCTGATATGACTGCTTATTGATTCCTTGTCTTTTTCCTCTTAATTAACCAAATTTCCTCCCAGAGCTTTTTGTATCTACTGGTTGCGCTGTGTACCAAATTGACTAGATCGCACGAAGTTTTGAAATCCCAGTGTTTGGCAGCCAATTGAAAAATTCTGCTTATCTGCTATTAGCAAGTGAACTTTATGCTCTTACAAGTATCAATCTTACGAGCTGCTTGGGAAAGATTGATGTCAAGTTCTTGTGTTGCAAAATAAAGTCAAGGCATATCTTTGGGTTTTCAAAAGTTTGAATATCAAGGTTTTTTGATAGATTTCAAGCTGCTTGACTTGATGAAACCTTAGGGCGAATAGAAGAAAGATCCAACTTCCTTTTGGTCTGCCATATAAATAAGCTTGAGCACAAATGCACAAAAAGCACATCCAGGTTAGCTTGGGAACTTCTGTAATATCCCAACGTAGAAGCCACAGTGATATATGTGTCAATGTCTTTAGTGAGGCAATTCTCGAATAATTTGATAGTCGTCTCGATAACGTTTCTTCAGGAATTCACAAGAATAAATAGAATCAATTTATGTTTGATTATTATCATTGTAGACTAAACTACAGTCTGTCGTTTTATTATGGGATATTCAATTAAACCAACACTGTTTTTCATCTTGCTCCATATTGAGGTTTATTAGAAGTTACGAATCATTGATTGCTTCTCTTCCAAGATACTTACTCAAAAGTGGATGATATAGGCACAAAGAGGAGCCAGAAAATTATCGTCTACACTTTACTCAATTTTGCTTGGTCAAACTGGACCCTTTTGTATATTCCGGCAAACACAGCAATACAATATTCTGATACCAAATTTGTATTTTTAGCATTTCCTACTGAGATACATATATTCAATAAAACAGTTATAACAACAACGAACACAAGTCCTGTAATAGAAACAGTAACTCAGAGCAACCCGGCACCTGGTATTTGTCTACCAGTTATCGTAAACTTCTGTCAGCAGCACAAGATTCCTTACAACTTTACAGTGTTTCCAAATTACATGGGTCAGTTCGGGCAGAGAGATGCCCAACAGGAACTTGAAGTTTACGATGCTGTGGTAAATGTTCGTTGTTACGAGTTGGCAGCACTATTTCTCTGTTCGCTTTTCGTGCCAAAGTGTGGACCTGGTGGCGCACTTGTAAGACCCTGCAGAAACCTTTGCTATGGTAAGTTTTTTGTTTGCTCGATACCAATTATTCAACCAAAATATATCTTTCACGACCTAAATTTGTAATTCATCTAGCAAGCATAACGATTAGAGACCGGATTTTATGCAAAATAGAAAGCGTGTTATATACATGCAAAGTGCTTGAAAAATGCTTGAAATAAGCACCAAAATTTGCAGAATATTCGAAATTAAATGATTATTCTTAGGAACCCCAAGAAGGAAGAGAAAAGTAGGTTTTCATATTTTTATTTCAAAATTAGCATACAATTAGTTAATTGTCTTTTGGTATGCGATAATAGGTAGAGAACCATAACATGCATGACATTAAGATTATTTAATATTTTTGCAAACGTAAACAATCAAGTAGTGCTTCAAATGGTAAGATTGTGTCTTCGATCACTTAGAATATTTTTTAAATGAGAAAGGTCCGCTTCACATCCACTGAGCAAAAGGGCCATTTGACCTATGTTAGCACCTATAGTTTCTGCAAGAAATTCGGCCATTCCTTTAAAGATACTATAACTATAACTTTCGAAACCTGTATTATTGTTCAATATGTTTTCGAACTTTTCTTTCAATTCAATTCGTTCAAGCGGCAATGCAATATAGAATTTATTTAGCTGATTGTTTGGATAGATTCAGTCAAGGCAAAACCACGAGAATCAAACCTTTAAATACTTTCAGGTATGTAGCAAATATAAGTGCAAATCACGGCTATGTTTTTTTCACTATGGAATAGTCAAATGCCTTCTTAGACTGATAAACTACTATTGACTCGGCACTATCAAAGTTGTTCACTACACATCTAATAGTTCTAAAATGTTCATTGTACAACAACACTGCTTTCGATCCACGTTCCACATCGAATTATAACTGTCTCGGGATGGAGTGGCAAATTTGGAAATTTTTTTAGTAGGCTTTATAACAAGCCGACGCCTTAGAAAGTCTTTTTCGTTGATGAAATCAGTCCATTTACATTCCTAAACGTGGATCATACTTCTTCAGCGAGTCGTGGACAAAGCACGTAACACTACAGACAAAGCACGTAATATGAATCAAATTGAGATGAAATACTCGAAGGGCCTTGGCTGCCTTGATCTTATAGTTAGCATCATTTGCAAGAAATCTCAATATTCTTTCTTCCGCAGCTGATTCAGGAAATATTTTTCAATACTATCATTTACAAATTTGGTCAACTCAGAATGATTTGTCCCTTCCACTTCTTTGTAGGCCATCATATTGGAACAAAGAGGCTCCAGTTTTAATGTATAGACTACTAAATTCGCTATAATCGTCCACAACTGTCGCTAGTTTCATTAGCTGAAATCCGAACGAAGTTGTCTTCGAGTTCATTTCGTCTTTCTTTCATAACAGAACTGTTGGATCTGTTTTATGCAATGTTGATTGGTCCGGTACATTTTGATTTAGGCAATATTTTTTCAGCAGAAGTTGTTTGGTACATAGGATTGTTAATTTTAAGCAGAGAAATATTACTTCCAACCAATTCTATACATAAATCCATACTAAGTTTTTTTGCATTTAGAGCTAAATGTAGACGCCGTTATGACTTGTTGTCGTGGACCTTTCTTTCGTAATCATGTGATGGAAAGACACAAATAAGAAAAAACTAAACTGCAGATCAATGAACATCCACGTCAATTTTGAACAAGAATCATTTTATATGCGTAATAGGTGAGGCGACTTTACAGTAGGCGAGCGCGACGCTCTTCCGTCTTTTTCATTTTATTGTCGTAACTTTTCAAACAAAGACAAGCGCGGCTACTGACCCTGCGTTCCAAAATGCAATGAAACAGATAATATCGCGAATCCGACCAAAGTCCCAATTGATTAGCCCTTTTATTTTGTGACTTTTGAATTTGGTCGATTTCGCGATATTATCAGTTTCATCGCATTTCGGAGCACTCGGAAAAATATTGTTAATGTATCGGTAATATACAGCATAACTTTATTTTAGGTAAAATTTACTATTACCGCTGATAATGGCAAAAATATGCGAATGCATATGCAAAACCTAGAATCCGGTCTCTAATAATGTTAGTCTTCAACATAATAACTTCATCAACAGATATACGAACCAAACGAAAGAGAACTATATATTGCTATCTTCTTCTGAAACGATCTGTACAAATTTATCGATATAGTAATATTCCCAACTTCGTTAATCGATTTTCAGCTCCGAAGTTATTTTCTTTTTGTTAGGCCATGAAAAAGAATCATCTAGAATTATTGAACTGAATCAAATCAGGATAATGCACTGAGTGATAATTAATTGTTCCAGAAACTAAAAAGAGATGTGGATTCTTTTTGGACGTCTTCGGACTCACATTACCAGATTACTTGGAATGTAGGCTATTTCCTGAAACTCCTGACCCTAATATTTGTGTTGGTTATGAAGAAGTCAAGGAATCGAGAAAAAGAGCTCAATCACCAGGTAAATATAATATAACCATATAACTGAAACTAGGGCCACCCATGTAACTTTTTTCTATTGAGAATATTTTGATGAAATTCGGGAATCGGATAGAAGACAACATTTTGAATTTGATAACAGTAATATATTTGACCAACCTTCGATTTTCAAATGGGACACCTGTATTTTTTGCTTATTTCAATTGTTCATCTCGTCTTAAGACCTTTCGACATATTTTTGAAAGAGAATCAAAACATGACCTATTTTTTTGCAATTTTCATCTTTCGTTCTAAGAGGCCTTGAACAGGGACAATTAGCTTAGCTAAACATCTCCTATCACCAAAATAAAAGATTGTATCTAAAAATTTTTCTATTTTCTTTTATACCACTCATGTCACTCTATTTTTGACGGTTCCGGCGTTCTAGTGGCTACATAGGCAATTTTTGCAGTTTCCCCATTCGTAAATAACAATAACTACGTTGGCGATTCTAAATTTTTGTTCATACTTATAATATTTTGTGATCATAAAAATATCAGTGTTACATGTCAAAATTCCATTGTTGTTAATTAACGACATTGCGAATTAGTAAATTCAGTTTCGAGTATTAATCAATACACTCAGAGTGAAAAAGTCGATATGCTCCTTATTTATGGAGAGTGTAGGCAAAATAGCATTCAAGCTGAATAATTATACAGAGAGCGCTATCCGGAAATACTTTATCCGAATAGAACCTATTTCTCTAAAGTTGAACGAAAATTTCGTGAGGTGCAACCTGCTGAAGAGGAGGATTTCGTTATCGATGAAGATACCAAAATAGACGTCTTGACATTTGTTGATATTAATCCAACCACATCAATAAGGGAAATTGCTTAGGAGCTGGAAATTATCAAAGATAAAAAACAAGTACTGTGTTTTAAGGAATTTTACTTAATAATTGCGATTCGTAACGCGTTTCACTACACCGTAGCTTCTTCAGATGAATGAATGTACAGAAAATATAAATATAAATGTTCTTGAGTAATTAAAAGCTTATTTGGTTGCTTCTTCTTAAGTGGTTATTTATGATAGGTATATCCAATAAAATTAAGGAATAGATTGCCCCCAGAAGAGATTCAATAGAGGCGAAGGGCTTAAAATCTACTTGTTCATTGATGAGTCTACCTGAGTGTTTGTATTTGTTGATTTCTAAAGTTTCCCAAAGATCTACCTTCCAAAATTTATTATCTGTATGCAAAATTTAAAACTGTGGGTCGAAACAGTGGTTATTTCCTAACAGATGATTCGCGTAATTTGAATCTGATTTTTCATTTGAAAAACTGCGTTTATGTTCCGATATTCTACCAATGTAGAAATTATCACAGTCATTGCAATTCATTCTATAAACACCTGATTTATTGTTTTTACCTGGTTTGGTTTTATTATTTCTTATATATTTGCCTAAATTATTATTAGTTTGGAAAGCTATGTTGAATATATATAAAAATAATAAAACCAAACCAGGTAAAAACAATAAATCAGGTGTTTGAAGATTGAATTGCAATGACTGTAATAATTTCTACATTGGTAGAACACATAGAAATTTTAATATTAGAATATCGGAACATAAACGCAGTTTCTCAAATAAAAAATCAGATTCAAATTACGCGAATCATCTGTAAGAAAATAATTACTCTTTCGACCCACAGTTTGAAATTTTGCATACAGATAATAAGTATTGGAAGGTAGATCTTTAGGAAACTTTAGAAGTCGATAAATACAAACGCTCAGGTAGACTCATCAATGAACAAGTCGATTGAAGCCCTTCACCTCTATTGAATCTCTGCGGGGGGCTATCTATTCCTTAATTTTATTGGATATACCTGTCATAAATAACCACTTAAGAAGAAGCAACCCAATAAGCTTTTAATTACTCAAGAACATTTATAGTTATATTCTCATTTATATTTTCTGTACATTCATTCGTCTGAAGAAGCTACGGTGTAGTGAAACGCGTTAGGAATCGCAATTATTAAGTAAAATTCCTTAAAACACACTCCTCTTGCATTCTTGCATTCCATGATTTCCAAACGAAGACAAGGGTGAAAGGAAGGGGGTTTGGGACAGGAATCTGTAACCATGGAAAAAGAAAACCAGCAGAAAAAAACTTTCAACAATCATATGTCTCTTATATGTCTAAACGAATCTAAGAAAAGATTTTACATAGCAAGCAAGGTCATGAAAAGGACTAAGCAGATAATAAAAAAATACATAACCTGCGATACTTCCTCAAATTCCCTCTCTCTTTCACCGAAAGAGCCCCGATGGCCAGGTTCAGTCTTCCAAGTGATGCCGATTATGATCTATAGATGTTTTGGAATCATTATGAACCCAATAATTTGGGTTGACATCGACCATATATTAATTCTTCGTGAAAATTGTTTAATTTAAAGAAAAATTTGCGAAAAAATTTTGACAGTCGTTCGAAAAATATGACAAATGTCATATTTTTTTTATGTTAACGATAGTGTTAGGCGAATCTAGTACTGTGAAGAGTACCTTAGGATAATGGGGGGGTGATCCACAATATTCCACAAAGATTTCATTCAGTGACGAATCACGTTTCACGAACAATGGAATGTTTGAAGGGCAAAATACCAGATACTGTTCGCAACAAAATGAGCACAGATATCAAGATGGAATTTTCCAAGAACGTTTTGGGTTCAATTTCTGAACAGGGATGATGGAAAGATATTTAATAGGGTCCATAATTGTTGAAGGTTCATTGACAGGGGAGAGATATTTGGAATCTTTGAGGAACCAAATACAAGATGAATTGGACGATTTGCCATTAGCTGTTATGAATAAAATATATTTGCAACAAGATGGTGCACCTTCTCACAACACAAGGGAGGCCTCGCGGTATTTCGGCGAAATTTGTCTCGAAAAACGAATAGGTACAAATGGTCCCATAAGATGGCCAGCTAGATCGCTAGATTTGAGTCCACTAGATTTCTTCCTGTGGGGCCATTCGACGAATGAGGTTAGAAAGCAACAAGAATCAGAGAACGGTTTAAGACAGACTATTGCAGCCATTACAGCCCAACAGTAAAATAATCGTGTGCGATGTTGTGTTCGTGAGAATGGTGGTATTTTTGAACATCTATTATCATTATTCCAATTCGCTGTTCGCTCTTTTGTTATTAACTCTGACACCCGAAAAATGAGCAATTGAATTTTTAGATACAATCTTGTATTTTCGAGATAGGAAATGTTGAGCTGAGACAATTGTCACTGTTCATGGCCTTCTAGAACGGCAGATGAAAATTGCAAAAAAAAGATTGTGTTTTGTTCTTCCGTCTTTTCAATAAGCAAAAACATACAGGATTGTCCTATTTGAAGATCGAAAGTTGAAATCGTTTCCGGCATAACCGGAAGCGAAATGTCAAAGTTATTAATGTTATCAAATTTAAAATGTTGTTTTCTATCCGATTCTCTAATTTCATCAAAATATTCCAAATAGAAAAAAAGTTACAGGGATGGCCCTACTTTCAGCTACACCTGGTATAGGTTCATTCGTCAGGCAATTTTTCAATCAAGTTTCAAATCAAAATAAAGGGACCTTACTTTGATCAATATTGAGCCCATTGAATTATGTACAATACTGTGATGGACGAATGATGCTCGTACAAATAATTTCCGAAATTTTCAAAGACATGATAAGAAAAAATTAATGAAAATGGGATATTAACAATACTGTTCACTTGCAGTATGTCCAACCGGATTTCAGTGTGACGTGTCAAGATGTATACCAAAAGATTGGCAGTGTGACGGTCATGTGGATTGCAAGGACCAATCTGATGAGCTGAATTGCAAAAAATGTGCTATGGGTATGATACATTGTGGAGCAAACAGGTGTATAACTCAAGAACATATGTGTGATGGTAAAGTAGATTGTCCATGGGGCCAAGATGAAAGGAATTGTTGTAAGTATTACATTTGACAACCAGGCATGTTTCTTTTAACATGAATGATGTACTAATATCTTTGAATTCACATAAAGGACTTACTCAAGTTCCAGACAATTTATCTATATCTCCAGTATCCAGCGTCCATGCCAAAGTGTTCATTTTAAGTATCTGGGGAACAGGTTTATCAATCAATTTCAAATTTTGGGATTAGAGTGAATAGATACTGATCTAGATTTTGCAAAATTACCAGGGCAGTACCTTTTCAAGCATCTCTTGCGAAGATTTGTCCTATCCAAAATTAACCACCTTCGAGATATGATTCTATCAAAATGTTAGAGATTATAGTGTCATTTTCTTTGCCCGAAAGAATTTACTAAGATTTGAGTGATATTAAGTTCAACGAGAAAAGTGTTATCATTGAGGGCAACATACTTTCCGACGCTATTTTATATACAAGGTGCTCAAAAGTCACTTGTTAACTAAAACTAAACTGACAAAAAAACTTTTTTTTTAAATACGATCACCTTTTTTCCTCACTTCATTAGAAGCGTATTTTTAATTAGTATTGATTGGTATTAGGTTTTTCAATACAGTTTGAACTATTTATTCGCGGGTGATATGTTCAGAGAATATGCCGCGAATACAGACACCGTGAATATGGTAATTTATATGGGATTATAGGTGACAAAAGAGAAAATAAATTCATAAAAAATTAATTTAATTGAAGTTTTTTACCATATTGATGAATTATTACCTAAAGGATTAGGCAATAGTTTATACAATTTTTAAATGTTTTCTTGCTTGGTAGTTTTTAGAAGCTCCTTCAATTCAGGCTGATATTCTGGTTCAGCAATTTGACTCTTGAAAATAAAACGTCGTTCTTAGACGATTAAATTTTCATAAAGAAATCACAAAGCTCATTTGCCATTCGTCAACCTTCACTAAAATTTTTCAAATTATATCACGTTTTCAGTGCTTGTTGAAGCCCTGTCCTCAATAGGCTCTAAATTTATTATTTTCTCCAAGTCGGTTTCAGTCACCTGAATGTCATTTGATTCCATATGTTCGAACGCATCTCGTTCTATTCCATTCGCGATTTCGGCAATATTTGCAGTTGACATTTGAATTTGCACAGATTGTTCGTCTTTTTCCACAGTCACTGTTTTTTTCAGCATGATATCAATATGTATGGGCTCAGTTCTTCCACTGATTATTTTTTTATGCGCGCTTCCAGGAATAAGCGAACCTGTTACACCACATGAGTGAGCGCCTAGGAAGAATTGAGGTGTGTGTTGTATTGAGGAGGGCCAAATTGTAGGATGTTGGGAAGATGTTGGACGGAAGCGAGTTCCACAGCTCACCGGCCATGTAAACGAAGGAATTCTTATAGACAGATCTTCAGTTGATTGAGTGGATATCAGGTCGAATGACTAAAACCAGATCAGTTAATCGCCGAAGTTTCGATTCATTTAAAATCTTCTTCAAGGCTATAACAAGTTGGTTTTATGAGTCACCATTAATAGTGAAAGATCGAACGAACGAACGGTGCATTTACTCTCTTCTACCAAACACAGCATGATACAGACTGACAGTGTTTGGTAGAAGGGAGTACATTCACTGTTCGTTCGTTCTTTCATTATTGATGGTGTCTCATAAAACCAACTTGTTATAGCCTTGAAGAAGATTTTGAATGAAAAATAAATCGAAACGTCGGCTATTAACTGATCTGGTTTCAGTCATTCGACCTGATATCCACTCATTCAACTGAGGAACTCATTATTGGCCGTAAATCAAGTTCAATTCTTATAGAGAGAGGTTTGGTTGTTAAATGTACCGCCATATGATGAGAATTTCTTGCCAGCCTAGTGTTGCGGCAAAACACTAGTTTTCCCAGTACAAGGTCTTTCAGCTCCTTGGAGCATCTTCCGTTGAAGTATCTGTGAAACAGAGAAAGGCCAGCAACTTGTCTTCTCAGAGCCAGAGGTTGGAAATCGCAGGTGTATATTTGGGCGCAGATCCTCATACATGGGAACAATATTCCAAAGCAGGTCGAATCTGCGCCTTATAAAGAAGCAACAGCTGAGATGACGTAAATTATCGCTTGGCTCTGAAAAGAAAACTAAGTTTAGCTGATGCCGATTTAGCTATTGCTGATACATGTTCATGCCAGCAAAACCCGGAGTTGACCGTTATTCCGAGAAGGTACATCGAATCTTTGGATGAAATTTGTTGGCCTTGCATGATTAGATGAGGTTCTGCAGCGGGGACCTTTCTAGAAAACGTCGATTCTTGCGTCTTGCTAGCGTTGAAGCTCACCAGGTTCAAATGACCCCACCCAGATATCCTCTGTAAATCAGAGATTAAGTTATTAATTTGTTGACATCTCTGACGATGAGATTCCGTAGCTGTAATCGGCCGCAGACTACTGTAAGAGGAAACCAGGGTACAATCGTCTGCAAAATCGAAGACCTTGTTCTCTGCAGATGACAGAATATCGTTTATATGCAACGGAAACAAGGTTAGCGGATGAATGGATCCCTGAGGTACTCCTGCTCGCAACTGGAAACAATCAGATGTTATACCGTCAACCACAATTTGTTTTGATCTATTTGAAATAAAGCTACTTATCCAACCCCGCAATTTTTCGGGAAGTCCATATGCAGCAAGTTCATTCAACAAGGCTGCATGCCAAACCCTATCGAAGGCTTTAGAGATGTTGAAGGCTATTGCTCTAGATTCCCTATGCTTTTCCATCGTTGATGTACAAACATGAGTGACGTAGCCGAGCAGGTCTCCTGTCGATCTTTGTCTGTGAAAACCATACTGACGGTCGTTAACAATTCTCTGCCAAGACATTTGATGAGTTTATCGCTTATGTTTCTCTCCATTATTTTGGACATAACAGGAAGAAGTGCAACAGGGCGGAAGTTTTGGGTAAGGACTTTTTTCCTTTCTTTTGGATCGGTTCGGTTTTCGCTATTTACCAGCTGCTCGGAAAAGTCTGGCTTTCATAGTAGAAAGAATAGAAAGCTGAAACAGGCGGTTAAGAATGGGTGCCAATTCGGTAGCACACTTTTTAATGACGGTTGGCGGTATTTCGTCTAGACCAACTGTCTTCTTGCAGTTTAGTTGCTCGAGAGCCCGTCTCACAGTGGGGATTTGAACTTGATTCCGGAAGAATTTGTAGGTGGAATGTTCGGTGGTATTGCCTTAGAAGAATCCAGCACAGAATTCTTTGAGCACAAGAGAGCGAAGAGATCGGCTTTCTCTTTCGGAGATGATGCTATACTTCCGTCTTCTCTAACAAGAGGCGGAAACGCAGATTTGCAGAAATTGTCTAGTCCCGCTTGCCTGTTTATCAGTTACCCGTTCGTTGAAATTGCCTTTGCTCTTGAAGTTATCAGGTTGCTTATGTTCCGTATTCGTACGTAGGTTGTTCTTGTTTCCTCTGTTGGATTCATCTTCCATGACTTGTAAGCTGTGTTCTTGGCTGCAGAGTCTCTTTCGCAGTCTTTGTTGAACCATGGCTTTTGTACTGTTGTTCTTTTCATAACATTTATATCAGGATCACATTCCATGTTATCCAATATGATTTTGAAGGTTTATTTAAAGGTGCCCAAAGACCTGGAGGAAGAGGAAAAATGTCACTTTTATATTTGGATCCATTGTTTTGAGTTCGCAAGGATGACCTGGTGCATTTTCCAAAATAAGAACAGCTTTGAAGCCTAAATTCTTATTTTTGTATAAGTTCCACCTTCTGAAACAAATCAATTTCGGAACCACTCAAAAAGGAGCGCTTGTAACCCTCGCTTCTTTAAAAGCGTGCCAGAACACAGACAGGTCGTACTGTTTCTGCTTTTTTGAATCACGAGGATTGAACTATCTGTAAATCATCAGTGGTTTGATTCGAGACAATCTCGAGATAAATTAGAACATAGCAGCACTGTAACTCCATACTTTGCTGCCTTAAATCCAAGAGCAGGCTCTTCTTTTTTTGGCATTCTCTTCCGAAACAGTGCAATTTCGTCTGCATTAAATACTTGCTAGGTTTGTTTCGTCCATCAGCTTATAGGTTTGCAAATTCTTCGGGATATCTTACTGCTGCAGCAGTGTCACCAGATATAGCATCTCTAATGGTTTTAATGCTATGCAATGATTGTTGTATCTCTTTCGGAAAATTGAATCATTAGGCAGTGGAACAAGCAAAGTGAATTTAAATTTTATGCGAGCTTCTATGTTCCACAAAGTTCTTTATAAGGTTCTATGAATTTCGGACTCAGTTTGACGTTTGGATATCATTTGAAAATAGTAATAACACAAATTTTGTTTGTGGATAGTTTTTTGTTAAATAAAATGGCAAATAAATACCTAAACGGGGGTATTATGAACTTATTTATCAGTCATGGTCAATAACATGAACAAATGAACAAATAATATGTCGAAAATTACCCGAATTTACAGCCAATTTGCAGAAACCCATTCAGAAATTACAATCGAAATTTGTCACTGAAAACCGGCAGCGGAAAGGGGTAGAGTTAATTTCGTTACTAACAATGAAGACAGATATTGGGTTATTTTTATGCCAATTGTATGCGTCTGTACGTATTACTTTTGCAGATTCGGGCATAGCATGAATCAATAAAATTTTGGGTGAAAAGGAATTTCACTCCTAAATTTCTCATTAATATCCATCAATGAATCCAGAAAACGCGGCGATTAGAATTAATTTCTGTAATTGTTGATGGTTCACATTGAGGAAAACCAGTACTTCTTGCAAAACATAACATGGACCAATGAGTCTATATTTTAGAGGTGAGGTGTTCTTAATCGGTATAATTCTTGTATATGGGGCGTCGAAAAACAACATCAAACACACAACATCAAACACGGGAGCGAATTTCGAACATCGTTTTAGCTTCAACGTACAAAATCCAATGTCAATATTCAATCTATTGAGAAAATTTGAAAGGTGTGAAATATTTAGGTATTTTAGCTTCATTTATATCGGAATCCCCGGACAATCTACCCTTAAATGAACGTATTTCATGTTTGTACCAATAAGATAATGCTCTGTCCCATTGCACACTTCAGGTATCGGAATAATTAACCAGCTTGTTTGACGACAGATGAATAAGTAGACTGAATTCATTAAAATGGCCTGCCAGATCTCCGGATTCTTTAGATTTTCATCTATGATGGTATTTGAGAAGCAAGGATTATAGTTTGGCTATAAATTCAGATACGGATCTCGAATAAAAATTGAGACGTGCCTTTGACAGCATCGTTCCTAATCAAGTGCATTAATGAATAGAGCTGGAGGACTTAAAAATATTTATAAAACCATAGTGAACGATTTGAACATTTGATTCGAATCAATCAATACTACGTTGTTTATGTTGTTTTTCATAATTAAAATGCAATTTTGTTGCATGAGTCATGTCGCCATGAAGACATCTTTATCGTTTGTAGTGAGCTCAGGCTACTTATTGCATTTTTTTGTATTTTTGAGTGATGAAACTTCAGTTAAGCTTCACTTTTCTGAAACCCCTTTTTCAAATTTCAGCAATGTTTGGCTAAACAATATTCACACAGTTTGAAACTTTGCATACAGATAATTAATATTGGAAGGTAGATCTTTGGGAAACTTTAGAAATCAATAAATACAAACACTCAGGTAGACTCATCAATGAACAAGTCGATTTAAGCTCTTCAACTCCATTGAATCTCTTCGGGGAGCAATCTATTCCTTAATTTTATTGAATATACTTGTCATAAATAACCACTTAAGAAGAAGCAACCCAATAAGCTTTTAATTACTCAAGAACATTTATATTTATATTCTCATTCTTACTTTCTGTACATTCATTCGTCTGAAGAAGCTACGATGTAGTGAAACGCATTACGAATCATAATTATTAAGTAAAATTCCAAAATACACATTACTTGTTTTTAATAATAAATTTGAAATTGATCGGTAAACCCGTTCCCCAGATACCTCTAATGACCCCTTTAGTATGGACACCTTGTATGAGCATCAGATGAATGTATCAGATTTTTCATGTTCTAAGAAACTTTATATGATACAAATCATCCGGTATAAGATTTTCAGAAAACGAAACATTCTATTGTATTCTTTTTTGAAGCCGCTTCGACGAATTAGCCAGTATTTACGCGATCATCTTAATAGCTACTTCTGGAAACACCTTACAGTTTTAGGAAAATACTGATTAAGTTTTCCTTCTGCGGCTCATGCACTTTTACAAGTCAATTCAATTAGGCAACTCAGTTAGCGTTCTCTGGGAACAAATAGGAGTTCACGTCTAGAATCCAGGGAAGTACTTATTAGCGTATACAATATTACCTCTCAGACCAATTTCAGCTTCGTATTAACTTGATTAATACAGACGGCTGATGTTAATTTTATTCAAAAACGAAATGTTTTATATAAATGCATAAAGATTCAATACTGGGATAATAATCAGTTCAAAATATACTGAAAATTTCTTTGAAATTCGAACAATTCTGGAGTTCTTTACTGACAGCAACGATGCACTGAGAATGAAAAAAAAGAGTTGCCTGTGGAATCATTTTTAATTTATAAATTTTCAAGCTTTGGACACGAGTGGTGCCCTAGATGTCCTTTTTGTTGAAGCAGTATTTGAAGGAAGGAATTCTTCGGAATACTCGCTCTTTAAACGATAGAATTTTATGGATACACATTCACAAAATGAATAGCTGGACAGACCTATCCTCTGCTTCATGCTCAGTGCTCCTATGAGCACCGCTGACGCCCTTTGGCTCATTGTACTGGCCATGTTGTGTTGGTGTCATCAGTCTCGCAGAAACTTTTGAATGAAGTTTGCGAGATCATCAGGGCCCTACGTGTTTCAGTGCTTAATGCCTCTTATTTGGTCGCCTCGTGCCATATGAGCGAGACATTAAAAGATTATACATTCAAAAGAGCACCGGGAATCGAAAATAAAAAAAACTGCTTAAAAGAATTGTCAGAATTTTTTGGTTCAGCTGTGAATGCACAACTGTTTTCTATACTGATGCGGAGTTTGAACGCGATCTGTCATTTAGTTTGTTTACAGTGCTAGATTTTGTCAGTGCCTTTTGCGATTTTCACAATGGATGAAAATAATAAACATGTCTAACATTTTGTATTGCAAGTGGAATTCCATGTGCCGAATCGCTTAAAATGCTACAAAAGGCTTACGTTGAATCGACTTAATCGAGTCGTGGTGGAAGATTTACCTCACTCTGGTCGGCTATCAACACCTTCAACTGAAGTTATCATCGATAAAGTGGAGGAAATGATTATTAAAATCATCATTTAAGTTTGAGAGAGATGCTATGAACTTTCTGTGTCTCACGCATCAATTCGTACCGATTTTTCTTCCAGGTGTTTTAGACCCGAACCTGGTAATGATCAGTTGCCATCCATTTTGTAGCCATTCTGCATTAATAGCTTGACAGATATTGAATTATTTCCTGAAATGGTAAGAAGCATCTTCTCAAATTAACTTAGTCCCTACCTCTACCAATGCTTATTGGTAGAGGTAGGTATCTTTTAGCAAATCAAAGGTACCCTTGGTGTGTAAAAATCATTAGCTACCGCAATCTTTGCGAAGGGAGGTAAACTCTGTGCTCTAAATTATAGGCTTATCACTCTCCTTCCTGTCGCTTTGGAAGTAATGGAGTCCATAATTGTTGAGAAAATATCGGAATCTCTAACTTACAACTCACAATACCTACTGAACAGTATAGTTTTGTAAAAGGAAGATGAATGGATGCTAGCTTACGACTGTAAAATACTAGCCGATATTATATACCTTGACCTTGCTAAAGTCTTCGATAGAGTTATTCATAGGCTGTTTCACAAAACAGATCACGTGGTTATGCGTGGTGGTCTTCTCTGTTAGAGTTGGTACCAGCTTCTCCTCCGAAAAACTAGTCATAAGCAGTGTCTCACAAGGGTCTGTCTTGGATCAATTCCTGTTGATATTAAAGCGAGCAAATCCTTTCAGGCAAAAGATACCAAGTTGAATGTTAATCCGCTTTACGAGTCGATGGATCTTCAGGGTCATCTTCTAACAATATCGAGGTGGTGCGGCGGCTGGCTACTATATTTGAATGTAAACAAGTGCGTCGTGCTGCAGATAAGACCCAATAATCCCCCCGCTCAATACTTTTCGACAGTCATCCCCTCGCTGCTGTTTCATCGCACGTCGATCTCGGTGTGACTGTAACTTCTGATCTAACAGGGTCTGAGCACATTATTGGTTAGGTTAGATATTGGTGTATGGGTGTGCCAATACCTGTTGTACCTTCTACGGAAATTGTTAATGTTTTATTCTTCCAAACCTCTGAAACTCTTGAGTGTTCGTCCAATTCTGTAGTACGCGGATGCGGTTTGGTGTCATGTACTCTTTCGGTACCAGAATCTGTTTTGAAGCTTTCTGCACCGAGCCACTCGTTCGTGTTTCGGATGTTACAGACCGGCGTATGCCGATAAACTGGATGCAGCAAACCTGCAAACTTTCGATCGACGGCATGTTTGGGGAGATTTGATCATTAGCTAGTGGATGATCAATCATAATTATGCTAATTTCAGATACCTTCTTAATTCAAACAGTTCCAAGTTACGTTGTGCGTTGTTGGTCGGTAATTTTTTTGAAAGTACACTTGGAGGCAAAATTAGCGGAACACTCGAAAATTTAACCAAATTCGAAGTTCGATATTTTTCCTAATTCTCAACCGATTTAGATGATTTGTTCGGCAAGTTATAGATCAACTCTTCTGCTTTGTAGGAATTACAAGAGAAAACAAAAAAAATTTGAAAAAAATTTTATACGGGGGCAAAACTAAAAGTGTTTTTTTTGTCAAAAATTCGTAACACCCTGTGGAATTTCGTGGTCCGAGTTGAAACGTACAATATCATGGTCTGTCAAGACACATCTTCCTACAGTAACGTCCTTCTTGTTTCATGCGTTTATCTCTATTTTTGCAAAATATATTTAATTTCAAGTGGAAAATCACCATTTTGGAGAAATTCCATTGAATCAAGAAATTGTCATTAAAATTCGTCTATCAATTTGGAATTTTCTTATTATCACTCAGGCGTGTCCAAATTGTCGTTTGCGATTTTTATGTTCGAATTGCATTAGTTATTGATACAATTTGGTTAATTTGGTGAAAATTAGGAATTCATAGGAGATAACAGTCGGTAGGTATTAAAATACACAACCGAATTCTGGGACCATTGATAAAACTTTTCATTTACACATGTGCACACCTTTTTTTATCAAATATGAAATACAACTCACGTTTTTTTGTATATGACCACATTTGCACTTGTTTAAAGAATGAGAGTTTTCCATTCTTTGATATGATACAAATTCGATCGGTTGCGGTGTTTTGTGATTCTTTTACTGTTTACGATTCGAAACGGTATTTTTCATTCAGAATGAGAGATTTACCACCAACCTCAGTATCAAGGGCAGTTACATTGATCGAGGAAGGGCGCACCTACCGCTCAGTCGGTACCATGTTGGGTGTCTCGACGTCGGTTATCCATCGAATCTACCGACGTTACAGGGAAACTGGATTGTACGTGAGGAGGCGAGGACAAGGAAGAAATCGGGCGACCGTTTCATCGTCAATCAAACCATAAGAAATCCTCGTCTTACTGCTGTTCAGGCGCGTAACCTTTTACAAGCAGTGGATATCATTAACGTCAGTGTGAGGACAGTCAGAAGACGATTAAATGAAGTTGGTCTGAGATCATACGCGCAAGCAAGAGCACCAAGACTCGATAGAGCCCATCGGGTAGCGAGTTTGGCGTTTGCTAGGGAGCATGTAGCATGGACAATCAATCAGTGGAGATGAGTTTTATTTAGTGATGAGAGCCGATATTGTGTGAATTTCGTGGATGGTAGAGATAGAATATGGAGGCATCGAGGGGAAAGGTACAATCAAGCGAACTTCGCAGGAACTGAGCAATACGGTGGAGAGTCAGTTATGATATGGGGTGGCATATGCTTGGGAGTACGAACAGAACTGGAGATTATTGGCAATGGATCACCTAATGCCCATCGGTATATAACAGAAATCTTGGAGCCCCATGTTGTGCTTTTCGCTCTTTACATAGGAGAAAATTTCCTTTTTATGCATGATAACGCGCGCCCTCATACTGCGCGCATAGTGATAGAATATCTCAATGAAGTTGGGATCACACGAATGGACTGGCATCGCGGTCACCGGATTTAAACCCGATCGAACACGTTTGGGACATTCTTGGAAGAAGGGTTCGACAACGGAATCCAGGCAACGTTGAAGAGCGGACATTGGCTTTGGTGGAAGAGTGGAACAACATACCTCAACAGATGATAGACAACATCATTGGGAGTATGCGAAATCGTATGCGCGTTGTAATAAGAACTCGGGGGGGGGGTCATACTCGCTACTAAAATCAAATGTTTTTTTCGTGGGTCATCATGAACATTTTTCTCAACATGTTCATTTCATTTCACGAGTGTATCGCCAGGATACACACCTGCTCTCAATTTTAGACAGGAATGATAATTATTATAGAGTGTCACACAAAAAAATTCAAAAATAAATGTGCAAAATCAACGATTTTTCCAGTGTACTTCGAGTTTTCCCGGAGCGTGAAATTGGCCAGTGAATTTCGAAAATTTTCATTTCGTTAGATTTTCGCTTCTCTAATTTTGATTTTATTTTTTGGCTAACCTCCGATGTTATGCACCTACGCAAGATTAAAAATAAATTCTTGAAATTTGTGACTTTTCGCTTCAAATTGGATATCTCTTGTAAAAATAGAGATAAATGCATGAAACAAGAAGGGCATTACTGTAGGAGGATGTGTCTTGACAGACCATGATAAAGTACGTTTCAACTCGGACCACGAAATTCCACAGGGTGTTACGAATTTTTGACAAAAAAAAAGCACTTTTAGTTTTGCCTCCGTATAAAATTTTTTTCAGATTTTTTTTGTTTTCTCTTTTAATTTCTACAAAGCAAAAGAGTTGATCTATAACATGCCGAAAAAATCATCTAAATCGGTTGAGAATTAGGAAAAATATCGAACTTCGAATTTGATTAAATTTTCGAGTGTTCCGCTAATTTTGCGTCCGAGTGTAGCATCGACTCGTTCCTTGATGATTAGTTATTTTTTCTTCTCGATTTGGTGCAATCTGGTAATTATTCATTAGATTTAATTTTTTTTTCGCTTCTTCAATTTTACGCTATCATAGCACCCAGTCATTTGCCTTGAATTTTTTCGTAATAATAATACGTCAACTATCGCAGTTTTGCAACTGCTTGTTTATAGCAAGAGTTGTTAAGAAATTCATGGAAATTCTCTGATTTGTGAAATTATATTGTGAGTTACTCAACATGGCGAGCTACCAGTAGCTCGCGCTCAACTTGGTAATATGGTTAACATGAAGACAAAGGAGATGAATCTTAATTTTTGGTTGTATCTTTGAACAACCCTTTATAAGATAAACCGATATGGGTGAACGGTAAAGTAAGCCAAGATATTAATATTCCTAGTTTCGTCATCTGTTATAGGTTCCGGACGGGTTCTATTTAATTTCACATTTCTGAACTATATAAAGTTTAGCCCTGTTCTTTTGTTCTACCTATTTATCGGAATAAAGTGCGGATAACTTTTGTTGAAGGGACCTCAAGTTTTGTTAATAATCAAATAAAAGTTCCTTTGAATAAAACAAGATTTGAATATCAATGAATTATTAGCTCCTATTTAACAATAAAATGAATATTATCCGAAATATTCATTTCTATTATCAAGATCAAAAGGTAGGGTTTTTGAGTATATTCTTCTGAAACAAATAACTATTGATTAATTCGTATGTGTTCTTCTAATATTCAATTGAGAATGTTTCTCTCAGAAATTTACGTGTTGAAACTTTTGCTTGTCCAGTCAATTAATTTTCTGTCATAAGATCTAAAAAATGATATGAGAGGCACCAATGAAAGTCCAATTATAAAGAAAAAATTATGTCGGTCCCATTGATGAGTTTTCAGCGATAAAGATCAGAAGATAAGACACAAAAAAAAACAATAAGTTTCCAGATGGCCCAGTTTTATAGAGAGTGGAAAAACAATTCTGAATTCGAACAAGCCATGCGTAAAAATTGGAAGCGCCTATTATTTCCAAGTTTTCCCAATAGAAAACCAACTTGTTTTGAATGAGCCCATCATTTATTACAGCAGCTTCGCTTTGTGATCATCTTCCGAAATTAATATAGTCCTTCATTAATTGTATTAATCCGTAACAATTGATAGACATCAACAATATATTTTAGGAAATTGTTCTCATATTATGTCTAGCTAATCCATTAATGAAATATTTGCAATAATAATTATAACTAGTGAGCCCATTAAGATCGCCTTTTATATCTAAATAGCCAATATACTAAACGCATAATATACTGAACGCCTTTTCATATCCAACTCTATCTATACTGAACGCCTTATTATATTCACTTCGTTATTCACATTGTTACTGAATAGTTCTTTATGTTACATGGAAATCTCTCATATATTACCTCAGTCATCCTGAAGGTAACGCAGCTTCCAGTATTGTTTTATGGATACTGACTCATCAACCACACAAATTTCAACACTGTTCACTACTATCCCAATTCAAAGGGATACATTCAGTTTGAAAATCTCAACTTTCTCCAATTGAGCTAGCATAAGATGAAATTAAAAACATTTCAACATTGATTCAAAAAAACAAATTGTTCAATCACCCTTTAGGCATAGAAATTCAATCATCAACAACTCTAATATTAATTCACAATATCCCAAATTTTTACTTCAGAAAGATCAATACATGTAGATCTATAGTTTCAAATTTTTAATTTTTACTCAACATTTCTGATTCGTATTAGATCAGATAAAACCCAATAAGATTCATGAATTATAATAAACAACAAATATGAGCTTGAAACAGCAAGATGGAAGAATTACTTCTCAAGTATATTAGTGAAATAGAAAATTAAAGTTCTTCTCAAACTAAAATTTCATGGGAGTATCCAAAAGACAAAAGCGAGAAATTAATAATTAATTAAAGGAACACTACTGAATACAAATATATATATATATATATATATTTATTCATTATATATATATATATATATATATATATATATATATATATATATATATATATATATATATATATATATATATATATATATATATATATATATATATTTATATATTATATATATATATATATATATATATATATATATATATATATAAATGTGATTGCCCTATACGTAACCATTTTATATAAATTCAAATTGACCAAAATTCACACAATTTACTTACCAGAAAGAACAAACATCTTCTGAATTGAAGTGTTCTTGTGGAAAGCAGAAATGAGATCCACAAATTCGTTACATTATGGACCCTCATATACAATGCAATGATGTTAACTATATATCAGTTTCAATGAAACTGTTTCTTGTAACTGTTAATTTCTTAGATCCTTAACTGTCGAGTTGGCAGTTGGTTTCAAGCAGTCAGCTTTTTATAAACTTGCTCTCTAATAATTGAAATTTCTATCCTTCAATTTTACTTCTCTTCAATTCATTTTCTTATGAAACTTTATAATATACTATGAAATGAAAATGAAAGAAAGAAATTGCATTAAACCAACTTAATATTTCCATATTACGTGATGAACATACTTATTTTACACAATTATATAAAATACCTATAGTACAACTACCTATTACAAAATTGTCAAATTGCATAGCATTTTCCAAGTAGTAGTTGAATTTTTTCCAAAACATGTTTCACATAAGCATGTTTCCTGTGACTTTCATAAATCTTGGATAGAAAGTTGTGGTTGTACAAAATACAACTTCATATGCAACTTCTACATATTTGAACATCATATTTCCCACTATTAGACACCTATAACAGAGAAACTCAATGAGGAATTTCTGTCAATCATTCAACAACCTTGATAAAATTTCCTGAGAAACAGTAACTATGAGTTATGAATAGAAGGAAGTCCCAATAATTACCTTTTGTGCAAATTCGAGATCTAATTTTCTTTGGTTCAAATTTGAACATTGTCAAACACATTGAATCTCAATAACTTTTATATTTTGATAATTGTAGAAAAGAAACGTACTTCCACTTGAATAAACTGGAACGAAAATTCAATTTGAAATGGCACGGTCATAGTGACATCCAGCTTGAAATATTTCAATACAGATATAGCCTTTAGTGGATAGCTTTCATTATATCATATGATACATACTCTAAATGACCTAACGAAAACTTCATCGAGTTTCTTCCAGAAAAAATGTATTATACAAAAGAACTCAATACCTATTAATAGCAATTCAAAGGATATCCCATCATTTTGTAAGATCCTCCAATTGATTCGTTAAAAATCCTTGTAATTCGAGGAAATTGCTCAACGCATAGAGGTTAAAATAACCATGAAATAAAAATGAAATATGTGAATTCTGAGTATATTTCTTGAGCATGCCTAAAAATATACATTAAAATACATGAATAAACCTAAAATTACATTCACTTACCTTTCAAACATTATTGTAAGTCTCCTTAACTCCTTTTTATTATAACATTCCGTTTGAATCGTATTGTTTAGGTTAGGATAATCACAAAATCTTAAATTTATGAAACTTTCTTTCCTTAAACAAAATATACATTAACATGGATAAAATGAACATCAAACCATCACTTACCTCTAAAAGTTTATCTCAAGTTTCGTCAAACTTTTCATTCAAATAAAATTCGGAATCACTTATTTTGACAGATCGAATATAAGACCAATTGAAATAAGGTTGGGTTAGGTTAGACAACTGACAGTCTGGAACGTGTGTTATCTTAAGAATCTCCAACGTCTTCCAGAATCCGTGTTCTGTCAATCTGGGCCCTTTACAGATCCAATGGGCAGTACCGGGCCTCTCGCGTGATCCGTGTTTAGCCTTCCACAAACGATTGTGCCAGGACTGCCGTTTGACCCTCGTAAGTTCTTCATAATGGTATACGCCGTTTGAGTAGAACGATAGTATTTTGCCGGTATTTTTTGCTCGCTTGAAAAGTTTCCGAACTTCTTTTCTGCATTTTCGAGGGCAGAATTCCACCCTGAAGATCTTAGGTTTTCTCCTTAGTGGACAGTTATCATGATACGCTGACGCGATCGACCTGGATATCTCCTTAGCCATGTGCTCAACGTTTTCACGATTGTTTGTAGCTGTGGCAATACCTCCCAAATCAGCACAAACGAAGGCTCTATAACCATCCAAGTCCGTGATTCCTGGGCTTCTGTATTCAACCACTGGTCTAATCCCAGACTTAATAGGAATTGAATGTGTCTGTGATCAGATCCCGAGGGTTCACTCAACACACCCCATTTAAAGATTTTATTGCTCAGGGAACTCGAGCAGTGACGTAATATTCAATAACTCAGCGCAAATGCGCGTCACAAAGGTTGTTTTATCTCCTCTATTCAATAAAATGAGGACTTCGAGATAACCATATGACTGGTATCGGAAATGTTTGTGTTTTCATCCAATGCTAAAAAATTGCAGAAACTATTGATTAAGTTTTCTAATTAATTAGTGACCTGCATGCTAATCTCCTTCAAATGTCGGTTTGCATTCTGGTGAGAAAGTGATACTGTTTGAAATTCTCTTACTATTTTGTTGTGATTGAATGCTTGAGCCAATTTTATGGCACATATTTTGATTAATTCTCCAAAATGGCTTCTTTGCCCTTACTATTTCTAAACAAGCTTCAAACGATGCAGCTACAGATGCTACTAGAAATGTTGATTCTTGATTGGAATAATTCGTTTGATGATCCAGCTGCTTTCTCATTTTTTCCACTAGTAGTATTTTCATGTCACACGTGTACGAATAATACTTTCTTCATACATGGAATGATAATGGCACTTCAAGTTATATTCTTTACACGCATTCCAAACAAGGTGGTTTACTACTCTTGTTCAGTTAATCTACCTTGCAGCCATCTTGAAATACTCGATTTTAGAGTTATTTTTCTTTTATTAGTAGCACTCATATTCAATAATTATTTCAATTAATAAATAAATATGAAATTAAATTAATAATATCATGACACAGTCACTCCTCGACAAGACTGCACGCATACGATTGCATGTCCCAACCAAATAACGCCGGCTAGTGGTCGCATCACGTGCGCTTACCATAGATAAACAACCCACCACAAGTATAATGTGTGGCGCCACTCATCATCAGACGTTAAAAGGATTGCTGCTGTATTCAGTCAGGTTGTGAAGTTTCGCAAACTAAATAGTACATCTTTGATTTCAAATTACATTTAAATTTTCACACAGTAAAATAATTTAAATATTGATAATGATAATTTAATAACATGAAATCATTCATAGTAGAATGGACTCGCGGTCGTAAAAATACGGCGTATACGGCCCACGGACCGCCAGTTGAACACCTCTGCCATACAAACACACAATTTTGACTGAGAATCGTTTCTAACATAATATACGATGAAATTATTCGACGACACTCATATACAATTTGTTGGAATCACAACTGTGTTGGACTCAAGATGTTCACCCAGAAAAGAGTCTAGAAGGTTCAGGTGAGGGAATCCAGCAGACTCCTTCTAATCCGATTACCAGAATATTGCAAATTGAGATATTGGCAAACCGGTGGGGCGTAGTGAAGAAAAGCTCCGTCCTGTTCTCCCTTGACCTACATGTTCCACTTGAGGATAAAGTAAAAGAAATAAATTGAGTTCTTGATCATTTTTTGCAAGTTACGTGTTCCTCTCAAAAAATTCAGGCAATATGACCCTGGCAGAATATGCTACAGCAGTGATGTACCATGACTTAGATTGGACTTATACAAGAATAGGCCAAAGGCTTCGGGTATCCCTTTCAAACGTGGTCTGCATGTACAGTGAGACTGGTAGTCATTTAAGGAAACCTGATCAAAGACGACCTCGAGGAACAACAGTGATCCATAAACCTTATTTAAGAATTCCCTCGTTGATACAAAGGCTCGCTACTACTGGGCACCTTTAAATGCAACTAAGACAAACGTGTAGTGCAAATTGAACTCACGACAACGTCTCTGAGAATTTGGTTTAAGATCTCGTGTCGCAACTCGAGGCCCAGCTCTAACCGAAGTACATCCAAGAACCCAATTCAATTTTGGCAGGGAGCATGTCAATTGGTTGGAAGCCCACAGGAGGAGAGTTTTGTTTACAGATAACTCCAGATTTGTGTGTGTGTGTGTCTCAGTTTGAGGGTAAGGAAATCACTTGAGAAAGGTTGTTCAGCAAGTACTTTTAAAAAAAATTCCTTGTATACTAAATAAAATCAGATGATTTAAGGGGAATCATGCTGACGTCGTCTTCGTCCGGTCGTCTGCCTCAATTATAACTATTTGTAGATGGTGAAATGTGTAGCGTTATCCTGCTGACTCGCCGGTAATGCATGGATGTCTCAAATAACTTAAATAAGCACCTATTATCTGGTAACTTAACGTATATTGCTTCCTTCTCTGCTAAATATTTCAACTAGCAATGTGAAATATGTTATGTAAATGCCGGATAGAGGAATCTGTTCGGAATAATTCTAGGATTTTTAACATACTGCCGGATCTACTAAGGGCGGAACGATTGATCCCATGGAGAAGACTTCTCGTCTTGCGAGAGCTCTCTGCCCATGAGTGTGATTCTCTGCTATGACTGCTGCTGAGATGAATGATTGCTTTCCGGATTCGTGGTAACTTCTTCTGAGCGTCTTCTATGACCGTCTGATTCAGATTTCTCATGAAAGCCAGACCCCGAAAAATTGCGGGGTTGGATAAGTAGCTTTCTTTCAAATAGATCAGTACAAGTTGTGCTTGACGGTATAGCATCTGATTGTTTTCAGTTGCAAGCGGAAGTACCTCAGGGATCCGTTCTTTCGCCAACCTTGTTTTTGTTACAGATAAACGATCTTCTGTCATCTACAGAGAACAAGATCTTCGGTTTTGCAGACGATTGTACCCTGGTTTCGTCTTTCAGTAGTCCGGGGCCGATCATAGCTGCGGAATCTCAGGGTCAAAAATGTCTATAAAAGAATAACTTGAACTCTGACTTACAGAGGATATCTGAGTGGAGTCAGTTGAACCTGCTGAGCTTCAACGCGAGGAAGACGCAAGCAACTACGTTTTCTGGAAAGGTCCCTGCTGGAGAACCTCCTCTAATGATGCAAGGCAAACAAATTGCATCCAAAGGTTCGATGCACTATCTTGGAATAACGGTCAACTCCAAGTTTTTCTGGCATGAACATGTATCAGCAATTGCTAGGTCGGCATCAGCTTAACTTAGTTTTCTTAGTGTTCAAAGTTTGATGACGGATTGTGGATGAAAACGACTCGGTTCTCAAATTTCCCGTTAGATGCTTTGGACGTTGATGGGATCCATGGATTTTTGATTTCCCCTGTATGAATATCTTATTAATTTCGTGTACAGATGATACCTGTAGCTGAATGGAGGTGTCGCTTTGTGGAATCATCTGGTCGTCGGAGTTTCTCGTGTGGAACCCCTGCTGATGGATTCGCTAGTACTGGGTGGGGGTGTCGCTTTTGGATGCCCCCTGTATGTGGAATCCTCTAGTAGCAGGAATCTCTCGTGTGGTAGATCCCTGCAGAAGAATTCGCTGATGCCGTCTTGAATTATCACCAGGCGGCTGGTGTTGTAGCTCGAACGACCATTAATAGAGATTTGTGGTGATCTACTGATGTGTGTTGGCGTCAACTAGGTCTCAATCTGCCTATTCCTAGTTAACATCAACACTCATACAATGAATGCTGGTTCATATCCGGCTCGAAGGACCATGAATGAAGATCATGAGGATCTGTTGTGGTATTCTGATGTATGTGGATATCAACCACGTCTCAATCTACCTACTCCTAGTTGAAAGTACGTGTGTGTGTATTAAAAAATGGGCGTCAATCTGCCTACTTCGGAGGGTAAGGAAATTACGTGTCCAGCAAGTACTTCAGTGAAAAACTGAAATTCCTTTTACTCTAAATAAAATTAAAGGTTTAAAGGGCATCATGCTGATGTCGTCTTCGTCCGATCATCTGCCTCAACTATCATTTGTCGATGGTAAAATATGCAGCGTTATCTCGCTGACTGGCCGGTACTGCATGGATGTCTCAAACTAATTAAATAAGCACTTATTGTCTGGTGACCTACTTAACGTATATTGCTTCCTTCTCTTCTAAATATTTCATCTAATATGTGATGTAAATGCCACATAGAGGAATATGTTCGGAATAATTCTAGGATTCTGAACAAGCATATCTATTTGCTTCTCAGTAAATTTGAATTTTTCGATTATGTGCGTTAATTTGTCGACGCAGTGTATTCAATATTTGAAAATACCTTTCCATAAAATATCCACTATCCCTTACTGTTACAAGACTTCAAGTACCTTAGTACTTTATATGCAGTTTCATAAATCCAACGATGAACGTGAATTCAAAATTGCATTCCCAGTGTAGGGATCTTATGATTTTTTGTACTAAAAACAATCTGAAATTGCACCATTGAAATACCAATTGGCTTATTCTATTATTCGACATTTAAAGAGCCAAACAAAAAGAACAATTCAGTCGAGTTCATTATACGAGTATAAATTTTCACTGAAACAACATCGAATGCTACAAACATTCGAGGGTTATCTCGTTCAGAAAATCTTTGTTGTCATCCTTTTGAAAAATTAATCACGATGTTTATGAAAAGATGATCCGTGGCATATCCAACCGCCCGCAACTTTTTTCCTTCCATTACAATTTTCGCATTTTAGGAAACGAGGACTAATTATACACTGAATAAAAACCCGTCCTTACTACTAGGAGATCGAAAGTAATCATTTTGAACATGAATGGTTTTCGTTTATTTGTTATTTCAACGAATTCAAAATTAAACCTACCCAGGTTCCTAATGAAAAATTCAGAGATTACCTTCGTTTCTATGTATATCACTTATATGAAGCAGATGGATATGATGATTGCCTTAAATAAATTGAAATACTCAAAGCCTTTGACACGGTTTTCATAAAGCTACTTCTGCTTGTTTTGTATATTACTAGTGTATGATGGAAAATAATTGTAAAAGCACACACATTGCTTCAACCAACTACAAAGGTCGTAAATTCAGTTTTTGCGAACATGGCCGTGGTTTATAAATGGAACTAAATTATGCAATTCATTGGTATGGGGAAAATTTGATGGAGGTTCTCATATTTGTACATAGGAACAAATATGTTAAAATTCATTTGCCGGGAAGTATCCTATCCTATATAAATTATACGGAACAATTCAAAAAGGAAACAAGGCAGATCCAAACAATTATATATTCATCGTGATTCCATCGTTCTGTCCAAAGTTCTAGAAGTTGTTCTCAAATCGAGGTTATCATATCTAAATAATAAGTTCCTCAATAAAAATCCGCATGGAAGGTCTGAGAAGCAGAGGATTCCAAAGTGCAGCTCATGCTATAGATCTATAAAAAGCCTTTGACTCAATTAGTTTTGACATTCTGTAACCAAATTGGATGCATATGGTTTGAAAGGCCCCACCTTAGAAATCATAGAATCTTGAAAAACCGCAGACAAGTCTTTTGTGTTACAACTCTATCAAAAGAGAATATTTCAAATTGTGGTGTGCCTCTTGGGCCAATTCTAGGCCCTATGATTTTCATTTTATTTATTAATGATTTAAAAACTGAAGGATTGGATGATAGTACTCCACTTTTTCGCAGACGATGTTACCTAAGTATTGAAGGCCTTCACCATCGCAGATGTGAAGATGTGAAGACACAAGTTATAAAAAACGAGAAAATAACGGTGTTGGGCTTAAAAATAGACAGATGAATGAATTGGCAAGCCTACATTCGAAAACTGGTGTCGAAGATGTCTGCAGCAATATATGTACACTTCAAATAGAGTTAGGATGTATGAGTCAGTTAGAAGAGCGAACTTTGCTTATGGCCACAGCTTTTTGAAATAAGCAATCTTTTTCTGGGTAACATAGCCTGCTACATGGAATGTTTTTGTCGAGGAAAACTGGGTTTAGAGAGTGCTCTGTGGGTTAAAGAAAAGAGACTTTTGTACAGGAACCTTTGTTGAATACAAATACTCACCATTCCGGCATTATACATGAGCTGGCGCTCCATCGAGTTGGCACCAACAACTCCTAGATTCAGCTACTGATAAAATTCTGTTGTTCTTCAAAAGTGCAAACACATTAAAACTGAATTTATCTTGAGGATTTTGGTTGGCCCAAAAGTGTGAGTTATTCCGGTTAAAAACCCCCTTATTAGAAAATTTGGCCTCATCCGTCCAGATAATCCTTTTGAGAACATCGGGATCCTCTTGTGTTCTGAGAAGAAGGATGTCATGCAGTTTTATTCGAAGCTGTGGATCGCCATCTTGTAGAGTTTCGACCAATGAAAATTTATAAGGGTGCCGTTTATGTTTTTTTAGAATTCTGTGAATACTACTATGGGGTGAATTCAGATCATGCCCTATTGCTATTGCCATGATGCAACTAGAACGGCAATATCATTGTCTTCATTGTTGACTTCAGGCGATGAAAATGATGACTCACTCTGGACTGTGTCAGTCTAAAGAAAATTTGTAACTTATCACCTGAATTTTTTAGCTGTCATAGACGGCATATTTGGATATAATTCTTTAAATCTCCTACAAGTTCTACTCACATTCCATCTCTCGTATTCATGAATGAAAAATAAATTAAGTATTTGCTCATTTGTGTAGCTACCCATTCATTCGAATTAATTCGACTGACAGTTAAAACAATAATAGTTTATTTATGCTCTGGGATATGTCAGGTAGGTACATAAAATTCGTATTTTCGCCATAACTTGAAGCCTTGAAATTTCAGTATATATATGGGGAGCTTCATTTAGTTTTTTCACGGTGAATCTAATGAATTGAAAAAAAATATGGGTACAATCTGAAACAATCTAGTTTTTTCATTTCAAAATGTGAGACGGAAAAAAGAACAATCTGTATACTGACTGAGATTCAGTCGAATATGAGTTATGTCCCGCATGGTTTCTTGTTTGCAGAACACCTTTCATTTTCAAGTAAAACTAGAATATTTCATGAACGAAACAAGCTAGACTTAAGTATTAGGTGTTTTTATAATTGAAATAACAAGTGTCATCGAACCAGTCGTCAATAGATAGGGTGTTCTATATTAAATATCAAAGTTGGTTATATATATGGCACCTCCGGTATAACCAGAAGTGTCATGAAGGTGAAAATATTTTAGAAATGGAGTTTCGAACCAGCTGAATCAACTACCAAAACTTCAGAATGATAGCATTATTCGTTCTCCACAAACTTCTAAAAGCCACTCAACTTGGGATATCCTGTATATAAAGTGTAAGGCATATAAGTGCGCATGCTTGTATATTGTTTCAAAATGGAGTTCGCGTAATGTGCCTAACTAATGAACTAATTCTATTACTAACCAGTCACTTAAGTAACTCAAACTTAACTCTTTCTTGATTTAATTACGTTTTTGTCGTATATTTTATTCGTCACTGTCAACCATAGACTCACTATACCACCATCGAAGTTTCTGTATTCTCTTCAGCAAACTTCCCCAAGTTCTTCGAATTCTTATCCGAAATCTCTATAGTGCTTGTTGTTTCACTTTTATGATTCCAGAATTTCGGTGATATATGATTGACAGTTGTATTTACTAGTTTTTAATTTTGTAATGTTTCCTTCAAAATACGAATGTAATGTAGTATCATAATTATTTGCATAAAGCTTCGGTTGCTAAGCTTGGGCTACATCAGCTTTTGAAATTGTATGAAAAAACGGTGAGCCTTCAACAGTATAAATCGGATCAGTTGCGAATTATTCCTTTACCCTTGAAATCCGGAATCTTCCAGAGTATTCTAGATAATTGAAAGAAAGAATCCTTTGTCAACAATCCATGCGGCACATCGGATGCTCTAAATCTGGTTGTCTAGTAAATTGTCTGTGTGCATTGAATAGTAATAGAACTATGGAAACTGTTAAAGAATCTTTCGTGTTTCGAGTGTTCCGAATTTAACGATTTTTCAGTGAGGCTCAGTGAGAGGAATGGAGACGAGGGTAAAGGGCAATTAGAGGTATATCGTCCAGACATGGAAAATTGGGTTCCGGCATGTGTGCAACATTGGGACCAGCATTCGTTTCCAAAATATATATGTTCGCTCTTAGGATATTCGTAAGTACTGAAGACATTTAATGAAAAAGTTGTATCAATTTAAAATTTTAAGAAAGAGGAATTAAGTACCTGACTTTGCTAACAGATTGCGCTGATAGTATTAGACAAATACTTACTGTTTCACAATAATACTGTAAATCTGCTGCATTTTAGTAAGTGCAACACCTTGTATATTGGTTACAAAGTATTTGTCAACTAGAACTCCGCCATCACCCTCTTAAATATTTCTGCATGTTTTGGAACACTCCATATATATATATATATATATATATATATATATATATATATATATATATATATATATATATATATATATATATATATATATATATATATAAATTGTAAATTTGAGACTCCTCATGAAGTTTATCGTGAAGATATTTGACCATATATATATATATATATATATATATATATATATATATATATATATATATATATATATATATATATATATATATATATATATATATATATATATATATATATATATATATATATATATATATATATATATATATATATATATATATATATATATATATATACTAGTGATTCACCAGTGACGCGGTGCTCTGTAGCTCGTTCACTCTTGAAGATTTCATTTTTGTTCGAACGGTATTGTATTTAAAAAGTGAAAATCTACTTCAGCAATTTATTTTGCAGTAAACAGGGTGTCCCAATTTTCTATAAAAAAATCTTGGGTGGTTTTTTCAGATTGGAAGACCACTTTTCTGTTCAAGATTCAGGAGCAGCCTAAACTTTGCTATAATGTCTTTAAGTAATAAGTTTTTTCGGTGGGTAGTTTCGTCACAATATTTTTTTCCGTAAAAATTCATGAGAATGGGCTCTCACATCATCGCATGCTCCTTCGGCCAGAGAGGATGAATGATTTTTTCCTTTCGTTTTCTTATTGCCCAAGGATAGCTTTATTGATGAATTGAAATAGATTATCCTCATTTTATACAGGAGTGACTCAAAAAAGTTATTGAATATTGTAATTTCAAAAATATCAATGGAACACCCTGTATTTTATCATTCATGTCAACGCATTAAATATGGTGCTATATTTTTGCAGAAGTAACCTCATCTTCCATCATTCTCGAAATATTCTATTATCTGTAAAAATTTTGATGAAAATTCTACAAACCCTATTAGACCCATCAACATGCATCATCATTGAAACAGAAGTTTTTTTCTGTTATAATTCAAGTAGTAAAAAATGAAACCTAAAAAAGATAATTCTTTCGACGAATGATAAAATCAAGATGATCAAAACGTAAATCGAGGTATGTGTTGACATTTTTTTTTATTTGTGCCTTCTGTCAGGTGTCCGGACATATCATATTCTGCATTTTACATGGTGAACCAATCAGTATTTCGCTATTAAACATTGTTAAAGTGAGGTTTGAACCCAGTTTTCTCAATTGATTGCCATGAAGTTCTCCAAAGAAGAAATGGTTGATATGATTTTTATTCTGGGTGTGATAGAAATTCTTTGTTGGCAAGTAGAGTTTATGCATGAAGGTTTCCTGATAAGAGGCATCCTGATGCAAGATGCTTTGAAAAACTTTTAAATAGATTTATCGAAACGGGTAATATTGCTTACAAAAAACATGAAAAACCAAAAACTGCTACAGCTGAAGACAACCAGTTATCAGTTTTGTTGACAGTGACAGAGGACCCATATAAAAGCCAAAGACAGATTTCTCAGTTAACAGATATAAGTCAAACTTCCGTCCAGAGAATCTTGAAAGTGAATAAATTTCATGCATATCATGTACAGCTGTATCAGGAACTGAACAACCAAGACTATGAAAATCGCTTAAAACACGATGTATAGAGAGCACTTCCTGTTCCGCACTAGCTGAATGAAGTAGGTTAGGCTCTGCAGAAAGAGTTGGCAAAAATACACCAAGAGTACTCCGTAATCTTATCGAACGAGTGCCAAGACGCATTCAACCCGTGATGAATGCTTGAAAGAGTAAAACCCGCTACTAAGCGAAAGTTTATTCAATAAACTTCTGTTCGTATTCTTTCACTTGTTACATTTTTTGGTAAATAAAAACATTTGCAAAGCCTATCGACAATGCTAATGCTCATGAAAAACTGCAACTCTTGCAGCCAACTCTATGAATCAAAGACTACGTCATTGATAATGAATGTACCTTCGTAATGAAATGTATCTCCATGATAAAATTCAACTCAAATTTTCTACAGGGCTAATAAAAAATTTATAAGAAAAAGCATTACTGGTTTACCCTCGTATATATTAAAATGCATTTCACACATTATCGTTGTAAATTATTATTCTGCGTTGAATAATCTGTAACATATCCAAAATTCTAGGATATCTTTCAATAAATGAGAGAGTTGTGGAGTTTCAAACTAGAGCATAATATCTGCTTGCAAGAATTTTGTCGGCGAGTGATACTCTCTTCCAGACCTTTTCCAATCATCCAGGAACTTCGGACCTGTTTGGGGATTTGAATCTCGGAAACCGATGTGGTCACTTGACCTGCGTACTTTTGATAAGTTCATACTCAGATCGTTCCTGGTTTTGGTATCATAAGTAATACGAATTGCGTTTGTGGTGAGGTTTAATCTTGTACAGTCCCATATCTCGTTTGCACAATGTTTTACAGCTGATTATATTCAAATTCTGCAAATTTCAACCTTACCAATATCCCACATCCACCATTCGAAGTTCTGGATAAATAAGATATGTAAGGTTAACATAATTTTGTTCCCACTTTTTATTCACAACACAAGCGAGACAGGGGTCTTCCCCATGATTTCTTCCTGTTTTCTTGAATCATAAAAAATTATGTTTGATTCAACCTGTTTCTCTTCATTTTCCTGAACATTTAGGAGCGATGGTGTACGTATACACTGTACTTTGAACCGATTATGTTTTTGACTCATGAAATTTGATATCAAGTAATAAGCTTTTTTGATATGTCATTCTCTCTCGTTTCATTTGAAAACATTAATAACTAGCTCGAATTATGAACGAGATAAATTTTCGATATTGAAAATTTCATGTTCATGAAATACACCTGCCTGTTTTTCATTTTTTCACTAAAAACAGTACTATATATGAAGAAAACACAAGAGTTCAAACCGTAGTTAGGATGCACCCCCTTTATTAAAAATGTAGGAATTTCTCTCCATTCTCGATCATGTTATCTGTATCACGACATGCTGAATAGAGAACTGTTTGAAACTTTTCTTCTCGTAAGTTTTCACACTATCGAAACTTTTATCCAGAAAGCGATATGCGTTATTTTCTGAAAAGTTCGATACAAACTCAAACATCAGACATTTCTATGAATCTATGACATCTTCGTGAAGAATTCTCAGAGCTTCACCAGCTAGTCACTTCCGAAAATCTTCTGTTGCGTTTGACAGCCAACTCGATTAACGATTTCAATTGAATCAGATACGAGATGGAAGATTTTTATAATTAGATTAATGATCGTCTGTCTGCTAAAATAATTCGCAACTTCAATATTCGGAATTCCAATGAGATTCGAAACTTTAATCGCAATGATAGGACACTCAAACTGACAGAAATGTTGATAAACTCTTTGGAATCCAGAGTATTCCAATAACAACTTCGAAAATGCCAAAGTTTCATTTCTATTTTAAAATTTGGGTTATGCAAAATTAACATTTGGGATGATCTGTCGTCCTGATTTTCGAGGAAAATATACTCGTAGCAGGTTCTTGTACATTTTACTCTTCAAATAAATATTTGCTCGAAACTATTGAAAACAACGCTCAGCTCTGAAAATAGGATTGTTCAAAATTGTGTATCTTCTTGATGAGAAACATACTTTGGTTCAAGCAGGGCGTAGCCGTGAGCAGTAGACCTGTCCGATCCAATTTCTTCCAATTTTGCATAGAATTAAGTGAAAATCTGAAAATAACCAAAGGCCTAGTTTTCAGTAAAAACTATACTTCCCCTTCATGTTCTTCCCATGTTGGTAAAGACAATGACTTTGCATCCACAACAGATTATGTTTTTTTTTTATTCAAAAGGAGGGGGAATCTTTTCCAGACCCCCTCTACAACGGACACTGTAATGCCATGGGGCATAGGAAGCTCTTACGCACTAAACCTAACCTTCCTTCATACTGTTTGCTCAATACATACTTCGCCACAGCAGAAATAAGACTCTACATTGCTGTAGTTAGAAATTTGTCTCTTTATTCATCTTGAATCCTAATTTTTTTTATTGTCATCAAGACTAACACGACATATCAGATGATCCATTTAAACAATCCGGAGATAAAAGGTAAATGAAAAAAGACAAATATATAGAATAAAACCAAAACAGAGGATTCAAATCTACCGACCTATCAAAGGCATTCTGACTCGAGATAATAATAATAATAATAATAATAATCTCTATCAGATTATACTACGATAGGCCTGTTATCACTGACAGAATGGTGACGAATAATAGGCCGGACATAGTGGTATATGATAAGAGAGCCAGAACAGCAATGCTGGTGGATGTCGCCATACCGAATAATAACAACGTGCTGAATAAGTTCCAGGAGAAAAAGTCCAAATACACTGACCTTGCTATTGAGATCAAGCAGATGTGGCACCTCGAGAAAATAGATATTGTTCCTGTCATCGTATCCTCGACTGGGTTAATACCCAAAACTTTGCATGATAGTCTTAAGAAATTAGAATTGCATAAGAATACCTATATAGAAATGCAAAAAGCTGTAATTCTTAATACATGTAGGATAGTTAGGAAATTTATGTCAAGTATATTGTAATCGAGCCGATTCCCTTTGATTGCTGAATCTGGGAAAGGTAATTTATATCCAGCTAACAGCTGAGATTGTGCATAAGTCCACGATAATAAATAATAATAATAGTATGTAGGTGTATGATAATAAATAGTATGTTTATTTGATAAATAAAACAATGAATTATATTGAACATGAAATAATACTTTCCCAGACGTCTGCATCATGCATTGTCTGGGATACAAATAAACAGATATTTGAGGGGATTTCCCAAAAAAATGAGAAAATCTCCTGTATTTAGGAGATTTTGCGATACTATACAAATGAGTGAACAGTGTCTTTGTTTGCTTCAAAAATCTTGAAACATGGAGGCATTTTATCTCTTCTGACAGCTTATTTTAGAATATTTTTTACCAGTCGGCTTCTTTTAGTTTATGACGTTCGATGACACAGTTATGTCTGGCCCGAGTGAAGTATGAATGGAAATGAACGTCTCCTAATCCTCATGGACATATCTCAGTCATACTAGGATGAAAACTGAGGCCACTTTAACAATTTTCTGCTGTTTAAATTATTCCCAGGAGTATTTGTACAACCCAAAACTCTAAGTGCCTCCCAGTGGAGAGTATCCCCAAATCGTTATACCATAAGTACCCACAGAATCTAAGCATGAAAAGTAGGCTAGGCGACACACATACGTCTCAATGCAAGTATTACAGTAGACAATTTTTCCTGAGGGACAGGCCTTATGCGCTCCATATAAGTGTTCCATCCAAATCAACCCTAACAACCTCGAAGTATTAGTCTCTTTAAGTAAGTTTTTGAATGTCAGCAGCTGAGACTTATCCCTATCTACTCCAAGATCATTGCAGGCAAATCATCCATCAGCTTGGGTAAGGGTCAGTCTGGAAAGGTCTCTTAATTCACTAGAGGAGCGACCCCATTGAAGAAAATGGCATTATCTGCGTACAGACTATACAGTCGTGGTGAAACTGCTAGGGGCAGATCACATATAACCAATAGAATATAGATCCCTAGGGAACTCCACACTGTATAATTTCATCGGGGAATATTGATTTTTCCAGAAAACCGTCTGCTTTCTATGCAACATATACAAGCGACAAATATCCAATGCCCTATCCTGAATGCCAATGTGTTCCATCCTAGCAGGAGATCCTTGACAACACAGTCAAAAGCTTTGTTTAAATCTCAGGCCACTATCTCCGCAGAATGATGTCTGTCAAAAGCCTCAGCCAAATTAACGGTACTATGTATAGTGAGGTTGTCGTAGATCATCCTTGTATAAAACCGTATGATCTCCCTCTATTAGGGATTCCTTTTTCAAAAACGAGATTAGTCTTGACTACCATTTCAAAGATTTTGAAAACTGAAGGCAGAACCGATATAAGCAGATAGTTGCCACAATTATTTAGGCTCTTTTTCCTATATACCGGAATGACCTTGGAGTACTTTAGCTTTTCGGAAGAATCTCGCTCTTTCAGACGATTAATAACTAAGTGACATAAAAGTCCCTTGAAAGAAAAGGAACAAATTCCTCTTTCAAACAAATTTTAGATTGATATCTCAACAATGTTTAAATGCAAAATATATCGCTACATATGCAACACATTGAAGGCTTTTTTCAGGGAGCAATATTCAACCTTCTGTAGAATGTAAAATAACCCTCCCTGAAGTAATTGATTTTCCGATCTACAGTCCAGAATCATCGACAACAAGGGCCACACAGTAGTGGTACATTGCGGTCGGATATCATAAATAGGAGCAATAGGCTGTAGTTTCGGTCTCGTTCGATCTTGTCAGTATTTCACACCTATTAACAACACCAGGCTGCCACATACTCATCTCAATATATCTGTTCGCATCAAGAACATTTATTGGAGTCTTCCAACGAATTAATACAGAAACTACTGCTACCGCCACCGTGAAAAGATGAAAACAAGGGATAGATCAAACAGAAAATTTCAAAAATCCATAATAATGATGCTTGGAATTTCCTACTACAAGAACCAAATAGTTAACTCATAGTAGGGATTATATCAGGGGGTCTGTCATGAATATTGATACCTAAACCTATGGCTCCTCACTCGTAATTACTCCCCTGCTCGATCCTTACCTAGAAATTTCTTATAGAAGGAGGGGGTATCTTCGGCTGATCTCTTACTTCTAGCATTTCCGCGCATAGTCAATTATGCCTAAGGCGGATCCATGCTGGCCATGTGATGATTAAATGAATTTGTATTTTTATCCCAATTTCACACCATCGGCCCCCTTGGATTATTCACCAATCTTATTTGCATATGTGATATTTAAGCTTACCATGCCCCGTCACTATGTGTGCCAGGAAATGTGCATTAGTTCGACTGGCGACAACCTTGAACATTGCAGCAAGTGTCCTTATATTATTCCTCCTGACTCGCCTTAACAACAAAGGCTGAAATACCGAGCGCGAACTCTGGTCCTACAGTATTCTTAGTCGCTAGACAGGCCAACCTATCCGCAATTTAATTTCTTCTGATCCTGATGTGACCCCGAAACCAGAGGCGACGAATATGGTTGTTTACCGTGAGTTGTTCTAGTGCTGGATTGCAATTTCAAACCACCTTACATGTAATACTGAGTACGTCCAGGGTTCTCAGAGCAGTCTGACTGTCTGAGCAGATCGTGATCCACTCATGAGTTGCAACTAGTTCAGCAAGCCAAGCATTGCCATGATCTTCTACTAGAAACCTATAATATGTTGTATGAAGGTATATCAAGACGACTATCTACCGCAACGCTCCACACTGTGGTTGCAAAATGCGATCTGTTGAAAACCTAAGGCTCATTGTAATTGTTTGGCTGTTAACCAGGTGTAGATAATATCTCAATACTGGTAACATGCGAAATTTGTAGCTATATGTGTAAACACATTGTGTTGTCCTGCAGGCACAGTGTAGCGTTGTTGTAGAAAATCGTACTGGTATGGCTTCTCGAAGTTTTCCGTTCGAATCGTTTGTTTTCATCATTTTTCGCTTGCGCAGATAGTAGCCTCTGTGTCAGTTCAATAAAGGGTACTAATTGTATACGAATGCATATACATGTAACTGATGCACGAATTGAGATGAGTAGGTTAGTCTGACCCGATATAGTGGGTGTGCAATACTGACAAGGTCAAACGAGACTGAGACTGCAGTCTATTAATTCCACTCATGACGTCCGGCCGGACTGGTTATCGAAGATTATGAAGGGAGTGATATGTAAAATTTCATGAAAGGTTGGATAATGTTCACTGAAAAGTCTTCAGATTTTAGATTGTCGAAATCCAAAAATATCTCAAATTTGCATTTATTTTAACAGGAATGTGACGCATACCCAACTCATTGGTGCAACGGAATCTCCTCGACCATACGAATCTAGTGCATGGCATCAGCACAAATCAAAGAGATCCAGAAATTTAATACGTCAATTTGGGTCCTGCAATGGCACAAATTATCCTACCGTCGAAATGTCCTGTGGCAGCTACAGTAAGTTCAAATTGATGAGTAATTTATTGTTTTCATTTGCATGATTTCGATAATGTTGCATCTGCATAACTATAAAATATTAGTTATCTTTATATTGCTAACATGTTTGCGGTTTTCTTCTACTACTTCGGGTATTATACGCATGCTCAAGAATTAAGCTACTAGATGTGGCTAATAAAGATTGGTACTGACAGAGTAGAACATTTCTTTCTGATTCCATGTACTGGGTGTCTATTTAGTGCTTCATCGGTTCATAACTTCATTCCACTGTACATTCGCTTATTATCACTTTCAATATTTAGGACCTATATGCCTGCAGACAGTCACAAAAATTAGTTCGTGTATAGATAAAATAAATGAAATTGATGTTATATTCATTTGGTGAAAATCCATTTTAAAATATGGAAAGGAGAAAACACTTTTTCACGTTTATTTGTGAACATACGACGGGTGTCGACCCTTCGATAATTTGTAACTACTGAATACTAACTACGGTACAAAGATGAACACAAAGTATATTTTTTTCTTGAATGCTATGTAGGAGGGAGTTATTGATTTCAAGTTCGCTATTGAGAGTGGTGTAATCTGGTTTAGATGGAATTTAATGAATTCCAAACTTGCCAACTGATTAATTTTCTGCTTCATTCATTGGATTTTTGAAATTCTCTAACACTATTGTTGTTTATTGATTGAGTTCGCTCAAATATTGGAGATTTCTTGTCTGATGATATATGTGCCTTGAGTTTGCGTTCAAAATTTCTACCTGTTTGTCTTACATAAACTGAAGAGCATTCTTTACATTAAATTTTTTAAATACTAGAACGTTTGAGTTTATTTGTTTTCTGTTGTGTATTGAAAAATAATTTGTTTGGTTTTGGACCGCTTGAGGATGATGTAGTAATTTTGAATTTTGAAAAACAGGTTTGGTTTACGAGAGAAAGGGCCAACAAAAACTGGATTATTTTTTTTAGGGTTCTTCTTCTAGATATTATAAGTTAGGATATTATTAATGTTTGTTATAGTTTAATCGAAAGGATTCATTAGTCATTAGTTTCAACTCCTACGGTAAATTTTGAATGTTGGTGAGTTCTATTGAGGAAATTTAAAAATGTATTTAACTGTTTTTTTGATTTGATGAACGCACCAATTCAAAATAAATTCTTTGAACAGAAAGCAGGACCAGAAGTGCTACTTAGCCGCCTATTATCAGATATTTCAGACAATCTCAAAATCATCCACAACTGCAATAATTGAAGAAGAATGGATCTGGAATTAATAGATCACGAAACGATGATGAAATATTGAAAATATAGTAGGAAGAGGAGAATCTATTGGTGTCCTTGTTAAGTTCATAAACCTAATAAAATATTCATATATATATATATATATATATATATATATATATATATATATATATATATATATATATATATATATATATATATATATATATATATATATGAAAATTGTTTTTCACAGAGATGGTGTTTTTTCTCGACCTTAGTAGCTTGTATTACCTTTTCTCACCCTGATACAAGCCTGAATCCATCTAGGCATGCTTTGGATTACGTTCTTGATCTTTGGGGTAATATTCTGCAACTTTTCAGTGGCGGCTTGGATGAGCTGTTATGGGGTTCTTGTATTATCCTGGCGCGATCTAATTTGCCTTTTGAGATTATCCCATAAATGTACAATAGGATTGAGGTTTAGAGAGCAAGCTGGCTATGCGGAGGAGCATTATCTTGCATAAAAGTGAAATTCTCACCGTGGGCACCTTGTCAGAGTATCACTATGGGCTTCAGCACTAGGTCCATGTAACTGTTTTGCCTCCCAGCATCATGCCTTCCCAAAAATCACACTGCCCCCTTGGTATTTCGGAATTTGTCTTGCTGCTCGAAGTCTAGCTTGTCTTCCACGACCCCTTAGAGCCCGAATCCGGCGGTCATCGGATCGAACACCAATTCTGGTCTCATCCGAAAAGAACATTTCGCTAATTCTCAATATTCCAATTTTGGTGCTCGATGCACCGAATAATTCTGTTAATTTTTTGCTGTCTGCTTAGCTCTGGAACTCTTGAGGGGCCCTCTGCTGTATGAACTCCTTGAACAAAGTATTTGACGTATCGTTTCGACTGATACCTGTTGCTTCCAGAAATTGCCTTTGGTGTTCGGAGTGCGACGCACTCTTTTTGCAATTTGGTACAAAAAGCGGTCCTATTCATCAGAAGTGATCTTCCTACGACTTTTGTAGAGATTGTAGCTCCACGTATAGGGCGTAGGTTTTTGAAATCACCCCCTGTGATACCGCCATAGTGGCCGCTATATCCTTCTGTGTCACCCCTTCTTCGACGAGAGCAATTATTCGACCCCTCTGCACATCGGACAATCCAGCGTAGGGCATTTTCAATTATGATAATAGGCTTTTTTGACTTTTGGAATTCACAGTTTCAAATCTCAGTGATGACTGAGTACAATATCCCGAACATGTGGTGAGAATTCAACATTTCTTATCATACTATCTAGTTTTTTCACAACAAAAAACTTCATTCTTCTCAAGTAGTCAAAGATCCATGGTTAAAAACAATCAATAATGTGAAATACTGAGTGATTCCATATAAATTTGGTTGTGTGTATATGTGTGTAAACTTGAGACAAGAAGAATAATTCAAAAATCCGTAGATCAATGAATAATCCTTCCTGACAAGACCTTCCTGCCATAAGAGCAACAATTGTGCAATTAAGCAGAATGCCGAAAAACGAAACGGCAGACTGCAGTTTCATCCTCATAAGGAACTCATTAGTGTCGCATGTCGCTTTTCAGCATTATAAACAACCACATCAGAATACTCTAACTATGATTCAAAAAAAGACGCATCTCGTACATACGCTTTGTTGAAAGTCGCCCTCTATGAACCGAGGCCGTGAAGCCGCTACTGGACTTCGAGAAAAGCAACAAACAATAATAAACAGATGTGAGAACGTAGAAATTCTAAAACTTGTGATCCCTCCTTTGAATTTTTTCTTTATTGTAATTTAAAAGAGCTTGTAAATATTCCTAACCACAAGTTCCCGAATGTTCGCAATGCGGACTGTAATTTAATCAACAATCCTATTCTAAATATTTTCTGATACATTATATTTGAAAATAAAAATCTCAATACTTACTCGAAAACTTTTTACAAAGGAGTATATAGCAAAATACTTGTGAACGTTCCAAAGAGAACAATTAAAACTACCCGGCATATGTGCCTATCAACCCAGGACTATAGTCAGGTTCTACTATCCTTCTGTTGGGACTGCAAGTTAGAGTACCTTGAGCTTTAATGAAACAGATGTATTTAATATTTTGTGTTATTTGGACCCAAAGGAGGGTGCAGGATCTAATGGTATTCCTGCTCTTTTTGTCTTATCTTTCTTGAAAACATGGCCTTCTGTATTAATTGAGCCTTTGTTAATTATAGGTTTTGCCGCCGGCATTTTGACGTACTTTTGCTTGAGGATCGAAGGGTTTTGAACGACTTGATTATTTTACATAATATCATTAACCGAAAAATAGATTTTCCCGACTGGCTTTGGTTGCTTTAGGGGTTTCACACATGAACCTGAGGCAGTGTAATGTATTTAAAACTCTTTTCAGAAGAACCAACAGCTCCTTGACTTCCTTTTTTTCGGGAATTTGTTATGGCAATAAACTTTGTGATAAAATTGACTTTTTCAATGTTTCCGCGCACTCGTTGAGGATTAATTTAAAAAGCATTTTCAGAACAATTTTTAATAATTCTTCTTCATTTATTGGGGTCAATTTTTTTCTTCTCAGGTATTTCGTTTGGAGTTCTATCTAGTATTCAAAAAATTTGTATACAATTTCAGTTTTAAACAATGAACACTTCACTGGGATGTTCCTGTTTCTTTCCCAAATATAAATAAAAACTGAATAAATGAACAAATAAGTTAAAGGTATTTTGAGAATTGACATACAATGCATAACCATTTTGATTCAATTTGGGGATATTAACTTTCATCATATAGAGGCATCCTTAATTCGGAATCAACTCAATTAAATTTCAGAATACATATTTATACACCGTTACATACAAATTCGCGAAGAACGGTTTCATAAAAGTTGGGTAACCCACATTCCACTAGCATCTTAGTGCCGAGTAAAATTATTTATTTACTTCCGTTCTAATCCGGAATAAAAGTTGTACCCATGATATCAGAAAGATGATTAATCGGTGGTATTCATGAATCTTTCGACGTAGTTACCTACAGCTTAGCTCATATAACCGAAGTTGATAAGCAATATCTCAAATTCAGTACAGGCACATTTTCGAAAATATAAAAGTCGAACTTATACTCCATTCAAATGCTGTAACCCTCTATCGAGTTGAAGCACGCGATTAGTTCAATATCGTAGATTAGCTCCCCGAAATTAAATTTGTTCCAAAGTCACTCCTGGAAACTTATGAAATTATCGATTTCAGAAGTGATTCGTATTTCACAGTTGGTTGAAGACCACCGGTGTTTCTAAGATCCTTAGAAATTTGATCGCAAACTGAAGGATTGATTGTTTTGGAGTTTCGATAGAATAAACATCTATTGACGTGAGAACAATTGGAAACTGACAAACATGTAGAATCTTAGCAACTGGAAGAAGCAGAAATGCAACACTAATTTTATGCTCAATAGGAATCAGGAAATTCATTTAATGAAACCACAGCGAGCCGTTGGCAGAACTATTTACCAGCATATGCCTCAACTTTCGTTTTTATTTCTGTGAATATCCCTACTTCTTGTAATATAATTTCTTCTACAATTTTTTCTTTTTTACCTGTAAGGCTTCTAGTATTTCATGTTCCTATTTTCATTACTTTCAGTGTTTGTTTCTGTATTGTTATTTGGTTTTCAGTATTTCATATACTAATTATTATATTTTTATCTTTTCATGCAATTCATTCATCTACATACCTATCGCTACTCTTACATTTCTATGTCCTTCTTGTAGAACTTTTTATCTTTGGCCTCAAAATAGACGGTGATTTTGGTTTACTTTGTGAAGAATATCACAAAATTAAATGACAATTCTTAATTAACAAACGTAATAGCTATTTCGATATTTCTATCATCTTCAGAGGTTCACAAATTATGAGTTAAAACTAAGGTACAGTTGTGTTATCTGTTTAAATATAGAAAAATAGGTATGAATTATAAAGAGAGAAAAACAACAAGTTTTCTACTACTGGATTATAGATTGGTATTCAAAGGAACATTCATAATTACTAGAAAATCCTTAATATTGGAAATAATCTAGGTCTGTGTTTTTGTCAAGAAGAATATGATTGTTCTATTCTATTAGCTTTGAAAATTTCCAGGGATTCTAGATAATCTATACTAGGAAAGCAGTTCTTGTTATCTAGGTAATGATGTGCGATGGTGGAGTCACTTTGTTGTTTTTACAAAAGGAAGAGTGATGTTCTTTGCATCTAAGCTAAAAGATCCAATGCCTCCATAATCTTCCTCCGTAATGGATACATCGCAAAAATGAACACTTTTCTTCAAAATACATCGATTTCCTAATTGAATTGTGACCCAACTCTGAAATTTCAAACATTCCTCAAACATTTTCTTCAATAAACCAAAATAATCCCTCATTAATATAAAACGTCGTGCACCCATTCTTTACGGACTTATTAAAACTCACAAATAAAATGCCCCCATCCGACCAGTTGTCTCCTACACTAGTTCTCCAACATACAAACCTTCAAAAGATCTAGATTACATTTTCAAAAAACTCACATCATCGCACAACATTGCCTAGATAACAAGCACTGGTTTCCTAGTATAGATAACACAGCTCTACAAAAAAAAAAAATTTTTATTGTTGCCCTGGATATCATCGCAAATTGTTATGTTTTCAAGTGCCCAGATTACGAATATATTCATGAAAGTTCTCAATGTGCTCGTATTTTCATGAATTTTGCATTTCTTATATTTTGAACAATTATAAGCTTGTTAGAAATAATATTTAATTTTCCAGTCATGATTAGGCTTCTGCGCAACTTTTTCGCGCATACAAACATCACCTGATCCCCACTCTCAGACCCCTTGCTCCACAGAACAGCTGAGATCTCAGTTATTTGACAATATTGAAGTACATATACACGTAAATCTGGATAAAGTGTCATGGATTAATATTTTGTTTCAATTACTGAATGTCCATTCTTATATATTTGTCTTCTAGTCTAAAATATGAGTTCGTCACGAAGAAAGTGTAAATATTGTAGTGATTTATTTTGTTATATTTGCGGTGTTTATATACCAAAAAAAAACAAAAAAGAAATATCACAGACTTTTTCAAGGAGACTTATGTTGAATATTTTGGTTTCAAAATGGACAAATTAGGTAAACCATGGGTTCCTAATAAAGTTTGTAAGTCCTGTGTTGAGTCTTTACGGTTGTGGAAAAAAGGTGAACGTTCTGGATTAGACTTTGGTATTCCCATGATCTGGATGGAGCCTACGAATCATTTAGAAGATTGTTACTTTTGCGTAGTAGATGTTAAAGGTTTTAATCGAAATCAAACGTGGAGATACCCAGACTTACAGTCTACGAAATATCCGGTTCTACACAGTGAAAATCTCCCTCGGCCCATATACATTTCAAAAGTAATTCGCATGCCCTCAGAAACAATGATGTTACCAAATTCACAGAAATCGGGACCATCTACTAGTGGAAGTGAATGGGAAGGTGAAACATCTACGCCAAAGTTATTTTCTCAAAATGAACTCAGTGATTTAATACGTGATCTCAATTTATCAAAACAAGGATCAGAACTGTTAGCCTCAAGATTGAAAGAAAAAAATTTATTGGCACCAACAGTAACAATTACCAGATACAGAACGCGAGAAAAAGAGTTATTACAATTTTTTAGTGAAAATGAAGGATTAGTGTCTTGTAATGATATCGCGAAGCTGCTTATAGACATGGGTTTAAATAAGTACAAATCTACTGAATGGCGCCTTTTTATTGATAGTTGCAAAAGAAGTTTAAAATGCGTCTTATTGCACAATGGAAATAAATTTGCATCAATTCTAATTGCCCATTCAACGAAACTCAAAGAAGAATATGAAAATGTAAAATTAGTTTTAGAGAAAATTAAATACTCTGAGCATCAATGGCCGATCTGTGTGGATTTAAAAATGGTTAATTTTTTACTTGGCCAACAAAGTGGATATACAAAATACCCTTGCTTTATTTGTATGTGGGTTAGTAGAGCAAAGCAACTTCATTGGGAACAAGATGTTTGGCCTGTAAGAAATTCTTTAACTGTCGGTAAGGCCAACGTAATAAGGGAGCCGCTGGTGAGCAGAGACGAAATCATACTTCCACCATTTTATATTAAGTTAGGTATGATTAAGCAATTTGTAAAAGCGTTGAACAAAGACGGAAATTGTTTTAATTACATTTGCAGAAAATTTCCGAAGCTTAGTATGGAAAAATTGAAAAGTGGAATATTTGATGGTCCTCAAATACGGCAATTGATGAAAGACTCAGATTTTATCAAAGTTATGACTGTTCCGGAAAGTAAAGCTTGGAAAAGTTTTGTGTTGGTTGTCGAAAATTTCCTAGGTAACCATAAAGCAGCAAATTATGAAGAAATTGTGCAAAATATGCTGACAAACTTTCAGACTTTAGAAGCAAATATGAGTATTAAGTTACACTATCTCCGCAATCATCTAGATAAATTTCCGGATAATTTAGGAAATTATAGTGAGGAACAGGGAGAGCGGTTTCATCAAAATCTAAAAGTGATGGAAGAAAGGTATCAAGGTCGATGGGATTGTCACATGATGGCAGATTACTGCTGGTCTTTGAAAAGAGATTGTCCCCTGAAAAATTATAGAAGAAAAGCTCATAAAAGGCGTTTTATGGAAATATGAAATATATTTTCGACATTTTCCTCTTTATTTACTTCGATGTATCCGAATTTCTCAAAACATAACTGACATTATAAATATATCTGTTATTTTGTTTTTGTTTTACGATTTTTGTTATGTAAAATGAAAATAAAGATTCAAAAAGAAATCAGAGCAAATCCTACAAAATCATTGATAGTTTCACGAATTGTGTGCATAAATAGACCCAAAATCATTTTCATATCTAGGGCAACAAAACCATTGTAGACTAGTGTAATCTTAATATTAATCATCCTGCCCCGAAAAGTAATCAACTCAATTACCTGGAATCTGTGGAAATTTTCAAAGTTAAACACAATAGAAACAATCCTACCCTTCTTAACAACAACACAGATCTACGTTATTCCCCAATATTTGGGCATTTCAATTGATTATATTGAATACCTATCTATATCCCAATAGTAGAAAACTTTTCTCTCTCTTTATAATTCATTCCTGTTTCTCTAGTTTTGAGACAAATTGTACTACTGTAGAATCATTAATATATATATATATATATATATATATATATATATATATATATATATATATATATATATATATATATATATATATATATATAAAAGGCAGTTAATTAACCCCGACGAGTTGCCCATATATCTGTTCATTGCAATCAAACTGATTTCAAGAAAAATATAAATCCACCAGGCAATGATTATAATCAAAACATATCCTGGAATCATTATATATTAGGATAACGTTGAATGTTATGAGAATATATCAATCTACCAGAATATATACAAACTATAGCATCATCAGACAATGACATAAATGTATCAACGAGTCAGAGGCTTTCTCTCCAGTCCATTCTTGAAGTCAGGACCTAAGCAGCACCAACTACTTTTCCAGGCAATCCTTTCTTTTCCGAAAACACTCTTTCGCAGAAGAAATTCTTTCTGCTTGTTGGGACCAACGGTTCTCTTCTCAATTTTAGCAGATGGCTACGTAACCGATGATCACCATCACAAAGAACATGTCTATTAAGTTACGCTTTTTAAGTCTCTCAGAATAGCTCAGTCGTATTCGCGATAAAGCCAATCGATTGACACGGCATTGCATATTTTCGAGAAGGTTAATGTGGCGCACATGATCAGGTAGTATCGGACGAACGTATGCTTTGTATAATCTAATGAAGTTTGCGAAGATCATTCCCAAAAATACCCTGTAGAGTAAGAATACCATACTATTGGCTTTTTTACAATGTTATGTATACTCTCCAATTCGCTAGTATAGGCAACGAACAAAAGTGGTCCAAGATGGAGCCCTATGGTACACCGTTCGACACTGGCCTTCTATCAGACAGAGATAGTTCCACTTTATGGAGGAGACTTTTTTTCGGTGAGCAATCAAAGACTGTGGCATAGTCTAGATAACGTCCACTTATCCATGCACCCAATTGAATTGGTAGTAATCTAACCGAACGAAACCATGTTGCTGTTTTGGAATGATATTGTTTAGGCCGCTGTTTAGAATATTTAAAACTTCACTGTAGATAGTAAATCAAACTTCTTCATATTGCGTTCGATGTTTTAACATCAAAGGAAACGAAGGCACAGATGGTCGCAAAAATTCGTTTCCCCGCAGTGCAATACGAGATCGTATAGAACGTATTTATACGAGTCCTTCTTAGAATAATCATTCGCAAAGAAAATCAAAATTAGCTAAAATCGCATTATAGAATCATAGTCATATAGTTTACCCAAATAATTACATCGCATATTTAATCCACATTATAATGGTTAGTGACCCCACAAGAAGACTTCTCTATAAGTGGAAGGTGAAAGACATCCATCTGTCTTCAAAACCGTCGGTTCGGTTGCAAAACACGAACTTTCTTCCTTTCGTTCCTGTCTACTCCTTCCTATTTTAACCCTTACAGGAAGTGAAATTGTCTCAGCATCGATTGAACAGGAACGAGGTGAGTTATTATTATAGAGTCCATTTTTTTCCACATTTCATAGTTTTCCCGCACCAGAGTTCTTGAATTGGTTTATATTATTTGAGTCGTTCAAGGCTCAATCAGATATTATTTCTTAAGAAGAAAGCTGTAAGATGTCAAACAGATAGGGAGGTAGTCCATAGGTTCAAATTTATTTCCTTTTTCAAATATAGGAGTAACTGAAGCTGTTTTCCAAACGGACGGCAGAATATTTGTACGAAAGGAGGTGGACAATAATTGACTAGGCTAAACTTTCAGCAACTTTTTGAGTATTAGAGAAGAAATTTGATCGAGGCCTAGTGAAGAATTATTTTCAACTTTCAGTTACTGATTCATGACCTACTCAGAAGAAAAGTGCATGCATCCAAGTGACGAAGGAGCTCTAGGTTTCTTGATTGCTAATTCAAACAGACCAAACCGTAAAGGGAAGACAATTCTATTCTTTTTTGAAGTGTATTAGTTATCCTTAATTTTCGCACGAAAATTAATGTCAGACTCACTTTGACAATGACCGAGATATCTACGAATGGCGATTCTCCTCAAGAACTTTCGAATAACTGTAAAACGGAGGGAGATATCAGAAAAATATTTGCCCTACTAAATCAGTTGTTGAAAAAGAGTAAATTTTTTCTCTGATTTCAGTATTTTACTTGGCTTCCATAATAAAATATAGAAATTTTCCCACCTGTAAATAAGTTCTTACGCTTACGTAGTCGAAGTTCTCTATTCACAACCCAGAACATTCTGAAGCTTCCCAAGACATCGCCACTAATTGAATAGTTATACATAATTGTCTTCTGAAACCAGCTATTATGTTGAACTATTCAATTATAGATATAATCTCATTATCTGACACTTATCGATGTTGGGTTCCATTTCATTTTGAGCCACTAACTCGAAATGCTATCTACCTCGCTTCGAAGCAAAATTAAATTGTTTGTATTGGACATACAACGGAGTATCTTCAGTTCATCGGCAAATATTTGCGAATTATCATGATTAAAGCGTCTCTAAACCTCAGAGGAATGAATTGACTTATGAGGAATTTATGGGGAATCCCTAGAATAATTTCTGATGCCTCTGAAATATGTTGAATAAACACTCAAAATGTTTGGATATCAAATATTCAATGTGTGTTGGCAATTTTTGTAAACATACAGAACGAACTCATTTAGAATAATTCAACGAAAGAAAAGCAAAAAATGCAATGGAAACCACTCAGAGAATTATCTCATGCCCTGAATCATGAATAGTGATCTTCTTTACTTTTTGAAGTTGGATTGCAAAAAAATCGTGAAATTACTTATTATATTTTCATATTCAATACTCTTTCGATTTACAGATTGATAATTTATTAAAATCAATCTACTAAGGCAAATGAAAACCAATTTGTGTTTCGTTTATTGTTAAAAAATATGCTTGCAGCGAGAATTACTCTGTAATGAAAACTAAACGAGAGGATGATCTGTGCCTGGCAGAAAAAACTAATTATGAAGGGTTGGATTCATATGAAGGGTAAACAAGAAAATTTATCGAAACCAGGATGGAAAAAATGGTTTATTTGAATTCTGTTATTGCCGAATATACTGTTGAATATGATTCGAACTGTACAAAATAAATAAGCATACTGAGCTTTGTTTATGTCGGAGATTATGAAATATGAAAACATATTGAATGATTGATGGTGATTAAATTCTTCACATAACTGAACCTTATTTGGAAGGCATTCTACTATTCGCGTGAATGAAGATCAGACAGAAAAATCATGATATATCTTGTATTACAAGGTACAAGGTGTGTACGACAAGTATCTTATTGAGATGAGAGGAAGTTGTAGAATAACGTTTTGTTTTTCCAAATCGAGTAACACCAGACAGGCGAACATTTTCAAGAAGGTTGAGGGAAACTGGTACTTTTATTGCAAATAATCATTTTAAAGGTGCAACTCAAACTGTGAGAACTCCAGATATTGAGGAAGCAGTTTCGAATTGTATTGATTTGAATCCTCATGTGGAGTACAAGAAAATCAGTTGAATATTTCACATGTTGTAGTTTGGAGGATTCTCCACGAATTTTTATCGTACCCGTTTCATATTCAACGCTTCCAAACTTTACTTCCTCGAGATTTTCCTTCAGGACAGAATTTCTGCGAATGTTTCTTGAATAAAATTAGTGAAAAAGCTCATTTAAATAGTGAAATAATGTTCACAGACGAAACTAACTTTTCGAGAACTGCTATCACAAATTTTCACATTAATCATTAATGGGCTGAGGAAAACCCCCATTTGATGGAAGAATCTCATCATCAAGAACAATTCTCACAAAATGTCTGGGTCGGAATAATTGGATATTATTTGATTGGGCCATTTTTTTTTGCTAAACGACTAAATGGTCCCGCACCATTATGCTCGAGGATGTGCCACTTTTGGTAGGGGCACTAGAACATTTCAGTGGAGAAGCTAGGGAATTCTTGAATAATACATTCAACAACCCACGGATAGGTCGGAGTGGGCCAGAACCATTGCCTCCTAGGTCCCCAGACTTAAATGGTTTAGACTTTTTCTTATGGCGACATCTCAAAAGTTTAGTCTATACCACTCTGAACAATGTAGAAGAATTGAGGAACCGAATAATAACCTCTTGTAACACGATAAGAAATACCCCAGGAATATTTCAAAGAGTGCGTAATAATATGCGAAGAAGAACAAAGGCCTGTATTCTTGAAGGTGGAGGACACCATTTAGTTTTTAATTGTTTTTTTTCACTTAGATATTGAATAAGTATAAGTTGAGTCTCAGAAGACCAGCTATCAAAATGAAAGCAAATTTTGAGCATACCTATCGAGTATTTCTATTATTTTTTTTTCATTTAGCGAATCACATACAATTCAAATTCAATAATTTTTCACTCGATAACGGTTGGAGATACGAAAAAATTGGAGGTGTCAAAAAAGTTTCTAAATTCAATCTAAATTGATTGTACGCTGATCGGTGGCGTACTGCAGAAAAGTTTGAAAGGGCAAAAGGAGACATGGCCTCGGAAAAGAAAAGACCTTGTGAATTTCAGTTAAAATCTAGAACGTGTAATGATGGAGGCGGTGAAAAATAGCTTTCATTCCAAATTTGGGCTGAGTATTTCAAAAATTGCAGGAGTTTTGAAGAAAATACCAATTTTTTCTGGAAATTTCAACACCCTGTAGCTCCGTAGCGAAGCTTTTGAGGACCTATATTCATAGGAATTTTTTTTCATTAAATTACAAATAGATTCACCCCCTCGAGTTGTGACATACTATTATGTAACACCCAGTATAAGTCACAATTTTGACTTCTACTCATGCTACACCCCGTCGTTCGTAGGTCTTTTTTGATTCACATTATACCAAGTTGTTCAACTATTTGAGCATATCTAAAACATCGATAGATTTTTGCCACTTATTTTTTGACTAATTTCACTGAGTGTATGTCATATCCTCTCACCCAAAGAAATTCACTTGCTCTCAAATTTACTCATATTCAAATAATTCCCCAAAAAATGAAAATATGATTCAGTTTATTTCATATAATGGGATGTCAAATATTACGTTAAGGATTTCCCTGTGTCGGGGTTGATTGAGGTTATGTAAATATTGACTTAAATTAAATCCAAATGCATCTGTGTGAAACTGATGAAAGATGAATAAATACAAGGGATTACTGAGAGGGTAATATTATCCAGTTTCATTGACGGATGATGAGAAAAACTATCCTTCATTTTTTTCCTAAAAAGAGGAGCATATCACGATATTTACATTCATGTATAGAATGGTTTTTCGATATTAAATCATCCATGACACAGACTTTTTTTATCTGTTGATCCCCAAATCACCCCTTCCATTGATTCGATTTAAACAGTGTGTAAAATCAACCCCCTACCCTCAGCAGCACCCAAGTCAAAATTGATTATAGGTACAGTCGAGTGACATATTTTTGGAAAGGTCTTTCAATTCTCTATTCAACATTAGTATCTTTATGAACATTTAACACACCAAAAATCCAAACACAACGAAAACTTTTATAGCAACAAAAATTTGCTATCCCCTCCATGTCAAGAAAGACTGATTGTATGGGAAGAAGCGGAGACATGAATTTAGATTGAAGAAGGACCAATTTTAGAGCATGGAAATCAACTCCCTTCCCTCGGCAACTACTATTCGAAAAGTGGATCGAGTTACATATCTTTCAGATCGTCTCTTAATTTTCTATTCAGATATTTTATCGTCTTAAACTTTTAATATTAAACAAACAATTCAAAAATGACAAAAGTTTGTCGTTCAACGAATATTTAATAATGCTTAAAATCAAATTTAGTTCCTAAAATGACCTCATCCGAGATCCATTCAATGATACAATTCTGATTATCTGCTATCATTCTCTAGTGACGATGCTTGTCCTTAACACCTCCTTGTTTCTAATTGTCAAGGAAATGTAATAATTCGAAATATTGATAAACCCCAATGTTTTGTAGGAAACGCACAACTGTTTTATCACAATCATCTGGCAATGATAAATCTGTTTCACTTTTGTCTTTTATCTTCGCAATACTCTTAATCATAGTTCTCGTTTGTTAGACAAACGTTGAAAATGGTTTACTCAAGTGATCAGCGGGTCATAATTGTTTCCTTTTATTATCAGATTAGTAGTTATGCTAACCAAGGCTTTCATGCTGATGTTTTTTTTCTTTGATGTCAGGATTTGAGAAACAGACTTCATTAAAAGGAAAAGTCAAGAAAAACTAGCGCAGCTTCTCCCAGTTGACTCGGTTTTAGTGTCATATCTTTCTAGAGGACGTTGGAACTTTATTGCTCGGCTTTAAGGAGTTACCAGTACCAGGATCTGAAACAAGAAGCAGATCGAGAGTTTCGATAAAACCAGGGATTCTTGTCGGATCATCGACAAAATGCGTCAAGTTGCGACTGATTGCAAAGGCTTCTGCTTCGCTTCATGTTTCATCGGTCGTATATGAATGTTAAAGCCGGTTGATGCTGTGGACGTTGAAGTGTCCGATTATAATCACCTGCTGTAATTGGATCGTGTATGCCTTGTCGTCTAGATACTGAAACAATCAAGGGTAGTTATTATGTCAGGTCGAAAGCGTCATCTGGCAAAACAGCGTCATCAACAAAAGCCATCCTATTAACTGAATCCTTGAATGCAACTCATAGCCATTGAAACAGAGATAGGTGTTGTCTGTTGTTTGTACTATTTGAGTATCCGTTTGAGCAGGACATGAGGTTGCGTGTGTTGTAAGTACTGTTGTACTGCACTCACATTCATATTGGTATGTCCTTGTCCTCTTTTTTTGCTGAACTCAATAATGAATTGGTTTCTCTCGTGGGATTCTGGGAGATTCCTTGCGTCCTCCAAAGCATCGTTTTTGGTCGTATCACCAACATGAGCCCCCCGAACCAGTTCCTCTCGGGGATCCAACTGGGGAACAAGTTTATTTCCTGATAATTTTATCCCAAGAGAGCTCCTCTTGTTTAACTGAAAAATCCATCCCACTCTAGCGACCGGACCATCTGCCAAGTTTACGAAACTTATTTACAAATCACCACGGAGCCTATAGCATGATGTACTCGTATTACACCGGGCGACAAGAGTGGGACCGTCTTCCACCTATTACAACCTATTTGCATTAGTAAACTAATAAATACTAATTCAAGGAACTGACGGGGAAGGAAGACAGTCTATGCGAGAGTGGGGGAAGTCATACATCATGAAAGCACACAACATAGACGAGGCTTGGAACAAACTTAACAAGAGTTGTATGAACGAGCTGTGACGTAATCTCTGGTCAGATGTACTGTAAACACCTAGGTGCAGACACATGTTCTTGAAGACATTGTTACTATGATTGAGGCATCTGAACTTGAAGATATCGCGGAAGGAGATCTCGAAGATCTTGTAGGTACGCACGACGTACCTCTCAGCGATGAGGATCTGATCGAGTTACAGAGTAGCCATATCAACGATGAGGAAGAACAAGTTGAGGAGAAAGCAGAATCTAAAATGTTCCCAATAATTTATTTAGGTTTAGACTTATTGCTGAGCATAGACAGCGACGATGAACAATTTTTATTTTTTTCGTATTGTATGTGAATTTTACATATCATGATTTTTCGCGAAACGTATCCCTCGTGAAGCGTGGTATTACTGTTTTTGTTTGTGAAATCAAATTCTGAATTTCCTGGTGCAATATCAACGTTTTATAATGGAATGTTGATTCGTTAATTGAAAGTAACAATCACATCTGGTTCCGTTCAACATTTCTGTCGATGATATTTTTCATGAAACGAGTAATGAATTTTGATGTCTCTCTATTTTTCGAATTTAACTGAAACGTTCCTAATTTTCGCCCGGATGAGTTTTTGCACTGTTTTATCAATATGCTGAAATATTCGCCCCCAAAGTTGACGAGAGAAAATGATTTTTGGATTTTGATGAAATCCTGGAATTTTTAAAGGAAGATGAAATTCCAGAAGTTTGTATTTCTCATATACGCTAGATATGCACTACACTTTTCGCCCTCTAATTTGAAGCGCGTGAAAGTTTAGCGAGCCTTATGGAATCTTTTAATTCCTTCAATTTTTCCTTACAAAAAAGATATTCTTGTTAGATCACGGAAAAAGTAGAATTCGGAATTCGGAAATGTAGAATTCGCCCAGTAGTCTTCATAGGATGGCATTTTGATTATCCCCATCAGGAGAATTATACCAACAAAGGCTTTTATTTCCGATAGAGAGGTACTAACACAAGTACCAGTAGTCAGAGTTGAATAAATATTAGTTTGTTCTGATATGTGTTCGAACAAATTGTCATCAAAAAATTTTTGGAAATATTCCAAAGGTATAGAGGTATGTCTTTTCGCTTGAAAACTGATTTGGATATGAAGTAGATATGGTGAAAGTCTGTTTTCGTCCAAGAGTAGTAAGAGTACTCCGCTTGAGGACGCCAATAGCGTAATCATCTAAATCCCATTCATTCATGTCATCGTCAGAAATTGCTCGGTTGGAAGTTTAGGTGTTACATCTTCAGGTTCAAAATCAGGATCCAAATCGCTGCAATCTTCCTTAATCTCTTCATCACTGGAGGCTCCTACATCCGTCACAATGTTTCTGGTGGTAGTACTGGCACATATTTCGCTCTTTCTGATTTGTGTCCGTAGAAAGTTCGAATGCTTATAATCTGAAATTATACAACAGATTTCCGAATATAAAACAACTCTGAACGCATTTGACGATACTTCATGAAAAGCAGAATTGATACCCTGAGATACAAATAAACGAGGTGACTAAAGTTTATGTGTAAAATGAGAAACACATGATATGTTATAAAGTAGTGTTTTTTCAAGAGTTTATAGTTATCATCAATGATCCAAAAATCAAATAAAAGCAAATAATCAGCAATTTCGTAATTGTAAAGTTTACCTCGTATAATTCTGCAGCGTCCGCCATGGTAACTACAACACTGACTTCGATGAAACCACACAGATGGCGCGCACACTTCTTACTAAGCCATGTATGTCTCGGATACGCTGCCCGTTCCGCTTAAAAGTGAGCAGACTTTTCTTGGAAAATTTATGAACGGAATGTATCCTGTGAGATACGATGCCCGATTAAGGGTTAAGCCGTTTTTTTTCGAAATAAACGGGACAATAGAAAATTGTAACACTCATGATTACAGAATTGCATATTGGAATATACAAGGCCTAAAGAGTAAAAATGACAGACTGGAAGTTTTTCTTCAGAGTAATAATATAGACTTACTATGTATTAATAAACATTGGATATTGATTGATTCAATTTTGAATTATAGAATACCTTCTTTTAATCTCTTAGCATTTAGTGGTAGAACTCATTCAGTCCGCGGTATTTTTGCAAGGAACGATATACGATTACGGTTACTTTCTGTCTTTGATTTGCGCCGATAATGTATTGAGGGCGTGGTTGAATGGTGTGGTGTTTTACTGTTTTGATTGATGACGAAAAGGTTGGGATTGTCACTATCTACAGACCTAGTGGCGATGTTCTTGATCTTGTTGATAGTATTTCTTCTGCTCTTGTTCAAATATCGAACAAATGTGACATTGTTATATAGACGGGTGACCTTAAAGTTGATGAAAATGACATGGAAAAGCGTTTGCTTTTCGATATGATTTTTAGTTGTGGTTTGCGTACTACAACTACCGACTACACTAGGATTTTCACCAATAAATATGGTCTTACAAACAAATCTGCTATAGATTATGTATTGACTGATGCTCCTGATACTGTTTTAACTAGTAGTGTTCTTGAGCCATGCCTGTCTGATCACTCAACTATTGTCTCGAATTTACGTCTCGATACACATATAGACACGAACAATAATGTAGATTCTGATTAAAATTTTCTAATGCTATCAGACTATAATCTCAATGAATTTAGGAATATGTTGGATGCTCGAATGAATTGGGATTTTATTTTTAATGAACCGGACTTGAATAACGCGTTCAGCAAATTCATTGATTTTATCAGAAACGCTTATAATTCATGCTGTCCCATAGTGAGCAAAACATCTTGCCTGCCAGCTTCAAAGAGGGAGTGGATTTCACAGGAAATAATTGATGAAGGTAAAATACTTCGTGATATGCATTGGTTAGTTGCTCAATCGGGTTGTCCATTACTCTGTCAACGCTACAAAACGGATCTATTCGATCATAAAAAGAACGTATCAGAAACTAAACAAAAATATTTCCTCGAAAAAATTAATAACTCATCTAACAAAAGTAAGAAAATCTGGAAAATTGTGAATAAACAATTAGGACGTGCAAGGAAAAAGTCCGATATTAAGTTGAAAATTAATGACAGAATCACTTCTGACACTAAAGAAATCTCGAACGAATTCAGTACATATTTCACTACAATCGTTAAAGATTTGACTATGAACCATGTCCGTTCACCCAGGATTCACTTCTGCATCTCATCAAAAACATGAAAGGCAATAGATTTGCTGGTCATGATGATATGAGCACTTACGTAGGGCAAAATATTGCGAATAATATAATTGAACCACTAACCCATCTAATAAACCGATCACTTCTCGAGGGACTTTTTCCAGAGTGCCTGAAAAGAGCAATTGTTGTTCCAGTGTTTAAGAAGGGTGTCGCGACTGCATCCGAGAATTATCGACAGATTTCTACTTTAAGTGGCATATCAAAGGTTTTAGAAACTTGCATGAACCAACAGATTACTAATTTCATAGAAAATAAACATTTTTTTTCTGCAGCTCAGCATGATTTTCGAAAGAATCGATCTACTGAATCTACTTCTTGTAGTCTGTTTGATTATATATACAGGGAAGTTGACATTCTATGACATGTGTCGTGCATTCGACCTGATGCAGTCGTCGATTGCCTGTTCAAAGTATTTTAGCATTGACCTGAGAGGGGTTTGCTTGAATTGGATCAAGTCCTACTTGGAACGCAGAGAGATGATGGTGAGAGTGTCTGGGGATTTGTCTGGTGTGTATGAACTGGAGCTCGGGGTTCCCCAGGGGTTGATCTTGGAACTACCTTTGTTCAGTTTATTCATCAATGATGTTGTGTCATTTATAGGTCTGGGACATATCGTGATGTACGCCGATGACACCGCAGTGGTTGTTTCTGGATCTACCCCTGGGGAACTTCGATTTATTCTTGAACTTATTGATGAAAGAATGGATGTTTGGTGTCAGAGGAATCATTTTGGAACAGAGCTAAGACTGTCACCTTAAGTTTTTATAATAGAAGGTCAGCACCGCTCGTAGATCTCGTCTAATTGACTGTAACTAAATATTTGGGTACCAATGTCGACCTAGGGGAACTCATATTGATTGATCAAGTTTGTAAAATGCTGGGTAAGGCGCATTTCTCCTTCAGGTGAGATCGTCTCTTGATCGTGTTGGACTGTTGAGTGTTTACTTTGCGTTGGCATACAGTCATCTTTTTTACAACATTATCCTGTGGGGCAGATCTAGTCGCTGGAGGCGGGTATTTGTAGCGCAAAAAAAGTTGGTGAGAGGCTTGGGACCTCTACAGTCTTACAGTGACAGTTTTATTGGGCATGGTCTTCTGACGGTTCCTAGTATTTTCATAATGAAGGCGGCACTATATGCCAAAAATAACTTAAAACAGTTCGAAATGCTGGGTGATCACAATGGCTATAGCACAAGAAACGCGATAACAATTATCTATCCTTTGCAGAGATCGATTTTGTATGAAGCGTCACCTAAGTACGTGCAATGTTTACAATAGGTTACCTAGGAACTTAAGGCAAACGATCCCAAAAGCTTGAAAAAAGCTCTGAAAATTTTTCTCTATGAGAAAGCCTATTACTCTGCTGACGAACTGTAGAAGTATCTGTGATATTTCATGTGATTCTATTCACGCTTAGGGTTTTATCTATAACTTTGTACTTATGTATTATTGTACATATATATTGTTTTTGAAATTGGCATTATATGTATATTTCTTCTGTAAAAATGTTTAAGTGCTATTTCAATATTCATGTTGTGCACTATAAATTTTATTTATTTGTGACGAGTACACCCTGTATGGCAGGTACAATAAAAATTGATTTGATTTGATTTGATATACGCTGGAACAGGTTCGTAAATGTTAATTGTCTTAATTATAGAACAAAAGAACGCAAGGCAGAGATTTATTGGTATTCAAATCTTTAGAGAAGTAACATAGGGAAGCAAAAACATACAACAACTATCTTATCTCACTCACTCAGAGTTTGATTTTCAAGCCAATGCAAATCCTACCTGCCAATGCTTCAGCCTTCAAAATTACTCCGGCATCTGGAAACAAAGCATTATAAGTCCGAAAAAAGCTAACAAGTCAACAACTATATCTCTTTGAACTGATATGAAATCGAGCCTCATTAATTTTTTTTATCTCAACTCTTGAGAAGAGGCGATGCCCGTCATACAACAGCTGTAGCCGACCAAGATGATACATTGTGTGCTTTTACTCGCTTCTTGAAGAGGGCCAAATTGTGAGTTATCGGAAAGACGTCGGATGGAAGCTAGTTTCATAGCATACTAGCCTTGAAACCAAAATAACTTCTATTGGTACGTAGCTCTGCTAGTTGGACTGTCTGCTGATGAGAGTATTCTGTAAGCCTAGTTTTTCTTCAGAACTGGTTTCTTTTTGAGACCAATCCTTTCCGAGCATTCAAAAACATTTTTAATCACGATTTTATTTATTTATTTCATTAATCTCATATTTTTCAGCCCTTTTGTAGCGGACACTTCAAGTTTTCCGCTTTTGCGCTTACTGAAAATATGAAAACAAACTATCATTATGTTATTCTATAAACATTTGAACCAACTGCAAAACTGAAGATCTTGTCATCTGTAAATGACAGAAGATCGTTTATCTGCAAGAAAAACAAGGTTGGCGAAAGAATGGATCCCTGAGGTACTCCTGCTGGCAACTGGAAACAATCAGATGTAATACCGTCGACTACAATTTGTATAGATCTATTTGAAAGAAAGCTACTTATCCAACCCCGCAATTTTTCGAGAAGCTCATATGCAGCAAGTTTATTCAACAACGCTGCATGCCAAACCCTATCGAAGGCTTTAGAGATGTCGAGGGCTATTGCTCTAGATTCCTCATGTTTTTCTATCGTTGATGTACAAACATGAGTGACGTAGGCGAGCAGATCTACTGTGGATCTTTGCCTCTGAAAACCATACTGACGATCGTAAATTATTCCCTGCAACTCAAGATATTTGATGAGTTCATCATTTATGACTTTCTCCATCACTTTAGACATAATAGGAGAAGTGCAACAGGGCGGTAGTTTTGGGGTAAAGACTTCTTTCCTTTCTTTGGGATCGAATGAATTCTCACTATTCTCCAGCTGCTCGGAAAAGTCTGGCTTTCATAAGAAATCTAAAACAGTCGGTTAAGAATGGGAAAATTATAAGCTGCTAATTTGTGATTTAAATTGAATGAGTCCATGGGAATAGTTGAGTCTGTGTAAGATTCTTTGCTCTAGATGTTGTATATAAAATTATTAGTCGATTTTGTTATTGTTGCATCTGAAAAATTAATTGATTTACTAAATTCTATTTCTGCTGTTAACTTAAATTGTATAAATTTATAAATTTGCCTGTTTTGGGCCATGGAAACCTACCATAATATCATCTACATATCGGTACCAGAACACTATATGTTTCTTTGATAAGTGGCTATTTAATATTACTGTTTCGTGGAGTGGTTAGCAGTATTCATGAAATTTTTAAATTATTTACGTGCTGAGAATTCGAGGAAAAAATTAATGTCCAAAAACACGTTTTTTTATGTGGGTGTGATAGGGGAGGGGGGAGAGAAGCTGAAATTCCGATGAAAATTTTTCTCTTAATCACCCTAATAATGTAATCAAGAAAAAAACGATTTCGCGAGTTATGGCATTTTGACTATCTTGATGGGAGATAATCTTTATGTAGTTTTTTTCTATTCTCAACTCTTAGGAGGAGGCGATCCATGTCGTGCCACATATGTGGGCCCCCCAGATTCAATGTGTGTTCACTCGTTTCTGGTGGAAATTGTGAGTTATTGAAGTGATGGTTTGATGGAAGCGAGTTTCACAGCACACTGGCCTTTAAACAAAAGAATTTTTATAGACAAAGGTACGTGGCGTAGCTAGTTGGCCCGTAGGCTGATGAGAGTTTTTCGAGAGCTTGGTTTTCCTTTGGAACTGGACTCTTTCTGGAGCCAAACTTTTCAGTTCTTCAGAGCATTTACAATGAAAGTACCTCTAGAAAAGATACATATATGTAACCTGTTGCACTTCTCTCTTCTGGACACTATCGAATAGATGTAATGAATGTTAGGTTAGATTTCCCCATACATGGGAACAGTGTTCCAGACCAGATCATACCTATGCTTCGTATGAAATCATCAGCTGTGATGGCGTGAATTACTGTTTAGCCCTGAAAAGAAAACAGAGTTTTGTAGAAGCAGATTTAGCACTGGTTGAGACATGGTTATGCCAGCATACCTCTGTATTGACTGTGAAGCCGAGTAGATTTATGTTTTTTGCTGAGGAAATTCAATGTCCTTTTATGATTAAAGGGAGTTCTCCAGCTGTGACTTTTCTTGATAACGATGTTCATTGCGTCTTATTTGTATTATAAATTGACCAAGTTCAACCGGCCCCACTCTGACATTATCTCTAAGTCTAAGTTCAGTGACATGCTCTGTTGGTATCTTTTTCCGTGTGATTCCTCAGCAGTTATAGGACGCTGGCAATGAGGACACCAGAGTACAGTTATCTGCAAACCCAAATATGCTGTTTTCGGTAGAGTGGAGCAGATTATAAATCTGCAACAGTAAAAAGAGGTGCAGGGAGTATGGAGCCCTGGGGTACTTCTGAATTAACCTGTTACATTACAGCCACTAGTGGTGTCACCTAGCGGACAAAACTGTGTGTACAATAATCTAACGAATAAGGTTCCACTACATTCGGCAGTATTCAACAGAACCCTTTCGTAGAATGAGTGAATCCCCGAGAATCGAGAGTCGGGGGAATCCAAGGACTTTCTTGAAACTCGTATTTCTTTCTTTATAGAAGTTGTGGTGATATGTGTTGTTTTTATGATGGCTGTATTTTATTTGAAATATACGTTTTACTTTCAACCTTATTCTTGTTCTATATCTGTGTTACCTTCAACAACTTCATGAATTCTATTCAGATTCGTACGTTGAATTCCTTTTAAATATTTCCCGATCAAATATTCATAGTATTCAAACCTTGAGTCTCGCTCTTATGGAATATAGTTGGAAGTTCAATGTTTCATTGCAACTGTGTTCTGAATTAAGCTTTCTAGTTTTGCGATTGGACAAGATTGAATTTTTAAGTTTTTGTGAATAAAAAGCTTGACTTGAGTAAAGTCAAGCAGCATGATTTTCGAGTTAAACCGTGAAATCCTTAATTCGTCTAGTATAGTGTGTTCTTTATATCCGAAACGATTCCATTAGCGAAACTTGAATCAATGGGCGATAAAAGTCGCTCAACCTTCATATCTTTTGGAAGGTTAATGTATGCTTTGGATATATGACAAAGCGTATGCAACATTATACCACATTGTATCTATTATAATCATATCGATCCAATAGAACATATTCAAAACTCATTCAGGAAGGACTCGTTCTTCCTCTAGAATCGATAAACCAAGTGAAAATAGCATTATTCTGAATGGTTTTCTATTCCATTAATTATTGATTAATTAATTTAATTAATTAGCTTGAATTTGTAAAATTCAGATTGGCAGTAAGGCAACAAGTAACGGAATCAGGAAATTAAGAATATTACATTCAATATTTGTACAAGTCCATAAGAATATTTGTGCGGTTGAGATTATTATAAGATTCGTGAAAAACAAAAGAGATAGCAAGCGGAGGAGGTAAGATGAATAGTTCGTTCTGCAATGTAATGTCAAATAGCTTTCAGGGTCAGCGTAAGGGCTTTTTGAGAAAATTCTCTCTTAGGCATATGGCATTACGAGGTACTCGATCATTTTAATTTCTTTTACAAAGAACTGAGTCACAGACTCATCACCAGTTAAATTACAGGAAATTTTAGAGGCAGTGTTTTTCTAACTTAACCTTCATAATAAGTACTATTGTTTTCTCCTTATAATTCAAATTTTCAAGAATACCTGGAATCTGTACAATAGGATGAAATATAGTAATTGAAGGTGGATATTCAATATGAATTTGAGGCAAAGGATTAACGACATAACAAAGAAAACGAAAATTTTAAGCGGTAAAATCGTATTGCGCTATAGTGAGGACGAATGATTCGGATTTATCTGGTTGTCAGTTTAATAGAAATAGAAATATTCATTCATTTAATAGAATAATTGCAATATACAATTGCATATACAATTATAAGTTGAACAAGTCACAAATACATAAATACCCATTGAAATTGTTACTTACATATTTTACAATGGTCGAAAAATTCATCAAGTGAGTATGGTTCACAATATAACAACAATTTGTGAACCTTTTGCTTGAAAAGTTTCAAATTTAACACCGACACAACCTTTGGAAAGGCGTTAAATAATTTAAGTGCAGAAAACTCCACCTGTCTCTGTGAGAGAGTTAACCTACATTTAGGATAGCGGTAAGTTGACATCTTTCTTGTGTTATTCTGCTGAAAATGTTCAGAAAAATAATGTTGTTGCTGTTCAACAAAAACCAAACATTTGAATATATAGAGACCAATAAGAGTCATATGGCCCTTAGTTCGAAAAAGATTCCTGCAAGATTTCCTGTAGGCCTGCGATATATCGTTCTGATCGCCCATTTTTTATCTATGAAAATGTTGGTAACATGCAAGCTGTTACCCCAAAATATCAAAGCATAACACAATAGGGATTGAAAATTGGCGTTATAAACAATTCGTAAGGTCTCCTCATCTACGTGATGCTTGAGGGCATTCAGGGTATATCTAACGGAATGGAATCTTTTACTGAGTGAATCGATATGATTTGCCTATTTCAACCCAAAATCTGCATGAAGAACCTAAAGAAATAATGTCATCATGCAACTTCAGGGACTTAATTTGTGGATTCTTTGATTGATCTGTCTGAAAAAAGACGCATTCAGTTTTTTTCGAATTTAATCATTTTTTGTTGTCTCTGCATCATTCTCTTATTTGCCCGAAAGCTCCTTTAGCTCGAGATGTCGCAACTGCTTGTTTATCAGCCGACGTTAAATAATTTGTATCATTGGCAAACATCATGATTGAGCCTGTAGCTTCAAAATCAAGAACATAAGGCAAGTCATTTATATATATGACAAAAAGAAGCCGGCCCAAAACGCTGCCCTGCGGAATGCCCATTTTTAATGTTTGCTCTGTTGATTCAAAAACCTGACCACTCATATATGTAATAACTTTCTGTCTACGGTTTGTGAGGTTACTTTTCATGAGAAGCAGCTGTTTATCTCTAATGTCACAAATATCGAGCTTCCTCAAAAATTACATCATGCTGCATACAATCAAAAGCCTTTGAGAAGTCTAATAATAATCCCAAAGCAATACAACCAGAATCTAAAGCATCTGTTATAGCTCAAAAATCGCCGTATCGGTACTCTTAGCACCGACAAACCCATGTTGACACTGGGAAAAAACTTCAAATTTTTTGAAAAATTTAATTAATCTAATTGCCAGTATCTTCTCGAAGATCTTTGAAAAACTGCTAAGCAAACTAATAGGTCTATAGTTACCGAAGTCTTCCGAAATATCTTTTGTGTGAAGTGGTTGTATTATGGCCATTTTGAGGAAATCTGCAAATATTCCATTTACAAAAGAACGATTCATTATGAATGCTAGGGTTTCAGCAATAAGATGAATTGAGTTTTTCAAAATTTTCATTGGAATATTATCATATCCGAAAGGGGACTTATTTTTCATGTGTTTGACTACATTACTCACCACTTTTTCCGTAATCCCGAAAAGATAGAATGACTATTCAATTCTGTTATTCTGCTGACTCAGACCCTTGCTGACCCGAGTTTCACCAGGTAGTTCATTACAGAGCCTAAGTGCAGCATTTATAAAAAACTCATTGAAATCTTCAACTTCTCTAGAGGGATCACCAGAAGGAAAGGTAAAGGGAATAGTTTTCTGAGATTTATCGGTAAGTCGATTGACAATTTGCAAAACGGCTTTTGACTTATTATCAGAGTTCCGAATTTTTCTGGCAGTACTATTTTGTTTGAACTTCAATATTTCATTTTCATATTCTCTTTTGACATTCTTAAAGAAAGCAATAAATCGTGGCCGAAATCTAGAAACAATAAAGGCCTTGTCTGAAATATCTTTAAGTTTTGCTATTTCAGTAGATTTTCTAAAAGATGTATTACATTTTCCAACATTTACCCAACTATATGGAAACGTTGCCTCAAAAATCGTCTCGAAACGTCCAGAAAATGAATTCCACAAAAAATTCACGTCCTCTGAATCACGACACACGACTTCAGCCCAATCAACCTGAGATAAAGCTTACACAAACAAGCGTATTTTTTGTTCAATAAAGCATCGTAATTTAACCCTTTGGGGCAACTTTTTTTAGGTATGGAATCTGCAGTGAAAGACAATTTCTGGGCACAGTGATCAGAAATATAAGCCTGAATAACCGCAGAGGCCCCTCCCTCTATGTTCGTGAAAATATTATTAATGCAAGAACTTGAGTGACCTGTTATTCCAGTTGCTTCATTGATCGTTATATGTACATTAAAATTTTCTAATAACGTGATGAAATTTTTAGTTACCTTGTTATTATAATCCAGCATGTCTACATTGAAATCTTCCGTGATAATGTAGCGAACATTTTCTTTACATAGAGTATCTTATATTGTACGAAGCTTTTCAAAGAAAAGATCCACATCAGCGTGAGGTACTGTATCAGGTCTATAAATAGATATTACAATAAATTTTGAATCTAATCTTCAATTGAACAATCACAGGACGCGCATTCAAACACCCTTGGGACACTCAAGTTATTTATATCGATTTTTTCTTTACTAACGATTCTATTGGAACAATAAATAGCAACACCACATTGCTTCCCTTGCTCCCTGCAGTGACTCGTCGCTAGATAACAACCTTGAAGATGGTAAGCCATGAGTTCCTCCTTACTCTTCCAGTGTTCGGTGATAGTTAGAATATCTGCATTATGTTCGTGGCTGAAGAGTTCAAGTCTATTTACTACATTACTAATACATTGAACATTTTGGTGTAAAATACGAATTTTTGTGCTGGAACGAAATATTTGATTTTCAATGCAAACATTTTTGGTTATTTGATAGTCACATTTCTGGATCCGATCGAAAAAATTTTCTGAACGGGAATTCTCTGAGGATCACTCCTTTTGGCCAGAAGTCTGGATTGAACGCTTCCTTGAACAACTCTTTAGTTGGAAAGCCGGCGCTAAAGGTAAAATTACTTCCTTTAGTATTGAGTTTTTCAACTTGAATATCCTTCAGAGTATCCATATCTTCAATATAAGATTTGATGTCATCTTCAGTAGCTACTTTGCCTGCAATTCTTCCTACATAAAGTCAGTGGCGCCTGGTTGCCCCTTGTATTGTGGAGGGTTTCCCTGCTGTAATTACAAATTACTCGAGGTCCTCTAGGTACTGTCGAGGTATGCTTCCGACTATAAATATGAACCCATTTTCCATCGCTATTTTTGTTTATGTTTACATCTGAAGAATGCTCTGTAACGTCACTCAACTTCAGCGCAGACGCTACAGCCTTGGAAACGTCAGATGCGGTTATGTTCAAAACTGGATTGTGAGTCGTCATCAGACTCATCTCAAATTTCAACCCCTAGAGCAGGGGTGATCACCCTTGAAAATTTGGAAGAGGGTAGATGGGTCGAGTGATACCTCGAAAGAAAGGTATTATCTTTGTCTGCATCCCCGTGAACGAATTTTCCTTTTTGATTGAAAACTGTAGAATATACAGAGTGAGCTACTGAAAAATAGAGGAGACTATCTATCGCCCTGAGCTATTCAAGTATTAGTGCAAAAAAATGGAACATATTCATTCCAGATCAAAGGCTGTCATCTATGATCTAATAGAATCTATTCCAGTTTTTCGCACTAATACTCCAATAGTCTTGGGGCGATAGTCTTCTCTATTTTTCAGTGGCTCACTCTGTATCTTCTACAGTTTTCAATCAAAAATGAAAATTGTTTCACGGAAATGCAGACAAAGATAATACCTTTCTTTCGAGTTATCACTCGACCCATCTACCCTCTTCCAAATTGTCAAGGGTTGTCACCCCTGCTCCAGCGGTTGAAATTCGAGATGAGGATGGTACTTGATGATGACTGCCATTAATCAGCATGGATCTGCTCCATTTTACTCCACTGAAACTTGAATAGTCTCAGGGAAATAGTATTTTGTACCTTTCAGTTGCTCACCCTGTATCTTTCACAGTTTTCAATTAAAAATGGAAATTTGTTCAAGGCGATGTCGACAAAGATTCCACCTTTCTTTTGAGTCATCACTCGACCCATCTTACCTATTCAAAATGTTCAAGGATTGCAACCCCCGCTTAGGGGGTTGATATTTCAGGCAAGTTTTGTATCCCACAAGATGTCCCCCTTTAAACAAAAATTGACCTGTTATTGCTTTTTGATCAGAAATGAATATCTTGGTAGATATAGCCTCTGTTTAGTTTTCATTGAAGCACCCTGTATACAGCCACGGTGAAAATAAAATATAACGGGCATTATGCACGTTACATAAATGACATTCGCAATTAATTCCCTGGATTGCCTACTCAATTTTCTCCCTTTCAAATTGGAAACGAACACCATCCTCACCAAAACTTAGAAATATTGAAATGAAATTTGCAAGATTTGGTCCTGTTCGTTTGGCTCTTCCTTAGGCTTCAAAGTTTCATTGAGAACTGAGCTCTTGGCCACGTGACCAGCAAAGTTAATGCGCAACAAGAGGAGGGACTATTTAACCTGCACAGATGTTCTTGTCGACTCATACATTCAATATTTGTAGAAATTAATCTATCTCAACTTTCTCTCTACTCTTCATTTCATTTTGGAAAATTTGTCATATTTTGTATTTCTCCTCATGGGTAGAAATTCGATAAAGCAGTAAATTCATGAATTCGTGTTGTAACTAAATTGAATTATGTCTATACTGCGAGATAACACAACACAAAGAGCAGGTGAGGTATATCATCATCAAGTTCAATTAATTTAACATGAGTGTTAATAATAAAAAAAATTTTCTGAACGGGAATTCTCTGAGGATCACTCCTTTTGGCCAGAAGTCTGGATTGAAAGCTTCTTTGAACTCTTCAGGTGGAAAGCCGAGGCTAAAGGAAGAATTACTTCCTTTAGTATTGAGTTTTTCAACTTGAATATCCTTCAGAGTATCGATATCTTCAATATAAGATTTGATGTCATCTTCAGTAGCTACTTTGCCTGCAATTCTTCCTACATAAAGTCAGTGGCGCCTGGTTGCCCCTTGTACCGTGGAGGGTTTCCCTGCTGTTTTTCCGCCATTACAAATTACTTGAGGTCCTCTAGGTACTTTCGAGGTATGCTTCCGACTATAAATATGAACCCATTCTCCATCGCTATCTTTGTTTATGTTTACATCTGAAGAATGCTCTGTGACGTCACTCAACTTCAGCGCAGACGCTACAGCCTTGGAAACGTCAGATGCGATCATGTTCGAAACTGGATTGTGAGTCGTTATCAGACTCATCTCAAATTTCAACCCCTAGAGCAGGGGTGATCACCCTTGAAAATTTGGAAGAGGGTAGATGGGTCGAGTGATACCTCGAAAGAAAGGTATTATCTTTGTCTGCATCCCCGTGAACGAATTTTCCTTTTTTATTGAAAACTGTAGAATATACAGAGTGAGCTACTGAAAAATAGAGGAGACTATCTATCGCCCTGAGCTATTCAAGTATTAGTGCAAAAAAATGGAACATATTCATTCCAGATCAAAGGCTGTCATCTATGATCTAATAGAATCTATTCCAGTTCTTCGCACTAATACTCTAATAGTCTTGGGGCGATAGTCTTCTCTATTTTTCAGTGGCTCACTCTGTATCTTCTACAGTTTTCAATCAAAAATGAAAATTGTTTCACGGAAATGCAGACAAAGATAATACCTTTCTTTCGAGTTATCACTCGACCCATCTACCCTCTTCCAAATTGTCAAGGGTTGTCACCCCTGCTCCAGCGGTTGAAATTTGAGATGAGGATGGTACTTGATGATGACTGCCATTGATCAGCATGGATCTGCTCCATTTTACTCCACTGAAACTTGAATAGTCTCAGGGAAATAGTCTTCCGTACCTTTCAGTTGCTCACCCTGTATATTTCACAGTTTTCAATTAAAAATGGAAATTTGTTTGAAGCGATGTCAACAAAGATACCACCTTTCTTTTGAGTCATCACTCGACCCATCTTCTCTATTCTAAATGTTCAAGGATTGCAACCCCCGCTTAGGGGGTTGATATTTCAGGCAAGTTTTGTACCCCACAAGATGTCCCCCTTTAAACAAAAACTGACCTGTTATTGCTTTTTGATCAGAAATGAATATCTTGGTAGATATAGCCTCCGTTTAGTTTTCATTGAAGCACCCTGTATACAGCCACGGTGAAAATAAAATATAACGGGCATTATGCACGTTACATAAATGACATTCGCAATTAATTCCCTGGATTGCCTACTCAATTTTTTCCCTTTCAAATTGGAAACGAACACCATCCTCACCAAAACTTAGAAATATTGAAATGAAATTTGCAAGATTTGGTCCTGTTCGTTTGGCTCTTCCTTAGGCTTCAAAGTTTCATTGAGAACTGAGCTCTTGGCCACGTGACCAGCAAAGTTAATGCGCAACAAGAGGAGGGACTATTTAACCTGCACAGATGTTCTTGTCGACTCATACATTCAATATTTGTAGAAATTAATCTATCTCAACTTTCTCTCTACTCTTCATTTCATTTTTGGAAAATTTGTCATATTTTGTATTTCTCCTCATGGGTAGAAATTCGATAAAGCAGTAAATTCATGAATTCGTGTTGTAACTAAATTGAATTATGTCTATACTGCGAGATAACACAACACAAAGAGCAGGTGAGGTATATCATCATCAAGTTTAATTAATTTAACATGAGTGTTAATCATTAGGCTGATTTTGACATAAACTCCGGATAAAACAACATCAGCGCATGTTGATCCTACTCATCTGATAGTTTGTTTTGCAAGATATGCCTTTATATTCACTAGTTTAGTTCGAGGAGGTCTTAATTATTACGCTGTTCTACATTTTCCATATATTTTCGTTATTCGTGGTTATTACGTTTCAGTTTTCAGTGAATTGTTTCAAACGGAAACGTTCGAATGAGTAATGGATAGGAAAGTTTATATTTATTGAAGAATGTTAACCAAAAACCTATCAATTCCGGATATTTCCACCCCTGGCGATAAAAACTACATAACATCTTCGATTTCAAAAAAAATCAATGACCTTTTGCATTCTGATCCTTTTCGTTTCAAATTTCGATCAGTCTGTTCCGAACCTCATTTACGGTAGCTTGTTGGTTTTTCTGGCTTCTTAATCTCCTATTGAGAATGTCCCAGATATATTCGATGAGATTGAGGTCTCGACTTCCTCTAGGCCACCATTGAAGTGATTTCGTGATTTTGAAGATAATTCCTAACAATATGATTTTAGTGAGGTCATGCATAAATAAAAGTTTTCACCTTCTCAGCATTCACAATGACCAGATTAATGCTGGCGTTCAAAGAAATTCCTCCCCACACCATTACTGAACCTCCAACCAGAAACATAGGTAGGTAAAAAGTTGCACTGGGCATATCTCATTTTGACGTCTGTTCGATGTTTTGATACAGCAGCTATGTGAAATCTTGTAAATAGAGAAAAGTACTCCCACCCTCTCAAGTACGATTTAAAATCTCATTGGTGGAAACGATTCGTGACGGATATCTCGAATTCTTTCAAATTTAGGAAAGAAATATTTTCATATTTTACACTTTCTTAAGTAGAATACAGAGATGTATTCCAAAGAATTTTTTGCCGATCGGTTTCTGTGTTACGAAGCAAATTTGTGTTTTTCAAATATGAACTATACAAGGTTGCATAAAAGTATGTTACAGTTGGGGGGGGATAAATCTACGTGCAATTTTAGGAAAAAAAGTTAATATAAACATAGGTCCGCAAAAGCTACAGGGTGTTGAAATTCGAGGAAGAAATTAATTTTTTCTTCAAAACTCCTCCAGTTTTTGAGATATTCAGCCCAATGTTGAAATGCAAGCTATTTTTACAGCCTCGATCATTACACGTCCTAAATTTCAACTAGAATCTACAAGGTGTTTTCTTTTCCGCAGCCATGTCTTCTTTTGCCCTTTCAAACTTTTTTGCAGTATGCCACTGATCAGCGTAGAATCAATTTCGTCATCTTCTTTTAATTTAGAAATTTTTTTGACACCCATAATTTTTTCGTATCTCGGACCGTTCTCGAGCAAAATATCATTGAACGATTGTATGCATTCACTGAATTGAAAGCACTTCTTGTCAAAAAAATGACTAGTAGGCTTTCGATTTTTTGCATTTATTTATTTATTTTGACAGTTACTAAATTTGCACCAGTGTCTGCTCGAATTGTTTATTAAATTAACGATTAGTTTCAAGACATTTGAAGTTATTGCTGTAAGAAAAAATGGCTAATTTTACTATCGCCGAATTGGCTGATATCCATTACATGTACGGTCTGGCTGACGGAAACACAACAGAAGCTAGGCGATTCTATCAGGTGCGCTTTCCAAATCGAGTAGCACAAGACAGGCAAACATTTTCAAATATCCACAGAAGGTTGATGGAAACCGGTACTTTCACTGCAAATAATCATTTAAAAGATGCAAATCGAACTATGAGAACTCCAGATATTGAGGAAGCACTTTTGAATTGTATCGATTTGAATCCTCATGTGTGCGAATATCTCAAAAGTTTAGTCTATACCACTCTGAACACTGTAGAAGAATTGAGAAATCGAATAATAACCTCTTGTGACACGATAAGAAATACCCCAGGAATATTTCGAAGGGTACGTGATAATATGCGAAGAAGGACAGAGGCCTGTATTCTTGCAGGTTTATTTAGTTTCTAATTGTTCATTTTCTTAGTTTGATATAGTCTCAGAAGACAAGCTATCAAAATAAAAGCAAATTTGAGCATACCTATCGAGTATTTCTATTATTTTTTTATTCAGCGATTAACATACAATTCAAATAATTCAAATTCAATAATTTTTCAATCGAAAACGGTTGGAGATAAGAAAAAATTACAAGTGTCAAAAAAGTTTATAAATTGAACGAAGATTTCGAAAATTGATTCAACGCTAATCAAAGGCGTACTGCAAAAAGTTTGAAAGGGCAAAAGGAGACATGGCCTCGAAAAAGAAAACACCTTGTAAATTTCATTTGGAATCTAGGAGGTGTGATGATTAAGGCTGTAAAAATAGCTTGCATTCCAAATTTGGGCTGAATATCTCAAAAACTGCAGGATTTTTGAAGAAAAAACAATTTTTTTCCGGAAATTTCAACACCCTGTAGCTCCGTTGTTTATAAAAACATTTTTTCTTAAAATTTAACGTAGATTCACCTCCTCAAGTTGTGACATACTATTGTGTAACACCCTGTGAATGATTTTGATATCGATATATTATTATTTTCATCTTTCCAACTAAACATTCTGTGAAACACAAAATATTTAATTTTCATCCAAATTTATTGTATCGCCTTCAAAGTAGGCCTGTTTCGAAATAATACATTTACCCCAATGAATAGCCAATCATCAGAATATTTTTCAAATGCTTTCTCCCGAATCGACTTCGGTTCTCGCCGCGAATTTCCTTTTATGTCTTCTATCGATCAGAACACGTACATCGAAGTGGTAATTTCAGTTTAGGAAGAAGAAAAAAGTTGGCCAGAGTCATATCAGGTGAATACGGTAGTTGTTGAGTTTTTCGTCAAAAATTCATTCACAATGGTAGCCTTGTGAGATGATGCATTATCGTGGGGCAAAGTCAATGAGTTTTTTTTTCCACAAATCTGGCCTTTTTCACGAATTTGATCTTTCAAACGCCTAATAACGCTCGGGTACTATTCTTTATTCACCGCCTGACCTTCACGCAAGAATTCTGGGTGCACAACACCGCGATAAAACAGCTCCCCAAAAAAAAAATTGAGAAATTATGCCAGAAGCCATACCAGTTTTACTATATGTTTTTGGCGCTGAAACCAAATGCGAGGTCCAAATTGCTCCATCACGTCAGGATTTTTCTCACTACTTTTGAAAATAGGAATAATAGGAGACTCTTTCCACCTCCTAGGAAAAATACTTTCTCTCATAGACTAGTTGAATAAAATTGATAACGGCTCGCTCAAGTTATGGGTGCAATTTTGCAGATAAATGGCTGGGATTGAGTCGGCACCTAAACCCTTAGATACATCAAGAGAGAAAAGAACCTCAACCTTATCAAAATGCAAATTAGATAAAATATCATTAGAGCAGTTGTCAGTACCTATATCGCGAGCAAGCCGCTGGTCTCTAGGGCTAAACACACTCTTAAAATAGCTAGCGAAGAGATCACATATCTGCATGATGTTAATAAAGTGACACACTGTACACAGCAAACACTAGGAGTCCAGGTTTTGTCCAAATTTCGAGCCGGAAACCAAAATAGTCAAAATAACAGTTTTCAACTAATGGTGTCAAACTACGACGTAGACATTTGAATATGGGAGGCTTTTACTTGGTAAAATTCCATTATCAATAATAAAAAACAAGTACTGTGTTTTAAGGAATTTTACTCAATAATTGCGATTCGTAACGCGTTTCACTACACCGTAGCTTCTTCAGACGAATGAATATACAGAAAAATATAAATGAGAATATAACTATAAATGCCCATAATCAAGCCGTCTTCAATAGTATAATTCTTCTTTCATTATTACAAATTTGTTTAGATCAAAATTATTTACATTTCAATAACAAATATTATACTATTGAAGACGGCTTGATTATGGGCAATCCGTTAAGTCCTTTGTTAGCAGAAATATTCATGAATAACTTAGAGAAATTAATTCATAATCATCCACTCAGTAAATATTATTTATACTGGTATCGCTATGTAGACGATATCATTATTTGCTTCACAGGAACAGATAGACAGTTGAAAATTTTCGAAAATCATATAAATTCATTACATCCAAAAATTGCATTCACAACCGAAATAGAAAGCTATAATTCGATAAATTTCTTAGACGTAACAATTACGAATGAAAATGGAAAACATGTTTTCGCAATTTACCATAAGCCGTCACATACAGATATTATAATACATAACTCGTCGTGTCATCCATATCAACATAAAATGTCAGCATTCAATAGTTTTATTCATAGATTGATTAACATCCCGTTATCACCAGAAAATTTCAACAACTGAATTTGATTAAACAAATAGCCAAAAATAATGGTTACAATCCCAAACTAATAAATAATATTTTAAATAAAAACAAAGTAGAATCGCATTGAATGAAGTTTACCCTGTCGATAAATTGAAACAAAAATTCAACACCTTAACCTACGTTGGCATTACAAGGGAGAAACTGAAATCATTCTTAAGTAGCAATAATTTCAACATAGCTTTTCAAACTAATAATAATTTAGGCAAATATATAAAAATAATAAAACCAAACCAGGTAAAAACAATAAATCAGTCGATTTAAGCCCTTCACCTCTATTGAATCTTTTCGGGGAGCAATCTATTCTTTAATTTTATTGGATATACCTGTCATAAATAACCACTTAAGAAGAAGCAACCCAATAAGCTATTAATTACTCAAGAACATTTATAGTTATATTCTCATTTATATTTTTCTGTATATTCATTCGTCTGAAGAAGCTACGGTGTAGTGAAACGCGTTACGAATCGGAATTATTAAGTAAAATTCCTTAAAACACAGTACTTGTTTTTTATTACGACGTTGACTTTTAACAGTAAGTTGACCGCAAATATAACAGAAGTTATAAGAATGGTTTATACACTCTCTCGGCACCTTAGGATGAAGTTTAACACTTATCTAAAAAAAACTGTTTTAATTCAATAATTTTTCGTTAATTTATTCGGGAACACACGTCGGTAAGCAAAATTCGCATAATCGAGTAAGTCGCGTTTTATGAAAACTGGGAGTGATTGAACTAAACTAAGTATGAGGTTTATATGCGGGTAGGTAGTAGTGTTCGAAAATATGACTTGATTTCGTTTAATAAATTTACTGTTTATTAGTGTGATTAGTAACCTACCCAAAAAGAATTTTGAGATATTGAAATTGTTCGTGAATTTCTTGCCGCAATGTAGCTGAATAATATCAATACACAAAATGATTATTGAGAATCGTATTATTCTTTTCAGTATGCGGCAAAGCGAGGAAAAGCTACGCAGAGAAACGTCGTACTACAAGAATTATAGGTGGTACCCGCTCAAAACCTGGCGACTGGCCTTTTCTGGCAGCACTTTTAGGAGGACCAGAGGAAATTTTCTACTGTGCAGGTGTTCTTATAGCCGATCAATGGGTTCTCACCGCTTCCCACTGTGTTGGAAAGTGAGCTAATACTATACTCATATAGTCTTCTCAAGAAAATTTATTTTAAATACGTGTTTTTCTTTCAGTATCCGAGATAAATTAATAAAATGCCCATAATAGATTTTCTCTAATTCATAATGACTCATTCTAGCTGAAACTGTGGAATTCGTTATAACATTTTGATATCGGTTTGTGGATGGCATATTAGTTTCTGAAGTTTTAACCCCCAATTAAACTGGGTTCAGAAGTTTATAAATACATTGCATCCTAATAAACAGATCGTATTTGAATTCCAAAGAGTTTATGCAGTCATGTTTTCGAGCGTATTTGTCACTAAAGGACTTGAGTTTCCAATTCTTTAAAAACATTTCTAAGCAGATATAGAAAAATCCTTCCATGCTTTCTAACAAAAAATATTTATGATATCTTTGTTCTCAGTTTTATATGAAATAAAACATATTTCAATTATTCAGTTGTCCAGTTAGACACTTTGTTGTAGCTACAACAATACACTAATTGCACTGAAAATTTAGATTGAGTTTCACAAGTTGATTTTCAGTTTTGGCATTCGATTCGGGGATGTCGGAGATCTAAAAATGAATTGCTTCGTTGAATGATTATGGAAAGATGGTATTGGAGTAAAGAAGAGATGACATGAGTGGGAATTATATCGGAAAGTATTCCAGATTCTTGAAAGTAGTTATCAATCGGTTGTGGTTGCGTCTCAATGTAACTGGTTGCAGGAAAGTACACTATACAGGTTGTACCAAGATAACACTCCAAGCTAATACCGATAATTGGATTCACAAGCCGGAAGAGAGGATATCGTATATCTACAACAAAATTTATGTTCTCCTCTGGCCATCCTGCTCCCTGACCTGAATCACATCGAGCATGTATCTGGTGACATGCTTCAAAGTGATCTTCTGAAGCGAAACTTTCTTCAACAGGACGAAAGCTTATCTTGGCAGTGCAATAATTTAATATTAACTATGTCAGGATGTTGCTAAAGACTGTATGGACACAAAAACGTCAAACCGTTATAAAATATATCTGAAACTATTTTTCGACGAATTATTTTCAGTATTTGATTTATTCAATTTGAATATAATAATAATAATTGGAGCTTCCTACTGCGAGAATCAAATAGTTTAGTTACATATAATAGGTATTATATCGAGGGGTCCGTATGGCTATCGACATCTGGGCCTATGGCTTTTTGTGTCCCCATTTCTTGTAACTACTTCCCCTTTTCAAATACCTCCAAGAAGTATCTTTGGCAGACCACTCACTTCCAGCATTTTGCGCGCCTAGTCGGTTACGCCTAAGGCGGACCCATGCCAAGCATATGATGATCAAATGAATTGGTGTTTCAACCCCACTTTCACACCACCTGCAGTTAGGATTATTCTCCAGTCATATTTTGAACAAGCGATATCTGGATCATGCCTCTTCAGTATCTGTGTCAGGAATCAGGCGTCAGTTCGGCTATCTTTAAGTGCCAATCTCGTCCAGGATTTACTAGGTGATCACTAAGCATTGTCTTCGATTGTCGACTATATTGTTCCACTAGCCAGTTCCCTAGCTTTGCCTAAACAACACAGACGGAGATCCCGACCCCAGCACTGGTCCTAGCTTCTAGACAAGCCAGCCTATCCGTAATCTCATTTCCTCTGATTCCGATGTAACTCAGAATCCAGAGAAGACGAATATTGATGATTACCGCTAGTTATTCCAGTATCTGAACGCACTCCCAGATCACCTTAGAAGTTTATTAAATGGCAGGTCGACACCCCTTCTATCTCTCTGTCAAAAAACTTAGCTACCTGATACCTCAATGGTCTTGGGATGTACCCTTGATCCTTCAAGGTATCGTTCCTTTCCTCCTACTCTTGTCTAGATGCGATTTTCTTCGAAGTGGCAACTCGGCAAGGTTATTCCCGAGTTTATCAAGAGGAGGTGATCGCTGTTAATAGCTTCAAGAAACAGGGTATATCTCTCACCAGCTGTTTGTCCATCCTCGTTCACCAGGCCAATAGGTGAGTCTGGAGAGCAGGACGGTTTTGAGAAACTACATAGCACGTATGGCTCCGAATCGCACGCGCAACAGAAGATCCTCTTTGATGTCATAAAAGAGCAGAGGACCTGCCAGTCTCAGCTTAAAATGCTGAGCCCAGCTAAGCTTCCTATCCAGTACTTGACTGATTCTTTCATGACGAGTCTTTATCCATAGAAAACGGGCCTCAAACATAATATTATTGTACGCTTCTTCGTGAAAACAACCAGCTCTGTCTTCTCTGGGTTAACCTACAGACCCAAGGATGTACCAGCGTTCCACTCTTTTCGAAGTGAGACACTATCGCCACAGAGCGCAGACAGTCGGCGACACCACGCTGCCCTGCAGACCATTCCTGACTTGATGTGATATCGTTGAGATGATTCTCCTTACTCCCCGAAAGCTCTATGTGCCATTTCGTAAGAGGAGCCGTGACATTAAGCCTCTACGCCTCCCTCCGAACCAGGTTCGATGTTGTGCAGTTAAAATATTTCTGTGCATTTTGTATCTTGCAATATTTGATTGAGAAATTCTTCTGGAAACTAATGAAAAGGACCAGAAACTCAATTATCACAATGATCTATTAAGAATCACATGGAAAATTGATTCAAATTAATACACTACTTCTACAAAAGATCACACAATCTCATTAACGTTGAATTCTTCTTTCATCGAGTCAGCAAATGTTTTCCTAATTTTTTTTTTCGCCTTTAGTATGAGTAAGTATGTAATGAGTAATAAGACATCTTAAGCAGGACGAATATGTCCAAGCCATGATGTTGTTTCAAGAAGATTTTGGCTAACGTGTAGTAAGGTGAAGGCTTTGCTCTTAAGCCGAATTGCCGCGTAATCCAGCAATCAAGCAAGAAAGAAAACGTTGTACTTTGGCTGTCCAGGATGGCTTGAATCGAATGCGAGCTCTGAAAGAAACTGAAGCAGTAAGAAAACGCCTGGCACAACATAACCTTCATCCCTGAAGACCAGCCACTGTAGATCACTGTGTAGCTCGACTCCACTTTGCTCGGAAACAAGTTGAATGAGCACAATTCTGAACGCAAATAATGATTCCAGATGTATTATGAAGACCACATAATGCCATAGTGGCAAGATGGTGCAGAGAGAATGACTTGTCTGTAAATCCTAATAAAACAGACATGATTATATTCACCCCAAAAAGGAAACTACCGCCCTTCAAGGCACCCATTCTTTTCAACGAGGAACTAACATATGGGCGCCGTGCAGGAAGAAGAAGAAGTAGATGCCATACTGGTGAAATTGATGAAGCAATAATCGATTTCGAGATAACCGCCGCGGAGTCCTGATCTGAACCCAATTTAGCATATATAGGATTACCTGAAAGAGAAGTAACGAGCAATAAATCTACCTGCAGCAGATATAGCAATGAAGTCAATCCAGAATTGCTTTTTTCTTTCTTGGAGTATGTATTTTAAAGAAAATCTAACTAAGTTTTTCAATGGAAAACGTAAATACTTTTGAACTAATTAAAATAAGAATATCACTTTATGAGTTTTCTCTAATGGCAAAACCTACAATTGCAGGAATAATATATTTTTCAGTCATTCGGATGTAAGTGGCTGGACCATACAGCTTGGAATAACTAGAAGACATTCACACGCCTTTTACGGACAGAAAATGAAAGTCAAGCGAGTCGTGCCTCATCCAATGTATAATCTGGGAATTGCGCACGATAATGATGTTGCTTTATTCCAGGTGAGTGTATAATAACAATTAATCACTCTTGGAACCCTCATCTTCCACAGTCCCACCTCTCCGTTTACTTTCTCGTGAATTTAATATTGTTATCATCTTTTTTCTTTCCCTATTTCCGAGGGCAGACTGCGTGCCAGAGATAAAAATATATCAGTAAAATGGTTAGGATAGGAAAGTTAAAACTTCAGCCGGATTTATGGCAATCTGTAAAAAAGTTCATACAGAGATATTAGTTTCATTCGAAAAATTAATGACAAATATTTGATTCGAATAATACGAAAGTTTTTTCACTTAAAGATGTCCTATTAAACTTTTAATTAATTTCCATATTTTTCTCCAATTTTTCAAAATTCAATTATTTCAATCAGAAAAAATACGAACAAGAAAGAATTTCCCGTTTTCCCTTGTGATTATCCTAAAATATCCTTTTCAGGAAATCTTTCCGGAATCAAAATGAACAGAATAAAAAGAGATCTGTCATTCGTTTTTTCAGATATTATCGAATTTCCGAAATTGTCGTCTTCATAATTTTTTCCTCGCAGCGATTAAAATAAAGAATTACTTCATACTTTATTCCCAGTTTCAGGTCTTTCAAATTCTCGAGTTTTTTGGTTAGCTTTCGTAATATTCCTTTTCATAAAAACCTAATTTAGACTACGAGGGTGGTCTGTAAAGTTTCCGAAATTTTTTCTGAGTATTTTTTCTTATTTTCCAACATAGTCTAATATCTCTCTAACCCGTTTCAATTGTACTCGGCGTTTTTCTCTACGTTTTTCTCCAAGGAAAAAATAGCCCAAATTGGTGTGTATTTGCTATTCAATACAACTCATAGCGTATAAGAATTCCATACAATTTGTTCCAGATTTACCACTCCTCCCCTTATAATCAAACCATAAGAGACCGCACAAGCAAAACAACCCAATTAGTTCAAATGCTGTCCTGAGTACATGGAATGGCGAATTTCTAACCAAAGCTTCAGAAAGGGTCAAACCAGTTATCTTTGGAGAGTGTCTGGACGGACAGTCGCATAGCGCTGTCCAAAAACATTTGAAATCAATAAAAATAAACCACAATATTTTTCATAGTTGGGCTATTATGCAGTTCCTGTGAGCACAAACCTTCTCCAGCAAATTGTTATCGAGATCAGGGTGTTTTGAAGAAGGAAGTACAACTCTTGGAAGAAGGCGATGCTTGTCATGTACAGCGTTCACTCGCTCCTTGAAGAGGGCCAAATTGTGAGTTATGGAAAATATGTTCGATGGAAGCAAGTTCTACTGCACAAGCGCAGTTCTTCGGAGCATTTACTGTAGAAAACCTATAGAAAAGATTATGATCTGTAACCTGCCGCCTTTGAGCAAGAGATGGATATCACGCCTGATCTCCGGATGGTTGGTGAGGTGCACTGCTCTCTTCTGGACATTATCCAATAGATGTAATTAATGTTTAGGTGCGGAACCCCACACATGCAAGCAGTATTCCAGACCAAGTCGCACCTGATCCTTGTAAAAAAGCATCAGCTGTGATGACATGACGTACTATTAAGCCCCGAAAAGAAGTTGTTTAGTAGAAGCCGATTTGGCAATAGCTGATACATGGTCATGCCAGCAAACTCCAGTGTGATGACGAGTATATGCATGTTCGTTTGAGGAAATTTCGTGCCCTTGCATACTAGAGATGGTTCTCCAGCAGTGACTTTTCTGGAGGATGTTGTTGATTGCTTCTTATTCGCCTTAAAATTGACCAACTCCAACCGGCCATACTCTGATATCCTCTCCTAATATCTAGTAGTATCTTTGTCGGTGTATCTCCCCAGCAGTTATAGAACGCTAACAAGAGAATGCAGACACCAGAATACAGTCGTCCGTAAATCCAAGCATTCTGTTTTCGGTGGAGTGAAGCAGATCATCAATCTGCAACAGAAAAAGAGTTGACGACAGTATGGAGCCCTGGGGTACTCCTGAATTAACCTTAAAAGATTGAAGTACGTTTCCGCTTCATCAGTTACAAATGTTCCTGAAACGCACATATTCAGCTACAGTTTGATTTGTTTTATTTTTCTTCCTATTTTTATAAACCCTGCTTTCAGCTGTCGCCTGTTTAAATGAACCAAGGACTTTTTGCGGATGATTTTTCGTGCAGTATGGTATGTAGAGGTCCACGCCTGAAAGAATTACTTCAATGACGGTTTCAGTACAGACATGAATGTCAGGATCTGAAAAACAGACATCATCGAAGAGGAAAAACGAGAATAACTCGCATAGCTCCACCCATCTGGTATGGCTAATGCCATCATATATATATATATATATATATATATATATATATATATATATATATATATATATATATATATATATATATGGAAGACGTGGCTGTACGAAGGTATCAATGACAGAAACAAGGTTGTGGTCGGAGTTGCCCAAGGGTGCTGAGTCCTGTAAACTCAAATTATATGTATCTGAAACTAGAAATAGATCGATAGTATTGGGAAAATCGATTATATTGTCACGAAGTCTCCCATTATAATCACCTCTGCTGACATATGCTGTACAAGGATCGTGTCCACCTTGTCACCTAGATACTGAAAGAATCTAGGGTAGTTCTTATCGGAGATCGATACAGACAACATAGAAACATGGATTTGTGATATAAACAGATTTTGATCTATGCTTGGTTGACAGCGTTGTCTTCCAACGTATCCTCTCTTTGGAATTCGACTACCAATATGGCAAAAAGCCCTTCATTCAATTCATAGCCATTGAAGCAGAAGTCGGTTGGCTGTTGTTGGTATTATTTGTGTTTCCGTTATAGCTAAGACATTTTCTCCCAACAGTGGGTTCGAATCCACCCTTCCAACAGTATAATACCACTTCTTACCGTACGATAGTAGACTGAAATGCACTGGATTAAAACAATATCAATGTTCTTTCCTGCCTTTCCTACTCCCCAGACCTGAATCCCATCTAGCTTGTGTGGTACACTGTGAAATGAAATTATCAGAGCTAAAACTTCTTCCAGCGTGAACAGAAGCTTTGCTTGGTATTCCAAAGTATTTACAATGAATTATGCTAAAATGACCTAGATAATTTATTCGTAAATAAACAGAGACGTAACTGAAGTGTTATCAATAATAAAGTGGAGTCTCATTAATATATCTGTATGTTTCGATCTATTTCTGGAAATATGTTTTCACTAGTGTCTTCTCAGATCAAAATGAAATACTTCAATCAAAATAATATTTGATTTGACTTTTTTTCAATCTCACCACTTGGCAGAAGGCGATTCCTGTCATGCCACAGCCGTAGCCACCCAAGATGAAGAAGAGGTTCAAATTGTGAGTTATAGGAAAGATAGAAGCGAGTTCCACAGCACACTAGATCTGTAAAAAAAAATTCATAGGGAGAAATACGTATCGTTGCTGGTAGGACCGTCGGCTGATGAGAGTTTTCCGCCAGCCTAGTTTTTCTTTGGAACTGTAATTTTTCCTAGAGCCCAGCCTTTCAGTTTTTCAGAAAATGTACCATGGAAGTATCTGGACGTAGAAAAAGATCAGAAACCTGCTGCCTTGATCTAAATAATTAATGTGTTCTTGTGAAACCACATTTATTATTGAACGAGGTTTTTCTGAGCATACTATACAAATCTCTGCACTACTGTTAGGTCGGTAGATTAACTATACCTAAATCTATCATGATCGATGACTTTACAGGGTGTTTCCTAAATTCGCCGGCCTACTGGTGGTGATCCCCCAATTTAAATGAAAAAGTTTTGTCAAAGGACTTTTTTTCTTCAGAACGAAGTTTGAGTTAGCAATTATTTCTGGGTAAAAACAACTCCAGTTTGTAGTGTTAAATTCTTCATTCAAATCAATGTCTGATATAGCACCATCGAATCAATTTGTCTGACCTTTCTCAAGGAGAATTTAATTAATGTATTTCATCCACTCTTGTTTAAATAATGCTTTCCTCAGGTTATAAAAATCTATTTCAGTTGTCGTCGAGAGTGACATTCCACGAACATCTTCTGCCAGTTTGCCTTCCAAAAGGTGAAGATGAAGAAAATGATTTGAAACCGGGGACTTTATGCACAGTTATTGGATGGGGGAAAAAAGAAGACAATGGAAGTGAGTACCTTTCCTACTCACCTTCAATTATGCAATTAATTACTCCGTCATTCTTTAAATTGTGAGGAAATAAACAGTGGAATGAATTGTTCGTGAATAGATTTCTCTTTTCATAATTGAAATTCCTCTAGAAAATGACCAAAATTGCTACTCAGAAATCAGGAATGTAATGAATATTTTTCACATTCCGTTCTCGATTATGACAGATACATTAAAATGAAATATGAATGCGTTTAGAAGCAATTATTGGCATTCATTAAAATCACAATAATTTGAATGTGACAGTATATTCGACATTTGCTGATGCGTGATTATGCGACGTAGGTTACTACAGAAACTTTCATGAGGTTCATTTTAAATACCTGCACTTCCCGAATCAAGATGTTCGAACACTTCCCTGTATATGAACCTGTCTGTAACCTTTAAAAGCATAATTATCAAGTTGATAAAAAGTTCATTTCCATCCGCTTTATATTCAAAGATTAATTCCACAAAATGGACTCGACAAAATAAGAAATAAGAACATGTTAAAACACTCTAAAATGTCCTCACAAACGGAATACTTATAATTCTTCAAGCCATAATAAAACGGAATTGAAATTTATTCCTTATAGGTCGCTTTACTGGTTAGAATTCAAGGATTTTCAATAAAAATCAAGGATAAAATGTTGGATGCTATCACAAATATTTCATTGAAAAAAATCATTCAGCATTAGAATAACTTCCTCAACACAAGATGTTACTTGACAACGTAAAATCGTACGAAAATGGTTTTGCAAAAAATCAACAATTCGCTTTTCGCAATTTTATCAATCATCTTCAAGTTGCATTCACAATTTAAAATTGGCGATTTTCTGGAACGAGCGTATCAAGATGAGAGGTTGTTAAAGTGAATGATGATCCCTGTAAATTGGCCCTTAGTACGTTATTTTTTCTATCATGAACCGTCTGGAAGGTAATACTAAATTATATATATATATATATATATATATATATATATATATATATATATATATATATATATATATATATATATATATATATATATATATATATATATATATATATATATATATATATATATTAATACCGATTTATCTGAGACAAGACGAATTATTCAAAACTCCGTAGATCAATGAATAATCCCTCCTGACAAGAGCTAGTTTCCAAATCTGCCCGCCATGCACGCAGCCCCAAGCGCCACAATAGTGCAACCAAGCAGGATGCCGAGAAACGAAGCGGCAGACTGCAGTTTCGCCCTTATTAGGAGCTCATCAGTGTCGCATATCGCTTCTCAGCATCCTACCAAGCTATGTCGGGGTACCCTATCAATTCCAGAAAGGACGCACCTCGTACATACATACGAGAGTCGCCCTCTATGGACCGACACGGCGAACCCGCTACCGGACTTCGTGGCGCTTGGGGGCTGCGTGCATGGCGGGCAGATTTGGAAACTAGCTCTTGTCAGGAGGGATTATTCATTGATCTACGGATTTTTGAATAATTCGTCTTGTCTCAGATTCACATACATATACTCCACGCGAAGTTTATCGCGGAAGATATCTGACCAAATATTTACCGACGAGAGGGTTATCTCGGAAGCAGAGCACTATTCCAGCGGGATTATTTCGCACGTTTTCTACCGTTGATGTGATTCACGGAACGGCGAAAGATGTCTCCCAAATGTTTGGAATTTTTAACGTTTCCACATCTGTTTGTTACTGTTCGTATCTTTCTCGAAGTCCGGTAGCGGGTTCGCCGTGTCGGTCCATAGAGGGCGACTCTCGTACGTATGTACGAGGTGCGTCCTTTCTGGAATTGATAGGGTACCCCGATGTAGCTTGGTAGGATGCTGAGAAGCGATATGCGACACTGATGAGCTCCTAATAAGGGCGAAACTGCAGTCTGCCGCTTCGTTTCTCGGCATCCTGCTTGATTGCACTATTGTGGCGCTTGGGGGCTGCGTGCATGGCGGGCAGATTTGGAAACTAGCTCTTGTCAGGAGGGATAATTCATTGATCTACGGATTTTTGAATAATTCGTCTTGTCTCAGATTCACATACATATACTCCACGCGAAGTTTATCGCGGAAGATATCTGACCATATATATATATATATATATAGAAATATATACCGGGTATCCCAAGTCAAATGGACTATTAGACGTTTATGGAAAACTAATAATGCTATCCTTCTGAAATTTTAGTAGTTGATTCAGCTGGTCCGAAACTCTATTTTTAAGATATCTTCACCCCAATGGCACTTCCGGTTATACTGGAAGAGCATACAAACTTTGTTATTTAATATAAAACACCCTGTATATTGATGATGGTTCGATAACACTTGCTATTCCAATAACAAATACATCTAACACATAAGTCTCGCTTTTTTCGTTCATAAAATCTCCTAGTTTTATATTTTCAATGAAATAAAACTATGGTTTTAGATGTTAACTATATTAAAAGAACTATGACCGGTTTCACCACACTGTGGCTTCATCAGATGAATGAACAGAGTTATTTCTGATATATTATTCTTATTTCCTACTTAATATTACATTAAATACAAGTACAAGGGGTCTGTTGGAAAACCCATCGGAGTTGCTTACTTTATGAATTGAAAAGATTGAATAAAGGAGAAGGATTCAGATCTAATTAACTATTGAGTTACCTACCTGAATTCTCTTCTATGTTAATCTCTAAAATTTCCCATAGATTGAGTTTTTGTCTATTATTTTCATTTTGTAAAATTTTGTAATTATCATTAAAGTTATAGTTTTCTTCGAGTAAGTGATTAGAATAATGGGAATCTGATTTATTATGATTAGAACTACATTTGTGCTTGGACAATCTAACTTTAAAATTTCTGAAAGTTCTACCAATATAAATTTTATTACAATCCCCGCAAGACAGTTTATAAACACCGGATTTATTACCTCTATCAATTTTAGATCTGCAGTTTTTGATATGTCAGCCTAAAGAATTATCAGTTCGGAATGCTATATTGAAATTATAATGCGAGAGGAATTATTTTAATTTTAGACTAGGATTACCAATATAAGTTAAGCTGTTGTATTTTGTGTTAGAACTTTTTATACTTGGAAATACTTCCTGGATTGCTTTTTGAAATTTTTTGCGTGAAATCATGTTCTCAATCATACTAGGACTGTAGCCGTTATTGACTGATATTTGTTTAATTATATTTTGCTCTTTTATAAAATTATTTTGTGACATTGGGATATTAATGAGTTTATGTACCATACTATTGCGAGCAGCTAATTTTTGTAGATAAGGATGTGTAGATGAGCTGTGAATAGTAGTATCTCTATGCTTATGAAAAATAGAAAAATCATGTTTGCCGTTAATTTTAATAATAGTTCAATCCAGAAAGAGAATGGAGTTTTCTGCTTCTCTAACGTGAATTTAATATTATCCTGAATTTTGTTCATGTATGTTTTTAATGACTCTAATTGTCTGTTTGTGCCAGTGAAACAACGAATGATATCGTCGACATATCTAAACCAATAAATAAAGTATTTGAATAACGGATGTTCTTGGATAGTTTTTTCAATATTATCCATGAAAATTTCAGCAAGTAGAGGGGTCAAAGGATAACCCATGATCAAACCTTTTTCATTATTATATAATACTCCATTGATAAAGATAAAATAATATTGTTCTAAACAAATTTCTAGAAGGTGTAAGATTTCTGATTGAATTACCGGATTGACTTTATTAATTTGAAGAGATTTGTTAATGAGTTTCACTGTATCACTAGGTGGAACACTAGGGAAGAGATTTACTACATCCCATGACATGAACTTAGCGTTCGGTGGTAGTATCGTGTAGTAAATCTCTTTCCTAGTGTTCCACCTAGTGATTTCAGAAAGGACGCATCTCGTACATACGTACGAGAGTCGCCCTCTATGGACCGAGACGGTGAACCCGCTACCGGACTTTGAGAAAGATACGAACAATAACAAAGAGATGTGAAAACGTTATTGATCTATGGATTTTCAATTTATTCTTCATGTCTCAAGTTTACATGTGTAGACTCCTCGCGAATTTTTTCGCAGAAGATATTTGTCTCATCAAATATTTACCGAAGGGAGGTTTTATCCCGGAAACAGAGGCCCAGAGCACCATTTCAGCGGGATTATTTTGCTCGTTTAGTACCGTTGATGTGACTCACGGACCAGCGAAAGATGTTTCCCAAGTGTTGGAATTTTTAACGTTCTCAAATCTCGCAAAAAATTCGACCAAGCAGAAATGATCATCTAGTTTGAAACTCCATAACTCGATATGTTCGATATCCTTGAATTTTGGATATAAATTCTGTCAAAAAAGGCATAATTATTCGTCGTCCAAATTTATTGAATCGCCCTCAAACTAGTCCTCTTTTATTTCTTCTATCGATTCAAAACGGGTACCTCGAAGTGGAAATTGGAGTTTTGGAAAAAGAAAAATGTCGACGGGAAGCATATCAGGTAATACGGTGATTGTTCCATGGTATTTGTTGAGTTTTTGGTCAAAAATTCATTCACAATGATAGCCTTGTGAGATAGTGCATTATCGTGGTACAAAATCCATGAGTTTTCTTTCCATAAATCTGGATTTCTTCGAAGAATCTTGCTCTCTCAAACGTAGCATAACGCTCAGGTTATATTCTCTATTTAGCGTCTGACCTTCTGACAAAAATTCCGAGTGCACAACACTGCAATAAATAAAGAAAACAGTCAACATTACCTTAACTTTTGATCGACTTTAACATGGTTTTTTCGGTTTCGGTTCAAATGGATGGCGCTATTCCGAAGCTAGTTGTCGAGTTTGCATGTCAAACTCATAAATCCCATGTCTCATCACCAGTAACAATGCGTTTCATGCATATGGGGTCGCAATTGGCTCGTTCTAGCTTCTCTTCAGCGATCATTACCGTATTTAATTTTCGGAGAAAATTGAGGTGTTTTGGAACGAGCAGGTCGAGCAGCAACGCGTTTAATTACCAAATAAATCGTTTACAATGGTAAGAATTGATTCGTGAGACACAGAAAGTTCATTGCTCATCTCTCTCAAACTTGAGTGACGACTTTCAATTCCCATTTCTTTCACTTTATCGATGTTAACCTCAGTTGAAGATGTTGATAGCCGACTAAAGCGAGGTTGCTTTTGAATGCACTGTACTAGTCATATGCATGTTTTTTAAATGAAGTCGATTCACGGTTAGCCTTCTGTGATATTTTCAGTGATTCAGCATACAAAATTCCATTTGCAATACAATAGTTGAGACAAATTCTTTGTTCACTATTTTATCCATTGTGAAAATCGCAAAACAAACTTGTGAGAACTGACAAATTCGAACACTGTAATCAAACTAAATGACAGATCGCGTTCAAACTCGGTGTAAGTATAGAAAACAGTCGTGCCAACTAAGCAACAACAAAAATATTGACAACCTTTTCAAGCAGATTTTTTAAATAATCGGTTTTCGGTACTTTTTTGACGGAATGTATTACAAATTATTCAACACAGTATAGCATTGAGTTTGGAAATGTGTGGGAATGCATTTTAAATAGCGATATACGAGGGTAAATGAAAAATGTTCTTGTTCACGAAGTTTGATTCGCGCTGTAGATAAACTCAATTGCAAAGCTACATTAATTCTCGAAATCATGTCCCTAATTGATTTTTTGCAAGAGCTACTCCACAGAATCGTTCTCGAATGTTGAGAAGAGTGAATTCACGACCCGTGAATATCTCTGAAACGTCTTTCAAAGCTTGTCTTAGAGCATGGGAAAGCGAAAATAATGAGGATTTAACATAAACAGATTTTGACATCCATCACTCTTGATTCAAGATTTTAAAATCGTGTTAAATTTCACGAAAAGTATGAAATGAAATAGCAAACTTCACAGGTATCACACAGTTAATGTCTGAAAATTATTATTATTTCGATTGATTTTGGGTTTTTGACAATAAGCGAAAATATTGATTGTAATGAATACATTGAGATTCAGATATTGTTTATTTGAAAATAACGTCTAGAATTTTAAATATTTATTCATTCATTATTTATCCTTTGAGCTGAATAATTTTTTCAATTTCAGTGTCAGAATACGAACCGGAGATCAACCAAGTTGAAGTACCAATACTAAATAGAGATCTCTGCAATTCTTGGCTAGAACATAGAGACTTAAATGTGACAAACGGCATGATATGCGCAGGATATAAAGAAGGTGGCAAAGATGCATGTCAGGTGAGTTAAAGTATCAGAACATTTTCAGGTCTTGCAATAATCAAGGCATGTATAATATTTCAAATTCATAGAAATCCACTGAAAGCCCTTTTTTGTAGCTTTTACAAAATCATAATAAGAATAGAAAAAAATTGCAGAATAATTATCGCAAATCCTTGTAGAGAATTCATTCATGTTTCCGTAACCAACCATAAATTCTCTGTGCGATTATTGGTTGCTGAGGTATTGATGATCAAAATCAAAATTATCTATTCCACCCTGAGTTCAATATCTTCGAGAAATGGTCGTATCGACGTCAAAAAAGAAAAAAAAATTGAAGCTGAAAAATCAGCCTTTTTTGGTCCATATAGTGTTTAAGAGATACCTGTCGCTTCAAATTTTTTTTGACAAAGATCCTGAAACTAGTGAGTTTAAAATTGCTTTTAAAGGGTTCCGATATGACCATTTTCAATGAAGAGACAGCCGTCGCAAAATTTGAAATTTTTTTTGGATTTTACAGCTATAGTCGATTTGGTGAAGCGGTAGAGTAATAAATCTTTAGGTGACAGGATGATCATTGGCGTGCCATTAATTATATTCTTCTTACACATTATAATCTGGGATACCTGGGTATAATATTGGCAATTCAGGTGGATTTCATCTCTATTTTCCCTGAAAACTCATAAGCCCTTAGTTGAATACCCATTAACTGAAATGGAAACGGTTTTAATATTACACTATAACATGTATATGAGATCATTATAGATGTAAATGTGATAGGTAATTCCTATCATGAATGATTTACAATGAACGAAACAGTTTTGATTACTTAGTGGTACACAGGTACCATCGCCCGCCAGGTATGTTGAGACAAATATCGACTCGGATAAGAGTTAAACAATAGTCTTAAGTACATTTTCAGAAATTAACCTCAAGAAAGGTAATTATAATATAGATATATTAAGAAGTGTTCTTGAAGTAGTTTTATCATTTATATGCATCAATTAGTAGTTGGTGTATGCATGCATTAGTAGTTTATTCATGGAATATCATAGTTTTACTTGAAAATTATCGATTTTTTACTATTTGAAGAAACTGATATATCTCGAGAACGGCGTGAGCTACCCAAATATCGAAAGGTGTTTTGCAAACAAGAAACCATGCGGGTCATTACTCATATCCGACTGAGCCTCATAAATAATATATAGTCAATATACAGATTGTTCTCTTTTCCTCACATTTGGAAACGAAGAAACATCGAAAACTTCGTTTTTTTCAAACTGTAACTCATATTGTTTTATATCTTTTTTTTTCAATTCATGAGATTCGCCGTAAAAAACTAAATGAAGTTCCCCATATATACTCTGTACCTGAGATTTCAAGTTTTCAAACTATGACGAAAAAACGAATTTTACTTACTCACCACTTACAAGTTGCCAAAGGTGGCTTAGATTCCTGCTCGTGCATTGACATATCCCAGAGCATAGACAGGCTCCTGAGCATACTACTACTATTGTTTCAACTGTCTATCGAATTAATGCGAACGGAATGGCTAGCTATACAAAAGAACAAATACTTAACTTATTTTTCATTCATGGAGATGAGAGACGGAATGTGGGTGGAACTTGTAGGAGATTTAACGAATTATATCCCAATATGTCGACTATGACAGCTAAAAAATTCAGGAGATACGTTACGAATTTTCTTTTGAGTGGAACGGTCCAGAATAAGACATCATTGTCGTCGCCTGTAGTCAACAAAGAAGACAATGAAATTGCCGTTCTAGTTTATTCTGATATTAATCCACGTGCATCATGGCAAACGCAGAGCATGATCTGAATTTACCTCATACTATTATTTACAGAATTCTAAAAAAACATAAACTGCACCCTTATAAATTTTCATTGGTCCAAACTCTACAACATGGCGATCCACAGCTTCGAATAGAACTGTGTGAGATCCTCCTTTTCAGAACACAAGATGATCTCGAATTTCTCAAGAGGATTATCTGGTTGGATGAGGCAAAATTTCCTAATGAGGGGGTTTTCAACTGGAATAACTCACACTTTTGGGCCAACCAAAATTCCCATATTACAAGGGAATGAAATTCTCAAAATTTTAGTTTGTCTTTGCAGTTTTGAACTTTTGAAGGACAACAGATTTTCGCATTTTGTGTATGATGAAAACTTAAATAGCGAGCTTTATATGGATATTTTGAGGACGGTAGTAAGTGACTTCGTTGACATTTCATCAGTAGCTGAATCAATAAGTTGTTGGTACCAACTCGATAGAGCGCCAGCTCATCGCACAGATGAAAACTATCGAATTTTTACTGGTATGAAAAAAAATACGAGAAAAACTCGCGCAGCTCATCCCAGCAGGCTTGATTGTAATGCAATGTTGAAAGAAATTTTTCAGGAAAAATTAACGCAGATTCTTGTAGAGAATGTTTTCAAGTTTCTCTAATTAACCACTTATTCTCTGTGCGATATTGGTTGCTGAGATATTGATAACCAGAGACAAAATGATCAATTTCCATCCTAAGTTGAATATTTCAGCGAGAAATGGTCGTATCAACCTGACATAGAAAAGAATTGAAGGTGTATAATATGTCTATTTAGTACATATAGTGTTTCACTCAGAAAAAAATTTTAAATTCGTGAATCAAACAATTTCAAAAACTAGTTCTTCATGATATACAGGCTGTTACATGATAGTACGTCAGGACTTGAGGGACTAAATCTACGTGCAATTTTATGAAAATAAGTTCATATGAATATAGGTCCGCAAAAGCTTCGTTACGGAGCTACAGGGTGTGGAAATTTCCGAAAAAATTTGTTTTTTTTCTTCAAAACTCCTGCAGTTTTTGAGATATTCAGCCCAAATTTGGAATGCAATCAATTTTTTACAGCCTTCATCATTACATGTCATGAATTTCAACTAGAATCTACAAAGTGTTTCCTTTTCTAAAGCCATGTCTTCTTTTGCCCTTTCAAACTTTTTTGCAGTACGCCACTGATCAGCGTGCAATCAATTTTCGTCATCTTCATTCAATTCAGAAACTTTTTTGACACATGTTATTTTTTCGTACCTTCGTCCGTTCTCGAGCAAAAATTATTAAACGAATGTATGCATTCGCTGAATTGAAAGTACTTCTAATTGAAAAAATGACTAGTAGGCTTTGATGTTTTTCATTTATTATTAATTATGACTATTGCTACAGTTGAACCAGTGTTTCCTCGAATTGTTTATGAAATTATCTATTAGTTCTAGGACTTTTGAAGTTATTGCTGTAAGAAAAAATGGCTAATTTTACTAACGCCGAATTGGCTGATATCCATCACATGTACGATCTGGCTGACGGAAACACAGCAGAAGCTAGGCGATTATATCAGGTGCGCTTTCCAAATCGAGTAACATGAGACAGGGGAACATTTTCAAATATCCAGAGAAGGTTGAGGAAAACTGGTACTTTTACTGCAAATAATCATTTAAAAGGTGCAACTCAAACTATGGGAACTCCAGATATTGAGGAAGCACTTTTGAATTGTATTCATTTGAATCCTCATGTGAGTACAAGAAAATCTGGAAATCAGTTGAATATTTCACATGTTCTAGTTTGGAGGATTCTCCACGACTTTTAATTGTACCCGTTTCATATTCAACGCGTCGAAACTCTACTTCCTCGAGATTTTCCTACAAGACTGAATTTCTGCCGATGGTTCTTAGATAAAATTAGAGACAATGCTCATTTTGATAGTGAAGTAATGTTCGCAGACGAAGATAACTTTTCGAGAACTGCTATCACAAATTTTCACAATAATCATTATTGGGCTGAGGAAAACCCCTATTTGATTGAAGAATATCAATAGCCTATATTCTTGCAGGTGGAGAAAACTTCAACCAATTTATTAAGTTTTTAATAGTTGTCTTATTCAGTTTGATATTGAATAAGTATAAGTTGAGTCTCAGAAGACGAGCTATCAAAATAAAAGCAAATTTTGGCCATACCTATAGGGTATTTCTATTTTTTTTATTTAGCGAATAACATACACTTCAAAGAATTCAAATTCAATAATTTCTCACTTGAAAACGGTTGGAGATACGAAAAAATTTCAAATGTCAAAAAAGTTTCTAAAATTGAACGAAGATGATTGATGAATTGATTACACGCTGTAATGATTGAGGCTGTAAAAAATGGCTTGCATTCCAAATTTGTGCTGAATATCTCAAAAACTGCATGAGTTTTGAAGGGAAAACCAATTTTTTCCGGAAATTTCAACACCCTGTAGCTCCATAACGAAGCTTTTGCGGACCTATGTTCATGTAAACTCTTTTCCCGAAATTGCACATAGATTTACCCCCTCAAGTTGTGACGTACTATTATGTAACACCCTGTATATTAGGATCAAGTGATACGTTTTACTTTGGAATTTTTGTCGTAAAAAGATTCTGAAACTAGAGACTTCAAGCTTCAAATTGCTCTTTTAAGGTTCCGCTACGACTTATTTCAATAAGGATGCAGCCATCGCAAGAAATTATGTTTACTAGTGTATTTCACTCACATCAGCAAAATAATCTAATGTGATTTAAATTAGAATGGCATGATGAGCTGCATAATCTTAACTATGTAAACACCTCAAAAAAGTCTAGGGAACATTTCTGAATATCGATATATCGTATCCAGAACGATCGATATGGATGATTTTTTTAAAGAAATGAACACCTGCATCAATTTCTCACCAAATTATGAAGAGTGCCGCAACACGCAACAACAGTTTTTTTTGTAAAAACTAAAAATGCATCAGATGCGACGCTGCTTTATAATCATTTCATGTATTCAGTGTTTGAAATCAGTTAGTTCGCACTTTGTTTCTGTTGTAAGCACAAATAAAAGATTCAAGTTTTGTGATTCGACCATGGAAAAACGACATTTGACTAGAGAAGAGATGTTACGAGCCGTTGGCATGCTCCAAGCTGGGAGCTCCCAACGGGAAGTATCCAGGGTTGTGGGAAGTAGCCCAAGTGTCATAAACCGTTTATGGTCGCGTTTCAATGAAACAGGTAACGTAGAAGAACGCCATACAGGTCGTTTCAGGATGACTACAGTCGCCTAAGACCGATTTTTGGTTTTACAAGCCAGAAGAGATCGTACTACCACATCATCTCAATTAGCTCAAGAGCTATCACGAGTTCATAATGTACAAATTTCCGACCAAACTGTGAGAAATCGACTGCACGAAGGTCAACTCCACTCCAGACGTCCCTTAAGAGTTCCACAACTGACCCATGGAAATCGCGCTGCTCGTTTAGCTTGGTGCCATAAACACGTAAACTGGGATCAAGAGAGGACGGCCACAGTCCTCTTCAGTGATGAATCTAGATTGAGTTATTATCCCGATTCGGGAAGAATTCGAAAATGGAGGGAACTCGGAAAGCAAAACCGTCTTCAGCATGCTCGAGAAGTTGTTAGACAGGGAGGCGGATCAGTGATGTTTTGGGGAGCTATACAGCTTGGTGGAAGAACTGACCTCGTTTTCATACAAAACAACCTCACGGGAGATCCTTACGCAAATGAGATAGTTTTACCTGTAGTGGTACCGTATCTCCAAACAATGGGCAAAATCCACTCTTCCAACAAGATAATGCCCCTCCTCATCGTGCACGAGTTGTCTTGAACGTTTTTGAAGAGAATGATATCGACCTTCTACCGTGGCCATCTTGCTCCCCAGATCTGAATCTCATCGAGCATGTGTGGGACACCCTAAATAGAAATCTCCTCCATCAAAACGTCTTCCATCATGAACAGGAGCTTCAATTAGCAGTTCAGGGGGCTTGGAATGACTCAGGCCAAAATGTAATAGACAATTTGATATTGAGCATGCCGCGACGATGCCAAAGTGTCATTTATAACAGAGGTGGACCTTCTGGGCACTGAAAAATATAAGTGATTCCATATCGTTTCGAAAATATTAGTTCAGGATTTTTTTTTTGTGTTTTAACAAATTTCGTCATTTTCAAATTTCAATTTTTTTTATAAAAGGTGCTTTGGAGAAGTCAAATATTATTTTGTTTTCTTGAGAATACATTATATACAATACATCCAAACAGAAACCGAAAGATTTCTATAAATTCGAATCATCAAATTCATATTTTAAAGATATTGGTAAGTGTTCCCTAGACTTTTTTGAGGTGTTTATATGAAATAGTGATAATCCAATAACATGGCTAGCTATCAAAATCTCCGAAAAAATTATTATGTTGATGAATCCATTGTGCGTTCATCATAACTCGATCAATGTTTTTTCTCACAGCCTGATTTTCCGAATCCTGCCTTGAATACACTCAAGGTCTATCAAGAAACTTTGAGGGTATTACCTCTCACTGGCTTATTAGAAGAGATTCGTCGCGAGAAAAACCACAAGCGCGGTACAGGGATATTTATTGAAATGAAAACCGCAGATTTAGACTGGTAATTGAAAATCTCGGCACGAAGGAGAGAACAGAGAATTTATATCTTCTTCGTGACCTTACAATAAAATTAAAAGTGATTCACTTCTCTGAAACTTTTATAAAGAATTTAATATCAATAAATAACTGAGCCGACCTTGAAAGTTACGGGCTTTTTTCGACAAGAACGATTGATCTGAAAATTCGTCTACAAATGATAATGGTTAAATTTGAGTACGAGGTTGGATTAAAAAGTTTTCTGCATGACCCAGAGTTGGCTCCACAGTAAAATACTTTTCGCGACTAGCTTGCTCACAAACTGGGTCGTTACTACGAAGTCTGTTCGAAAAGTATCACGAATTTTGTAATTTCATATAGCTTCTACTTAGATACCGTCTTTATCGTCTTAAAACTGACATAACATCGTTTTTTCTTGGGCCTACTTAGTTTTGAAACCAGAGGATCGTCTCGGAGGTATCCGTTGGGTGTGGCATCATTGTGTTTTTTTTGGGCCCAAAATTCGTTGACAAACAACGACGTGTGAACAAGGGCGTTATCATGGTGCAAATGCCAATTGTTGTTCTTCTACAAATCCAGGTGAAAGATTGTTCGCGAAACTACGCATCCCTTATAGGTAATGTCCCTTATTGATCTTCCTACCGCGTAGAAAGAATTTTTGATGCACGACGTCGCTGCTATCAAAGAAAACTTCCAGTAAAACTTTCACATTTTACTAAACTAGGGAGCCTTCTCGATCTTGGCTCTAGCATATTCCATTCGGATTATTGTGCTTTCATTTCACCTTTTAATCGTATATCCAAGATTCTTCACCTGTTTTGATCCTCTAGAGCAAATTTGTGCCGTCGAGGACCGATATGTCCTCCTCCAGTTTATCACTTCCGTGTGTTATTGACGTTCCCCGTTCTTGGCACCTTCTCGGCCCTCTGACATCATTTTGTACCATACCACCGATAAATGTTGCTTTGGTCCAAGGTACCTTCACCATAAACTACAGTCAACGTTTTTATACAGAATTGTATACAGATAATGAAAACAACAAAAATAATCGACAATCGAATATAACAGAAAAAATGGAAAAATCGCTATAATGGCTGAACAGACCTTGTATAGATTTGTCAATATAAAAACACCACCTGATAGGTAGCACCACCTGAAGTAGATACGCGTACTGTATATCGCTTCGAATTCAATCGTAATATACTCGTATGATTTGCTGAAATGATTTTAATTGCGCAGGTGGCCTGAAGAGCTAAATTTCCGATATCTCCACTCTACAACGCTTGGATTTCCGTTTTTCGCCTCCTGTCCTAACCAAACAGCAATGCATAGATGACTTCCTTTTCGATATCCGTTCTGACTTGATCCTTTATTTACAGAGATACAGGTGAATAAGGGAGACTTCACTTTGTACCACATCCTTGTTTATGCGCTGCCTCTGGCAAAACGAATTAAACTCTCTGCTTTTTGAGCGTCGACAACAGAATTAGATAAAAGTGGAAAGTTCGAATGATCTCAATGTAAAAGGGTGAATCAAAAAGTTAGAATCTCGCATCAATCACAAATTCATCATTTTGAAGGGATTTTGGGATTTGTCGAAGTAATCAACAGCCAAACCATCAACAATATTTTTATAAATAAATTGTAACACTGGAAGTAGAAACTACTTACTCGTTTCCAAAGTCGAATTTGTTGAATTGTATATCGAAATATCAAAACAAAACTAGATTACTTGATGTCAAATTTTTATGTGAGTAAAAATACGATCGGGCGAAAGCACAGTTTGTATACCGGATAATCATTCTGAACATGCTGAACCTCCCATGATCGCACAAGTGTAAGCTCGAACAATGGAGAGAAACAAGGAACCATACATAGTTTTTTATATGATTCAAGAGAACTTGTAGAAAAAACCTGAATATAAATCAATATCATCGGCATAAATGAACAAATTAGAAGATGAAGGGATATCACTCATATATAAACTGAATAATAAGGGTGCAAGAACCAATCCTTGTGGAAGACCATTTTTAGAGTGCAAACACTACTACTTTCCTCTTCTTTAAACTAAAATACGAAGCCTTCTATCAGACTGTATACTTTCGGTTTTCATTGTAGACTCAGGACTTGATCTGAACAATTGAAGCTTCTTCTAAAACCAAATAGGTTTTAATCTTTTATCTAGAATGTTCTCTAATCTTATCTGGTTTTAGAATTGGAATAACCTTGGCTATTCATAAATCTGCAGGAATATTACCTGAAGCGAGCATATCATCATAAAAAGACAAGAGGAAATCTATCATTTCCCTGCAGCTTCACCCTGCTTTTTTAAATTAAGAATTGCGAGTCAAGGTTCATCATTCGTTATTAAATTGAGGCCAGTAACGAAAAGAAAGAAGAAAGCATTTTCCTACTATAGGATGCTGTAAACAGTTATTCTGGGATGAGCTTCTTCCACAAAGTTGTAGAGTAAGGCGTACCACAAGGCTCCATGCTTGTACTAGTAACATTCAACAACATTTAGAGATTCAGAATTTTGTTCATACCAACTATAACCAACAATATTTGATATTGCAAGGAGCTACACATGCACAGTTACGTTTCTTCATTCCACACCTAAAGGGTCCTATCTTTGTTGCTTATGAATTAAGATGTAAAAAACAACTTCGTCTATTAACTGCATCAGTGAAAATATTCATTTTCTACAATAGAATACTTGAAAATAATCTTTCTTATTCACAATGGCAATGGCGTACCACAAGGATCCATCCTTGAACAAAGCGAATTCCTATTTTGCATTTTTGAGTTTGCATCAATATCTTAGGACCGATAAGGAAAATAATAATTGGAATTTCCTAATTCGAGAACCAAAAAAGTTAACTTATTGCAGGGATTATATAAGGGGGTCGATATGGATATCGACTCCTGGGCCTATAGCTCTTTGTATATCTCTTCCTTGTTACTACATCCCCTTCTCAATCCTCACAATCAAGTCTCTTATAGAGCGGTTGGGTATTTTCGGTAGATCATTCATTTCCAGCATGTTTGCACGCAGTCAGTTACACCGAAGACATGTGATGATCAAATGAATTAGTGTTTCGACCCCAATTTCACACCACGTGCACCTACAATTATAATCCAGTTCTATCTTGCACAGGTTATTCCCGGTACTATCTGTGCCAGGAGTCTTACATCAGTTGGACTGCCTATGAGAGCCAACCTTGTCCAGACATACTTAGCATTGCCTTAGACTGGCGAAAATCTGGAGCATTGAACCAGGAGTCCCTATGTTGTGCCGCTAGCAGGTTCCCCAGTCTCACCTCAACAATAACTACACCAGGCCAAGGTCCTATTAGTGTCTTCTTTGCTCCTAGACTGTTCAACCTATCCACATTCTTATTTCCTCTGATCCTGGTGTGACCTGGAACCCAGGTTGTTTACCGCCAGATGTTTCAGTGCCTGAGCGCACTCCTAGACCAGAAGTAGTCTTTTGTGCACACAGGACTCCGAGAGCAGCCCGACTGTCGAACCAGATCGTGATATACTCATTAATTTCACCTAGCTCTGCCAGTCTTTGAGCACAGTCAAGTATCGCTATGAACTTCGACTGGAAAACCTGTTGAATGTTTATCTAATAGCAAGTAGAAACCCCTTCCATTTCTCTGGCAGTAAACTTTGCTACCTGATCCGTGTACCATATGCACCTTACATTGATAAAGAATCCTTCCTCTCCTCACACACCTGGTTGTATAGGATTTTCATCTCAATCTCAATATCGAACCGAAGTGGTACATCGGTGTGGTTTTATCCAAGTTCATCCAGAGGAGGTAACCCCTGTTAATAACTGAACTTAGGGAAACAGAATTTGTCTCGCACTGACCACTAGCGTAACCACCGCCTTAGCCTATTGTAGTCTAACTGCCCTCCTGATGCATGTGAGATGCAGTGGTTCGACCCATAGCAGTTCACCTAGCGTTACTGTAAGGGTGTTTCTTCGAGCACCCACAACACTTCTCACCATCAATGCTCTGAGCCTCTCTGGAGCCAGCTTCACCGTCTGTTTTCCACCCATCATACTAATGAAAAAAAGATAAAACTAATAGGCACCAAACAATCATGAGATCTTATAAACTTACATCGGGATTAATTTAGAATTCATTTCAAAGTCTACTCCATTAAAGGAACCCTTATTCATGGATTCCAGATTCGGGAATAAGTGGAATTATATTTACAAAAGCTTAAATAATAAATCACATGGAAGAAGTAGTCAATCAGCCAAATCATTCGGAAATAACATTTCCAATACACTGAAATGAAAAGTGAAATTCATATACACGTTCATACACGAGCGATCACTGTTTCCTCAGATAACGGCACTTTGGGAAATGAAACAAATTATCTGTTCCACTCCTCCTTCGCTTCGTTTGAAATTGGGATATACCTACAACGATGCTAGCTTTATGTTTGCTTCGAAAATATACCAAAATTTTACCTATGATGATATTTCTTATAAAAATTAAATATTTCGTATTCACATCGAATATTTTACAATATATACAGGGTGTTTCCTGAGTAGGCGAAAAAACTTCAGGCAGTTATTTCTCTGCTTAAAAAAAAAGGTGTCAATTTTTTTCTTAGATACCTTCTTTGTAACCATTACTCTTTTAGACCATCCAGATATTTTCGTAAGCCATTATTACTATCATTTTCATTAATGATTTTGATGACATATTAATTTTGTCGAAATACATTTCAAAGTATGAAAGAGAAAAAACACTTTTGTCAGTTTTCCACGTTTATTTGTTAATACACGACCCGTTTCGACCTTTCGGTTATTTTCAAGAGCTGAATACTAAGGCTCGAAGATGATTACGAGATATATTTTTTCCTTGAATTTTAAACAGGGGGAATTATTGATTTCAAGTTGGCTATCAGGAGTTGTATAATGTGGGGTTTTCCTAAGTGTATTAATTTCCAAACGTTCCAAAAAATTCATTCTTCTTCCTTTATTGCATTTGTAGATGAGTTTGAGATTGTCTAATGCTATTGTGTGGTTTGTTGATTGAATGTGCTTGAATATTAGGAATTTCTTGTCTGATGATATATGTTCTTCGAATCTGCATTCAAGGTTTCTACCTGTTTGACCTCCATAATGTGAAGGGCGTTCGTTACATGAGATTTTATGAATACCGGCTTGTTTGGGTTCATCTGTTTTCTGTTTTGCGTTAAAAAATAATTTGGGCTGCTTGAGAATGAATTAAAACTAGCATATCTTTTTTCGGGTTTTTTTTTAATGCAATATTTTGCATTGCGACCAATGATGTTATTTATGAAAGAAGCTGGTATATAGTTGTTAGAGGCTATTATTTCTATGGTATTTATTTCCATTTCGAAATCTTGAATTGAGAGGGGGGTAGTAAAAGTATCATGGACCATAAAAATGTAAGCGGTGAGTATATGATTTCAATGATTGAACGAGTCCATTAAGGCTGTTGGGTCTGTGAACTATCCTTTTGTATAGATATAAGTAAGGATATTATTTGTTAGTTATAGTTAAATCGATACAATTTATGGAGTTATTAGTTTCAACTTGAACGGTAAATTTTAAATGATCTTGAGTTTCATTGAGAAAGTTTAAAACGAACTAAACTATCATTAGCTCTATTTTTGTTCGGAGAATTAATTCTGAAACTGGCAATAATTTTGATCTAAGATTGTTTTCAATAGGTTGTAAAATTCAAAGGAGATATGTGGAAATGTGTTTGTTTTTGAGAAAATATCTAAAATGAAAGGAATGTTGGAATGTATATGTTTTTTATATCAAAGCTTGATGTTATGACTGATTTTTAGTAAGGAGAGTATTTGTATAAGGTTGGAATTTAAAATGATTGTGATCGAAAGTTCTTGAGTTCTTTAAGCTTATGATTCATAAATTTCGTTAAGTAACCTGAAGTAGTGTTAATGTAGGATACTGCAGAGCCAACAGATTTTTCTTCTTTATGTAGCTTGATCAGTTCATACATTTAGGGTGATTGAGGGTTCATCGGTAAGAATCTTTATTTTTATCATTTTGTATGCGCTAGATCAGGGGATCGACCAGTCGATCGCGAGTGCTTTTTGATTAGATCTCGAGAGAAAAAAAATTTTCAATAAGTAAGTTAGTAAACTACAAAAATTTATTACGTAATTAAATAACACTCTGCTAGCGGCAAAAGGCGGCTTTATCAAAGGAACGCGCGGTACTTGTCAAAGAAAAGCCACGTTTTTTATTCTTGCCGCTTTTCTAGAAATTTCGGCAGCGCGTTTGAAGCGAACATTCCAGACTTTCGTTCACGCCGAAATAAATGTTGCGCCTGCAGGAATTGGAGTCATTCTGAATTGTAACTTGAACGCAATACTACGTCGATAAAAAGTTTATTATTAAATAGTACAAAATGAGTGCAGCGAAGAAATCTAAAACGTTTCATTTTAATAACGATTGGGAGGAAGAATTTTTCTTTTCTATGGTGAAGGATGAATGCATTTGTCTTATTTGTCGTGCGTCAGTTGCAATACCAGCGTGGTAACATCATAAAACAGTTCATAAAAGGAAAAGGATTTTCCCCCAAGGAGTGAATTAAGAAAACGAAAAGTGCGTGATTTGATATCTTGTTCGAAAAAAGAACAAACCATGTTAACAAGATCAGCCAACCAATCAGAAGCTGCTACGATCATTTAAAATATCTCATATATTGGCGAAACACAAGAAACCATTGGAAAAGGGATCGGTTGTGGAGGCAGCATTTATTGAAACGGGTGAGACTTTATTTAAAGATTTTAGATAGAATCATATCTGATTCTAGAGAACTTCAGTTATCTCGTCCGACTGTCACAAGGCGTATTGAAGTCATGAGTCAGGACATGGCAGATAAACTAAAACATGATATCATGAAATGTACATACCTTTCTTTACAGTTCGACGAATCCACCGATATGACAGACACTGCCCAGCTGTGTATTTTTATTCGGATTGTATTTAATGACATATTGGCTAAGGAAGAATTTTTGACAATCATTCCTGTGAAGGGAAAGATCCGTGGCGAAGATATATATGAATTTTTCTTCAATTTTGTAAAAAACTACAAGCTACCATCATATAAATTGTGTCGAGCTAATGAAGATTTGCCTTCATTTTCTTCATTACATTGCATTATACATAAACAAGTTTTGTGTTCAAAAGTTTTAAACACGGAGGAAATTATGGGCATTGTAACAAAAATTGTGAATTCCATCCGTGCACGTAGCTTGCAACGGCGGCTCTGTAAGTTGCAGTTGGAAGATAGGTTAGGTTAGAACACAACAGCTGAACACGCTGATTTAGTTCTTCACACGGACGTCAGGTGGTGAGTCGCGGAAAATTCCTAGAAAGGTTTCAAGAATAATTGAACGAAATAACAGCTTTTCTAGACGAAAAAGAGGTGATGACACTCAAATGTTGAAAACCGAAAAATGGCTGACTGATTTGGCATTTTTGACTGATATCACACTGCACTTAAACACCATGAACTTAGAGCTTCAAAGAGAAGGAAAAACTATTATTGAAATGATTATCGCAGTAAACGCATTCAAAAGTAAATTGCAACTTAAGATAGATCAACTGAAAAGAAAGGATCTGAAACATTTTCCGTATTTGAAAGCAAAGATTCCTCAGTTGAATTATGATACGTATGAGGCTGAATTATGGAATATTTTGGGACAATTCGAAATGCGTTTTTACGATTGCAGTAAATTGGCAAATATAGGATCATTTATGTCTCTTGAATTTGATTTGGTGCAGATTATATCAGATATACATCTCAAAGCTACATATCTGATACAAATTTCATATCTTAAGATAAATATCCGAATCTAAGGCAAATTGCCCTTAAACTGACGGCAATGTTTGGGTCAACTTAGTTGTGCGAGTCTGCATTTTCTTAAATGAAAATAATTAAGTCAAAATATCGCAATCGACTAACTGACGATCATAACCACTCAGTGGTTACGTACTTTCTTATGAAAAGTATGCTGAGGAGATGCAGTGCCACGCTTCAACATAAAAAGTCACTCGTTAGTTAAGTTTAACACCATCTGTAACTCTTTTGTTTTGTAACAATCAATAAACTCGCAATTTTGAATAACTATGAGTTTTTTCATTAATATTATAGAGAAGAACCTAACTAAACCTAACCCAAACCTTGATTAAAATTATGTATATTGTGCGGAAAGTTAATATCTATATATGCTACGGTACACCCTACCTAGGTAGGTAGGGTGTATCGTGTATGTACGACAACCCTGCATCACACATACTTGCAGCCTCTCAGAATCGATCGTAAGTAATCTAAAAATATTGAGGTAGATCGCCAGCAGTTCAAGTTTGAGCACCCTTGCGCTAGATGGTCTGCATGTTCTAAAGGTTCTTTTACTTTTTTGATATATCATTTCGTTGGGTTAGTAAGTAATTTCCTGATCTTGTATTGGTCTTGGGGTAGGACTACTATGATGTTGCCTTTGTCTGCTCTAGTCATTATAAGGTGTTCTTCTTGCATATTAGTAGTTATTAAATGAACCGGTATCAAATGCTTCTTTTCGTTGGGTTTCAACTGAATATTCTTGCTTTATTCAGTTACTCTATGCTTATGATGAATAGAATTTTCCATAACAATTTTGCGTATTTGGATATCCAATTCCGTCTGTACACCCATCAGTACTTTGTTATCTTGAATATTGCTATAGATTGGGGTTAATTTGCCACCTACAACTCTATGGTCCACGGAGCTTCCACTATTCCCCACCCAATTCAAGATTTCAAAAAAAAATGGATATCATTAAAAATAGCCTCTTTCATAGATAAAATCATTGGGCGCAAATTAAACATTATTTTTCAAAGTTCAAAATAACCTATCCATTCTCAAGTGGTCCAAATATTAACGAAATACTTTTTAATGCAGAACAGAATATAGATAAACTCAAACAATCTGTTATTTACAAAATCAAGTAGCACGGATTCCCTTCAGCTCATGCGGCTGAAACAGGTAGAAACTTTTATGAAGTTTCAAAGAACATATATACACAGACAAAAAATCTTCAATATATGAGCACATTCAATCAACAAGCACACAAAAGTTTCAGACAATCTCAAAGTCCTCATAAACTAAAGTAAACCCTAATAATCTCACTAGCCAACTTGAAATTATTATAAATACTCGCTCCCACATAACATTCAAAGAAAAAATATAACTTGTGATAATGCATGCCCGTGTGGAGTAGCTAGTCCTCCATCGGGCGCCTCCCCAGGTGGCGGATAGGGGAATGCCTCCCAGATATGGGTGGTATCGAGGAAATGAAATACTCGAGGCGGACCAAAACTAGCGTTGCAGTGTCTGTTCCCAAATTGGGCGACTGCAAACGGCGACTGACTCAGAATGGGCGGCCGATACTCAAGCCAAAATATGGCATAAAGGAAGGCAACGGAATACCACCTTTATTATTATTTTCCCAAGAGAATATCATGAGTACATTTAATTCAAAATTTTCCGGAGGTATAAATAGTTCTCCAATCGGATCTCCGGGGAGAACGGCTTTAAATGTAACAAACATAAGAGCAAATTCAAGAAAACCACTAAATATTGGAACGTGGAATGTAAGAAGCCTGTTTGAGGCTGGAAAATTGGCAAACCTCACACGTGAAATGAACAGACTTTAACTTGATATCCTGGGCGTTGCTGAAACCTAGTGGCCTGGTGTAGGGAAGTGCAATGTAGATAACGGAATGTTCTTTTTCTCTGGAAATGAAGATCCAAAACACAGGAAAGCTGTGGGAATCGTTATAACTAAAGAACTATCAAAATATGTCGTGGACTTTGTTCCATATTCGGATTGCACTGCTTTATTAAAAATCGGAGCTAAGCCAAATAATCTTAATATAATACAGGTATACGCACCAACTGCGGAAGCGCAGGACCATGAACTAGAACAATTCTATGATGAAATCAAAGAACTGTTAAGATTGACTGAAAAACATGACGTGAATTTAATTATAGGTGACTTCAATGCTATAATAGGAAAAGGAAAATTCGAGGAGATAATCGGATTATATGGTCTAGGAGAAAGAAACGAGAGAGGTGATCGACTGTTACAATTTTGCCAAGAAGAAAACATGAAAATACCGAACACATGGATTGAACTTCACCCCCGCCTCCTATACACATGGAAATCCCCAGCGGACCGAACAGACAATGTAGTTCGGAACCAAATAGATTTCATCCTCATTAACCAAAGATTCAGTTCAACCATCAAGAGAGCTTGATATATACATATCCTGGAACGGATGTTCCCTCTGATCACGTATTATTAGTGGCCGTCATGAAAATTGCTTTGTCAAGTCAGAAAAAGTCAACCATACAACAACAGATAGCGTTAGAAAAAATGAAGAACCCAATAATAAAATCTGAGTTGAGCAATGAGATAAACTCACAAATCCGAATAATAACTTCGAATATTGGAAACACGCCAACGCAAACTTGGACAAGGATAATGGACACTGTAACAAACTCAATGCAAAACATACTAGGGTATGAAACAAAGAACGAAAAGCAGAAATGGATGACAGATGAGATCTTGTTTCTAATGGACAAACGACGAGAGCACAAAAACAAAAAAGATAGTAAGTACAAAGACATTCAAAGACTTATAAGGTCAAAGATTAGAATAGCAAAAAACGAATGGCTTAAACGTGAATGCCAAGAAATCGAACAACTACAAAACCAACATGATGACTTTAACATGCACAAAAAACTGAAGGAAACTGCTGGTATATATAGAAAAATGAGAACAACTGTAACAGTCAATAATAACAACCAGATAGTCCTCGACAGCAAAGAGAAAAACAATGTTTGGGAAAAGTATATAAAAGAACTATTTGACGATGACAGACCTCCAGCTGATGTCAATATTTCACTAACCGGTCCACCCATAACTAAAGACGAAATTGAAAAAGCTATACGCGACGCAAAAAATAATAAAGCAGTTGGCCCAGACGAAATTCCTTCAGAAATGCTTAAACTCCTAGATGAAAAAGGCATCACAGCTCTACATAAAGTGTTTAACACTATATATGAGACAGGACACTATCCCAAGCAATGGTTGTGCTCAACTTTTATCCCCCTGCCTAAGAAGACCAATGCAAGAAAATGTGAAGACCACAGACTCATTAGCCTGATGAGCCATACCTTAAAAATATTTCTTAAAATCATTCACCAGAGAATTTACAAAAAATGTGAAAGAGACATAAGTGACTCGCAGTTTGGGTTTAGACAAGGGTTAGGTACAAGATAAGCAATAGTCGCCATACAAGTGCTTGTCCAGAATTGCCATGATCAGAGAAAGGATGTCTGTCTATGTTTCATAGACTACGAGAAAGCATTCGATCGTGTACAGCACCACAAATTAATGCAGCTTCTAAAAAGGCTTGATATAGACCAAAAAGACATACGATGCATTGAGAATTTATACTGGAACCAAACAGCACAAATAAAAGTAGACAATAATATGTCTAATGACATCCAAATTAGAAGAGGAGTACGACAGGGATGTGTGCTTTCTCCACTCCTATTCAATTTGTATTCAGAGACGATTTTCCAAGAGGCACTAGAAGACATGGAAATGGTAATCAAAGTCAATGGAGTGTGGATAAACAATATCCGATATGCTGACGATACGGTCTTAATAGCTGACAACAAGACCGACCTGCAACAACTGGTCAATAGGGTAGGTGAACAAAGCCAATCAATGGGCCTAAATATAAATGTAACAAAAATAAAATTTATGATTATCTCCAGAAACCAGCAAATGTTCGAAAACTCTACGTTAATATTCAACGCAAGGCTCATAGAAAGAGTAGAAAAGTTTAAATACTTGGAAATCTGGCTGTTTCAAGACTGGTCATCAGAAAAAGAGATAAAATATCGCATAGAGCAAGCACGACAGGCATTCCTAAAGTTTCGAAAAGTGTTCACCTGCTCCGACTTTGACCTTAACCTAAGGCTAAGATTCACTAAGTGCTACATTTGGTCGGTGCTTCTTTATGGTATGGAAGGTTGGACATTAAAAGCGATTGAAATGAATAAATTAGAGGCTTTCGAGATGTGGCTATACCGCAGAATCCTTAAAGTATCCTGGACGGCTAAATTGACAAATGAGGAAATTCTTAGACGAGTTAACAAACAACGTGAACTGTTTGCAGTGATCAAAAAGAGGAAAACTGCATATCTGGGTCATATAATGCGAAACACGAAATATCAATTCCTGCATTTGTTAATCGAAGGCAAGATCGAAGGCCGGAGAGGGATCGGACGGAAGAAAATGTCTTGGCTGCGAAATATCAGGCAGTGGACAGGACTGCACGATATACAGTCATTGATACACACCGCAAGAGATGGAGACGCAATGGAAAATGTTATCGCAAACATCCATTAATGGATATGCATTAGAAGAAGAAGAAGAAGATAATCTTTGTACTTCAATAAGGATTGAAAATGACTGAATAGTCGAAATCGGTTGTGTATTAACAAATAAGCGTGGAAAACTGACAGAAGTGTTCTTCCTTTGATATTTCACTATCGTTTTCATTTGCCTAAAGCATTTCATAACGAATAAGAATGTCTATGCGTTCCTGCGGAATTTGGGTCCTCAATGAAGGAAGTACATTTGCTTACTGCTCAACGTCCTACCAAATCAACGATAAATTAATAGTATTCAGATCTGGAGAACCTGAAAAAGGAGATCATCATCAATTCCGTGAGCTTATATTGGATTTACAAATTTCCAGCAATATCTTTACCAATTTGAAGTAGAACTCTCCGCATAATTTGTTGTTAATTTTCCCTTTCATCTCCAGACACGAAAACGTTCCAGGAAAGTACGCCAGTTTTGCTTTGGAGTATCTTGCAGAATTAAAAATAAAGTGACGCTTATTGTTGAATAATGTCACTTTCGATTGAAGCGGTAGCTATTGTTGACGACTTATATACTTCATTGAATACATTTTTCCACATCGTATAAATCAAAATGGTGGAAAATATTTTTCACGATGATCTCTATCAAAATTTTATGCCCACAAGAAATAGAAAGGAATTTTATCGGTTATATGAAAGCTTTCAGCATATAATGTGTTTCAGTTTGATTTTCACGCCAACTTCACCCCTGTGAAACGCTTCCCTTGCCCTCAGAATCGATTACGAAATTTACACGCCTCGAAAAATGTTGCTCTGTGTTCACTTCTCTCTCGTATAATGGACCTGTCGGAACTTTTACCCAGTCCCTGATCAATCAACAATCAAGATTAGACATGATGAACGACAATCGATTCTTGCATTTTGACAATACGAAATTCCTAAAAATTCCACGCATGGAGATAACTTTTCGATAATTTGATTTAAGATTCTTCTTTTCTTTATTTGATATCATCCTTCTCTGTTGGAGTTGGAGGGGTCCGAAAATCGATGGACTTCGAAGATTAATTTGAAAGCAAAAAATTTCAGAACGCTAATTACGACTAGTAATTATTTTAAAGTTTCCTCAATTTTCGATAATGCTTTTTTACCAATGACATGAAGATTTTAGTTCAGAAATCGTTTGTGAATTGACTATATACCGGGTTCATTTAGAGTGTTCATAATTCTGTTTTTAGTCAATATTAACTTTGCACCTACCTAATTTCGAATATATGATGATTGAATTGAGGATAAGATTGATCCTGAAATAGAACATGGATCTCGTTTACTTATTTAAACTAGCAATTACATGGACGTTGCAGCACATCAACTTCCATACAGTTCAACCGAACACTATAAAAATTGGCATGAATAGATATGTCAGTACGAGGAATATTTTATGATATACATTTTAAGGAATTTTACTTAATAATTGCGATTCGTAACGCGTTTCACAACACCGTAGCTTCTTCAGACGAATGCAGAAAAATGTAAATGAGAATATAACTATAAATGTTCTTGAGTAATTAAAAGCTTATTGGTTGCTTCTTCTTAAGTGGTAATTTATGATAGGTATATCCAATAAAATTAAGGAATAGATTGCTCCCCGAAAAGATTCAATAGAGGTGAAGGGCTTAAATCGACTTGTTCATTGATGAGTCTACCTGAGTGTTTGTATTTATTTATTTCTAGAGTTTCCCAAAGATCTACCTTCCAATATTTATTATCTGTATGCAAAATTTCAAACTGTGGGTCGAAAGAATGATTATTTTCTAAGAGATGATTCGCGTAATTTGAATCTGATTTTTAATTGAAAAACTGCGTTTATGTTCCGATATTCTAATATTAAAATTTCTATGTGTTCTACCAATGTAGAAATTATCACAGTCATTGCAATTCAATCTATAAACACCTGATTTATTGTTTTTACCTGGTTTGGTTTTATTATTTTTATATATTTGCCTAAATTATTATCAGTTTGGAAAGCTATGTTGAAATTATTGCTACTTAAGAATGATTTCAGTTTCTCACTTGTAATGCCAACGTAGGTTAAGGTGTTGAATTTTTGTTTCAATTTATCGACAGGGTAAACTTCATTCAATGCGATTCTACTTTGTTTTTATTTAAAATATTATTTATTAGTTTGGGATTGTAACCATTATTTTTGGCTATTTGTTTAATCAAATTTAGTTCTTTGTTGAAATTTCAATAACAAATATTATACTATTGAAGACGGCTTGATTATGAGCAATCCGTTAAGTCCTTTGTTAGCAAAAATTTTCATGAATAACTTAGAGAAATTAATTCATAATCATGCACTCAGTAAATATTGTTTATACTGGTATCGCTATGTAGACGATATCATTATTTGCTTCACAGGAACAGATAGACAGTTGAAAATTTTCGAAAATCATATAAATTCATTACATCCAAAAATTGCATTCACACCGAAATAGAAAGCAATAATTCGATAAATTTCTTAGACGTAACAATTTCGAATGAAAATGGAAAACATGTTTTCGCAATTTACCATAAGCCGTCACATACAGATATTATAATACATAACTCGTCGTGTCATCCATATCAACATAAAATGTCAGCATTCAATAGTTTTATTCATAGATTGATTAACATCCCGCTATCACCAGAAAATTTCAACAAAGAACTAAATTTGATCAAACAAATAGCCAAAAATAATGGTTACAATCCCAAACTAATAAATAATATTTTAAATAAAAACAAAGTAGAATCGCATTGAATGAAGTTTACCCTGTCGATAAATTGAAACAAAAATTCAACACCTTAACCTACGTTGGCATTACAAGTGAGAAACTGAAATCATTCTTAAGTAGCAATAATTTCAACATAGCTTTCCAAACTAATAATAATTTAGGCAAATATATAAAAAATAATAAAACCAAACCAGGTAAAAACAATAAATCAGGTGTTTATAGATTGAATTGCAATGACTGTGATAATTTCTACATTGGTAGAACACATAGAAATTTTAATATTAGAATATCGGAACATAAACGCAGTTTTTCAAATAAAAATCAGATTCAAATTACGCGAATCATCTCTTAGAAAATAATCATTCTTTCGACCCACAGTTTGAAATTTTGCATACAGATAATAAATATTGGAAGGTAGATCTTTGGGAAACTCTAGAAATAAATAAATACAAACACTCAGGTAGACTCATCAATGAACAAGTCGATTTAAGCCCTTCACCTCTATTGAATCTTTTCGGGGAGCAATCTATTCCTTAATTTTATTGGATATACCTGTCATAAATTACCACTTAAGAAGAAGCAACCAATAAGCTTTTAATTACTCAAGAACATTTATAGTTATATTCTCATTTACATTTTTCTGCATAATCATTCGTCTGAAGAAGCTACGGTGTAGTGAAACGCGTTACGAATCGCAATTATTAAGTAAAATTCCTTAAAACACAGTACTTGTTTTTTATTATTGATAATGGAATTTTACCAAGTAAAAGCCTCCCAAATTCAAATATACATTTTGCTCCTAAATGGCATTCTAAAGTATTATTTGATAATAAAACCAGTTGGAAAAAGTGATTTCATACAATTTCATTCGACAAAATGAATACATTAGAAGCTTTTCATTTTCGGGGTATATATTCTGTAAATAAGCTGCGAATACAAAAACCGTGAACATGGAGTAGTAATTTATATGGAATTATGGAGGATTCCTAGGTGACAAAATAAAGAATGAATGTATAACAAATCAATTTAATTGATATTTTTGACTATACTGATAAATCATTATATTGAGGCTCAGGCTATGGTTTAAAAAATTTGGTAATTGCTTCTTGCTTGGCAGTTTTTAGCAATTCCTTTCATTCAGATTTATATTCAGCAGTGGCATTAGCAATTTCCTTTTAATATAAGACTTCGTTTCATAGACAGCTCTATTTTCATGAAGAAATCACAAAACTCATTAACCATTCTTAAACCTTCACCTTCAGATTCTCCAAATTGAATGTCACCGCTTGTTGAAGCCTCGTATTTAATAGGCAGTGAATTTAACATTTCCTCCAAGTCGGTTTCGGTCAAATCTTCTGAATGACACTTGATTCTATCTGTTCGAACCCATCTCGTCCTATTCTGTTGGCGATTTCGGCAATGTTTGCAGTTAAAATTTGAATTTGCACAGATTCTTCGCCACTTTCCGCTGTCAGAACAGGCCACAGTTTGTTTCAGCATAATTTCAATGTGTATAGGTTCAGTTCTTCCACTGATTCTGTTATGTTTAAGATATATTTTGCTATATTAAATCTCTTCCAGCATTCCCTAATATTTATATCAAGCTCACATTTCATAATATACAATATGATTGTAACATATTCAAGTTCGATTACCGAGCCTTAATCAATCCAGTTATCATTGACACCTAGTTTGGAAAGAGTCTTATAGAAGAAGTCAAAATAAATAATTTATTTACACGCAAATTTTCAGGTTCGTATCAGAGTCATATCTACACAGATGGTAGTAAAGTTAAAAATTCCAGATCAGTTGGCACGGCTTGTATCTGTCCTGAATTAGATATTACACTCGGAAGTAAAATTAGCGGAACACTCGAAAATTTAACCAAATTCGAAGTTCGATATTTTTCCTAATTCTCAACCGATTTAGATGATTTGTTCGGCAAGTTATAGATCAACTCTTTTACTTTGTAAAAATTATAAGAGAAAACATAAAAAATTTGAAAAAAATTTTATACGGGGGCAAAACTAAAAGTGTTTTTTTTGTCAAAAATTCGTAACACCCTGTAGAATTTCGTGGTCCGAGTTGAAACGTACAATATCATGGTCTGTCAAGACACATCTTTCTACAGTAACGCCCTTCTTGTTTCATGCGTTTATCTCTATTTTTGCTAAATATATTTAATTTCAAGTGGAAAATCACCATTTTGGAGAAATTCCATTGAATCAAGAAATTGTCATTAAAATTCGTCTATCAATTTGGAATTTTCTTATTATCACTCAGGCGTATCGAAATTGTCGTTTGCGATTTTTATGTTCGAATTGCATTAGTTATTGATGACAATTTGGTTAATTTGGTGAAAATTAGGAATTCATAGGAGATAACAGTCGGTAGGTATTAAAATACACAACCGAATTCTGGGACCATTGATAAAACTTTTCATTTACACATGTGCACACCTTTTTTTATCAAATATGAAATACAACACACGTTTTTTTGTATATGACCACATTTGCACTTGTTTAAAGAATGAGAGTTTTCCATTCTTTGATTTGATACAAATTCGATCGGTTGCGTTGTTTTGTGATTCTTTTACTGTTTACGATTCGAAAAGGTATTTTTCATTCAGAATGAGAGATTTACCACCAACCTCAGTAGCAAGGGCAGTTACATTGATCGAGGAAGGGCGCACCTACCGCTCAGTCGGTACCATGTTGGGTGTCTCGACGTCGGTTATCCATCGAATCTACCGACGTTACAGGGAAACTGGATTATACGTGAGGAGGCGAGGACAAGGAAGAAATCGGGCAACCCGCGCTATACATGACCGTTTCATCGTCAATCAAACCATAAGAAATCCTCGTCTTACTGCTGTTCAGGCACGTAACCTTTTACAAGCAGTGGATAACATTAACGTCAGTGTGAGGACAGTCAGAAGACGATTAAATGAAGTTGGTCTGAGATCATACGCGCAAGCAAGAGCACCAAGACTCGATAGAGCCCATCGGGTAGCAAGATTGACGTTTGCTAGGGAGCATGTAGCATGGACAATCAATCAGTGGAGACGAGTTTTATTTAGTGATGAGAGCCGATATTGTGTGAATTTCGTGGATGGTAGAGATAGAATATGGAGGCATCGAGGGGAACGGTACAATCAAGCGAACTTCGCAGGAACTGAGCAATACGGTGGAGGATCAGTTATGATATGGGGTGGCATATGCTTGGGAGTACGAACAGAACTGGAGATTATTGGCAATAGATCACTTAATGCCCATCAGTATATAACAGAAATCTCGGAGCCCCATGTTGTGCCTTTTGCTCCTTACATAGGGGAAAATTTCCTTTATATGCACGATAACGCGCGCCCTCATACTGCGCGCATAGTGATAGAATATTTCAATGAAGTTGGGATCACACGAATGGACTGGCCGTCGCGGTCACCGGATTTAAACCCGATCGAACACGTTTGGGACATTCTTGGAAGAAGGGTTCGACAACGGTATCCAGGCAACGTTGAAGAGCTGACATTGGCTTTGGTGGAAGAGTGGGACAACATACCTCAACAGATGATAGACAACATCATTGGGATTATGCGAAATCGTATGCGCGCTGTAATAAGACCTCGGGGGGGTCATACTCGCTACTAAAATCAAATGTTTTTTTTGTGGGTCATCATGAACATTTTTCTCAACATGTTCATTTCATTTCACGAGTGTATCGCCAGGATACACACCTGCTCTCAATTTTGGACAGGAATGATAATTATTATAGAGTGTCACACAAAAAAATTCAAAAATAAATGTGCAAAATCAACGATTTTTCCAGTGTACTTCGAGTTCTCCCGGAGCGTGAAATTAGCCAGTGAATTTCAATAATTTTCATTTCGTTAGATTTCCGCTTCTCTAATTTTGATTTTATTTTTTGCGTAACCTCCAATGTTATGCACCTACGCAAGATTAAAAATAAATTCTTGAAATTTGTGACTTTTCGCTTCAAATTGGATATCTCTTGTAAAAATAGAGATAAATGCATAAAACAAGAAGGGCGTTACTGTAGGAAGATGTGTCTTGACAGACCATGATACTGTACGTTTCAACTCGTACCACGAAATTCCACAGGGTGTTACGAATTTTTGACAAAAAAAACACTTTTAGTTTTGCCCCCGTATAAATTTTTTTTCAATTTTTTTTTGTTTTCTCTTATGATTTCTACAAAGCAGAAGAGTTGATCTATAACTTGCCGAAAAAATCATTTAAATCGGTTGAGAATTAGGAAAAATATCGGACTTCGAATTTGGTTAAATTTTCGAGTGTTCCGCTTATTTTGCCTCCGAGTGTAGTAGGAGTAGAAGTCTTCCTTCGTATACCTCAATTTTCACCGCAGAATTTATCGTTATCCTAGATGCTTGTGAAATTGCTACACAGAATAAATCATAGAGCTTTTTCGTTTTCACTGATTCCCTAAGTGTGTTGGAAAGCAAAATTTTCGATTCAATTCTAATGTTAATTGGTACATTTTGAATATTAAAGAAAAGCTCTTTGAGCATTCTAAAAACAATGTTTTCAAAACAACAATAGAGTTCGTATGGATTCCATCACATAAGTAAAAACGAGAAAGTGGATCAACTTGCAAAAAAAGCTACTGAACTACCCAGCAACGACATACAATACCTCATTCCCTATCAAGATTTGAGAGAAAGTTTTAGGCGTACTGCATATGTAGAAACATCGAATTCTATAATTAAATTGAGAACGGGAAAATTTTATTTCGAAAATTTTCTTAAAGTTGAAAAAATCCATGGTTTTTTAGGAAGAACCTAGAAAAGAGTTTAATTGTCGTGATAAATCGATGCCGTTCGGGACACATTAATTTGAATAAATCTTTATTTTCGAAAAATGTCATAGACAGTCCCATGTGTAATTGAGGACACGAGTTTCAAACTTCGAATCATAAAATGTTCCAATGTTCACTTCACGATAATGAAAGGAACAATGTTATCAGAAAATTGTTAGACCTAGGGCTGTTTTTACTTTTGGACATCAAGTGTTTATCGTTTGAACCTAATATCGTAGGTATGAGAATTGTCTTTAATTTCTTAGATAAGTGTAATATACACTTGTGAATACATGTATTTTTAAAATTGTCACTCTTACCATAGGATGAAATGTAATTTATTGCATTACTTTTTAAAGTTAAGCTTAATAAACCTTGAAGGGTTCTATAGCTCTAATAAAAAAAAAAAAAAGTTCGTGTAATTTAATGAAGACCTGGATTATTTCTTAGTCCATAGGTTGCGTCAAATACGTGTTGGGAGGTAGAAATGTCACTTTTACATATGGAATTCTCGCTTAACACTTGGTGAAACATAATGAATGAATGATTGGTTTCTTTCTCACTTGGTAAAGGTTTCACAAATATTTATTAAAATACTCGACATATGTTTCGGGTTGTTAGCCCATCATCAAGAGTAATACAGTACTAAATTCAAAATGAGTGATTTCACTTATGTATAACGGCATTCACAACAGGAGGAGAAGTCTAGTTGGTCGTTACGAATTAGCTGGTTTTTCCTATAACCGCACGTAATTTCAATAATCTCTAAGATGTCCATCCTTTTTCCTTTATTACCTGGATGCATCAGTTCGATAGTCTCGAAATCTATGAAAATATTTAGTCTATGCAGTTTTCCGAAAAACCTGTAGAATTTTCATTTTGGAGAATAGATCTTTTATGTTCTTCAACTCTCTTCTCGATGCTTCTTCCGGTTTGGCCTGTATAGAATGTCTCACATTCACTGCAGTGTATTTTATATACTCCGCTTTCATCCAATAATTTTGTTTTATCTTTATTATCAACTAACAATGAACCCAAATTTTTTTATTAGTGTTGATGGTGTTAATATTATTTCTGTGTAATCTGTTACATATCTTGTTGCTAATATTAGAAATATAGTTAATTAGACATTTTCTGTTAGATTTCCCAGTATGCAACGGATAAATGCTCTGAAATAAAAGTTTATGTCATTTTTGTCTTATTAAGGTATCAATTAATTTAGGTTCATAGCCGTTATCGTAGCGATTAATTTTAAAACTTGAACTTCATTCTCAAAATCGACAGCTGACAAAGGAATAGAAATCAATCTGTGCACAAAAGAATGAAAAGCACTCAATTTGATACTCTGGTATTGGGAACTACTGTTATGAATTAGGGTATCCGAACAGGTTGGTTTTCTGTATGTTTTAAAGGCGAGTGAGTCATGAGCCCTACTAATCGACAAGCCCAAGAAGATTTTTCATTTTCCATTGTGAATTCAATCGATAGATGAAATAATTCATAAACTGCCAATCCATATACAGAAGATATCATCTACATATCTTTTCCATAAAAATACATTATCAATTCGGATGTTGGAGGAACTAAAAATTCTATTTGCTAAATTTGTCATAAATATTTCACTTAATAACGGAGACAATGGAGAGCCCACAGGTGAACCATCAAATTGTTCATATATTTTATTATTGAACCTATAATAACTTTGTTGGAGACATAGGTTCACAGCTCACATCGTTTCATCTATATGAGTGGGGCTTGATGTACTATCGGATTGAAGTTGTTGATTAATTGTGGCTTTGATATCACGGCATGGTGTAGAAGGATATAGATTAATTATATCAAAGGATACTAATTTAGCATTTATCGTAATTTTTAGAGATCTCAAGTGATTGGTTAATTCTATAGAGTTCTGTATTGAGTAAATCGGATTGTGTTGTGTCAACTTTGGAAGTATGCTGTTATGTAAATATTTGCACAACATAAACACCTCAAAAATGTCTAGGGAACACTTCTGAATATCGATATATCGTATTCAGAACGATAAATATGGATGATTTTTTTTAAGAAATGAATACCTGCATCAATTTCTCACCAAATCATGTAGAGTGTCGCAACAGATTTCAGTTTTTTTTATAAAAAACTAAAATTGCAGCAGATGCGACGCTGCTTTATAATCATTTCATGTATTCGGTGTTTGAAATCAGTTAGTTGGCACTTTGTTTCTGTTATAAGCACAAATAAAAGATTCAAGTTTTGTGATTAGACCATGGAAAGACGACATTTGACTAGAAAAGATATGTTACGAGCCTTTGGCGTGCTCCAAGCTGGGAGCTCACAACGGGAAGTATCCAGGGTTCTGGGAAGTAACCCAAGTGTCATAAACCGTTTATGGTCGCGTTTCAATGAAACAGGTAGCGTAGAAGAATGCCTTACAGGTCGTTTCACGATGACTACAGTCGCCCAAGACCGATTTTTGGTGTTACAAGCCAGAAGAGATCGTACTACCACAGCATCTCAATTAGCTCAAGAGCTATCACGAGTTCATAACTGTGAGAAATCGACTGCACAAAGGTCAACTCCACTGCAGACGTCCTTTAAGAGTTCCACAACTGACCCATGGGAATCGCGTTGCTCGTTAAGCTTGGTGCCAAGAACACGTAAACTGGGATCAAGAGAGGTGGGCCACAGTTCTCTTCAGTGATTAATCTAGATTTAGTTATTATCCTGATTCGGGAAGAATACGAATATGGAGGGAACCTGGAAAGCAAAACCGTCTCAGGCAAATCAGTGATGTTTTTGAGAGGTATACGCCTTGGTGGAAGAACAGACCTCGTTTTCATACAGAACAACCTCACGGGAAATTCTTACGCAAATCAGATAGTTTTACCTGTAGTGGTACCGTATCTCCAAACAATGGGTCAAAATCCACTCTTCCAACAAGATAATGCCCCTCCTCATCGTGCAAGAGTTGTCTTGAACGTTCTTCAAGAGAATGATATCGATCTTCTACCGTGGCCATCCTGCTCCCCAGATCTGAATCCCATCGAGCATGTGTGGGACACCCTAAAAAGAAATCTCCTGTGTCAAAACGTTTTCCATTATGAACAGGAGCTTCGATTAGCAGTTCAGGGGGCTTGGAATGAGTTAGGCCAAAATAAACAATTTAATATTGAGCATGCCGTGACGATGCCAAAGTGTCATTAATAACAGAGGTGGACCTTCTGGGTACTGAAAAATATAAGTGCTTCCACATCGTTTCGAAAATATTAGTTCAGGATTTTTTTTGTGTTTTACCAAATTTCGTCATTTTCAAATTTCAAATTTTTTTTTATAATAGGTTCTTTGGAGAAGTCAAATATTATTTTGTTTTCTTGAGAATACATTATATACAATACATCCTAACAAAAACCGAAAGATTTCTATAAATTCGAATCATCAAATTCATATTTTAAAGATATTGGTAAGTGTTCCCTAGACTTTTTTGAGGTGTTTATTTTCATCGATCGAATCAATTTAAAATGGAAAATGAAAAATCTTTGAACTTCTTGGACTTGTCGATTAGTAGGGCTCGTGACTCACTCGCCTTTAAAACATACAGAAAACCAACTTATTCGGATACCCTGATTCATAACAGTAGTTCCTAATTCCAGAGTATTAAATTGAGTGTTTTTCATTCATTTGTGCACAGATTGCTTTCTATTCCTTTGACAGCTGTGGATTTTGAGAATGAAGTTCAAGTTTTAAAATTAATCGCTAAGAACAACGGCTATGAACCAAAATTAATTGATACCTTAATAATACATAAACTTTTATTGCCGAACATTTATGCCTTGCATACTAAGAAATCTAACAGAAAATGTCCAATTAACTATAGTCGTAATATTAGCAACAATATATGTAACAGATTACACAGAAATAATATTAACACTATCAGCTCTAATAAAAAGAATTTGAGTTCATTGTTAGTTATTGGATAAAAGCGGAGTATATAAAATACACTGCAGTGAATGTGAGACATTCTATATTGGCCAAACCGGAAGATGCCTCGAGGAGAGAGTTGAAGGACATAAAAGATCTAATCTCCAAAATAAAATTCTACGGGATTTTCAGACCACTGCATCAACAAAAATCATTTCATAGATTTCGAGAATATCGAACTCATGCATCCAGGTAATAAAGGAAAAAGGATGGACATCTTAGAGATTATTAAAATTACGTCCGCTCATAGGAAAAACCAGCCAACTTGCAACGACCAACTAGACTTCAGTTCACCTCCTGTTGTGAATGTCGTTACACATGAGTGAACTCACTCATTTCGTATTTAGTATTGTATTACCTTTGATAATGGGCTAACAACCCGAAACGTATGTCGAGTATTTCGATAAATATTTGTGAAAGCTTTACTAAGTAATAAAAAACAAGTACTGTGTTTTAAGGAATTTTACTTAATAATTGCGATTCGTAACGCGTTTCACTACACCGTAGCTTCTTCAGACGAATGAATATACAGAAAAATATAAATGAGAATATAACTATAAATGTTCTTGAGTAATTAAAAGCTTATTGGTTGCTTCTTCTTAAGTGGTAATTTATGACAGGTATATCCAATAAAATTAAGGAATAGATTGCTCCCCGAAAAGATTCAATAGAGGTGAAGGGCTTAAATCGACTTGTTCATTGATGAGTCTACCTGAGTGTTTGTATTTATTTATTACTAGAGTTTCCCAAAGATCTACCTTCCAATATTTATTATCTGTATGCAAAATTTCAAACTGTGGGTCGAAAGAATGATTATTTTGTAAGAGATAATTCGCGTAATTTGAATCTGATTTTTATTTGAAAAACTGCGTTTATGTTCCGATATTCTATTATTAAAATTTCTGTGTGTTCTACCAATGTAGAAATTATCACAGTCATTGCAATTCAATCTATAAACACCTGATCTATTGTTTTTTTTATTGATAATGGAATTTTACCAAATAAAAGCCTCCCAAATTCAAATTCTTTACCAAGTGAGAAACCAATCATTTTGTCACTTTTATATTTATGCATAGTTCCAAGTTCGCGAGGATGACCTAGAGCATTGTCATAAACTAGAACCGCTTTGAATTTTAAATTCCGTTTTCTTATAGAAGTTTCAACTTCTGAAATAAAACAATTCTGGAGCCAGTCACAAATATAGCACTTGTAACCCACGCTTTCTTATGAGCACGTCAAAACACTGGCAGGTCGTTCTTGTTTGGATTGTTTAAACCACGGGGATTAAACGATCTGTAATGCATCAGTGGTTCAATGACACAATCTCCAGATGGATAAGAACATAGCAGCGGTGTAAAATGAATGTTTTGTTTGGCATTCTCTCAGTGGCGGATTTACAAATTTTGGCTAGTAGGTTATTCGATTTTCGCCGCCCCTACTTACTTGAAAATGGATACGCTAGTTTAATTCATAATCATATTAATTACATTTATTCTGTTAATGAAATTGCTTTACGATATGTGCTCTATCGTCCTCATTACATCGACTTTTTCCACTACTAGTATAATTGTGAACTAGGGGATAGTTGTGTCAGTTTCTAGATTATTTTCATCATCATCATCCTCCAGCCTGTTGTGTTCACTGCTGGACGTAGGCCTCCATTAAGCGCATCCAATGTTTCCTATCTTAGGCTTCTCTCATCCAATGACCGGCGACTCTTTTAATCCATAGAGTTGGGTTTCTTCCTCTATTTCTTTTATACCTTCTTGGTCTTTTTTTTTTAGACAAAGAGGAGGAAAATCTTCGAAAAGATGCACCCCGGGAACGGGGCCAATGTCGGATTTCTACCGACTAAAAACCTCCTCTTGGAGTTCCAGCCCGTAGGCTATAGTCTCCACTTATAGAGTTTGGATAGCAGGAGAAAAAGTAAATTGACCTAGGTCAAAATCATCTCTTTCGCGGAACGGAAGGGCCTAATCATTTATTCATTTACTAGGGAACACGGATGCAAGATGATGTCGTACCGTTTTGGCTTACAGTTAGCTAATGCAGACACTGTAGGATTCTCGTGAACGGTTATGTTTTCACGGAGGTTGCGTGCCATTCTAAGCTTTAATTCGGTAAGTGATGGCATACCGGAGTCTTTAAGTATGTCGGAGTTCCGAACGTACCGTGGAATGGAGAGCGAGGCTCGTACAAGTTTGGAATATGTGATTTCCAGTTTTTGAAAGCGCTTTTTTGGAGCGGTGCCGTAGATTGGAATTGCATAAGTGATTATACTACGGATGATTGCATTAAAAGCGAGGAGTTTAGTCTTAGGGTACACTTTCGGATTCCTGAAGAAAGGTTGAAGTTGCACAAAAGCGGCGCGAGCTTTGTTTTGTACAGCGGAAATTTGCTTATTCCAAGAGAGATGGATACCCAGATACTTTATTGAACGTTGCCACGGAATAATAGCGTCGTGAACTATGAGACTTTTAGGCTCCTTCCTTCTTGAGAAGAAGAAAGTAGCTTCGGACTTTGATTCGTTGATCTGCAAACGCCATTTAGAGTACCATTCGGGAAGAATCGGCAGATGTTTTTGAATTCGTGAATTTCCGTGTACGATTTGTTTGCTAGATGAAATAAGTGCAATATTGTCTGCATACAGGGCTGTGAGGATGTTTGAGTCGGATGGTATGTCCGACGAAAATATATTGAATAAAGTAGGTGACAGCACAGACCCTTGAGGAACACCGGCTGTGATAATTCTTGGGCAGGATATGCTGCTACCAACACGGACAGAAAGATAACGGTTCGTTAGAAACGAACGAATAATATTTGTTAGATACGCAGGAAAATCAAGCTTTATCATTTTATAGGATAATCCATCGTGCCAGACGCGGTCAAACACCTGCTTGCCGTCCAGTGTGAGCATTGCCGCTCTCGATGTGTGTATTGATACGAGCCAAGATGATTTTTTCCAATATTTTGCTGATAGAAGGTAGCAGCGATATGGGCCTATAGCTCGAAGGGGAGCTGAGCGGTTTGCCGGGTTTTGGTAAACATACAACTAACGCTTTTTTCCAGATGTTCGGAAAATATTGATCTAACCTTCTTGGTCGCCAGTTCAATATTTTTATAGCCGTGCAACATGTCCCGCCAATTTCGATTTTATCGTTGTTATTCGTTCTATGACGTCGTCAACTCTTGTTCTTCGTCTTATCTCTGCGTTTCTCACCCTATCTTGAAGTTTTATTCCCAGCATAACCCTCTCCACTTTCCGTTGGGTTACCTCCAATTTGTGAACAGTATTCCTGGTCAGAGTGAGAGTTTCGGCTCCGTATGTCAGTACCGGTAGATCACATTCGTTAAATAGTTTCTGTTCGGTTACCACGTCCATCAATTTTTTTATTTCATTTTTCTTCAATTTTATAGTTTTCATTTTCTTATTAATAATTCGAAATTTTAGTATTCAGTATATTTTCTTTTATTTTTCAACCACTTACACAAGTCGCGGCCGGTTCTCAAATCAAACTTTTGGCTTAATTTCATATATTTGTTTAAAAATATCTTTTTTCAAAATTTAGACTTACCTACTTCTTTTCTACCTTCCTTCCTTACACCTTGGCAACACTGCTCAACATCAAGTGAGCAGAGAAACTGCATACAACACAAGACACAAGAATAAATATACGCACGCAAAAAGACGAACCACATTTCCTTAAAATTTTCTTTTCATTACGAAATAAAATTAATATTTCACAATTTAAAACGTATCCGGTGTGTGAGTGAAAGTGCCGAATCGTGGAAAACTTTCATATCGACGAGGGCGAAAATTCTTCTACAAGACAACGAAAAACTGTCATTGCTTTCCTCTTTCTTTTTTTTCTCTTACTTATCTTATTGTATCATATATTTTCGATAATATTGTTGCGAGTATCTCTGCAAAAGAAAGAAGCAGGGTTTCCGCATGAAATAGGAAAGTTGTAACAGCTTCTCCTAATAAAAACAGTCCGCTAAATCGTCAATTAATCAGTTTCCTTTTCAGGCTAGTTGGTATGTCACTGCTGAATAGGTCTCGAAGTTTTCCATATGCTGCCCAGCCCAATCCTATTGTTCTATTCATTTCATATGTCTGATTGTCTCTGCATATTCTCAATTCGTGCTCTAAGTACTTGTACTCGCTAACCTCTTCAATGACGTCGCTGTCAAAAGTGATGGTTCCTCCAAGTACTAGGTTCGTCATGATTTTCGTTTTTTGTTTGTTTATGCAGAGCCCTACTTTCACCATCTCTTCATTCACTTCATCATCACACCAGCCTGCTTTAAATTATCCGTGATGAGTACAATGTCGTCTGCAAACCGTAGGTTGTTCAATTTTGTCTCGTCTGTGTCAATCCCCTTGTTTTCCCAGTTTTTTAAAACCGTATTCGAGCGCTGCAGTGAAAAGTTCAGGAGACAATGTGTCTCCCTGTCAAACACCTCTTTCTATTCGGACTTTATTTCTATCTTTGTGAAGTCTTATACTTGCAGTTGAGTTGTTGTAGACGTTGTACAGTAAGCGAGTGTATCTATATCTATGCGACATGGAGGGCTTCTAGGATGGCTACTATCTCGATCGTGTCAAAAGATTTTTGGAAGTCAATGAAAAAGAGCACCATAGGTCTGTTGTACTCCAGTGTCTTCTCAATCAATAGTTTCAATGTTAGGAGATGATCGTTTGTTCCAAAACCTGATCGGAAGCCTGCCTGCTCGACTGGCTGGTAAAAACCGAGTTTCCTCTCCAATCTTTTGCTAATAACCTTAGTGAACAATCTATATAAATGCGACTAATTGGCCTGTAATTGCTTATGTCCGTAGCATCACCTTTATTTATAAATCAGCAACATCGTTACATTATTCCAGTTTTCTGGGATAGAAGCATTTTCTTAGCACAAGTTAAAAAAATCCTTGATTTTTCGTAGTAGAGTTTCCCCTCCCATTCTAATTGCCTCAATAGGTCGTCCCCCTGGAGCTTTGTTGTTCGTCATTTGATGCATTGCTGATTTAATTTCGTGTATTGTGATTTTCGGTAATTCTTCTGACCCTTAGTTCATGACTTCTCTAGCTTCTTGTGTTTGTTTCGGTGTTTTTTCCAATTCTATGCTACTATTGTACAAAATTTCATAAAATTCGTCAACTATTCGGAGTATTTCATCTCTATTTGAAGTGTTCTGATTATTCTTAATCTTAAGTTTTAGTATCTCGTTCTTACTATTACTAAGTTTTCTTTTCAGGATCTTCAAGCTTTTGTTATTCTCTATGGTGTCTTTTATTTGTTCGTTGTTGTAATTTCTTATGTCTCTTCTGATATTTCTTGAGGTTTCCTTGCTCCGTTGGTTTATCAGTTGGGTACTAGTGTTGTCGTGTTAGATTATTTTCACCACCCACGAATTAGTGAAGAATATACTGTTGAGCTAGAAACAACAGCATGTATTATAAGGTGGGGTAAGGTACCAGGTAGGTCAATACGAAACTGGAAGTTTTTTGATAGTAAATACAAGTTTGTTGTACGAAAATGATACAAAATAGTTTATTCAAAGTATTGCCCATTGCTAGCTTTCCATATTTCCCACCTTTCTGTCAATTTGTGGATACCACGTCAAAAAAACTGTTGCTCTTTTGAAGCAAACCAGTCATTGAGATAGATCTGTAAATTTTCGTAAGAAATGAAGCGTTGCTTAGCAAGTGCGTGTCCCATCGATGCAAATAAATGATAATCGGACGGAGCTAAATCTGGATAGTAAGCCGCATGCGGAAGTATTTCCCAACTAAACGTCTCAATCGTTTCCTTGACCGGTTTTGCTGTGTGTTGGTGCATTATCATGAAGCCAAATCACTTTGTGTTGTCTTTTTAGATATTCTGGTCGTTTCTGTCGCAAATCTCGATTCAAATCGACCATTTCTTGTTGGTAGCATTCAGTATTCACGTTTTCTCCAAGTTTTAGCAGCTCGTAATAGATCACACCCTTCTGATCCTACCAAACACAGAGCATTGTCTTTCGTGCATAGCGATTTGGTCGTGCAGTCGATGTTGCTGGTTCGCGTAGAGTTACCCATAATCTTTCACGTTTAGGATTCTCGCAATATATCCACTTTTCATCGCCAGTCACAATTCGATGTAAAAATGACTTTCTTTTGAACTTGGCGAGCAGCATTTCGCAAATGGTTTTTAGATTTTCCTGTTGTATTTCATTCAGTTCATGTGGAACCCATTTCCCCATCTTCTTTATCCTTCTCATGGCTTTCAAACATGTCACATTTAATTGTTTTTGAGTTTGAGAATCATCTTCATCCAACAATGCTTGCAGTTTGTTGTCTTCGAACTTTTTCGGTGGTTTTCATCGTTCTTCGTTTCCCACGTCAAAATTGCCATTTCTCAATTGTTAAACCACTCAAAGCACTGTGATTTACCAATAGCATACCCACCATAAGCTTCGCCAAGCATTCGATGCGATTCTGCAGCAGTTTTCTTCAAATGATAACAGAATACCAACGCTATCCGTAAATCGTAGTTTCCAGGCACAAAATTTGACATATTTAACGCTATTACACCATGCTGTTGTGTGAAACGTGTACTGTTAGGAGTTGAAAATCTTTATCTGATGTCACATCGACAGCTAGGGTCATCCATAGGCAAATGTCTATTTCATATTTACATACTTGATATGCCATATCAATACAGCATACACAAAATAATGTGTAGTCCGTAAACGAGGGGTGCTCAAACTTGAACTGCTGGCGATCTACCTCAACATTTTTAGATTACATACGATCGACACTGAAAGGCTGCAAATATGTGCGATGCAGGGTTGTTGTACGTACACGATACACCCTACCTACATACCTACCTGGGTAGGGTGTACCGTTGCATATATAGATATTAGCTTTCCGCACAATATACATTATTATAGTCAAAGTTTGGGTTAGGTTTAGTTAGATTCTTCTCTATAATATCAATGAAAAAACTCATAGTTATCCAAAATTGCTAGTTTATTGGTTGTTACAAAATGAAAGAGTTACATATGGTGTTGAACTTAACTAAGGAGTGGCTTTGGATGTTGGAGCGTGGCACTGCATGTCCTCAGCATACTTTTCATAAGATGGTACGTAATCACTGAGTGCTAATCGCAAGCATGATGACATATGATCGTCAATTAGTCGATTATGATATTTTGACTTAATTATCTTCATTTCAGAAAATGCAGACCACACAAGTAAGTTGACCCAAACATTGCCGTCAGTTGAAGGGCGATTTGCCTTATATTCCGATATTAATCTTCAGATATAAAACACCAGAAATTTGTATCAGATGCTGTAGCTTTGAGATGTATATCTGATATAATCTGCACCAACTCATTTTCAACAGAACAAGAGTTCATATTAAACTGACTTGCTATTTCAGTAGCTAATTCCTCAATGCTTTTACTTGAAAAAGGATAACTCATAAATAATGCTATATTTGCCAATTTACTGCAATCATGAAAACGCATTTCGAATTTCTTTTCAGTTGATTTATCATAAGTTACAATTCACTTTTGAATACGTTTAAGGCGCTAATAACCTCAATAATAGTTTTTCCGTTACCTCCAAGTTAATGGTGTTTAAGTGCATTAAGATGTCAGTCAAAAATGCCAAATCAGTCAACCATTTTTTGTTTTTCAACATCTGATCAGTGTGTTCAGCTGACTCCCTATCTTTCAACTGCTACTTGAAAAACCGCCGTTGCAAGCTACGTGCACGAATGAAATTCACAATTTTTGTAGCAATGCCCATAATTTCCTCCGTGTTTAAAACTTTTGAACACAAAACTTGTTGATGTATAATGCAATGGAATGAAAGAAATGAAAAGAAATCTTCATTAGCTCGACACAATGCCACAAAACCGTTTCTTGTTTCCAGTCATTGCTGGTGCTCCATCGGTTGTAATGCATACTAATTTATCTATTGATAGCTTGCAGTTTTTTACAAAATTGAAGAAAACGTCATGTATATCTTTACCACGGGTCTTCCCCTTCAGAGGAATGATTGTCAAAAATTCTTCCTTAGCCAACATGTCATTGAATATCATCCGAATAAAAATACACAGCTGGGCAGTGTCTGTCATATCGATAAATTCGTCAAACTGTAATGAAAAGTATGTAAATTTCATGATATCATGTTTAAGTTTATTTGCCATGTCCTCACCCATGACTTCAATACGACTTGTAACAGTCGGAAGAGATAACTGAAGTTCTCTCATAGCAGACATGATCTCTGTTTTATTTTTAAATGCTCCAAATAAAGTCTCACCCGCTTCAATACATGCTTCCTTCACAACCAATACATCTTCGAATGGTTTCTTGAGTTTCGCCAATATATGAGATATTTTAAATGACGCGATCGTAGCAGCTTTTGAATGTTTGGCTTGTCTCGTGAACATGGTTTGTTCTTTTTTCAAACAAGATATCAATTCAGATACTTTTCGTTTTCTTAATTCACGCTGTGACGGAAAATCATTTTCATAGTTTTTATGAACATTTTTATGATGCCTCTCTAAGTTACCACGCTTAGGTATTCCAACTGACGCATGACACACAAGACAAATGCACACCCTTCACCATACAAAAGAAAAATTCTTCTTCCCAATCGTTATTAAAATGATACGTTTTAAATTTCTTCGCTGCACTCATTTTGTACTATTTAATTTTAAACTTTGTATCGACGTATTATTGCCTTTAAGTTACAATTCAGAACGACTCCCATTCCTGCAGGCGCAACACTTATATCGGCGTGAACGAAAGAAATTTCTAGAAAAGTGGCAAGAATAAAAAACGCGGCTTTTCTTTGACAAGTACCGTGAGTTCCTTTGATAAAGCCACCTTTTGCCGCTAGTAGTGTGTTATTTTGTTACGTAATAAATTTTTGTAGTTTATTTACTTACTTATTGAAATTTCTTTTCTTTTCGAGATCTACTCAAAAAGCACTCGCGATCTACCGATTGAGCACCCCTGCCGTAAACGGTAAATATCTATAAAATAATCTGTTAACAATGCGGTTGATAGTGAAAATGAAATCAATTGAATTCTACATTATATTTTTGCAAGATTTAAAATTCGCAAAATCATTTATTATATCGTCGTATAAATTCTTGTTCATTAGTTTTGACTCTATACACAAAAGAGAAAAGGCGTTAAGCTTTCCTTGACTCAAAGTAGATGGTAAATATTTTTTACCCGTTTAAAGCAAGAAAAGCTTCTCTCACCTGAACAATTTGTCACTGGTGTACATAGAGCCATGCGAAGTGGTATATCCATTTGGGTAAATATTCTCCCAATTCTGTTTTCGCAGGAATGAAGATAGACTTTTTATAATCCAGAATCTGGATTCATCAAAATTCTTTGAGAAGAGAGGTGGCATTGAAAGTATACGCATTCCTGAAGTAAATCAATAGTATACATTTTTTCCAAAGAAATGGATTTTTCCATCATACTAACTCATTTTGGTTAGAAATGAAAACTTCTCGTTAAATCCGTTGTAGGCCTTCTGTAGTCATTGTAATAATTTCTTCAGGTGTTTCATTTGTTTTCTTTTTCCGATTTCTGTTGTATATTACGTAGATACACTTAATTTTATCGCTTTTTCTTCGAAATACTCGAAATTCTCTCGTTCTGCTACGAAAAACTTACGAAGTGATTCGTAAAGATCGATAACGGTGATCATGATTCAGCAGCGGCTGTTGCACCTGAATTCAGGGAATGGACAGAACAAGGCACGTAAAATGCGAAAGGTGCTTGGTTTCGAATTTTCGCAAGCCGTTGTACATACCAGACATGTTCGCTGCATTATCATATGGCTATCCACGACAGTCTTCAACATTTATGCCCAGTGTTTCGAGTTCCGAAATAATGGCAGAAAATATTTATTCAGCTTGGCTTTTCCACTGACGGCAAAAACTTGGGAATTCTTTCACACGATTCGCCTGATTCTAAAACGTATCTAATAACAACGGTGAGTTGATCTACGTGTGCCATGTCTGGTGTTAAATCGATGACTAGAGAAAAATATTTCGCCCGTATGTCGTCTCAAATCTATTTTAAGACTTTATGACTCATGAAGAGAGTATACTCATCGCAAACGGTCTTGATAAGTAATTAGTACTGCCTGATCCCTGATTGCCAAATCGTTCAATATGACTGGCTAAAAAAGATCGAATTCCGATAACAGTTCCGAAATCATACAATAATTCCCGTTATGTGGTTCACCGAACCTTTCATTTTTCCCCTGAAAGCACAGTCGTTTCACTGTGACAACAACATTTCTCCAATAAGTAATTTCTTCAGCAATTTGGACCTGTAGTGAATTGTCGAGTCTGTCATCAATCGAACTTCTACCTTTCAAACTGGGAATACTAGATTTATGACGTGTAGAGTTTTCATGCTGAGCTAATGGATGTTCTGCGTTGTTCCAGTAATTAAATTCTTCGTTCTTGTTCTGAGTATTATACTTCTATGGACCGAATGCCAAACAGATCTTTTAACTTTCAGAATGATCTAGCCAATTTCGGTCTTTCACTTCATTATTTTTCATTTTTCTTTGGAAGATACCCACTGGCAAGATACAACGCTGATCGGCATATTTTTTTTCCACTTTTAGAGAAGTCACAAGATTTGTTTTGATCAAAGCCGCACCTTGCGATAATCCTACTTAAGGTATTGTTACTTTCTCATAACGCTGGATCTTTGTTCATACTCGACGTCTGATTGGTAGACGCATCTTCAATTGTTATACTTATTGATGATTCATTTACCGCCTCGTTGTCAAAAACATATTTTGAAAAATGGATTTTCAAGAGCAGATTGTTCAACAGGTGACAGTTGTTGTTGGACCGTAGAGTTCAAATTCATTTTAAATTTTCCTGTTGGATTATATCAGTGCATATGTTTGATGTTCGTGGTCTTACAACACTGCTTTCACTTCCACTTGTAAGAAAACTGTCCATTTTTATAGTTTTACGGATAATCTGTTCTTGTTCTTCTCTTTTCATTTTGGCATTTTTTAATACTTAGCTCCACAAAGTCGCTTTCTTTCATCACTCATTGTAGCAATTTTTCATTCAAGAACTGAAACAAAAAGCATTACATTAGGAGTTTTACTCCTCGTGCATAAGTACAAGTACCTTTGCTCAGACTTCATACCTGGAATACTTACCTAAGCAAAGGAAATATATCGACGGTGAGTACCAAACACAGCAAGCTACAAAACAAAACTTTAACTTAACAAAGGGTAAAAAGAAATTATTTCAGATAGAAAAAGCAATGTGTTACATGTAACGCATGTTATTTTGGCATACCTAAATTGTTTTTCTATATCAAATAATAAGTTCTTTTACTCTTCTGTAAAGTTTTTGAAGGTTGTTTCTGTAGCTAGCAGTGTTTTGCACTTAACCGTCAATATTTAAGTATAATAAAACAGAAAAAACATGAATTTCTATACAAACCTTGCGTAACTAACCCCCCCCCCCACACACACACACACACATGTCAAGAACCATTTTCTAGAACATTTATTATTTCATTTGATGTGAACTAATTGTCACAAGTTATGTTACGATTACTACCATGGCTTCGTCAGACGTATAACAGATTGTGATACAACCAACAAGTTTTTCTCTTCATTTGTTGAAGTTTCACCAACAGATCCTCTGCCACAACAAGTTTAGGCGTTGTAGAAATAATTGGTATTTGCATCGCACAAACACATCAGTTTCAGCCCATTTTGGTTTGCTTGAAATGTATAAAGTACGAGCGACCTCTAAATGCAACCAGCATTTTTTCATCGACCGTGGCACACTCTTCAATGTGGTAAAGATTTTGGCAGTTCTTCACGAATATCAAAATATGTTTGAAACCGCGGCTGGTTCATCTTTTTGTTTTATTTCCTCTCTGTCAAGTCTATTATCAAAACAAGAATAGAACATTCAGAATTCGTTTTTGGACATAACTTATCTGAAAATGTATTCAATGTTTTCATGGTTTGACTTGAACACCGCGGTGTACATTAGAAAAACCAAGAAAAATTCAATTATATCTATATCTTGTAGTTCGAGGCGTTTTTCTCGGTTGTACTATGATCTAAGTTACTTAAGTTGTACTTTATAATCTCTTCTAGAATGTAAGGGCTCATAATTTTGTTCCACAGAAAGAAAGGATCTTTTAGATCACTGTATGTTAGTCTTGACTCACACGTGCGAACTATTATATTATGCTGATGGATTGTGACAACTCTGTTCGTTGGCTGGTTTTGCCCATTTATATCTGCTTCTTCCATAGAAATAACTAGCTATTCTTGACAAAGGTCGATTTTCATCAATGTCAGGGTCTCGCGGTGTCTGGTTGGGTTAATCTTTCTCATTATCAAATGGGCTTTCATCAGTATCTGAGTTGTGGTCAATTTGCTACGGCAAATTATTTCTGCTAAATCATCAGTTTCAGAACCACTAGAGTCCTCATACCCCAACGATTCATCGCTTCCCGATATGACTTGTCTACTAGTACTTGGCACTGCATTTTTCTGCTCTGGTACTCTACGTCTTTTTCTAGGTGGTTGTATATATTCCATCCTTTATTTATGCGACTACACTCTAGAATAAAACACAAATAACAATTTAATAACACTGACAGAAAGTAGCGGTGATTTGGAGCCTGAAAAGCCTCAGTAAAACGTGTAACTTACCGCAATCTTTTCCGCCGACACTACTATCCCCATCAACGGCGTGAGCTCAACTAAACTCGAAACTAGTGAGGCGTACAAACCGTTGGTCGCGCGGGATAGGGGACAATAACATTTCGTTACTGCTGTCAGGCCTGTGAGCACTGACGTCACGAGTTAAAGGTTAAGAATATTTATGGAACATACACACAACCAAATTTATATGGAATCACTGGGTATTTCACGTTATTGATTATTTTTAACCATGGATCTTTGACTACTTGTGAAGAATGAAGTTTTTTGTTGTAAAAAAACTAGATAGTATGATAAGAAATGTTGAATTATCACCACATGTTCGGGATATTGTACACAGTCATCACTGAGATTTGAAACTGTGAATTCCAAAATTCAAAAAAGCCTATAATCATAATTGAACATGCCTTACGTTGGATTGTCCGATGTGCAGAGGGGTCGGATAATTACTCTCGTGTATCGAACACCAAAACTGGAATATTGAGAATAGGCGAAATGTTCTTTATTCGGATGAGACCAGAATTGGTGTTCAATCAGATGATCGCCGGATTCGGGTTTTAAAGATCGTGAAAGACAAGCTAGACTCCGAGCACAAAAACAAATTCTGAAATACCAAGGGGGTAGTGTGATGTTTTGGGGTGGCATTATGCTGAGAGGCAAAACAGATTTGATTTCGTTTCCTGCGAGTGTAAAGGCTAGAAATTACGTGCGCCTAGCGCTGGAGCCCATAGTGAGACTGTCCACGGTGAGAATTTCACTTTTATGCAAGATACTGTTCCTCGCGCGACATTATCTTGAAACAGAGGGAATCGGTATTTTGGTCTCTCCAGACCTAAATCCTATTGAACATTTATGGAATAATCTCAAAAGGAAAATTAGATCGCGCCAGGATAATATCAGCAGAATATCACCCCAGAGGAGGTCGAAAACCTAAACCAAAGCAGGCCTAGACGGACTCAGGCTTGTATCAGGGCAAGAGGAGGTAATACAATCTACTGAGGTCGAGAAAAAAATACCTACTCGGTGAGAAAACAATTTTCAATTTTTTACTACATGCGGGAAGAGTCTCTTATTTTCTTTTATTTGTTTCTCTCTTGAAATACCTTAATTTATTTCTTTTGTCAATTAAAATATGTCAAAAAGGATCAATTTTAACAATCCTTCGAAATTTCCGAAATCCCTGAGATAATATTCAAAATATCAGGTGATTCCATATAAATTTGGTTGTGTGTAGATTATTTAGGTCCATTATCAGGCTAATTCCATTTTGTAGTGCTAGATGCACACTAATTGGGTTGAGGTATTTCAAACTTCCTCAATCAACTCAAATGGGACTATGTAACTTCTTGGACAAACCTAATTTGTTTCAGACAATGCTTCCAGTTTTAGTTCTGCTGATAATAAACTTTTTTATAGAAAGATAACATAGAACACATTTTATACCTCCATACCATCCAGCATCCATTTGGGGATGCTGAAAACCCTTCTAGACTACAAAACGGTTCTCATCTAACCCAACTGAATTAATGTTCGGTAGAAAAATAAGGACAAGGTTGTATGCTATTGTACTGGTACAATCTAGACCCAAGGGAGTAGTTGAATCACTTCAACATTTTCAACCATGGTACATAGAATTTTTGTGAGTTATTTTAAATAGTAGGCTTTAAAAATAGGTAAGCAGGTATTAGGTAGGTACTAAACAAATATGTATATAGACATTTAGGTTATCAACTTTATTGATTTTCATTTATAAATAGGGAGGGATGTGGTGTATTAGAAGTTTTGATATATGTCACTTGACCTGCGCGTCCTCCCCTCAAAAATAAGAGATCAAAGCTGCAGGGAATCTTGTGTGATTACCATCTGTGCATTGCAAATTAGGTAGGAGAATAGTAATAAATAAGTTCAACACGAAATTGACTTTTATTTGATACTACACAATACCTGAAACACCCTGTATAATTATATGTACAGACTTTCAGAAGAACTTCAAGTGATCTTTCGAGGAGCGCCAAGCCACTTAATCTTGATCTTTATAGATGCTCCAATTTTCTAATGATTTTTATTCACTGATCTCATTTAGGTCCTAAGAATGTAATCGGATCGTTGTACCTTCCTAATTGTGTTTCATTTCATCACCTGGACTATTGCGCTCGTAATAGCTCGGGAAATGCAATATTGTTAAGAGGTTTTCCTCTCGATTTAGTATCGCGAGGAGCACAATGGAAAGTGGAGCAGAGAAAGTTTTCCTTCTCTTGAATCCTTTCCCTTAATGATCGGATTATGCTAAGAAAGAGTGAAAGCTCTGAAGGTTTCTATTAGGTCAGCTTTTGGAGAATTTATTTATGAAAGACATTCAAATTCCTCAGTAAAGTCAGTTGCATAATTGAATGAGTTTAGTTTCATCAGAGCAGTATTATTCATCTTATTTAAATTTTATCTACACAAGCGAATAATACGATTATTTTTATTGCTTCGACAAGCTCAAAAAAAAACTCTGACATGTCAACTATAACTTCACGAGTTCTCTAAAGTTCTAAGAATCTGAGCATTGGAATTTGAATCATTTTTTTATCTGTATTTTATTGGAAATTCCAGGTTGGGGCTTGAGTCAACAGGCTAGCAACCTGCAATTCATAAAAAGGTTCATTTACTAAAAATTTCGACAAATCGCCTCGAAATCAGGATGGATCAAAAATACGTCAAACGCTAAGGAAACGGACTTTGAGAATGGGTACATGGAATATACAGGGGATCCGAAACAAAAAAAAAGAAGTGATCGAGGAATTGAAATCAAGGAGAATGGACATATGGAGGCAATGAAGAGATTGAAGATTACATTCATTTCTATAGTGGAGTTACGAAGGATCTGAGAGCAAATATTGGGGTTCCTATAGCTATACACAAAAAATTTAAACAAAAGTATCAAAAGATGAGAAGAGATCGATGAGCAAATCATAATGTTGGAAATCAACAAAAATGGCCAAAATATAGTCATAGTGGGAGTATATGCTCCAAGTAATGCTCAAACGAAAGATTCTTTCTACATTCAACTAGATAATGTTTTATACAAAGTCAGGAGAGATAAGGAGATATTCTTGATGGGAGATTTGAATGGAAGAGTAGGAGTCGAAGAAAACGATTCAGTCGTAGGAAATTTTGGCAGAACAACTACAAATGATAATGGAATGTGTTTGAGATACCTGTGTCAAAGCTTGTCTCTAAAAGTACCGAACGGTTTTTTTCGTTCGGTACCACCAGGATAGACATAAATTCACGTGGAGACAGCCAACAAGAGGACTATAGTCTATAATTGACTACGTTATACAACGTCTAAATTCAAAATTGAAAACAACGGACGTGAGGGTATACTTTTTATTTATTATATTTTAGAAAAAAAACTCAAAAGATCTTGAGCAAGACAGTGACATCAGAAAGCCTGACACTATGGCATTCAACTTGGACAGCCTGAACGAAGAATCATGTCAATTTCTGTACAAATGCAGATTGGCAAACAAACTTCAATTTATTCGAACAGAAGTTGGAGCCAATGAAATTTATGAAAATCTGAAGCGATGTACACAAGAGGCGGCCATGGAAGCCATAGGAGAAAGGAAAAGAACTAGAAAGAAGAAGCTAGAATGATGGTCAGAAAGTCTAGATGAAATGGTAAAAAATAAGAAAAAGGCATATCATCAGTGGCTTAGAACACAGGGGGAAAAAGACAGACTAGAATATGCATACTGGAATAGAAACGTCAAAAGAGAAGTTATGAAAATTAAAACCGAAAGATAGGAGAAGAAATGCGAGGAACTGGAAGAAAAAATGGGAGGTACGAGAGTATCAGAGGCCTTGAAAACTATAAGAAATTTAAGGAAGGAAGGGCAGCAAAGAAGACAGGAAAGAATATGAAAGAATTAATTTTTATTTGAATGAAGCTAGTGAAAGATATGTGGAAGATGTACCAGTATCAGGAATGAGAGAGATTTTAGCAAGAAATGAAGAATATGTTCGAACAGAAGTTGAAGCCAATGAAATGTGTGAAAATCTGAAGCGATGTACACAAGAGGCGGCAATGGAAGCCATAGGAGAAAGGAAAAGAACTGGAAAGACTAAGCTAGAATGGTGGTCAGAAAGTCTAGATGAAATGGTAAAAAATAAGAAAAAGGCATATCATCAGTGGCTTAGAACACAGGGGAAAGAAGACATACTAGAATATGCATACTGGAATTGAAACGTCAAAAAAGAAGTTATGAAAGGCCTGGAAAACTATAAAAAATTTAAGGAAGGAAGGGACGCAGTCAAATCACATTTCATTGTTAACCCTAGACGAATGGAAAAGCTACTTAGCAAAACTGTTCAGAGAATACAGAAAAGAATATGAAATAATTAATTTTTGATTTGAATGAAGCTAGTGAAAGATATGTGGAAGATGTAACAGTAGCAGGAATGAGAGGGATTTTAGCAAGAAATGAAGAGTATGTTCGAACAGAAGTTGAAGCCAATGAAATGTGTGAAAACTGAAGCGATGTACACAAGAGGCAGCCATGGAAGCCATAGGAGAAAGGAAAAGAACCGGAAAGACAAAGCCAGAATGGTGGTCAGAAAGTGTAGATGAAATGGTAAAAAATGAGAAAAAGGCATATCATCAGTGGCTTAGTACACAGGGGGAAGAAGACAGACTAGAATATGCATACTGGAATTGAAACGTCAAAAAAGAAGTTATGAAAGGCCTGGAAAACTATAAAAAATTTAAGGAAGGAAGGGACGCAGTCAAATCACATTTCATTGTTAACCCTAGACGAATGGAAAAGCTACTTAGCAAAACTGTTCAAAGAATACAGAAAAGAATATGAAATAATTAATTTTTGATTTGAATGAAGCTAGTGAAAGATATGTGGAGGATGTAACAGTAGCAGAAGTAAGAGGGATTTTAGCTAAAATGAAGGACAGAAATGCGACGGGTCCTGGAAACATTCCGGTCGAACTAGTTCAGAATGGACCTGACATCCTAGTTTCCTTGCAATTATTTTAATAAATGTATGATACAGTGAGATGATATTCCACGAGAATTGAATTTGGCTTATATTACTCCGATATTTAAGAAGGGAGATAAAAAAGCTTGTGAAAATTATCGAGGAATAAGTGTAACTAGTTCGTAAATAGTCTGTTTTCTTCCACCTTATGGTCCACTTTCGGCAGCAAACTTTCATTAACAACCGAACGATGCCCACTCCGTTGTTCATAATGCACATTTGTGCGGTCATCTTCAAATTATCTCATCCACTTTCTAACCATTTCATCACTCTAACTGTTTTCCATAAATTGCACAGATCTCACGATGAATATCGATCGGTTTTAGACCTTTAGCACTAAGAAATCTTATAATAGCCCGTACTTGACTGTCGGCGGAACTCACGATCATCGGAGGCATCTTGAACACTCAGTAAACAACGTAAACAAGAATGAATCAGACTGCAATGGCGTCAGTGCATAGGCAAGTGATGTAGGTACTCAGTGTGCTTACGTAGAACGCTGACCGCAGATCTACGGCCTCGATGTGGCAAACCGATACTTACTAAAAAATCACGCCTTATTTTCTGGGATTTTAGATGCATAACACAAAGATAAATATTCTCGACAGTGTTCTAGAGGTGGTTCTTTTAGCAGGATTCTGATGTTCTGAATTGGGCTAGTGTCATAGGCTTCTGTTATAGTACGCATAGCTGTATTTTGTACTATGTTTAATTTTTTTAGTATACTCAAATAAGCAGAATTTTATCAAATGGAGCCATAGTCGATTTTACTTCGAATTAATGTTATGTATATGATAACTCTTAAGATATTCGAGAATTTCATCTTCTGCCATGTTCGGTGACTATCAGAAGTAGGACCCAAGAAATTTGTGCTGTCATTTCCCGTAATAATTATTCCATTGAAAACAAAAACCTGTGTTTCTCGACGATTCTTCTAGTTGATTCATTTCTGTCTGAAGTAATGATGATGCAATGTTGTTCATAAATGTGGTGTATAATAACAAGATTTTGTGTAGGTACAACTCTATCAATTGGAATGTAGATCTTAAAGCTTCAAGTTTTTCACATCTGCAGTGACCTAGCGTTAATAATAGCGGCTGTTCTTGCTGTTCATTGAACACCATCTCAAACAGCTCGTTGGACCTAGTCTTTTTCCCATTTCATTTTTTATGGCAATAATTTGCTGAAGTCCTATCGCTGTGGTATAAGAGAAAAGTTTTTGAGACTTTTCACCTCGTACTCGAACGATAGGTATGTGTATCTTTACTAGAGAGCCCTACTGTTGAGTTTCAACTCAAGAAATAGGCGTACCTCAGGTCTGTGTGCAAGAGCAACTACTGTTTTCAATATACACCAACAATTTATCATCATTCCTGAGATCAGTAGGCAGTGTGCTATTGGCGGACGACACATCATAATATTATCAAAAACTAACAGGTCGCTTACCATATCGATGAGTCAGGCTGACTTGTGGCCCATTCTTTCAAACTCAATAGGGACAAGACCTTATAGTAGCGCTAAACAATCTGAAGCCAAAATGGTAAAATTACTAGTTAATATCATAGATGACACATTATCATGGGGTACATATAAATATGTTGGCCCAAAGCTGTTAACAGTAGTATTTTCACTTTGGAGATTTCAATATTCAAGATGAGACGGGACGAGTTAAAGAAGGTTTAATTTTGCACTGTCTCATCTCATAGGGAAATTGTTCAACGATGAAGAGAGTATTCCTTCTTTAGTACGAATCATCGCGCGACCCAATAGTTCGATCAACACTCGTCCAAAGAACCTCCTCTTTCCTCCACGTTATAGGCTTGCCAAGTTAGTGAAAAATTCATCCAGGTTGCAATACTACAACAAATTTCCTCTAGAGTTTGGAGAACTTGAAATAAATAATTCATTGAGAAAGAAAATTTTCAGGAAGAATACATGTACTCACCAAAAGAATTTCTTTGCTGATTGCGGGTTGTTCCTCCTCGTCTTTTTGAGAGCCCAACAACTAACGCATAAATAAGACAATAAAAAAAATGCCAAGTTTAATATTTTCTTTCTTCTTTCGAATCAATTGCTTTTTCACATGAGATGTCCTGAAGTCCAAAGACTGTTACCCAAAAGATTCAATGCTGGAATAATCGTTTAGTTCTCTTTTACCATTCTACATTTACACCATAGCAAGCGCATTGATTACTTTAGTTGATGAAAAAAGCTGTTGGATGATGTTCGCAAACTACGTTTTTTGTTTCAATATTTTCTGGAATAATTAACAATGATATGAATGAGATAAAAACACAAGGTTTAACTTCAATCTACACTTTATTTGAAAAAATTCGACGACGTTTCGCTGACACAGCAGCTTTATCAAGAATGAAAAATAGAATGATTTTTTCAAATAAAGTGTAGATTAAAGTTGAACCTTGTGTTTTTATCTCATTTATATCATGGATCTACATCAAGTAACGGCCTCCACAATTCAAAAAAAAAACAATGATATGTATTGTGCAAGATAGGTTACTAATTAATGCATTTTTTTACTCAGGGCGATTCCGGTGGACCTCTACTCTGTAGGAAGAAAAATGACCCCGACAGATGGTTTGTTGGAGGAATAGTGAGCTGGGGAATAAAATGTGCCCACCCCCACCTTCCAGGAGTATATGCGTATGTCCCAAAATTTATACCTTGGATTCTTGAACAAATGAAACGTTTTTCTAATTAATTATGAAATGGAGACAATAATTTTGGACAGTTTACAAAAAATTTTCCCACAATTGGAAGAATTCAACATGAAGCAAATTTAGAAATATTGCTTGATCCTATCAGGCTGGGTGAAAAAGTTAGCTATTTTGTGATGTACACTGTCCACATTTTGACAATAAGACAATAAGTAGACAAGATGAGTGGTACAAAATTATACACGGTAAAAAGGATTTTGTAAGGTACTTTACATCACAAAGATTTTGAAGAACAATATTTTAATTGTTCAAAGATTCTCTCTAATATTTAGATCTATTTCCTTTCATATTAGTGCCTGGGTCAGATTTTGACGTTCTAGTATAATAATTAATGCTCCTCAACGGCACTTCAATTCGAGTAAGTCAATATACCTTTAGCATAGAATTGAGACAGCCCCAGAAAAAATTTCAATAATTGCTTCAGTTAAGTAAGTTTAAATTCAAACGAAAAACAGTTACCTGTACAGTTGATGTATCTCTGCGTACCACAGATAGGGATAACAATAACTCATTCAATTCGGTGGTATAGTGGTCTTAAACTGAATTCAATGTTTGGTGTTTGAAATTATAATATATGACATTCAAATAGATTTGATTGTTGAACGTTAGGCAATGATCTTGATTTCGTAGATGTAGATCTTCATAAATATACCTGAATGAATAATCCACATCAAGATTAAGACAGTTTTCTAGGCATTTTCAACCTGATCGGATATAACGGCTATTTGGTTGTTCAAGTTAGAGGTCTTCAAGCTATCGGCAAGCTCAATATCCTCGAGAAGGAGCTTACAAGGAATGGAATAGTCATTGCTGGTTTATCTGAGACTCATTATAGGGACTTAGGTCACTTTACTTCCAGCAGTGCTAGTTTTATCTGCTTTTCGGGTAAATCCAACTAGAGCGTTAGCGGTGTTGGTTTTTGGGTGGTAAAGGCCCACGCGAGGACCGTACTCGGTTACAAGTGTATTAGTGACAGAATAATATCCTTACGCATTAATGCGACCAACTCCAATTAATATTGTGCAGGTTTATGCACCTACATCTAATCCCGATGGGGAAGATCTGGAATTTTCTTATAACTATCTCGAAGCTACACTTGAATCACTGTCGAATCGCGAGATGGTCCTTATTGTGGGCGATTGTAACGCTAAAGTTGGTAAAACAGTAGAAGAAGAATATCTAACGGCACTCATTGGTAAATTCGGTCTCGGTGTCAGAAATAAAAGAGGTCAACAACTACTTCATTTTTGTATTAACCATAATTATTCAATTACCAAGACTTTGTTCATCCAGCATCCTCGACGTTTATATACTTGGACCACAGCGAATGGACAACATCGTAATCAAATTGATTACATTTTAGTTGGAACACGATGGAGGTCATCTGTTACCCTTTGCAAGACTCTACCGGGTTCAGATTGTGGCTCAGACCATCAACTTCTAATTTGCGAACTCCAACTGAAACTTAAGAGATGTCACCACTCTCAGCGGATAGCTCAAGGGAAATCGCTGAATTTTCTAGACTTTCTCAAGATGCCTCTATAACGGATAATTCCAGTTCTAGTAATATGGTTGTCATTTAAAAGTGCACTTTTACAAGCTACTCAAATATCTCAACCAAAGCGCAGCATACAACCAAAACAATCATGGATTTCTACCCATACATTATCTGTTATTGAGGCACGCAGAAGCCTTAAGCTTTCGGGTCTGGATTCTGATACAAAACATAATACGTATAGGCAGCTCTCGCGCGAAATTCAAAAATTTTGCGAGATAAAAACTTCTATCTGCAAGACCTGTGTAGGAAGATACAGACCCATGCCAATACTAATCTGCCGGGAGAGATATTTTTAAAGATTGAACATATTACTCGGGAATTTAAACCCAGAACTTGGGCGATCAACAATTCCGATGGACAGTTAATCACCAGCTTGGATGGGGTGATTGGGGTATGACGTACTTATTGTCAGAACCTTTACTTTGATGATGGGATCCAGGCTCTTTTGTTGAATTATGAACATGAGCCTGATATTCTTTTTTCAGAAGTGGAACATGCCCTGAAAAAAACTAAAAATGGGCAAAGCTACAGGCATAGATGCCGAAACTTTGAAATTCTTGGGCAATGACGGCATCTCTTTTTTACATAGTATTTGTAATAAAGTCTGCTCCTCCAGTGTTTGGCCAGATGAATTGTGCTCGTCTATTTTTGTTCCACTCCATAAAAAAGGTTCTCCCACAAACCCAGACAGTTATCGTTTACTCTCGTTGATCTCTCATTCAAGTAAGGTATATATTTTACAGTCTCGTTTGGAGAGTTTTATTGGCTGACAAATTTCCCTGGCGCAGGCAAGTTTCGTAAAAGGACGTGGTACGCGCGAACAGATCTTGAACTTGTTGCAGATAATTGAGAAAGCCAGGGAACATTACTTTCCCGTTTATATCTGCTTTGTAGACTACTCCAAGGCTTTTGTTAACGTCAAGTGGCCTCATCTGTGGGAAATCCTGTGATTTATGGGAGTTCCCTACCATCTAATTTTTCTCATTCAGAAACTGTATAAGTCCAACTCAGCTCAAGTAAGAGTTTACGGTAATCTGTCTGATCAAATGGCAACCAGAAAAGGAGTACGTCAAGTATGCGTATTATCTCCGAAGTTATTTAACATCTACTCCGAGTTTGTAATGAGACATGTAATTGACAACTGGCATGGCGGCGTAACTATTGGTGGTAGCAAGATTTCTAATTTAAGGTTTGCTGACGATACTACCCTTATTGCTGCTTCTCAGGAAGGATTGTTAGCTTTGCATAGTGCAGCGTATGGTCTTAGTATTAACTATAATAAAACCAAGGTTATGATCATAGACAGGGAACATAACAACTATCCTGAAATGAAGTCTGTTGGCCGTTGCCAAGTAGTTCAAAGTTTTGTGTATCTTGGTTCTTTGATCGAAAATTCTGTTGGCTGTGGAAATGAGATTAGATGACGTATACAGCAAGCACGAGCGGCCATGACGAAGCTCACTAAAATATGGCGTGACAATAATATAACTAGAAGCACCAAAATGTCGTTAGTTCAGACTCTTATTTTCTCTATATCCCTATATGTTTCTGAAACTTGTACTATTAAAAAGATAAATCGCGCTCACATTGATGCGAGGCCTGATGAGACTTGAGACAAGCTATGATTAGCAAGATCGTAGCCTAATACAATATTTCAGTACAAAGAACTCACATCTTCACTTGGGAGTGCATGGCTCTGATTAAAAACTTAATACTAAGAGGCGATGACGCAGGACTGTTAGTTAAAATCACTGCACATAGAAGATATCCAGGACACCTAAAAAGTGACAAAGCTGATAAGAGAAAGTCTTCAAATCATCTCAAAGCTGGATATCTTTTCCAGGAAATGTAGTTAAATTATATCATCGGGAACTAGCACTAGCATGGCCTCGTCAGAAAAAGTAATGAGAACTATTAGTACTTACCTGCAGATATCCTGGAAGTGATCAATTTAAAATGTATTGGGACACTATACCGATCACCAATCCGAGGCCTGACATAGCACTATTTAATTAGCAGTAAAAATGGTGACGTTACTTGACCCAACCATCCATCTAGATGAAAATCTTCAGAAGATCTATGTGGGGAGGGTAAATAAATACCAGGACTCGGCCTTCCAACTGAAGCAGATGTATAATCTCAACTCAGTTGAGGTGCTGCCTATCATCATCTGTAAATTAATTGGTTCATGCGTGCTTTGTCGAAATCACACAATGACTTCAGCTCAGGCGGAAGATAATTTCGACCCCCCCAAAAAAAGTTATATTAGGTACAACGCGTATAGTCCATGGTTTTCTCATTGGTCCTGTATGAACCCTTGGCGCATTTTGTTGCTACAAGAAATCTATCATATAGGAAAAAATCTTCAAGACGAGAAGAAGGCAGTTTTCGTTGTTGACCATTTTTTTTTGAGGTTCACATTATTACTGAACTGCTTTGGCACTTTAGTTTTCATACTCCACCAATAAGGGGTAGGCATAGAATAATTGATGATGTCATTGCTTGATCTTCTGGTATTGACTTCTTCAGTCTGCCATATAGAAATATCAAGAAATTGATATTTCTATCAAGAAATTGACCAGAGAGTTCATTATAGTTTAGTTGCTCTTTGCTTTCTCTCATTTCAAAATTACGTATCCTGAATAAAGGGATCCGTGAATAAATAAATGAGTGAATTTATTAAATACTCAGCTTACAAAATAGTATTTGGTTGATTTTTTTGTTCGTCGTTCCACCGGAAGTTTAATCATGAAGCTGATATGAGACGAGAGGATAAAGAAAACTTAAATTGAATTTGAATTCAGCCAATATTGACACATCTTTTCAAAAACGTGTCGATCGGGTTATTCAGAGATATTAAGAGAATCTCTATTAATCATGGAATTCTTTACACTCGATGCACGTAGCTTGCACATTTGACACGTACAAAAATGAATCTTGCTTCAATTTGTAGAGAGCTAATCCAAAAAATGTTCCAATTTCAGTGTTTATAGGCCTTTTTTTTTCATACAAATAATCTCACCATAGAAAGTTCCTTCACGAAACTTTATTTATATTGTTTGACGATTTGTGGAATTCTGTTATTTTGTAGTTTATACTCTAAATATAACAGGTGCAGCTGATTAGAGACTGACGCTGTTACAGAAGGAATGCTTTCAAGTTTGCCTAAATTTTCATACAAGATGTTTTTTCGTTTCGTTATAAAAATGTTGAGTGTAGCAAATTATTGTGTAATTCCACATAATACTTGGACCTGAATTGGGGATGGGCGAGTCATAACTTCCCCATCAACAATGCGTATGTCTCATTCAGAATTATCAAAAGTTTTCTAGCCGAGTGCCAATGTCAGTCCACTCAATTGATAGGATCTTGCTCCATTCGACTTATATCTGTTTCTTAAGATGTAATCTCCCTTAACACTTAGGGACTCGCGCCTTAATTTATAACACTCATACTCACTACCGGGTGCGCTGGACCAAGTATAATATGGTATGCTTTTTTCAGAAATACCTAATTAAAGTAGGAGCTGCTTTATTATAGGGATTATATGATAATAAACAAAGATAATAGTGGTTCATATACAAATATTCATTGGTTTTTCTCAAAAAGTTATTACAAAAATTGAAGGTTTTTGGCATAGATACAACTTAAAGTTTAATTGATAAAACTTCTGTAATAAATTATTTTAAACAAAACTTTCTACGTTTTCTTATGTTACTGTAATGATCCTACTTAGATTAATTAACAATTAAAGATCTATAATCTTGGAACACAACAAAAACAACTTTGAAAATCAACAAAAATAAATATCTTTCTTTGGAATAAAGTAATACTCGTATTTCAGCATAGGGTACTCAGTCACTCTCTATATGTGATTTAATTATAACAATTTGAATAAATATGTTTCATGTGATCTCCGAAATTGGCTATATTGCAAAAATTTTCAGTTCTTCGATTTTTTTCCAAACGCACTTTTCGTCCAGCCATTGGCGCGGGTTTCTTGGATGCAGCTATTGGTTCGACTTCAGAAATTTTATTTCGGATACGATTTTTGATATGCTCTGGAATGTTTGTGATGGACATTCTGTCATGAAGGTGTGGTTGACTCAGAGAAATAGCCAACGCTTTAATGAAATCTCTTCGTGTGAAGTTATCTGAAGTTAAATTAGCCTTCTGAATAATGTAACTGTTCAGTCCACAAATATTCAATAATCTTAGTTTGTCTCGACACAGAATAAGTACCAGTCATTAATCAACTCCACATTTGAAGGTATCATAGTTAGTTATAATTTCCGGTTTCTTTTTTTCACTGGTTTCTGAATCTGTTTTGGCATCATGATGCATAGTAGATGCTAGAAGAACAACTTTCCCAAGTTTGGGCATGTAAGATACCAGTGTGGCATTATTTTGAAAACCAAATTAGGATTCGAATGCATCCCTTCCCTTGGTTTGTGTAAACTGTACTGGTGTTTCTTTCTTGTTCTTTCTAAGGGTTCTTAAACATGTCAGGCTTAAGTGATCTAATAATCCTGCTGTCAATGGAACACGCATGAACCAAATATCCATGACGACATTTCGATTAGATCATTTTATCAGATCCACTAGTCTTTTTTTGGCTTACTGGCATTGCATACTGCCAGTATTTTGAGTCCATATTTGGCCTGGTTTGCTGGGAAGATATTGTCAGAACGGACACCGACCACGGAAGGCTAAAAACATTTCATCTATGGTTATATACTCACCGGGTTTGTAGTATTTTTGAATGTTAGATACAAAGACTTCAAAAATTTCTCGAATTGGCGCTAATTTATCAGTTTACTTTCTTGCCTGCCTTACGTCAAAACGTAAACATCGAAGTAAAAAGTGGAATCTATATCTCGATGTGGCTGATATGCAGATATCGGCACATCCTGAACTATCGGTTGCTCACAAGTCCTTTGCATTCAAGTGTGCACCTCTCAACTTTCCGATATAAAAAATAATTCCCAACAAAGCTTTCATTTCCTATATATTTGTGGGTTTAGAGTCTCTCTCTCTCTTTCAAAATTGTCTCGGACTTTCTTGGTCACATAATTATTAGTAAAATCCACTAATTTCGTCAACATTTCATCTGTTAACAGATGACAAAATGTTTCCAACGGCGTTGTCGAGTTGAATGCTGTTAGACAAGGCCCTGGAACTTCACGTATAACTATATGACTCCGAGTTCTTACGTTTCTAGTCGGTTCCTCGATTCTCCATAGGGTGGAGTTATCTTTACCTATGTAATATCCATTTTGTTAAATTGACCATGGAACCCAATCTAAATCCGTTCGACGAAGATCGGGTGGTGATCGACGGATGCCTCGAGTTGGCTGTGAGGTTGTTTCATGCTCAGATTGTATATATTCTTCGTTGTTGTCGCCTTCTTGTTCGGATTCCGATTCATGCTCACTTACGTCTAAGTAGTTTTCAGTCTCAGAACAGTCTTCGTTTTCTATTGCTTCATTAATATATTTAATATATTCTTGTATTTATTTAGGTCTCAAGGGCATATTGATAGCCATTTGTTATAAAATAAACAAACAACAGTATAATGAATAGTAATAATATAATGAAAAAAACAGTAGCATATATAGCCGCTACCGGGTACCCGTACGCACCCCTAACGTCTATAACACTCAAACGCAGCTCGCTAACTGACGAGTACGACCGCTATTCGCTGTGCTGCTCTGCCGTTAAAAGGTACTAAGAACGGCACGTCGCAAAATTCAAAAATTGAAAGATATTCCACTTAATTCGAAGAACTAGGTTTGTTAGACCTTTATCGAGTTCTTAAGTGTTGAACAACAAAACAAAATTTTGTCGCTTGAAGATGTGAAACAGAAACTAACAGACTTCTTGAACGCCATAACATGTAGATATAGAAAAAGGGTGTATATGGAATGCGGAAATCAATAAATAAGTATAAATACCTTAATCTGATTTCCACTATGTTTACTTTTAATACACACGACCGGTCGACAGTTACGTCATTTTCCTAGTACTAACTAACAGTTGTGAGAAATAGTGAGCTAACTATATCCATTTGTTAAATAGTGGTGAATAAATACTGATAAACTATTGAGAGCGGTGAATTTTGGATTTTTACAAAATTTATTAATCTCCAAACTGTCGCAACAGGTCGTGGATTCAAAAATGAACTGCAAAGTGGAAATCAGACAAAAGTGTTCCATTTTATTTATATTGAAATGAATTTCCATAACATAAGCATATCGACAATATCATTAGAAGAATGAAAAATTATGAAATTAAGATGAAATATTTTGCGTCAGTTCTCATATTTCATACGTACACCTCGTACATACAACTTTTTTACCTGAAAGATGCAAGATTCACTAGATATTCATTCTGTATCTCGTATATGAAATCGATCGTTTGATGCTGAAATGTGAAGGTCAGATTATGGCGTACAGATGACACTTTTATCGTCAATTAGAAGCAGAGAGAGGCGATGATCTATACTCGACAGAAGTTTTATGGCTTCACTGAAGAAATATACGTCCTAAAGCTCAATAATAAAAACACCATAAAATTTGGAGAAACCATTTCATTTTCTTCTTGAACATAACATACCTTCTCTTATAATTTCGCTGATCTGAGCCAATTTTTATAGTATTTGTTTCAAGAGTAATATTTCTTGAGAAATATTCGAGGTATGTTGTAATACTACGTACAAACTGTCTTCTTAAATTCCCCAGAGTTATATTGCGGAATATATTTAAAAGTTTCTAATAGACATTTATATATATAAATATCTTATACTTTCCAGGAGTCAAAGTTTGTGAAAAACCGACATATTATTTCTAAATTGTCCCTATATATTTCTTATGAGAACTATTCAAAAATATATCATAATCTGCCTTTCGTAACCAAAGTACGAGGGCGGTTTGATAAATCAGTGACTTTTTGAATAAAACAAATTTTTTTCGGCAAATGAACATTAGTCCAGAGTTTTTCTAATTTTTTCATTCCCTCAATATGAAAGTTTTTCTCAAGGCTCTCAAAATACGCGTTTGTTTCGGTAATGACTCAAATCTCTTACGGCCCAGCCATTTCTTCAGGTTTGAAAAAGAAAATAGTCGCAGGGGGCTGAATCTGGAGAATATGCTGGATGGAGTAGCAGTTCGTATCCCAATTCGTGGATTTTGGCCATGGTGACTAGACAAGTATGCACACGTGCATTATCTTGATGGAACAGCACTTTCTTCTTCGCCAAATGCTGCCATTTTTGCTTCAAATCAACGTCGAATCTGTTCAAAAGCTTTGAATAATATTTGCCGGTGATCGTTTTACCTTTCTCGACGTAATCGATGTGAATGACACCGCATGCATCCCAACCTTGTTGGCTGACAGACTCTGTCTCTGTTGAACGGCTATCAAATACCAATTTCACGACGTAGCTTTCTCAAAACCAGAAAGTTGCCCACTGATAGATTACAATTGACGGCAGTACTGTTGCATTTGAAGTAACTGCTAGGGAAATTCAAAAAGTCACTTTTCAAACCGTCCTCGTAACTCAAAAAACAAAATTATCATCTCTCTATTAACTTTCCACAGCGCAAAAACGAAATGATTGTCACTAGATTAGGAAATTTGTTGAAAGCAACAATGGAGATTACATCTGTAAGGGGGAACTCGTCAAATCCGTAATTCTTTCGGTAAGACTCACTCGAAACCGCCGAGGTTTTATCGGAATCATTCGCTTCAACCTTCACATCTAAACTTCGTGGTTCACTATGTACTATCTTTTCTCCTCGTTGTAAATTCAGTATTTCAGCATGAAATAAATCTTTCTCGCCGCCAGGCTGTGACAACATGTCTTCAACTATTCTCAAGCAGATTGAAGGTACAGACAGTTTTGAACGATTTGTGGAATCAGGAAAAAATTAAAAATTCCATCACGCTATGTAAAAGATGGACCAAATTCGATGTTTCAGTACGGCAGCTATGTCAATTGCCGCAGATAGAGCTCTCGTGACGGTATCTCTAATTTATTGAAGATAGGCAAAAACTATTTTCACATTCTGGAGACTTTTTTTTAGTAGAATGCTGTGACTTATTCGAAAAATTGTGTTTTTAAAAAGGAACTATAGTTGATTTTGATATCAAAAGAGAGAATTATCTTTTCTTTTCAAATATATATCACATGCTTTATCAATTCCTTCAACTAAGGCCTCTTTCGAAACAATCGGAAATTCATATCTATCCACTCGGAACATAGCAGATATTCACAATTCTATGGTAGGAGATACTTGTCTGTGTGCGTCAAAGATCCCATTCATTCAATTCTGTGTTCACTTCTTAGAACAAAGAGTTTTTTATTGAAAAATTTAATTTTGGACTTGAAAGAAAATATGTTCTGACAAAAAGTAATAACTATATAAACAATAAATTGATTCAATAAATAATCTCTCCCTTGAATTCAAAAAACAGGAGTTTGCAACGCCTGGCAACACTTCTGTATGCGTTTTCTATATGAATGTTACTCACATTCTCCAAACAAATGCTAATATTTTGTTTTAGCTCATCTATATTATTTGTTGTTTCTTTAAACAATAAATTCCCAACATGCCCCCAATGGGAGAAATCTTGGAAAGTCAGATCTGGAGAACGGGCAGCTACTCCACTGGTCCCCTAGTTCCTGTACATTGATCTCCAAAATAGCGGTGCACCGTCATGTTGAAATTATATATTTCTTCTTTGCCCTAATTGCAATTCCTCTAAATATTCTTCTACTATACTCTCATCTATAATACGATGGTAAATTTCGCCATTAAGGTTGTCGTCAAAAACATTGTACGCCAATACAAGATTATTTAACAAAGCACACCAAACATCGAAACCGTATCGCCCTTAATGTTGATTATTCAACTGTCCATGAGGATTGACATCAGACCAGCAATGCTCATTCTGCCTATTGAAAATTCCGTCACTTGTACTGCAAATTTCACCGGTCCATATAACGCGTCGATGAAACTCTGGATTTTCTTCTGTTTCCACAAGGTACCAGTGACTAAAATTGAGTCGTACTGGTTATCACCAGGTTGAAGAAATTGCGATTTTCTCCTCTTGTAGGATCTGAATTCATTCTCTTTGAGAATTCGGAGAGCCCTTGCCTTGAAATGCCAGTTTCAGACTGCAACTGCTCTTAAAACGTCGACGATATCATCTTCTCCATCTTCAATTTTATATGCTTTGCTCCGTTTGAAAGAACCTCCAGCAATTGAATTATCCTTTAGTGGTTTGACAATAGACTTATACGGCTGTCTCCTCTCAGGGAATCTATTGAAATAAGATTCTTCCCTAGCATCCGAATCATATCCATTCTGTATATATTATCCAACATCTCATACTTTTCGTAATTTTGGAATTGAAGAGCCAAAACGATTGAGTTTTAAGTAGAAAATTTCAAAGAATGACACAGACTTATTAGATAAATATTTGTTTTCGTAGAATCAACGCTATTGATTGAATGTTGCTATTGTTATAAACACAGAATTGAATGATCCATATCAATGAAATCGGATAGTTGAAACAGTGTTATAAAAAAAGAAAACATATGTTCTAAGAGGTGAACTCTATTGTTTTTAACACAGAAATCAATGAATAGGATTTCTGACGCACATAGACAAACTCCTCTAATTTTATTTATTAACTCCTATGTTACTTCAAAGAATTACATGAAATGACTATTTTAATCATGCTAAGTATGTTCTGTGCTGTCATTATGACAGTTCGAAAAATAATTCTTGCAATGACAACTCAGCTAAATTATTTAATGTTTTCTCATCAAGTTACTACTATTGTGTGAATATAATATTGTTCGTAATAACAAAGTGACCATGCTGTACGAAAACTTTGATCCCATATCGACCCTGGTGATGAATACATTAATGAATATGAATATGGCAATGATGGTCTACATCCGACCACCAATGTTCGTTTTGACAATTGAATATTCTATCACTACTGATGCGAACTTCGTCAGTCCAAATAATTTTAATTTTTTAATCGATTGCAAAAATCAAGTCAACGTTGAAGATCTTCTCGCTGCAAAAACTAGGATATTCTCATTTTATAAGGTTTATTACTATTTTCCTCGGGAATACTGAGTGCTCGACTCTTGAGTACCTCTGTTTCCATTCCAATTCACCTGCTTCAAATCGATGGGTTGACAGATACAGTACATATTACATCAATTGTCGCACCTTTGCCATCAACTACTTTATATTCTTATCACCTTGGACGTTGAATGTACCATGGTTCATTAGGATTTTTCCTCAATTTATAGAATATACTTTATGAGGTTGTCGCCTTTCAGGGAATTACACAAATAAGCAGCTTCTGCAGCATCAGCATCATAATTATCTTGAATATAACATTCAATCATATCGAACTTTTCATATCGCATGCTCACTTCGGTATTACAAACGATACTGGATAATGTTAGGAAAAACAAATATAATTTGTGGTTTTTCATGAAAATACGTACTAGATAGAAAAAAATTAGTGCACAAGTGATATATTCTTGGAAAGCAAAAAAATGCTATTCAAGAGAATCAACGTTCACATTTTAAGAAACGCAAGTGAGCATTAAGACTCAAAATCCGTTAGACAAAAAAAATTCCTCACATATTTCGATTCTACGTGAAAACAATCGAAATAGACTTAACTGATTCAGAAAGTTTCAGAAATTTCCAAATCACTCGTGAATGAAAAAAGCTACCTTGAATCTGTTGGCAGCAATGAATTCCTCACGTAAAAAGAACTTGAGAAAAAAGTGTCCCTTTGGTCACAATATTTCACATAGCTAGATTACTAAAACATCGAAATCTGTGTACCCAATACACGGTGATATTTTTTCAATATGTAATAATCAAGATTTTCCACTCCGTCCACGAAAAACGGACACATTCAGCTTCGTGCTAGAATGACATTTTTATCGAAAAAGAAGATCGAAAATTACATTCAAATTCGTTCTGCCGACAGCTTCTAACAGATTTTTCCAATTTGCTCAAAACAGCCTGTAAATTCAGAACGAAATTTCGAACTACTGCTATCATCTCGCGTTATATTTACTTCGGGGAATCACTCAGTATATTACCACGAAAATAAAGGCATACAAAGGTAAAATACGGTGAGGAAGGAAAAAAGAAGATTAGTAATATATCTGACCATTCTACAACCAAATTTTTATGGCAGGAAGTTGATTTAGTTTTTATTGTAGATATTTTTGTTCCGATAACAAGAATGTAAATTTCTGTTTCTCAACTTTTTTGAAATGAGTCTTCTACTCCCCTAAAATAGTTCGAGCGAGTGTAATCTTTCACATTTGATGGCTACGGTTTCTGAGGAACGCAAGTAATTAGAATTAAATTATTAACTCAATATTATAATTCTCATAAATACTCTGAAATCTTGGTAACTGAGAGTATTATACCTTCTGAAAGAAGAGGAAAATTCCTAAATGATATCCTTGCCTTTCCATGCATCGATCGCGAACGCTCTCGCTGGAAGACCGTTCTTACGATGACAGCCTCTTGGTCTGAACAGAAGTTCGTAAACTGAAAAAATCGATCTTATTGTGAGATGCGAAATCAGATGGGTAGAAAATTGGCAGAGACGGAATAAGTTTCCCCTGGAAATGGATATATTGAAATAATTGAATATACTACTAATTGAATAAGGCCTACTATAAGATTAAGAGTATTTCGTGAAGTACATTTCTCTCTAGAAATAATTTTCTGAAAGCCACGGAGACATGTTAAACCGAACGAGTATAAACGAAAGAGATAATTCCTATTCTCTCCAGGAAGATGACGCTTTTCACTCGGTCGAAACTTCTGAAAGAATCATAGAAGATGAAAATGTGGAAATGGGCGTTAAAAACAGCCAGAAAGTTTTCCTTTCAATGGAAAGAACCACACACACTTAGTGAAGAAAATGGATATCAGTTAAATATTCTAAAATTTGTGCACATGTGCACAACAACGCATTTTTCCATCGTTTGTTATACTCATATACATACAACTGTTCATCGGCTAACGAATGATAGAAAAATATGGTTCTGCAATAGGAATTCCCAGTCGAAATCACTCCGAATGCATTAGCCAATTGGAGTTCGAAAAAAACAGATTGAATGTCAACTTCTTTCTCATTTGCGAACGCGAAATAAAAGAAATTGCTTGCATTCTTGCGTAATCTGAAATTTATATCAGTAATCTGTCATAAATTGACACTTTAATTTAAAAGTTTAAGCTCAAGAAAAAGATCGACTCGAATACAATTAAAAATTGAAATGGAATTAGGTTAAGTGAGTTGGGTCACTGTGAAATCCTTCATCAAATATCAAAGTTCGAGACGATTTCAATTTATCACATCTGCAATACACTGCCCGTCACTTAAAATGAATACTTCATTACTTTTTTTCCCAAAAGGCAGCAAGCGTAGCAATTTTTGTCAGTTATAGATTTTGCGAAATATTGTGATTATATTAAGTGAAGAATTAAACAACCTTATATTGCTAAAATTTCATTCACTGTGTTCATAAAAAATTATGAATTTGATGATCTTCATGAAAACTCTGAAAGAATTTTTCATTTAGTATTTAGTTTTTCCTTCCTTTCTTGTAATGGCTGCCACTTGTCTGGGCATGCTCCTTATTAAGTTAGTCATAAAGTACTTCAGTCAACCTTTTCATCATCCAATGCATTCACTTCTCTCATTTATTTAAGTATTCACTAGATACAGAAGAATATGAATGATATATCGAAAATAACACAATAAATATTGTTTTATGAGTTAACGTGTCTCAACATCTAAGGTTGTCACCGGTACAATATGTTACAATTAAATAAGATTAACTACTAAATCTAATAAATAAATTTATAGATAGAAAGTTTATATTTGATTATACAGTGAAGCAGATTTCAGAAAGTGTATGAGAAGCGACGTCTTGCTATGGATGAAGGCATTCTTGAGTGATCATACTCTTCGCGTCAGGATTGGTGATGATTTGTCCGTTCCCAAATTAGTAAGCAGTGGTGTCCCACAAGGCCTCGATCAGTCCCGTTCTCTCAATTCAGAATATTCCATGTTACCAATATCTACAACAATCCCCTTAAACGCGGTCATGTAATTCAAAACGGCCTTGACAAAATTGTGAAGTGATCAAACGAATAGCTCTTGCCGCTAAACTTCACTAAGTTTAGGGTCATCCATATGGGTAAATTAAATCCTCAAGGCAATACGTACTTTCAGGGTCCGTGATCCAGCCTGAATACCGGCACTCATATTTGGGTATCATCATTACTGTCGATTTCTCTTGGTCTGATCATGCTCTACACACTGCCAACAAAGCAGAGACGTTTCTGTACTTGCTGAAGAGATCACTTCCTGAGTGTTATCCGAGCACTTGTAGTACTCTCTACAAAATGTTTGTAGATAGAAATGATTCAAACATTCTCAAAAGTATCCAACGCCGGGCAACCAGGACTTCATACGGTTTCATCCGTCCCAACTATGAGCAAAGATTGCGACTGATGAGCATCCCAACCTTTGCCGATCGTCGGAAGCGTGAGGACCTCATCATTACATGCCTAGCCCTCCACGGTCTGTTTAATGTGAATCTAAGTTCACTTTTCCCCATGAATACTGACGCCCGTTTACGAAGTCATAACTTCAAACTCCAGAGTAACATTTTTATTATCTTCTTTCCTCATTTGCACATATCTATTTGTATCACTTATTTGTCAGTCATTTGTTCTTGAATGAATAGGACTCAGTTCTCCACTCTTCCCTCAATGAGCAATAATAATAATAAATGTATACCATTGAACCAGACAGACACGCTCACAAAGTGATATTTCGCGAACAAAGCTGACCCACCATCCCAACAAAACTCGCCTCATCGGCACACCTATATATATATATATATATATATATATATATATATATATATATATATATATATATATATATATATATATATATATATATATAGTCCTTTGAACTCCTATAAGAGCATAGGGCCTCTAGAAAGGTCTTCCATCTGGATCTATTTCTGGCAATTCCTTTCACTTAGTTCCAGGTCTTGCCAGTTGGTAATATTTCGTCAAGAATTGTTCTCCTCCATGTGTTTCGGGGCCTTCCTCGTTGTCTTGTTCCCTGCGGGTTCCATTCCAGCACTTGCCGGGTGGTGTTCGTGGTTTCCCTTCGCAAGATATGGCCGATCCATTTCCATTTTCGCAGTTTTATCTCTTGGCTAGTTTTGCTCTGATGGGTGATGTTGTAAAGCTCTTCATTGGTTATCCGTTCAGGCCAGTAGATGTGTAAGATTTTATGGAGGCATTTGTTCACACAGACCTGGAGGCTCTGCTCGATTTTTCTTGTTTGCTTCCAGGTCTCGCACCCATATAAGAGTACCGACTTGATATTCGAGTATTCGAGTTGAAGATCTCCACACATTGCGAAGCATTGCGAAAGCCTGGTTGGCCTTGGCTATTCTGTTTTTGACGTCTGCCTCTGACCCTCCTCCTGTCGTTATGAGGCTGCCCAGGTAACAAAAAGGCTCCACATTTTCTATGGGGATAGCATCTATCATAAAAGGCTGTGAGTTTGCAGTGCCTATACGCATTGACTTTGTTTTGCCAACGTTTATTTGAAGACCTGTGCGTTTGGCTATGCTGTTCAAACGGTCCAGTTTGTTCTGCATATCTTGATGGGTGTTAGATAGTAGGCAGATATCATCCGCATAGTCGAGATCTTCAAGTCTTTCGGTCAAACCCCAGGTGATTCCTCTTCTTTCATTGTTAACTTCCCTCATTATCCAGTCAATAACTATGTTGAAAAGTATGGGCGATAATAGACATCCTTGCTCAACCCCCGCCTTTACTGCGATCTTATCTGAGATTTTTCCCCTATGGAGGACCCGACATGTAGAATGTACGTAGAGCTCTTTTAGCATGTCAATGATTTTTTTGGGGAAACCGACAATTTCCAAAATGTTAAACAGAGCCGTCTGGCTGAGGCTATCAAAAGCACGTCTGAAGTGAATAAAGATGATACAATTTGCAGTTAAATTCCGAGGATTGCTCTATTATTATTCGTAGCGTGTTAATGTGGTCTACGCAGGATTGGTGGGCTCTAAAACCGGCCTGCTCTGGCCTCAATCGGGTTTCCATTTGTTCTTTGATCCTCTGGAGAAGGATGTAGGAGAGGATTTTATTTATGTTGTTAAGAAGCGTTATACCTCTCCAGTTGATGCACTCTGCTAGATTTCCCTTCTTGGGTACCTTTATTATGAGGCCTTCTTTCCAGGTGACAGGAATAGTTTCTGAGTTCCAGACATCTCTCATAATCGGTTGTAGTAATTGCGCTACACCTTGGGCATCCGCCTTCAGGATTTCGCTTGGTATGTTGTCTGGGCCAGGGGATTTGTGGTTCTTTAAATGCCTGCTGCTGCTTCGATTTCCTGGGTTTTTGGCTCGCTGATGTCTATGCGTAGGGGTCTAGTCGGCACACATATGCCCTACACAAAAAATAATATCTAAACCGAACCTCAGCAACTCCCCTAACGCAGAAATATCTTCTAGGACATGTCTAAATATCTCTTTTCTTCAGACTAATTCAAACTCAAGTCATTGCAAGTCTGAATAACTCTACAGAGGGAAATTCTGGCTGCTGTTGGTGTTTTTGAAATGACCAAAACTGCACAAAAGGTATCTCCCTAATTTTTCTTCGCTTCTCAAGCGGCAACAACCCGAAGTGCCTCAGCTGGCTCATATGGTTTTCATCTGAGTCAACTGACACCACAGCAGTTGCATCTATAACTTGAAGATTTAACAAATCTCTTCTGGATTCTTTCTAACTAAGATGTGTATGTATTCTATTGCTGACACCACATCACAGACGCAAAGTTTAATGGAATTAATATATATGTACGGTATAGGGCCAGAAGATCCTGAAGAAGATTTTTTAGCAGGAGGTTACAATGAATCCGATGTGCGCATCGAAAATAAGTTTACTATGAAGGACTACCCTCACATCTTTGACAGATGATTTTCTGAGCAGCAGGCTAATACCAATTTTTATGGAAAATCTTCGACCAATTCATTACGAATAACAGTTACAACTTTGCACTTATTAGGGTCCTCGAGCTCTAAAATGAGCCATGTCAATCATCTTCAATGTTCAATATCGATTATCAGTATTCAACCACTAGAAATATAGAAAACAAAATTCCAAGATTGCATTCCAGCAAGCCTCGTATTTCGGGCGTGTTATTTGTTGTAAGCGAAACAAAACGGTTCAATGATAGAAAAGATATATAAGATAACCATTTAAAAACTGAACGCACTGCGTATGTAAAACAATTCCACACGGAACACGTTCGAACGTGACGCAAACTTAACACTCAGAGGGCGGAGCGGAAGAGCCGATGCGCGCGGCAATCATAATTAATAACCGCGTACCTCCAAATTCTCGTAAAACGGAGTAGCGTAAGTCGGGGTACTACTGTATTTAGAAATTAATTGCTTTATGGGCAATATTCAGTCAGGCTGTCTCATTCATATTTCACAGCGAAACAATCTTGCGTCTGTGCTTCTAGTCGTAAGCAAAGAGTAAGAATTTACATTTCTCAAAACAACTGGTAATTAAGTTTAAATGATAGAAAATAATGGCCCCAAGTGAGAGCCGTGGAGTACTCCAGTACCAGTATAGCATTGAGATTTGAACAGAGACAAATTGGGATCGATTTTTTGTAAAAGATTTGAACCATCACAGCTAGTACCACAAACACTTACATAGAGCAGCGATGACAACGAAATTTCTTGACACTCCATGTATCGTACGTCAATTTGATTGCACTGGTTAAGACATTCATACAAGAATTCTGAAAACATTATTTATTTGGTCATTATGGACCTTCCTCTTAAAACAACATACAGGGTGCTTCAACGAAAACTAAACAGAGGCTATAATTACCAAGATATTCATTTCTGATCAAAACGCAAAAACAGGTCAATTTTTGTTTCAAGGGGGACATCTTTTAGGGTACAATACCCTAAACAGGGGTTGCAATACTTGAACATTTTGAATAGGGAAGATGGTTCGATTGATGACTCAAAAGGAAGGTGGTATTTTTGTCTACATTGCCTTGAACGAATTTCCATTTTTTATTGAAAACTGTTAAAGATACAGGGTGAGCAACTGAAAGATATGGAAGACTATTTCCCTGAGACTATTCAAGTTTCATTGAGGTAAAATGGAACAGATCCATTCTGATCAATGGCAGTCATCATCAAGTACCATCCTCATCTCGAATTTCAACCCCTGGAGCAGGGGTGATAACCCTTCAAAATTTGGAAGAGGGTAGATGGGTGGAGTGATAACTCGAAAGAAAGGTATTATCTTTGTCTGCATTCCCGTGAAAGAATTTTCATTTTAGATTGAAAACTGTAGAAGATACAGAGTGAGCCACTGAAAAATAGAGAAGACTATCGCCCCAAGACTATTGGAGTATTAGTGCGAAAAACTGGAATAGATTCATTTAGATCAAAGATGACAGCCTCTGATCTGGAATGAATCTGTTCCATTTTTTTGCACTCATACTTGAATAGCTCAGGGCGATAGATAGTCTCCTCTTTTTCTCAGTAGCTCACTCTGTATCTACAGTTTTCAATCAAAAATGAAAATTCGTTCACGGGGATGCAGACAAAGATAATACCTTTCTTTCGAGGTATCACTCGACCCATCTACCCTCTTCCAAATTTTCAAGGGTGGTCACTCCTGCTCTAGGGGTTGGAATTCAAAATGAGGACGGTACTTGATGATGACTGCCATTGATTAGCATGGATCTATTTCACTTCACGTCACTGAAACTTGAATAGTCTCAGGGAAATAGTCTTCCCTATCTTTCAGTTGCTCACCCTGTATCTTTTACAGTTTTCAATTAAAAATATAAATTCGTTCAAAGCGATGTAGACAAAGATACCACCTTTCTTTTGTGTCATCACTCGACCCATCTTCCCTATTCGAACTGTTCAAGGATCGCAACCCCCGCTTAGGGGGTTGATATTTCAGGCAAGTTTTGTACCCCAAAAGATGTCCCCCTTGAAACAAAAGTGACTTATTTTTGCGTTTTGATCAGAAATGAATATCTTTGTAGAAATAGCCTCTGTTTAGTTTTCGTTGAAGCACCCTGTATTGCTGTGGCACTATTTTATGTTCAACGACATATGTAAAATAAAAAATAATTGTTTCAAACACTTAATCAAAAACACACCTTGCTTATTTATCCATAATGATTTACGAAATTTTTATGGCCACTCTTAAAGATGGGTTCGACATAATGTCGGAAAGATAACACTGCATAGAGACTTAACGATGATAGTTAAAGAGACACTAATCATCGCACTGGTCAGGTCCAGCACCTTGATTCTTGTTCAGCTTCGACAGATAATTCTCGTCCTCCGGCTTAATATAATTGAAATTACGAGACCGCCTCGGTAGCTGCACGGTTAGTGAGAAAGTATGTAGGAATATGCTTAGGCGAGGTGCCTGGTTCGACTCCGGGTTCAAGTTCTGGATGGTTGAGTCCATAACCACTGAAGGCCAGATAACTAGTAATCCTGAGAGGTGGCTGTTACCATAGCACGGTCTAGGTGAGTGGTTCGGAGTCCACTAGAAACTGTAGGTCCCTAGAAACACACACACACACACGCAATTGAGATTACGTTAGGTATCATTGATACGCTGAGAGACATTGATGCTTCCATGAATGGAATATGGTTTACTATAAACACTTGGTTGGTCGTTGAGTCCAAATAATATCAATGAAACTATTTTCTCTTATCAGTTTTGAAGAAAGGTACAATTATTTATTTCAATAGACCAGCAGTGTATTTCAAATAAGTGTTGTTTCTCTACAAATTATTCATATAAGTACGCAAATAATTGAAGCATATTTTCTTTCAAATTAATACTCGATTCCGGACTTGTTACCATTTTGAGAATTAACAAACTACGTGATGAGAAATCTGCTATAAAGATATAACTCTGCTAAACAAGTAACGATAATGTAGTAAGTTTCCAACTTATTAAATGCTATAACAGAGGTAAGAGGATTACAATGAGGTTTTTGTAGTGAAATTTTCAAAGATAGCTAAATAGCTTAGATGAGTCTTATCTTTCAGTAGAAATGTTTGTTGCGGTTTGTATTTCCACTGCTTTTAAGTGATTTAATTTGCTACTTTAGGCTGTTCGTGATTACCAGATTATTCATTAATAATTTCAAAGCATCGACGTAGAATATGTGCAACGAAATCAGAACAGACTCAATTACTACAAAACAATTTTTTTTATATCTAGAAATTACTATTTAAACTGCATATTTATTATTCTTAAAATAATCTCCTGCTTCACATTCGTGACATCGACAATAACAACCTGAAACAATTCAATTGAAATTTTTCTGTCCTGCTAGTCATTTATATAGTATTTACATGATACTAGTATTTGCGAACTCCAAAATAGTATTTAAATGAAAATGTATCCTCTCTACAGATCTATTCTCATGCTTTCCTTTTGAAATGAAATCAAAAGCTTATAGAAGTGAAAGGAAAAACAGATTTGGGTTGATGTGGAGGTGGGAATATTTAGTTTAGATATTCAGAAATATCATATACTTAACTTTGTGAATTGTGCCTGTGTCGATAATTTACTTCTCTCTCCTTTTGATTAAATTTATTGATGTTTTTTTATTAACTCCTGTAATTTTTGTGTAATTCGAATTTCAGAACAGAATTATATATACAATACGAGTTATATGAATTGATATCTCAAACTGTCAACAGAACCTCCTGGGTGATTTTTTTGTTTCATAAGTCATTCCGCGTTTTGTCCCCCTAGACAAAGTGCAACACTGATGAGTTCAGAAAACCAAAATCTGTTTCAATTTCGTTAAGACACTTTGTGTCCTCTTATAGCTTTTCATATCTCGGACCCTTATCAAGGAAAAAATAAGAAAAGGGTTACTTGTAATCAGCTTGATGTAATGGTTTTTAGTAGGTTATGGAATTATTTTAATACTTATCGATTTTAAAATTTCATTATTCACTATCTTATTGAAAACTTCAGGGTAGTGGTACCGCGTTGTTGCATTTTTCGCTCTCCGAGGGTGTGCCTTTCTATATCAGATCTTTTTCGCTGGTCCTTCTCCTTTTTCCCAGAATATTTTCTATGTAGGCCTTGACTTTATCCCAGTTCTCCTCAGTTTGGAACATAAATTCCACCATTTGTTGCATCCCATTGTTCGTTAGTCTCAGTGTTTCTTTCTTACTGGCCATTCTTTCCTGCTCGCACATTTGGCTCTTTATTCCAGCTTTAAGTTTATCGGCATTATTCCTGCGACTATCATGAAAGCTTCTGATGATGCCATTCTACATATATATGTCGGACTATGTCATACTGGGGCTCTATACCGTAGAGTTAAATAAACCACCTCCGACAAGACCCTTCGTTCATTTTTTCTGCTGAGCCGCCTACTCCAGGTAGCAGTCTTATATGTTATTCCTTGAAATTATTGGCTCTTTTAAAAACCTCTGCCATGTGCTTTCCGTAACTGAGCTATCAAACCTGAGTCATGTGCGCTTTCCTATTCACGGAGATATCAGTGTGCTTTTGCCGGTTGGATAACATGATGAACTAAGACTTATTTTCGTCAAATTGAATCTGTTTGGAATCTGAATATTTTCCTGTCCTGATCGCCGTTTCTTTTAATTTCATCTTATTTTTTTGTCTGTAAGGAAGAAAATGTATTTGCGCACACCAAACGTCTTAGCAAGTGCTGCCTTTGATAGAGTGGGACACAGCGGTTGCAATGCAATACCCACTAAAAACCTCCTGCATTATTACTAATTCCAGAAGAAGCCTATGAATATTTGAAAATGTTCGTTGATAAGGTATTATTCTGTGGAGAAAGCTCCATGTTCAGCTTCTACCTTCTGTTATATCTCCGTTCGCAAGGCCATACATAAATAAATTCGTATGAATTGCTATTGTTTCATACTTAAACACTTTTTCGCTTTACACCTCTCAATAAATTTTGAATTCAATCACTCCAAATCAATTTAGTTTCAATCGTTTTTTATTTTTTTTTCTATAAGAATCGGAGATGCGCAAAAACTATAAGAGGACGAAAAGCTTATAAAGAAAGTGGAAAAATGATTTTGGTGTTTTGAATTTACGAGTGGCGCATCGCGAAGAAATTCAGGAGGATAAAATGAAGCTTGAGGTCTGAGAAACTATCACCTTGTAGATTCTATTGGCAGTTTGCATGTGTATTCATGTAACTTATATTGTGTGACCTTATTTCAAAATTTTAGGTGAATATCTCTATAATTCAGGAACAATAAATTTATCGAAGCCTATGAAAGTAAAATTATAAATATCAATATGATCAATCATTCCGATTAATCGTTAATTATAGGTAATTGTCGACACTAGCACACCCCAAAATGATTCGTCATAATTTCGTCAAATATATCAAGAAAAACATAACTTGCTAAACCCCGCATTATGTAGTTATTCCACCCATAATGTGATGATATATTCGTACTACAAAATGGTTTCGATGAATATATCATGTCAGTTCTAGGAAAGATATCACTCTTAAATTAAACGCGGATGAATTAAAGATTAAATTTTGAAATTATACAATGTTTAGTGAAAAATAATTTGATTCAAATTTTGCCATAATTGTTCATCTTTCAAACATTATGCCGAAAAAGCTTCACTCCCTCATTTCAATTAATCTGCTGATTATTTTATCATTCAGCTACGCACAAAATATCTAGAATAATACCTCTAGTGATATCCTGACAATTCATCTAGTGTTCCAAAGGACCGCTATTATATATGTGATCTGTTTATACAGCTGTCAAATGTGTGGTTTTTCGAATATAATCCTAGAATGAAACTATGAAGTTGCAACAAGAATAATTGCAACTAATTCAATCAGTGAATAAAATGAATTAACTGCAAATAATATAATAAGAAGCTAAACAAAACTAATTATAACAAAACAAAAAAATATTCTACTCTCGCAATTAATGTTGACACGATCTGAAATGCCAGATGCCAATATCTATAAATATTCAGATAATGTTATAGTCTATTTGCTTTAACAAGGAGAAACGATTTTGGCATTCATAACTTACCAGTGGCGCACTGCAAAAAAGTACAGGAGGAAATAATGAACCACCACTCCTAAAAAAATATCACTCTGTAAATTCTGTTTGACTTGCACACAGTCGACAGCTTTCGATATTTTAGGATTGCAGTTATGTGAAATATTGTGTGTAAAGGAAAATGAAGCACCTTTCCCCGTGTTCTCTCTGCATGAAGAATTCATTGCCGCAAACAAATTCAAATTAGCCTTTTTCGATTTCGAGTTATTCGAAAATTTTAAAAATATTCCGAATCAGTGCCAATATTGTTGTTTTTGAGGTTAATTAAAAATGGTTTTGACAATTCACAGGCTCTTTTTACGTAGAATCGAACTACGTGTGGATATTTTATCCAATTCTTATAAAGCAAACTTGCGTTTGTTTATTATGAACTATAGATTACTTTGATTTCTTTGAATAGAGTTTTTCCTCAAAAATATGTCAAATGTGCATTCAATTTCTTTTAGCCAGGACGTGTTCTCATGAAAAACCGAAAACTCTATGTTCATTCATAGGATTCGCACAGAATGATTGGAACAGTTTAAGTATATTCTGTGCTCTCAATATGATAGTTCGAAAATTGATGCTTGTCATGACGATTCAGATAAATTATTCAATGTTGTTTCATCAAGTTTCAACTGTTGCGTGAATATAGTATCGTTTTTAATAACAAAGCGGCCGTGTAATTTTGACAAAAATTGCAAACTGCCAATTGATCGAGCAGGAAAATGAGGTGAAAACAGGGGTAACTGAGGTAAAGCGCTCAGTAATCTCAATCAAAATAAATATAAATTTATTTAAAATTAGAATATCATAGTTTTGTGCAGCCAACGTCGACTAGATTTTTGCAACTGGTTTCTAGAAATCTCAACAAAATTTGAAGTTTCTCTGATGAATAATTTGGTTGGACTGATGGAGTTCACATCAGTAGCTTATTCTTCTTCTTCTCTTGTCTCAGCCTGTTGTAATCCAGTCCTGGATATAGGCTTTCTCCAAATCTTTCCATGCTCGTTTATCTTGCGCCAGATTCACCCAGTCGACGCCGTCTACTCAACATTTTTGCGGTCTTCCTCGGCTACGCGTCGTTGAGCGAGGTTTTCTCTTCAGGATTATCTTGGACCATCTCTCCTCGTCCTGTCTCACTAGGTGATCTGCCCATCTCCATTAAGTGTTGCAATCTTCTCCATGACGTTGTTGACCTTTCTTTACGTTCTTATAGTGGTATTTCGAACTTTGTCACGCAGTGAGATTCCTAGCATGCATCTTTCCCTGGCTCTTTGGGTGATGGTGAGTCAGTTAGCTGACGCTTTTGTTCGGCACACAGTTTCGATACCGTATATCTTGACAGGAAGGACGAATTGTCGAGAACTTTCTTCTTCAGGTTTATGAGTAGTTTTCGGTCTTCAAAAACATAGCCTAACTTTCCAAATGTGATCCAGCTGAGTCCCAAGCGTCTCGTCACTACTGCTCTTTGATTTGATGTTTCAAGCTTTGTGCCCCAAGTAGACATATTCATTTTTATTTTCGAGTTATTGCCCCTGAAGTTCGATGTTTAGTGTTTCTGGGCTCATAACTTGCGTCTTCTCAGAGTTAACTTTAAGACCGACGGTAAGAGATTCTTCACTTAGATCTTTAAGCATTTTTTCTCATTCACTTGGGCTCTTTCCGATCTGGGCCCCGTCGTCAGCAAAGCGGAGGTGGTTTAAGTATCAGCCGTTGATGTTTATGCCCACTTCGCCCTAGTTGAGCTTTTTGAATACGTTCTTCAAAGCCAGACTGAAAAGCTTTGGAGAAATTGTGTCTCTTTGTCTTACCCCTCTGGGAATAAGTATGTTTTCGGTAATTGGACCTTCATCGAGCTTAACATGCATTGTGACTTTTAGGTAAATATTTTTGAGTAGTGCTGAGTATCTGAGGTCTACTCTTGCATTGTCAAGTGAGTCGAGGAATGCCCAGGTTTCAATGTAATCAAACGTCTTCTCATAATCTACAAATGCCAAGTGCAAAACGACATTATACTCTGTATAGTTTTCAATGAGATGATGCCTAGTTTGAAGGTGATCAGTCGTGCCATATTCTTATCTGAATCCTGCCTGTTCCACAGGTTGGTAGAAGTCTAGCTTATTGCTGAGTAGACTTACTGGTCTATAGTTCTCCAGGGTCGTGCGGTCTCCTTTTTTATTCATGATTCTCACCTCTACACCCTGGCAAGCATCAGGCATTTCTCCTGCATTCACATCAGTATCGATGTAATGGAATATTCAAACTCAAAAATGAACATTGGTGGTTAGACACTGTTTTATTTTGGAACTAGGAGGCTAGTAATATGGCTGGCTCGGACTTTTTCCTTTGGTAATATACTAAGGACCTGTTATGTAGAAGAGCAAATCGAAAAATTGTGGAGTTGAGGTAAAATTTCAGATTTCTGTTACATATATTCAAATTTCCAATTCGTGTCGGAGTATCCTTAGGGGATATGAATTATACATACGTAGCAATACATTTGAATACCTTCACTGATTATTTCCATTACATTTCATTCCATATGAAAGAATATCTAATTAGTTTCCTGTTTTGAAGTAATGATTGCATGTTACTTTTCAAAATATTTGTACAGTATAACCGCTTCGGTGTTACGAACGATACAATATTCACACAAAAGTTGTTACTTGATGGAAAAGCATTAAATAACAATCTATCTGAATTGTCATTGCAAGAATATACTTTCGAACTATCATTCTGTGAATGGACATAGAGTTACCAGATAAAGTTGAAGACATGCTATTCAATTTTCGGTTTTTTCATAAAAACATGTCCTGGGTGAAAAAATTGAATACACATGTGATATATTTTCGAAAAGGAAAAAAACTTTATTTAACGAATAACTCGAAAACAAAAGAGCTATCAGAATCAACAATTTATTCATGCATTATACAATAGTATTTGCATGCGTCAAAAAACATGTATATGTGAATCGCATTATCTACAATATTTAGAGTTTGAAAATATCGAACATACCTACAGCACACATTTGAATCACAGTATGAAGAAATCGCTCACAGAATAAAAAGGTTCTTTCAACAGAAACCTGAAAACTCTTTATATCTTTCAAAGAACAGAGTATCGCATTCTCATGGTAATCGATTGAAAAAAATGTGAGCCATATTTAGTGAGCTTATTTGCGTCTTTAGTAGTCTGGAAAATTGTGAATATATGTCTCGCTTCCTCGGACTGTTATAGAAATGTCTGTACCTAAGCAACAATTGTATTGTCCTTTATGTGCATATAAAAGACATTCGAAAATATATGCATATGGAAATGTCAAAATATCAAGTTAGCTAAATAAATGTTTTGCAATCACCCCTATAAGATAAACCTAAGATGACTATGAAACAAAGCATGATAAAACGAAATTAACACTTTAGGGGAGATACTTGACAGACAACGTAACAACGAAACACTCTTGCTCAGTCTCTGGACCAATCGATCCACAATAATGTTCCACTGAAGCTTAGAACTCAAATAAAACCCAACGGATTCCGCTAATCCCCAGCCCCGCTACTCATGAAGACAGAACAGCATGGTTTGAGATTTTTCCTCGTTCATACACAATCCATTTGAGGAAAACCATGGTCATAAAAATGAGCTCGTCACCAAATCCGTCATCCCAGTGTCACCGACAGTAACAGTGCTATCGTCCGCAAACAGAATTGATTCTGCCGAGCTCAGAGAACCCAAAAAATCGTTTAAGAAACCAAAATTGATACTTCTTGATTAAACTTTTCTGATACAATTTTCTGTTAAAGCGAACCATTTGATAACGATTCGACAGATATGATCTTATGAGATTTGCATTATCACTACTAAAATTGTACCTCTTCAGCTTCTCCAGCAGCAACGAATGGGTGGCCCAAATCAACTTTGTGAGTTCCAGGAAAACCGACAGAGAGATAGAGACCCTGCATCAAGACAAGACATTCTGTTCTTTACAAATTTAGTAATAACATCTACTATACTCCTCTTGGGCTTGAAACCGTACTGTCTACAATTAGAAAGCTCATTCCTTTCAAAAAAGGGCCATAATCTGCTGACTCATTATCATCTCTGAGACCTTCGAAAAGGCGGACAATAAGGTGTTAAATTGAAAGGCACATTTTTGTCGCCCTTTTTAAATAGGGGATCCCTTAACCTGCTATTTTTGAGAAACTTGACAGTTTCTATCACAGATATTGAACGCACCTCTACAAAAGAAAAGGAAGACTTTTCTCTATTGATCTGCGGTATGAGTTCAAAAGAATCACTAACGTCTTTACCCGAAATCGACTCAACAACTTTTTCGGGAACAGAATTGAAGAGTCTGCCTCGAGGTTGCAATCTGTTGAATCTTCAACATTATTTCTGAAGCCATTAACCAATTTCAAACTTGCATGCGAGAAATTCCCTGAGCTCAAAATATTATTGTCATTAGTTTCAATCTTCGCCATCCTGATTGCATTTCTATACTTGAGCCTAAGCTTGAATCTGTTTGTGGCAATGAATTCTTCGGGCAAAAAGAACACGGTGAAATATGTTCACCCTGTACATACATGAAACTGATATCGTGTAACCTCATTCCAATATTTGAGGTGAATAACAATCAACAAAAATACACAGTGAAAAAATTGAAATAGGTTTCGTTATGGATCCGGAACTTTCATTAGATAATCATAAATTTTTACATAAGAACGTTCGGAAAACCACACCTGCAGAAAAATCCGAATTTCTCCCTCCTTCCCTGGTTAAATCCTTTTATACTATAAATATGTGCTGTTGTACTTTGTATAATTCAGATTTTTCTGTGGCGCTTTATATGACTATATTTTATATTCCTATAGAGAGAAAAATATCATAGTTTTCTATAGATTTATAAGAAATGTTATTTAGTGTATACAAGTAAGCCAGTCGTGGTTAAAATATATTACTTGCCCTATCAGGAATCACCTTAGAAAAATATAAATTTTAATGAAACACTTGTTGCCAATCATGATGTTGTATGTTTACTCAGTGTAGTTTATGTTGAAAGTTTCATCTCTTACATTTTCAGAAGAACATAAACATTGTATATTGAATCAACCTATTAAGATTAACCAAAACTACATCAAGATGTTGTGTATTTCATGAATTTAATATTTCGGTAAATCTTAAAAGGAATGATGTTCGAGATAATCGTCTTCTGTAAAATGTCTGAAATGAGAATATATTTGTATATGAAAATAGGGGCTCACATGAATAACTATGAGAATTTCTATATAAATATATTTATAACAGTTCCTGTGAACTTAATATAATATAAATAATCTATGACACGAGATTTACGATCACAAATTCAATTTATTGAAATGGACGTCGAGAAAAATTGTTTCATCAGTCACAATTGACAAGTGATATAAAATAAATTGATATATCGACAATAAGGAGACAATAAATTATTCTGAATGAAATTATAACCTGCACTTGTTTCATGTGAGCACAAAACTTAGAATTGTTGCAAAAGGGCAATTTGGTTTAAGAATAAAGTTTTATTTTTTTTCTTCCTTCTAACTACACTCTGGCATCACATGTGAAAAAGTCACCTGAAGTTGACTTTGATTATCCGTACGTATAAGTATATACAAAGTGTATATTAAAATATTCAAGCACATGTTGGAATGGCTTTCAAAGGGCTGCATGTTCTCATTTTGAATTGGAGCATACATATTTAGTTTTTTTGTGTAAGGAATATTGATTTTATCCTTTTTTTATACACCAAAATAATATTTAAAAATATATTTCAATGAAATTCAGTAATTTCGGAGAGCACTGGGGAACACAAATATTTCGATCAGAGCATGAATAACAATAAATAATTCTAAATGTCATTAAAGTCTGCCAAAAATTTAATTCTTGTGATTAATTTAGAGCTATTTTGCATTACTCAAAGGATTGTAATAAACAAAGTGAAAAGACTAACAAACTGAAGAATTAATTATTACTCATATTTGCCCCACTGACGTTTTTGGATTTATTGTATATATAGATGAACATCCAATTTTATCGAAGACTCCACAACTTCTTAAATTCTCCTTCAGTCCTTTGAACATCCGAAATAAAGACTTGCGGTATGATTATAGTTCACCACATTCAAAATTTAACTGTATTAATACATTCACCGGCAGAAAATTAGATCCAGCAAAAATTATCCTAGTTTGAAACTCCATAACTCTCTGATTTATCGTTCGATATCCTTGAATTTGGCTCATACTTCGATACATATGTTATTTAACGCAGAATAAAAATTGACGTTGGGTGGCATTGTAAACAGCGATATTCGAGGGTAAACCAAAAAAGTTTTTATACAGGATTTTTTGATCACATTGTAGAATTTCTGTTATGAAGATCGTTTCATTACAAAGCTGCAATCATTATTAATGGCATAGTCTTCGATTCTGGGCGATAGCTCTTGCGAGCTCTTGAAGACCTTAAACTTGGCATATATTCCTCTTAACACACATGGATCCCTATAAACTATAATTAATTCTTCACGTTCACCTTCATTACCGATTCTTATAACAAAATCGTCTTCATTGAAACGTTCACTAGTTCACCGATAAGTTCTAAGGAGCCCATCTGGATATTTAAGGCAACAGTTGGATTTGTCAATCTTCATTGCCCCACTGCTGATAATCTCAGGCAAATTGAAGACCACCGAGCGGTGTGTTCTATTCAATTCTGGACCCTTTGCAAATCTTCTGGTACAAAGGCTTTTTCTCTCAAATGTCTTGACACTGTTGCCTCTTATACTGATAATTGCCTCACTTTCTCAAACCTTTTTCTTTCGTGTACAGCGATACTAATTCTGACTCTCAAAACACCATATATTAAAGAACTATTGTTTCGAGCAGTCGTTTTCCTTCCTCTTCCCGATCCTATTCGCCTAGTAAATTCACCAGTCTCTTGGAAACCGACCAATGCCCTTCGTACGCTGCTTCTTGAACCAGCGATCTATTTAGCGGTATAATTTTGTGATCTTCCATCTGCCATTAATTGTACAGATCGAGCAGTATCATCTACAACAATTGATTTTAACATTTACTAATTGGTTCAAATTTACCAGTGTTCGTCAAAATGATATGAAAGGTGTTCTTACATCTGTCGTATTCTACATAGCACCCGTCGAGAAAAATTATGATATTCTCGCTTCGTCTTCGAAAGACGTCACAGCGAACCATCCGCAGACGCAAGTCGAGATCGAGATCTCTGTTCGTGAGCAGCCTCTTCATCTCCACACAGACAGCTATTGCTTCGATTCTGCTTTGTTTTTCGGGTTTCATCTCCTACTTGCTGGTTACTAGGCAGCCAAGATATTTAAATTGCGTGTACCGCTCAATTTGTTGTCCATTCAGCTGAAGCGTAGCCGGTACATCATCTCTTATATTAATTACCATACGAATTCTGATATATTTTTTACAAATGAAGCAATTACGCCATGAATCAAAGAATAGTCAATTGAGAATGAATGTACGAATAAGTAAACAATGATTTCTACTCAAATATATTAATAAATGCTCGACGCGTTTCGATACACAGTATCTTGGTCAAGAGCGAATGAATTCTACAAATTATTCCTAATACATATACTTATGTATACTAAAGAGGTAATCCATTCAGAGCTATCTGTATTTGAATTAGTGTTTAGGAAACAATTTTGTTAAGGGTGAGTTAATTTAAATTTAAATATAGCGTTCAAAACATCAACAAATTTAGGTTCATTTATCAGAAAGGATTAGTCTCCAATTGATAAAGAAACTAAATCAGGTGATTACAGATTGGAATGTGCAGATTGCAAATGTTTTTATATAGGTAGAACAGGAAAAATTTTAATGTTAGAATCTCAGAACATAAACGCAGTTTCATCAATTGAAAAACCGATTCAAATTATTCAAATCATCTTAGGGAAAATATTAATTCTTTCAATTCAGAATTTAAAATTCTACATTCTGAGAATAGAGGTATAAAACCCAACCTTCTGCACTGTACTTGAAATTAACAGATTTAGGTATTCACCGGAAATTCCTAATGACAGTTAAATAACTCACCCCTATTAAACTTGTTTTCTAAACACTTATTCAAATACAGATAGCTCTGAGTGGATTGCCTCTTTAGTATATATAAGTATATGTTATTAAGAAATATTTGTAGTATTCATTCGCTCTTGACAGAGAGATACTGTGGATCGAAACACGTTGAGCATTTATTAATATATTTTACTAAAAATCATCGTTTAGCTAAATTTGTCAAAATGGATTCCTATCATGTGAAAGCCTCGTCAATTTAATTTGAGAATGAATGTAGCTTTGTAATTCAGCTCAGAAATTCTACAAGGCGATACAAAATATGTGAAAATTATTCATTTTTGATTTACCCCCGTATATTGCTCCTTGAAATGCATTTAACCCAATACAATGTCAATCGTTATTCTGAATTAAACAATCTGTAACATAACCAAAATTCATGAATATGAATGATAAGGTGCTTTACCCCTTAAACTAAAGTGGCCTATCATAACCTTACTAATAGCATAATCCATTCAATAGCCCTTCAAAAACTATTTGAATTTGCTATAGGATTAAAAAAAGAGGAGTTATTGCGATCGATGTTTCTTAGACAATACCCTGTACACCATAAATTTGGTGTTTTCTCAACAAATTCATAAATATATGCAAGGTGAATCACGAATTATATAGGTTTTATTCTTTTTCTGAAGAAGTTTATTATATGCTACAACTCAAATTATTCATTCTTATATTTTCCGAAGAACAAATAATTTTTATCGTATTTTCGGATAGTGTCGAAATTGAAGTAAAGTTCATCATTTTCCCTATACTTAACTTATTTTTAATTCTTAAAAATCCAATGGGGTACTGTTTAGTCCAAGGTTATTCTGAATTGCAGCTCTTAATGATCTGCATAGGTCTAAGCTTTTGAAAAAAGTACTGTTCAAAAAGAGTAGAAACTCGCCATTTAAACTTATAAAAATCAAGAAAAAGTTGAATCTAAAGAAGAAGTCAACTTCAGGTTTTTTCTGATGCCTCAATTAATTAATTGTCATTAAAATGGCAATTTCCTCTCAATTGTCAATCAATCATTAGAATAAAATAATATTAGTATACATACCTAAAATAGACATTTTGTAATTTGAGAAATATTCAAATAAACCTTAAATATAGGTTATATATATATATAGGAGTGTGTATACTGATTTCTTCAAGAAACTGAAAAATTTTTGATGAAATGTATGTATTTTTTACTTATATTTTCTTGAAATATCTACTATGTTCAGAATGAGGTGGTGTTAAAATATAACCACATTATATTTAACTGAATTGCCCACTGTATAATATAAAGATATTTTAGAAAAATGTATTTTAGTGGAACAAAATTTGTTTTAGAATAGATATGTTTATTATGATGTGTTAGTTAGCTTCTTGCTCTTTTAGACAATGCATTAAGACAATAAACCTTTATTAGATTTCAATGTCCAAAAAGCATCTATGTGCTTCCATATATTGCTGCTGTGTAACAACCTCTGTTTCCAAGGATATGGGTAGTCAATAAAAATTAGAAAAATCTGTTATTTTATTTCGAGATATAAACCATTACAAAAAAATTACAAGAAAACAAAACCTCTAAATATTCAGAGTAAAACATATTATAATACGAGCCTCGCTGTGCCCCATTTCATTTATAATTGGATAGTGGTTCTAATAGTGCTACATTCACACAATAACAAGAGACATAGAGGAGTGGCTTAGTTACCCCAACCCCTTTTATCATTATATAGTGAGTAGCTTCGAAATCTTTAGTAGAATTTATCTGGTGCCATCTAGTAGAAACTCATCATACTAAGGTACGAAATCGCAGAGAAATCTTCATACAGTTGAAACGAAAAGTATGAAAAAACTACTTTCCTTTAAAGAAATTGCTTCAAATGTAAGAAATTTCGAGAACAGGTCGAATAAATCATACCACTCGATATTTTCTAGTAAACAATTGGATAGAAATCTTCCCTATCACTGAGTTTTGTATCTTAGCACTTTATCTCATAGATGGCGCGAACTATTCTATCATAATATAAATAACATGGATATAAATTTTATAACCCTACTTTTTGAGTTGAATGACGTTTCACTCTAAAATAGAAAAGTTTTGAATTCCTCATAATATAAAATAGTGCGCACGTTCTTCTTGTTACCTTTAACTTGGTAAGTATCACTATTTTTCTCCTTCTTCGAGTGTTTTTTTATATTTATCGACTTCGGGTTACAACAGGTCATTGCAGTTAATTAACATAGATACACTCGGCTAATTAAAAAAAATTCTGAATAAGAAGGTGCTTTCGCACCTTGAAATCGGTTTCGTAAATGGAATTTTCGTTTTTCCTGTTGTACAGGGTGATGAAAATCCTCTACCATATAATTCATGAAAAACAAACTTATTTATTCATTCAAATGATTGAGTTGTATCCTCATTCGCTGACAAAGTCCCCCACTAAACAACTTACAATATTGAAATATTCAGCTTACGAATGGGAACGTCAACGTCTTCGTTTTATTTGGTTGACAACACTCGAACACAAATGGCAATGATGGATGAATTTTCAGCTGTTCAATATAATATTTAACCATACCAGATACTTTACATGATTTCAAGAACAGACAGAAAAACCAGATGAAAAGGCCCATTGCCAATATATCAGTGCCCTGTCTTCCCCTTAATACTCGTAGTTTGATTTCTACAGAATTGCATTTGTTCTCAAACGATTCAAGGTACTCAAAAACAAAGATTCTTATGAGTAGGATCTTATATGATGAACTTGGTGAAAACAACATTTAATTTAAAATTCTACGGAAGGTTGAATATTGTTCCCTGAAAAAAATTACACATTTCACGTTATTATTTAGATGTGCACCTGGTTAACAGCCACACAAACAGATCGCATCTTGCAGGCACAGTGTGTAAAGTTGCGGTAGATAGTTGAACTAGTATGACTTGAAGTTTGATCTACTCTTTATTTTCATCGTCATCAATTCCCCTGCGTGTCATTAGCCCAAAGGCAAAAATAGAGCACGTTAAAGGATCAATCAAACAAACTAGTAGCTCTTTGATAATCGAATTTCCTCTGGAAATAAAACTTTGTTTATGAAATTTTTTCCTAAAATCAGTTGCTTAGACTTTTTTTCTGTTAGTGCAGTGGTTGAAATTTTGTTGCCCCGACCTGCTACGCCTTTTTCTCTTTGACTGGTAAGTGTTGAAAACTTTATTTCCATTTATCGTAATTACAACAATGAACACCTGTGCTAATTGTTCTAAATTTACGTACGTTTGCGACAAGCGACAAACAATTCAGTGTGATAGCTGCAGGCGGGAGGTCCACATCGAATGCACAAGCTTAATGCGCAATGACGGCATCACTCGTAATAAAATACGCTTCAAAAACGGCTCCTCTAATTTTGATCAAATAAAAGAATCTAAAAAAATTATTTGTTTCGTTTAGGTCTTTCATTTTAGACTAGGTAAAGGGGCCTTCAACAGAAGTTTCTAAACACGACTAACACGAACTGAGCATGAACTATCTGATCGTGACCTCCAAATCGCTACCAACGAAGCTCTGGAGCATATGAATCGGTTTAAACATCTTTTTATTTCTGAAGTTCGTGAGTTCTCGGATGATGCGAATAAAGAAGAAAATCAAAGAATTTATGAGATTATCCAAGCTGTAGGTCCAAATGGGCATCCAATATTTTCAAAATGGATTGAAAGACATATTAACAATCTGAACAAATAATGTTTTAGGTTTTAACTATCACTAATTTATTGATGTAAAGAATAAAAAAATACATTGGTTGGACCGGTTTCGGACATACGTCCATTATCACAAGCTGATGAAAACTGAAAACTCATTAACAATACAGGAACTAACATCAATATAATGCTAGTAGAGGTCACAGTAACTTGAATAATGATGATTGGTAGGTGGTTTAATCTACCTGGTCCTTAAGGAGCTCTTAACCCTTTCTACCCTAGATGCTTTGAAAATTTCCACCGATTTAAAGAAATTGAGTTTATAAGATTTATCACAAGAATGAAGAATTTTTAGCTGTTGAAGTTCTGGAAAAGGATGACATTCATTCAAACAATGTGTAGCTAAAGCTGAATCATATTTCTGATGTAGGAATGACCAGAAATGTTCTTTGTATCTAGCCTTGAAAAAGCGTCCTGTTTGACCTATATAAAAGGAATTGTACTCAGAACATGTTAATTGGTATACTCCTGATTTTTCAAATTTATCGGTTTTATCTTTTGTGTTGAAAAGCAGGCCTGACAATTTGCTAACTAGTTTGAATGCAATACCAACTTTTTCCTATCAGACAAAACTCTAGCAATCTCTTCTGAAGTCTTCCAAAAATATGTTCGCGTAATTTGAATCTGAATCAGATTCAAATTACGCGAATCATCTCTTAGAAAATAATCATTCTTTCGACCCACAGTTTGAAATTTTGCATACAGATAATAAATATTGGAAGGTAGATCTTTGGGAAACTTTAGAAATAAATAAATACAAACACTCAGGTAGACTCATCAATGAACAAGTCGATTTAAGCCCTTCACCTCTATTGAATCTTTTCGGGGAGCAATCTATTCCTTAATTTTATTGGATATGCCTGTCATAAATAACCACTTAGGAGGAGGCGACCAATAAGCTTTTAATTACTCAAGAACATTTATAGTTATATTCTCATTTACATTTTTCTGCATAATCATTCGTCTGAAGAAGCTACGGTGTAGTGAAACGCGTTACGAATCGCAATTATTAAGTAAAATTCCTTAAAACACAGTACTTGTTTTTTATTATTGATAATGGAATTTTACCAAGTAAAAGCCTCCCAAATTCAAACGCTTCTTTATCAATGAAATCTTCCATTCTTTCCTCATATTGTAATTTTACGTTTGATATTTTTGATTAAAATTTTATCTTTCGAGTTGGTTTGATTCTTATGGTTCTTTAAAATTCTCTCAATTTTTGCCGTTTCAAAATTGCCAGTATTTAAAGTTCTCGTTAAAATTTCGGATTCAACCGCTAGTGTTTCTTAAGAGTTATTCTGTATTTTAGGAACAAATTTAGGACCTTTGGAAAGAAGATCTGTTTCTTTCTTGTTTATTGAATCAAATAAAATAAATTAACAACCCTTTGACTTCCCGAAGAATTAACTATATATTATGGGTGACTGAAAATTTTGATTTGAGTGATTTTAATTTTCTGGACTGTCTATGAAATCTTTTGAATATGAAAATACTAATTTTAGATCCAATTGTATCTTCTAAAATATCAAATTGTGAAGAATGTAATTTAAAACTGAGTTCTGAGTGCAAAACCTCAAGGTAGTGCTGAATGACATACCTTTCATTATAAAGATGCTCACATTCTTCTTTTATCCAAATGATCTTCACTGCTTGGACTGCTTTATATGATGATGGAGATACACTATTCGTGTATTCGATATTCACATATCTCGGTGTAACTTTAAACTTAAGACACTGTTCGTTGAACCACAAGTCCTGTGAACAATTCCTGTACTTCTTCATGAGTTTGACGTATAGGTTGGGTTGAACTGCTACACAAGCATCTTTCAAATAATTGATCGATAAAGCCTGAACTACGTGATAGTTGATAATCATAATGAATAATAAAATAAAACAAAAATTATGTCCCTAACATATTTTGGGAAGACGTCAGAACAGATTGTTAGAGTTTTGTTCGATAGTAAAATTAGCAAATTGTCAAGCCTGCTTTTCAACACAAAAGATGAAACCGATAAATTTGAAAAATCAGGAGTATACCAATTAACATGTTCTGAGTGCAATTCCTTTTATATAGGTCCTCCTTTTCCAGAACTGCAACAGCTGTGAATTCTTCATTCTTGTGATAAATCTTATAAACTCAACTTCTTTGAATCGATGGAAATTTTCGAAGCATCTAGAGTAGAAAGGGTTAAGTTCCTAAACGACCAGGTAGACTTAATCACTTACCAATCACCATTATTCAAGTTACTGTGACCTCTACTAGCATTATATTGATGTCAGTTCCTGTATTGTACATGAGTATTCAGTTTTCATTAGCTTGTTTTTGATAGTGGACGTATGTCCGAAACTGGCCCAACCAATGTAATTTTTTATTCTTTAAATCAATAACTGAGTGATAGTTAAAACATAGTTATTTGTTCATTTTATTATTCATTAATCTGGACAAACCTAGACCAACAAAAGTAGTTTTTCAGCGTTCTCTGAAAATATTATTCGTTGAACTCCAAGTCAGAAGAGTAAAACCGACATTACCATAAAATATTTTAATAGTATTCCCGGAATTGTTGACCCTGACGAGCTGCCAAACGACGGTTTAAGCATTTCTGCGAGTGAAAGATCAGGTACACGAATGCAGCTAGCCTGCCAGCCAAATTCAACAACCTTACTGCGTATATTGAAAGTGAACAGCCGGACAGATTTATTTATCAGCGAATTCTGGTTGCAAAAGAATACTCCCAAGTCTGTGCACGAAATCAAAGACTACATTGTTTAAAGAGCGTTTTGAGCACAGGTGGCGACGTATACCTATAATTTGAGGGATCTAGAGTATCGGAATTCGATTCTAACTGCCTGAATATTGTTGTGTTGAGCATATGTTGGGCAAAAATTTTCCTAGTATTTGCCGGCCTCCTACCACAACGGCTAATGACATGTTGCTTTTGGATAGAATAGCGAAAGTTGCACACAAGATCACAGCACAGATCATTGCATTATCTCGGCCAATCTATAATTATTATCAAACTGTAGGCAGGACGTTATTGAGACAACGATATAGAAATTGATTTTACTATGGTGTTGGATGAGCTCAGAACTTTAGATTGACCCACTACATACTGTGACGTCCACCACCCCTACACTGCGCGGGAACTTTTCTGCGACATAACCTTAATTGTCATCTCCCAGGGCACAATTCTTTTCTATTCTCAACTCTTGAGACGATTTGATGTCTGTTATGAATGTGGTCGCCAAGGATGATTAAATGTGTGTACCTGTAGAAAAGGGACATATCAGCAACCTGCCGCCTTTTAGCAAGAGTCTAGAAATCATGCATTTTCTCCGGGTGGTGAATGATGCGCACTAATCTCTTCTGGACACATGAGAACAGTTTTCCAGACCAGGTCGCGCCTGAGATTTGTATAGAATCGTAAGCTGTATCATAAGTGTGAAGTACTCTTAGACCTAAAAAGAAAACTGAGTTAAGCCGAAGCAGATTTCGCAATAGCTGGTCATGCCAGCAAATTTCGGTGTTGACTGTGATGCCGAGTAGATGCATGTTCATTCTTGAGAAAATTCGATGTCCTTGATTGAAGGAGGTTCTCTAGCAGTGACTTTTCTAGAGAACGTTGCGTCATGTTAGCGTTGAAGTTGACCAAGTTCAACTGGCCGCATTCTTATATATTCTCTCTGAATTCAGTGTCATGCTCTGTTGGTATCTTCGTCGGTGTAACTCCTCATTCTGACAAGAAAACGAAGACACCACAGTACAGTCGCCCGCATACCAAAATATTATTTTTTCGGCAGGGTGGAACAGATCATTAATCTGCAACAGAAAATGAGTTGACAAGAGTTTGGAAGGCTGAGGTACTCCTGCATTAACCTGAAGAGATTCACTCGTTGCGCCATCAACTACCACCCAATTCGATCTACTGGAAAGAAAGCTACTAATGCAACCACGCAATTTCTCGGAAAGTCTATATGCGATTAGTGCGTTCTTCACATTATTAATTAGTAATTATTCAATGCAACAGGACTAAACTGGGATAAACAACGATATTTTGAGCAACATCAAGGGTAGAAAAAGTCTGTAGCAAAAATATTTCGAGGACTGGGAATTCAGCAAACTACAAAGCTTATAAAATCAAATCGAAAGATTCATCTAATTAGGTAAACTATGTTAGGTTAGGTTAGATTTCCAACTCCTCCAACTGTTCACAATGCACTTAGTTTTACGGTAAGTGTTTCACTTTTGAAGAAGAACAATAGCAAGTTATGTTCGACAAATTTGGAGAGACCAAACATACTTGCTGAAGTCTTTGCAGCAGTCAACACTCGGGAAGCTCCTAATGGACAACTACCTCCTGTACTTTTTCTTAGGAATGTCAGTTGATAGCGAAAGTTTTTTTATAGAGTATCAAAGCGTCCACTCCTTAATCTGGAAAACTGCGAAATTAGAAACGATGTATTGCATTGAGGATTTCCTGATCGACCGAACTTTTTTGTGTATATGTGTCCAATTATCTTTCCGATGAACAACCAGTTACGAGTGGAGTACCTCAAGGATCGGTACTAAAACATCATATCGAATCAAAATTTTATTAGTATGTTGACGATTTGAAATTGTGCGGTCACATTGCAGTACACGGAACTCCCGGAAGGTCTCATCAGAATTAGAGTATGGTGCGATGAATGGTTTCTTCCTTTGAATGGTCATAAAAGTGATGTATTACACCTTGGTAGAACATCCCAAAGCAAACCTCCGGTTATGTTCATCTCTCAATGAAAGTGTTGCGCCTCATTTCTCTCAACAACTTTTATGGTGCTTGAATATGGTGGACTAGTATGGTGTGTTGATTTGGTGCAAGGTATCAAAGCCCATAAGGCACAGCAAAGGCGCGCAACGCTTATTTCTTCGAGTGTCTTCGCCCAAATTACGATGAATTACTGAAGTTGTCTAATCTTCCAACTTTTAGAGACCGTAAGCTACAGGGTGATCTTAAAATCCCGTTTAGAACTATTAGAGGGTTTATTGCTCCCTCAAAAATATTTTCAACTGAAAACTGAGCCCCCATTTACGTGGCCACATCCTTAAACTGAAAATGAGAAATTTAGATCCAGGCAAAGACAGTCTTTCATGAGCAACTGAGCCCACCTGAGATGATAGTATAGGCTGATCAGTTAACCATTTCAAATAAAAATATGATTTCCTTATTGGTAGTCAGTGACTTTTGTATCTCTTCTGTTTTTGATATCTGTACCAACGAATTAATTTTTATTCATTTCTATTTCCTATAATTTCTATATCAAAGATTTGATTCATAAAATGTATTACGACCTAACAGAACCTTTTGTTTCTCGATTCATTTTCTAATTTAATAATAATAATACGTTGTTTCACGGAAATTGATATCCAACAATTTGCAATCGCTGTTATAGTGTTATGCAAAACTTCGGCGAACACATCGCTGCGACAGAATTAGAAGTGATTGCGTGGCATAGCCTTAAATGAGGGTTTCTCAAACGGTCGATCGCGAGTGCTTTTTAGTAGATCTCGAGAAGAATAAAATTTTCAATATGTAGGTAACTAAACTACAAAATTTATTACGTGATAAAAAAACACTCTGCTAGCGGCAAAATTCGGCTTTATCAAAGGAATGCGCGGTACTTGTCAAAGAAAAGCGGCGTTTTTTATTATTGCCGCTTTTCTAGTAGTTCCGGGCGGCGCGTTTGATGGGAACATTCGAGGCTTTCGTTCACGCCGATATAAATGTTGTGCCTGCAGGAATTGAATTCATTCTGAATTGTAACTTGAAGGCAATACTACGTCGATACAAAGTTTATTATTGAATAGTATAAAATTAGTGCAACGAAGAAATCTAAAACGTATCATTTTGATAACGATTGGCAGGAAGAATTTTTCTTTTGTATTGTAAAGGATAAGTGCGTTTGTCTTTTTTGTCGTGCGTCAGTTACAATACCTAAGCGTGGTAACTTAGAGAGGCATCCTAAAACGGTTCATAAAAACTATGAAAAGGATTTTCCGCCACAGAGTGAATTAAGAAAACGAGAAGTAGGTGATTTGATATCTTGTTTGGAAAAAGAACACACCTTGTTCACAAGACCAGCGAAACAATCAAAAGCTACTACGATCGCGTCATTTAAAATATCTCATATATTGGCGAAACAGAAGAAACCATTCGAAGATGGATCTCTATTAGAGAACTTCAGTTATCTCGTCTGTAACAAGGCGTATTGAAGTCATGAGTCAGAACATGGCAGATAAACTACAACATGATTTCATGAAAGGTACATACTTTTCTTCACAGTTCGACGAATCCACCGATATGACAGGCACTGCCCAGCTGTGTATTTTTATTCCGATGGTATTCAATGACATGTTGGCTAAGAAAGAATTTTTAACAATCATTCCTCTGAAGGGGAAGACCCGTGGCGTAGATATATATGATGTTTTCTTTAATTTTGTAAAAAACTACAAGCTTGCAATATATAAATTAGTGTGCATTACAACCGATGGAGCAGTAGCAATGACTGGAAACAAAAACGGTTTTGTGGCATTGTGTGGGGTTAATGAAGTTTTCCCTTCGTTTTTTTCATTCCATTGCATTATACATCAACAAGTTTTGTGTTCGAAAGTTTCAAACACGGAGGAAATTATGGGCATTGCAACAAAAATTGTGGATTCCATCCGTGCACGTAGCTTGCAACGGCGGCTCTTTAAGTTGCAGTTGGAAGATAGGGAGTCAGCTGAACACACTGATTCAGTTCTTCATACGGACATCAAATGGTTGAATCGCGGAAAATTCCTAGAAAGGTTTCAAGAATTATTGCCGAAATAACAGCTTTTGTAGACAAAAGAGGTGATCGCACTCAGATGTTGAAAAATGAAAAATAGCTGACTGATTTGGCATTTTTGACTGACATCACAATGCACTTAAACACCATTAACTTGGAGCTTCAAGGTAAAGAAAAAACTATTATTGAGATGATTAGCGCATTAAACGCATTCAAAAGTAAATTGCAACTTATGATAGATCAACTGAAAAGAAAGGATCTGAAACATTTCCCGTCTTTGAAAGCAAGGATTCCTCAGTTGAATTTTGATACGTATGAGGCTAAATTATCAGATATTTTGGGACAATTCGAAATGCGTTTTTATGATTGCAGTAAATTGGCAAAAATGGTATCATTTTCATGTAAAAACATTAACTACTGAAATAGCAAATCACTTTAATATGAACTCAAGTTCTGTTAAACATGAGTTGGTGCAATGTTTGGGTCAACTTACTCGTGCGTGTCTGCATTTTCTGAAATGAAGATAATTAAGTCAAAATATGTCAATGAACTAACTGACTATCATATGTCATCATGCTTGCGATTAGCACTCAGTGGTTACGTACCATCTTATGAAAAGTATGCTCAGGAAATGTGCCATGCTTCAACATCCTAAGTCACTCCTTAGTTAGATTCAACACCCTATCTAACTCTTTTGTTTTGTAACAACCAATAAACTCGCAATTTTGAATAATTATGAGTTTTTTCATTGATATTATAGAGAAGAACCTAACTAAACCTTACCCAAACCTTGACTAAAATAATGTATATTGTGCGGAAAGCTAATATCTTTATATGCTACGGTACACCCTACCTAGGCAGGTAGGTAAGGTGCATCGTGTATGTACTTCAACCCTGCATCACACATACTTGAGCCTCTCAGAGTCTATCGTAAGTAGTCTAAAAATATTGAGGTAGATGGCCAGCAGTTCAAGTTTGAGCACCCCTCCCTTAAATCGTTAGTCTCAAGTACAAAATGTATTCGGTCTATACGTGAAGACAAATATTCAGTCCTATGCCGTATTGCTTTCAAAGTGAAAGCGTTATTTACTTCAACCTATTAGTGCGGATCTTCTACCTCCAATATGAAGTTTACTAAGAACAAATACCGCAATAGTCTTATAGATGATTTTTTAGAAAAGTTTATACAAATGGCTATATCAAACTATACACCAGACATTCAAAAATTATCAATAAATCTTTGTTTGATGTGTGTGACATGCGATTGTGACTTCATGAAAATTTTGGTTATTTTTCAAATTGGTATATACATGGTTGTGTAGTATGTATTAGTAATGTTAGTTTTTCTATTAGTATTATTAGTTGATCAGTGAAATGAATACATGTATGTCGAAAGCAGCTGTGCCTTATTTCATTCAGATAAGCTCACACCACTCACGACTAAGTAGCTTAATTTTTATTCCAAAATTATCAAACTTTGAAAAGTTTCACGACTACTGTTCTCGGGAATACTGATGCAGCAAAATAATTATTTGACATAAACTTATGCATTCAAAAGATAATACCATAGAGCAACTTTTTCACACATTTCTGATAAAATGAAAATATTGAATCCATAATAGAGCTTTGTCGAAAACTCTTGAATGCCCTGAATTAATTACGTATTTGGTAAATATACCTAGCAGTAAATATTTGGGATACGTGCTTAATATAAAGCATGAGGAATTAACAAAATAGAGAACGTTCCATTCAGGAAACTGGGATTGAACCAAAGCGGAAGCCTCTTAAAATGGAAGTTTTACTCGTTTTGTCCTTATAAAGTTCATAAGTATAACGGCGGTGAAGTTCTTAGCACATAACTGCGAAAACGGAAAATTATTAAAACTGCATAACTTAATTCGAAGTTTGTTATGGAATTAGTTATAGCATAAAGACGAGCGAAGGCGTGCTCTATCTCGTGTTATGAAATATAAAATAGTTCTAAAAAATGAATTGCTAATATAATTTTGTGTGACTATTTGGTGAAAGGAAAATTGACATCGTTCTCCATCAAAGGTCACCACCAGTAATCGAAATGCTAAGCACCTGCATCTGCATTACCAAAAGATCAATGCGTGCGATCCGTACGATGCGAATAAGTAACCCCAAAAAATATAAAAATACAAATATCAATGTGGCTTGTTAATATTAACAAAAACTTCTGGCGAAACAGTGGCATTCATTAAGAACACTTCCTTAGGGTTAACGCTACTCTAACGTCTGAATAAGTGGCCCATTTCCAACAATTTATTGTTGGAGTATGGTAAAAGCAATGAAATTTCTTTTTCAGCAGTTTATTGAACATTTATTGAGGTGTAAAAATAAATTATTACAATTTTGGTACAAACTATCGAATTCATAATAGGATAGGATTTCCCCGAAATTATGAGATTTGGAACGAAAAACGGAGAAATTTCATGATCTATATAACTACGATAGGAAAGCTCGATTTTCGGCCAGAAAATCCCCCTTTTTTTGAAAAAAAAATCAAGAACTAACCCATTCAATTTTTTCTAAAGAACCAATTGAAAATCATTTTCGAGTGCCTAAAACGTCGCTCAACCACTAAGAAAACGAGTTTTTGCAAATGCCAGACTGACGATACCTCTCAATGGACAGACTTGTTCACAATTGACTTCTCGTGTGGAAGCCAAACTGAGAACGGGTAAACTTTTTTCAAAATTGAACCAAGCTCATCTGGCATCTATAAGAAATTAGGACAGAAATATTAATATAAGACTTCTTATCACCGGTATTATTAATTGTCACAACTGTCGTTTTTGGTCTGCAGAAAAACCTTTTTATGTTCGGGAGTCTAATTTCTAAACGGTTTGTGGCATTACCGTTCGGTATGCTTCTTAAAACGGAAGAGTCATCGGACCTCATTTATTCGATGAAACTATGAGTGGGTTACTCTATGAACATGTTTTCAGAAGATGTTTGTTCTGAATTAGTAGTAAATATACCTACTTCTAAACACCAAACGATGTGACGGCAGTGGGATCGTGCCCCCTCACACAACACTACTGCCGTTAAGAAATTAGATGATAGATGAATCGGTAGCAAGTTAGGTAGCCAGCACGTTCATCCTACATTACACTGTTAGATTTCTTCTGGAGATATGTAAAAAGCACAGTTTATATTACACGACCAACTTATTTCTAAGATTCAAAAAATAAGGTGAAGAAGGTTTGCAGCCTTGTTGCAGAAAACATTGTGAAAAAAGTTTAGTTCATCATTTTAAAGCTTGTATTACTGCCTATGGTGGGAACTACGAAATTGTTTAGAATCAGTTATTTAACATGGAAAGTAATTTATGGATTTATGAAAGATAATGTTCATTTTCATTTTTGATCAATTGCAATGCAGAAAATTCAGTTTAGCAGAAGCAGATTTGGCAATGACTCACACATGGTCATGTCAACTTCTGCTAATCTGAATTTTCTATTCGGGGCTAAGCAGTACTTCACGCCATGATAGCTGATGATTCTGTACAAAGCACAGGTGCGACCTGATCTAGAATACTTTTCCCATGTGTGGGGCTCCGCAGCTAAACATTCATTTTATCTATTGGAAAGTGTCCAGAAGAGAGCAATGCTCCTCATCAACCATCCGGAGATCAAGCGTGATCTCCAGCCTCAAATGTTGCAGATCTTTCTCTTTTCTACAGGTGCTTCTATGGTAAATGCTTTGAAGAACGAAAAGGATTCGTTCCAGAAAGAATCCAGTTTCAAAAAAACACCATATATATCTCTCTATAAAAATTCTTTCGTTTACAGGGCTAGTCTGCTGTGAATGTCTCTACCATCGAACATCTTTCCGATAACTTACAAAAAGTGAGTGAACACACACATTAAATCATCTCGGGCAGCCATACCTGTGGTATGACATGCATTGCCTCCTCCCAAGTGTTAAGAATGAAGAAATTTTATAACTACAATTCAGTGGCACTTCATCAATTGATCGAAAATGACAAGTGAAAATAAACATTATCTTTCATAAATCCATAAATTTGGTTAAATACCTGATTATAAACAATTTCGTAGTCGCCACCATTGGGAGTAATATAAGCTTTGAAAGGAAGAACTTAACTTTTTTTTTTCACAATGTTTTCTGTAATAAGGCTGCATACATTAGTCAGTTTCAGTGTTTCTTGAATCTTATAAATAAGTTGGTCGTCTGATATGAACCGTGTCTTTTATATATCTCCAGAAGAAATCTAACAGTGTAATGTAAGGTGAACGTTCTGGCTACCTAACTTTACCGACTACCGATGCATCTACTATCATCTAATTTCTTAACGGCTGTAGTGTTGTGTGAAGGGGCACCGTCCCTTTGCCGTCACATCGTTTGGTGTTCAGCAGTAGGTATAATTACTACTAATTCAGAACAAACATCTTAGAATTGTCAATAGAGTAACCCACTCATAGTTTCATCGAAGAAATGAGGTCCGCTAACTCTTCCGTTTTAGGAAGCATACCAAACGTTAATGCCACAAACTGTTAAAAAGTTAAACTCCCGAATACAAAAAGGTTTTTCCGCAGACCAAAAACGACAGTTGTGACAATTAACAATACCGGTCTTGAAGTCTTGAAACGCCGCAATAAGTTGTCCATATTGGGATTTCTTCTTTCAATTGATGAATGCCTTTATATTAATATTTCCGTCCTAATTTCTTATAGGTGCCAGATGAGCTTGGTTTAATTTTGAAAAAAATTCACCCGTACTCAGTTTGGCTTCCACACGAGAAGAAGTCAATTGTGAACGGGTCTGTCTATTGAGGGGTATCGTCACTCTTGCATTTGCAATGATATTCAATCAGAAAACATTAAATGGGTTAGTTCTTTACTTTTTTTTTTGACAAACAACTTAAACCGATTTTTTTGGCCGAAAATCGAGATTTTGTTTTGAAGTTATGTAGATCATGAAATTTTTCCGTTTCTTGTTCTAGGTCTCATTTTTTCGGGGAAATCCCATTCAAGGCTTTTCTAAAAAGTATAAAATGTTATGCATTCGACAGTTTGTACCAAAGTTGTAATAATTTATTTTCACACCTCAATACATGTTCAATAAACTGCTGAAAAAAAAAATTCGATTGCTTTAACCATACTCCGACAATATATTGTTGGAAGTGGGCCTCTTATTTAGCCGTTAGAGAGGCTTTACCCCTTAAGGAAGTGTTCTCAATGAATACCACTGTTTCGCCAGAAGTTTTTGTTAATATTAATAAGCCATATTGCTTTTTGTATTTTTATATTTACGGGCTTACTTATTCGCATCGTACGGATCGCACGCATCGATCTGTTGGTAATGCAGATGTAGTTTCTTAGCGTTTCGATTACTGGTGGTGACCATTGATCGAGAAAAATGACAATTTTCCTTTCACCAAAATCTTTATACTGAATACCAAATAGTCACAGAAAATAATATTAGTAATTCATTATTCAGAACTATTTCATATTTCATAATACGATATAGAACACGCCTTCGCTCGTCTTTATGCTATAACTAATTCCATAACAAACTTCGAATTTAGTTGAACAGTCGTCCGCAAACCCAAAATTCTGTTTTCGGTGGAATGAGCAGATCATTAACCTCAAACAATTTACTCGAAATCGATCTAGTGAGAGAAAGCTACTGATCCAACCACGCCATTTTTCGGAATGTCTATATGCGATTAGTTTTTTCACTAAGGCTGCGTACCAAACCCTGTCGGAAGCCTTTGAGGCATCAAAAACAATGACTCTTGATTCGCCATGCTGTTCGATTCTTGATGTCCACAGATGCGTAAAGTATTCAAAGAGATCACCAGTTGATCATTATTTATGGAAACCGTAAAAACTCACTAATAAAACTCTCGAAATTTTGATGAGTCCTAGAAATTGCTGAAGAAATAATATGCCGATTGAGCCATTTGAAATATGTATCATATGCATTTGCACTCCCCTTTTCCGACATTATCCTGAATTATGAATTCATAAACAAATTTTACTGCCTTCACTGACGATATTAAAGAATAATATTAATTAAATGAATATGAAACTGCCAAATATGAATAGAAAGTTGATTTAAGATGAACAACAATCGAATCGAAATTGGGGCAGTGCTCGAATGGCCAGATGTTTGCCACTTGAGGGGTGATTCAATATTGCGTAAAATGACCACTGTCCAAGGGCTACGGTTCATAAGTCAATCTATAATGCCCTGCACTCCTACATAATCACATATTGGCCCTTTTGTTACCAAAAATAACTACATTAAGTTTGTGCCAGAGTTCTAAACTATACACAATTGCAATTACTCCCTCTCTGCGACGGTTTTGTTGATTTTATGTTGATTGAGTTTATTTACTGAATCCTAAATATTATACGCGAGAAGCTATAACACAATTGAAGGTAAATTTTATATGTTTATCGAAAAAACACAATCTCCAGAGTGTTAAAACATTTCGTCTTTCATGTAACATGGCATAATTTTAAATTGAGTTGCAAATATATGTCCCTAATCTAGACAAGTTGAAAGGTGAAATATAGTGCTCCTGAAAATATGTGTGATCCCAAATCGTGCCTAGGAAAATGTGCCGGAATTAAATATTAGCACATGAATATATGTAAAAATTATAAACAATTGAAGATGAAAAAAGGTTAATAGTTTTTGCCGATTTCTCAGAAACTATCAATATTTATGAAATTAAAAAAATTAAAGAAGAAGAAGAAAGGAACAAGAAAATTTTCAATAAGAAACCCAGAACTCTAACTCTATTCTTTATAATTTTAATTTAATGCTGAATATTGACTTTTGCGCGTCAATTTATCCTTGTCCTTGCAGCGCAAAAACGAGTACATCACTTTGAATGATTTTTACAACATATTAAATATTTATTCAAAAATTCGAAAAATTAATATGTTTTCTGATTACTATCAAAAATTTATTATTGTCACAAGTTTTTCAATATTTCGGAGGATTGGTATTTGGCACAATTTTCATGAATTTTCGTCTTCATTGTGAACCAAAAAAAAAATGTTTGAATAATTGGCGTACAAAATTTCTTCTTCGCGGAGCCTTTCTTGATTACATAGCTGATGAGACATCATCATCGTTTAGAAAATATCGATACTTTGTTACATAGTAATAATTTTTTTGAGTTACCAAGAATGAAGAAAATTTAAGTTTGTTGAATTAAATTTCATAATAAATAAATGAAATATTAATATATTTTGAATTTTTATGACAGGATCTTATGAGCTGTTTATTCAAAAAGGGGTCCACGAACCGAAAAGTTTTTACGTCAATTTTTTTTCGGTTTGAAATGAAGACGAAACACTCATACATTACAAGAACAACGTGAAAGTGAAATGTATATTTTCGAATAAAACACAGCCATATCATAAAAACAACATAAACGGATTTTCTATAAATAATATATATATATAAATAAACGTTCGTGGAAATAAAAACAACTGGGTTGAACTACTATGAAAATAAACGAAATACCTACATTTAAACTTCAGTCAAAAAGTACAAGAATAAGCTTTGTCAGATAGTTAATGATTCACTGCTTTTAAACCAAGAGTTGAGACACAACGTCCTAACTGATTTGTGACTCGATCTGTATCGAGTTTTGGTAAAAAATAACGCAGCTCTTGTGAACTTCCACTTTATAGGAGCCGAACTTGCAGGGGTAGCCAAAAAATCTATTGGTATATTCGCTAATTTTGAAAATATGGCTTCCCGCCTTTTCCACGACTCTAACATGTCTTCCGAGCTTTCTACATAGAAGTCACTGCTGCTTGGTGCTGCTACATAAGACTTTTTGTATAGACCTAGTAGGTCTATCTCGAATTGATTCGACTCTACGTCACTGCATTCGCCTTGCTACGATAAAGACGTTCTAGGTTGAAGATGTGGGCTTGAAATATTGTGTTTTATAAATTTTCTCGAAGATAGAAATTGATGCAAGTTACAATTCCTTTCACCAACTAGAATTTAGATTTCCACCTTATGGCTAGGGTCCAAGATTGCAACTACACAGTACATCCAGTTACTTTCTCATATAGTTCAACGATTTTATCGTTCGCCTCGTGTATGCTGCGTATCAATGTTTCATCGTTTTCATCTCTTCCTGGTTGATTATCAAGCTCGATTACCTTGTTCTTCTAACTAATCTAGGAGCATGAAGATACCATTGACTAAAAGATTAAATGAACAGTACCTTTACCCTTTTAATATGAAAATAATAAAAATAATAATCATATGAAATTCGGGATTGAAAAATGTAAGACCCTGAACATTCAAAGAGGGAAAGTCATAGATGGTGAAACACAACTTCCAAACGGTGATATTATACAGTGCATGAGGGATGGCGAAACATACAAATATCTACGATACCAACAAGCCAGATTGATAGAAAAAAACAATGAAAGGAGAAGATTCGTTCAGAATACAGTCAGCGTCTGAAGACTGTGCTGAAATCAATGTTGAACTCGGGGAATCTAGTCAAGGCAATTAACACTTACGCCATTCCAGTGTTGCTTTACTCATTTGGAATAATCAGATGGACTAAGACAGAACTGGATGATATTCAAAGGCAGACCCGAACAATGCTAACAAAGTACAACAACCATCATCCAAAATCGTCTGTGATACGAACAACTTTGAAGCGGAAAGAAGCAGGACGCGGATTAATAGATGTTGTCAATTTACACATCGAACAGATAAAAAATCTCAGAGAATTCTTCTCAGCAAAAGCTCTCACTTCTGTCCTCCATAGAGTGGTATCGTTGGCTGATAAGGGATATACACCTCTAAATCTTGCTACCAGAGATGACCTGCTGAATCTACTGTTCCTATCAGATACTGAAAAACAGGAGTAATGGTCAAGAAAGGAATTGCATGGACGACATCACCATGAGAATAATCAACCACACATCAACAAAGAAGCCTCCAACAAATGGTTGATGAAAGGAGAATTATTCGCGGAAACAGAGGGGTTCCTACAACTACAAAAAAATTATTATGAAGGACGGAACATTACAAACAGATGTGCAGAAAATGCCATATAAGATCGGAGACTATACAGCATATTACGTCCGGCTGCGAACAACTGGCCAATACGGACTATCTTCACAGGCATAATCAAGTGTGCAACATTATCCATCAGAAACTTGCACACAAGTACGGACTTCTGAATACCTTCCAGCCATATAACAGGTATCAATTGGCGCCCGTATTGGAAAATGACTCTATCAGATTATACTACGATAGGCCTGTTATCACTGACAGAATGGTGACGAACAATAGGCCGGACATAGTGGTGTATGATAAGAGAGCCAGAACAGCAATGCTGGTGGATGTCGCCATACCGAATAATAACAATGTGCTGAACAAGTTCCAGGAGAAAAAGTCTAATTACACAGACCTTGCTATTGAGATCAAGCAGATGTGCACCACGAGAAAATAGATATTGTTCCTGTCATCGTTTCCTCGACTGGGTTGATACCCAAAACTTTGCATGATAGCCTTAAGAAATTAGAATTGCATAAGAATACCTATATAGAAATTCAAAAAGCTGTAATTCTTAATACATGTAGGATAGTCAAGAAATTTATGTCATGTATATTGTAATCGAGCCTATTCCTTTGATTGCTGAATCTGGGAAAGGTAAATTATTTCCAGCTAACAGCTGAGATAGTGCATAATTCCACGATAATAAATAATAATAATGTGTTTAATCTCAACACAATACATAATGAGTAAAAATAATAAACGAGAACATCCCCATTTACAAAGTATAAACTAAAATGAATACAAAATACCACAACCAAATTAAGAACATTGAAAGTCAAAACATTCCACATTCCAAAGAAATAATTAAATATACCTCATAACTGTGGAAAAAAATACAAAACGGAGAAGAAAGACACAAGAGACGCTATGCTATACCTGAAAGCCGGACTGTGATACTATACCGGATCTAAAGCGACCAAAGGAACTGCTAAACGTGTCTAAACCAACAGTAGCATTCACAAAATTGAAACAACGGGACAGGAAAGAGTGCTATCTGTAGCTTGTCCTACATTGCTCGATATGAAATAATGCCATATGGCGCGTTCTTCTAGTCAGAGCATTTAATTTGTCAAAAGTGTCAAAAGACCAACTCACCTCTCAACCCGACATAATCAATATTTCCTCGAGCTATGCCCCGCTTGAAGGCAACAACTCGTAATATTCTTTTCTAAACCGCTTCTATACAATTTTTATTCGTAATGCCCTATGGTGACCACACTACGGATCCATACTCAAGCAACTTCTAACCATAGAGCAGAAAAGCGAACAAAGTGTCAACTCCGAAAAACCACGACAATCGCGCAGGAGGAAACCTAGGGTATTCAAAGCTTTTTTCTGACATACGCAATATGAGGGTTGAAGGTGACTTCAGAATCAAGGATGACACCAATATCCTTAACTTGAGTGGCGCGCCTCAGAACAATCTGAACCAAACGGTAGATAGCATGAAACGGAGAATAATTTCGGGTAAAAGTAATAACAACACATTTGGATGGGTTCAGTTTCATGCGATTCAACTCGCACCACACCTCAAAACGATCAATATCGCCCTGGAGCCCTCTGACATCAACAGCGGAAGTGACATTAGTATAAATCTTCAGGTGATTGGCGAACAACAAAAACTTACTATGAATGAAAACAGACAAGATTTCGTTTATGAACAATATGAACAGAAGGGGCTCGAGATGGGAACCATGCGGAACACCAGAACTGGCTGACGCAAAGTGCGATTCCTCAAATAACTGCCCAGCCATTTATGCAAGATACCCCCAATGACCATCCTGATTGACCAACAGCCACGTGTGATTCACTCTATCGAACGCCTTCGAAAAGTCTGTATAGACCGAATGTATCTGCACCCTTCTGTCCATGGAAAACGTTATATCATTCATATATAATAGCAAATTAGTTGCCTCTTAAAAATCCATGCTGCTCACCGATAACCGCAGACATACACTTTCAAGTGAGAAAGTTGCTGACTAAACCATCCAACAACTTAGATCTAGCGGATTGTATGCAGATACCCTTGTAATTAGTTACATCAGATTTGTCGCCTGATTTCAGAATAGGGACTATATAACTATTTTTCCAATATGAAGGAAAGTTGGCAGACTCAAGAGAGGAGTTAAAGATATCCGGTGCAGTGAGAGTATAAATACATTCCTCAAGCAAAACTGAAGGTATTCTATCAGGCCCTACTCAAAATTTCTCTTTCATGTTCTGAACCCTCTCAAACACCTCAGCAGAGCCAAGGTTAAGCCGATCAACATCCACCCTCTCAGGAATAGAAAAATCAGGTGGTACAATTTGTTCATCAACATACGTATGCGAGAAAACTCGGCGAACATATTAACTATATCGCCTCAAACAGAACTATGCCGGTCGCGAAAAAACCTAGAGGGAGGAAGCTGATCGGTCCGCCTTAGCTTGTTCACGTATGTATTATTCAAATAGGTTTGAAGATTTTGAAGTGTCTACATTATTTCTCTATCAATGGCTGATCTGTGTCTGTCATCTTAAGTTATTTCGAATAATATTTCAGTATTATCTCAAAGTAAGCCTTTTAAACTTCAAAGTTCACTGCAACATTTCGAAAGTTGAATTCCAACGGGTAATGATCGCAAATTTTCACATTCGTCGTTTTCAAACTGAAACTTTCATAAAATTTTTCAAAATCGTTACATAGATTTTCGGTATGAATTTCCTCATCTTCATCTTTCACATGAATTTTTTTTCGATAATATTGTCCATGTCAGAATCGAGTAATTTGATGAAAACACTTGCTTTTAAATTGAGGGTGTGCAAAACACAAAGTTGTTATTTTGCGGATTTTTTAGGAATTAAGCATTTTAATTCATTGATGAAAGTGGAATTCCTATTGGTATAAACGGTTGTTATTTCTTGTATTGACTTTCCTTGATTGTAAGATAGCAAAAAAATAGAAAGAAGAAGATAGAAAAAAGTTTAAAATGAAAGAAAACTCTTGTTCTACCTTTTGGTTGATGCTGGAGTGCTAGCAGCAGAGGTTAGCTGTTCCTGCTCTGCTTAATCCCCACAGAGCGTTTGGTGAACGTCTACGAGGTTTGATTTGCACATTTCTTCATTTTGAGAATTGATGCTTTGGACTTGCATATATTACGTTTCCCCACTTTATCATGTTTACTTTTACTTTCCGCTTCTTGTCTTACAATGAAATAAACCGTCACTTTTATACTTTTTTAATACACTAAATATGGCATCTGAAATGAAATAACCTGATTGAGGTGGATCTGGTGAAAAAATAACTAAACGGATACGATTAAAAAACTCAATGGTAGTTTTGAGCACTCATAATGCATTGGGGTACTGAAGAATAACAAGGCTCCGGGCATAGACGGAATAACAACGAAAGTAATAAAGTTAGTAACAGAACATATTGCGGAACCGTTAACATTTTCAATCAATGAGATATTCAATACCGGATACTGCCCGGAGGCTTTCAAAGTAACAATCATAAAGCCTTTATTCAAAATAGCGAAAATTTTCGAATAAATCTTGAAAAATCGTATAGAAAGTTTTGTTGAGAAATATCATCTAATTTCGAATAAACAATTCGGCTTAAGAAAAAATAAATTCACAGAGGATGCGATAACATACTTAACTACTCAAATATACAAGACGGTTGACGCGGGTATCCCCATAATGGCTGTTTTTATTGATCTTGCAAAAGCCTTCGATACGGTGTATCACGAACAGCTATTGGGTATACTGGAGTCTATAGGCTTTAGAGGAAGCTTATGTCAAGTTATCTGCAAAATAGAAAACAATGTGTCGGACTAGGTAATGATGTGAGTGATTTCGAAATAATTGAGTGCGGTGTTACCCAAGGAACCGTTCTGGGGCCTGTTTTATTTAATCTCTATCTTAGTGACCTTTATAAATCACAGATGGCAGGCGACATAATAAGCTTTGCAGATGATACCGCAATTTTGTACACTGATAAAAACTGGTATTCTTTGAAAAATAAAGTAGAGATTAATTTCAAAAAAATTGTGAAGTATTTTGAAAGTAAGTTGCTAACCATAAATTTCGAAAAAACGAAATATTCATTTTGACATCCTACAATAGAAAATTTACCGGAATATACTATGATAGAAATTCAAAATTGTGACAAAATTGTGAGTATCAACAGCTATCATTCTATCAATACCTCGGAATATACAGGGATATCCACCGGGACCGTCCGTTAAAAGCTTTTTAAGTTCCAATTACGATATCAAGCTGAAATTTTATACGCGGCTATAACTAGCGATTTCCAATTGGAGTGAAATATTTCCGAAGTGATACCATTTCCGGTTATACCTGAAGTGTGTCATCACTTTGTTATTTCAAATGGCAATCTACCTTTTTTTATTATACATCTAGAACCGACATTTGAGCAAGGCATAAAATACCCAAATTGTTGGCACTTCCAAATGTGTTGTATTTTTTGGATATTTTCAATCTGAAATAACGACAATTCCTGTTGAAATATCAAATTCCAATGAACGAAGTGACAAGTACATTAATTTTAGGCACCTGTCAGGTGAGCGTAGCCAGTTCAGCTACTTGATTCAAATATTTCAAATCACTCTCTGTTAGTTCTTGCAGAATCATCAAAATTCAATACATTCCCAAATTATTTCGGAACTATAAGATATGGGTATAGTACATGCTGATACAATTCCATCTGAAATTTGACGCTTCATCTGATGGTGATATAAAAATTGGCACGTGCCATTCGAAAAAATTGTGTTATTGCTGTTTGAAAAAGGCCAAATTGAAAAAATCATACAAAACAACGCAATAAACATTTGACATGTGTAGACTGCTTAAAAAATTCCTTGATCCTTCTTCTATCCACCCAAGCAAAAATTGTGTCTGTAGTGCAAAAGATCTACGAGCTACAATTTTTTTAAATGTTCCTCAAAAATCGGGTTTATAACAAAAATAATTAAATCTGTCAAAAGTTTTGACAGATGAGATAAGTGCCAACAACTTGGGTATTTTATGCCTTGCTCAAATGTTCTAGATGTATAATAAAAAAGGGTAGATTGCCATTTGAAATAACAAAGTAATGACCCACTTCCGGTATAACCGGAAATGGTATCACTTCGAAAATATTTCACTTCAATTGGAAATCGCTAGTTATGGCCGCGTATAAAATTTCAGCTTGATATTGTAATTGGAACTCAAAAAGTTTTTAACGGACGGTCCCGGTGGATATCCCTGTATATGGTCACTTACGCTGGGATGTAAATGCGGAATATGTAGCGAGTAAAGTTAAAGCTCTGTTGGGTAAATTTAAATACATGCGCTCAGTATTCAGTATACATCACCTAAGAATAATCTACTTATCACTCGTCGAATCTTATTTAGCATATGGTATAGTAGCATGGGGTGGAGTCACTTAGAGTCATCTTCGATACCTTCAAAATACACAGAAACTCATTATAGAAATTATTCACGGAAAAGAGTACACTTACAAGTCAAGCTTTTCGAAAAAGTTTCAAGCTGCATGACTTGATGAAACCCATAGGTAATAGTTTCTGATATATCGGCAAGAACTAAATATCTTTTTGTTCATCTTTAATTATTTATAACTTTTGAATTTTTTCCTGTGCTACGTATAATATTCGTTTCTGGCACATTTTTCTAAGCATCGTTCCAGATCCCACATTTTAAGGAGCATTCTCGCTATTTATCACCGTTTTAAAATTGTCAACTAATCTTATTGAAAAGGCTGACAACAATACCAAATTGGAGATTAGGTAGCAGATAAACTAATTCTACAATATTTGGTATAACTAAAAAGGAACCCAAAACTGCAATTTTCTCATCATCAAACACATATATAAAGTCTCACCTTCAATATACTCATTATTAAAAGTGAAATATATTCTCCTTCGCATTATTTATCTTTAAAGTCTATCTGAGTATCATATTCATATCAAAAATCTTGAAAAAAGTTTACACTTTAAATTCCGTTCAGCAATCAATTTCACGCTAGGAGTATGAAGGTCCACAAATTAGTTTTCAAAGGGCGTTATACAAATTACCCCATTCACATTCGTACGTCGTCCTCTTTCAACACGTCACAATTGTAAAAAGGGTAAGTTTTTTCTGTTCTACATTCTAACTTTGAAATGTACTTGACAGTTGTATACATTATCATTTTGTTGACAACAATTAATTTTAATTATTTCTTAATGCATGTCGAAAGCCTCATGAAAATTTCATTCAATTCTTGGTTGAATTATTTTCGATTCACTTTGATATTAAATTGGAACGTTTTTGTTTAAATCACATTAATGAAATATGAAAATTATTCAGGAATTAGTATTACTCGTTCGCTATGAAGAAATAAATATTACAATAAGTGATCATTTAGGAATATTTTTCCATTAATTCTTTACTACACTGCGCCAAGAAATTAACGCACAATTTTAATATTTTGATTTTTTTTATAGCCAACTAATTACCACATATTTTTTACGGATATGTCTGGACATATACCAACAAAATTCGATGTTTTTTTTTGGCGTAGATGTTCCTCTCATTAGTAATGAAATAAACAAAATAAATTGAGATGTTGCAAGAAACCGCTACATATTGATAACAGTTGTTCATCAACTCTTGCGCGTAATGTTTGTTCTTCTTGAAAATTTCAATTTTCTATAATAATGCAACATGAACCTCGAAAGACCCCGGCATAATGTTCTGAATCAGTGGTGTTAGATGACTTATGTTGGATTTATACAAGAACAGGTCGAAGACTTGGGTGTCCCATTCAACTGTTCCTAAATGATCCGCCGGTACTGGAAGACTGGTCATGAAAGCAAACCTGGGCAAAGAGGATCTCGAGCAACAATCTAATCCATGACCGTTATCTAAGAATTTCCTCGTTGAGACAAGGGTTTATTACCGCTAGGCTCCTTTAAATGAAGGTTCGACAGAACAGTGGACTGAAAATTAGCATTGAAACTATACGACAACGTCTCAGGAAATTTGGTTTCAGGCCTCGTGTCGCAACTCGAAGCTAAGCTGTAACTGAAGCATATGGAAGAGCACGATTGAATTTTGCCAGAGAACATTTCAATTGGTTAGAAGCTGACTGAAAAGTAAATCAACAGATCTGGCACTTATCAACCTAGTCAAATAATATTACGGAATGGATAAGCAACATACTTAATGCCAGAGTGATCAGCCTATCTCTGAAAGGGAGTGTAGTCAGTTTTGTGGCTGGCAGCGGTTTCCCTCAGGGAGGAGTATTATCCCGTGTGTTATGTTCCCTGCAGGTTGACAGCTTTCTGGCAATAATGGGCGCATTGGATGTTCATGTACAGGTCTCCAACAGATACCAGGAGGCTATTTCAGCTATCCAGGGGTGATGTGAGGGTGTGAACCCACACAAAACCATCATGGTATTCGCGCCCGGAACACATAATACACAAGGCTAGACATTCCTTATCGGCATGTTAAATGACATGTGGAAAGAAATAGGGTTTTGCCCCAAAGCAACTGGCTATATGGGATGATGGTGAGACCAAGTATCACATATGGCTGCATTGCTTAGTAGGAGTGCAGCCTTAAAAAACAATCCGAACTCAGGCTCTCTAAATTGCAGAGAACGGCCTGCATAATGATTACCGGAACCTTTCACTCTACACCTACTGCGGCTATGGAACTGATACTGGGCCTTTTCATTCTTCACCTGGTGATGAGAGGAGCAGCTAGAATGTTTAACTACAGATTCCATCACTTTTCAAAATAGAACAAGTATGTTCAGCTTAGTGCCCAGTGCTTAACAGTCTGAAATCGTGGACAACGAGAATATAAAGTCTGACATACCAATACCCATAACCAACGTGAAGCTGCCGTACCAGATCATCATTCCTAGCAGACAAAAAAGGAACAGCTCCAAGGAACGTATACTTAAGAGCCCCTGTTGGTTCCCAGACTGTTCCAAAAACTGCTCAAGTGTATATGATCAAAATGATGCAAGTCTTGGCGGGCTTGCGGCTGAATTTCAAGCAGAAATATTCGCCATTGACCACTGCGAGGGGATTAACAAGTAGGTCAATTCAAATCATAGCCGATAGCCAAGCTGCACTAAAGACATTGGCATCCGGGATCTGCACGTCAGGAATGTCGCTCCACTCTCGGCAAACTGGGAAACAAAAAGGTTCCGTGATGTGGGTACCAAGCTTCTCGGAAAATGAGAAGGCGAACTCATTGGCGGCACGAGGAACAGGCTTGGAAAATACCGGACTGGAGCCATGGCAAGGAAAATAACATGAAAAATAACCGGTGGTTTGACCTGAAGGTAAGAGAGCATTAGTAGAGCCTCACAGGTCTCAGACACTCTCGACTTGCCATCAGTGGATGAGACCCAAGGCTGGCTCAAATACTCTAGACTAGACCTGAGAGTTTTAACTACCATATTAACTGCGCACTGTCGCTTCAGAAATCACCTAAATAAGTTAGGTTGGATTGAGGACCCTTCATGAAGACTACATGATGAAGGGATATAATCTTGTGGGTGAAATTTATGACAGGGTGTGCCCCAATAGATCACTGGGTCGCTATACCTATTCTTGTATAAGCTCAACCTAGGTCACCTAACATCACTGCTTCAGCGCATTCTTCCGAGATCAAATTTCGTATTATTACCGAAAATTCAAATTTTTGAAGAAAACATACGTTACTCGCAAAAATTGATCAGAAACTGCTGTTATCAATATGAGGTGGTTTCTTGCCAAATATCAATTTTATTTCACATAAGAATAACACGAACGCGAAGAGAAAACTTCAAGCTTGACTTTTCTTGACTTCACTATAACAAACACTCAAGTTTCAAGAAATAAATACCATAAAGAGAATAGCCTCAACAACAATACACCATCATCTGAAATAAATATATATATATATATATATATATATATATATATATATATATATATATATATATATATATATATATATATATATATATATTCTTTTGAAAAAGAGAGGATTTACGAAAATTCGAATAATTGTATTTACAATAAATGCTTATATCTATAATTTTGGTGTGTGTCAGAAAAACACAAGTGTGAGCTCAGGAAAAAGAATCAGGGGAACCATACCATCCTGCGTATGATTCAATAAACAAGTGAAAAAACCTGATGAAAAAACTCGTTTCCCTGTCGCTATTGCACTAGCAATAGCTTGTCTGTTTATAGAGAGTACCAAAGATTTTTCTGCTTAGCAGCTTCAATTCTCATCTTGCACTTCATGTTTCTCCAGTCGAAGACTGGACATTTGTCGATTTAAGTAGAATATAGTGCTGAGTAAGAAATTTTCTTTCAGCTCAGCGGTTTTCGAGTTTTAATGCAAACATGCTTTTTTTTAAATACAAACCATAGGAAATTTTATCTCTTTTGGATGCAGCAATGTTTTTCCTTTTCAGAAAGATATAATACTTCTAGACAGTTATTGCAATCAATACCTTTTTCAGAGAAAAACTACTGAATGTCCAAAGAAAAATTTTCACAATCCCATTTATTAGATCCATTGATGGGCAACGATTCATATTGTTCTATGACTGAAAACCACAGACCTTGAAGATCCTGTCTAAGATCATGGTTATTTCTATGGTTTCATTCGATTTAGACCATAGTAATTAACTGTGGTCTTAGAGTTCAATAATAAATTCTACTCTTCATAAATCGAATTACAGATGAACATTTATTATATTGAAATTCGAAACTTGCCAACCCGAGGAATCTACGTAACATATGAGTCCATGCATGTTGCTTTTGTAATATTCTATTAGAATGATTAAAAAGTTATGCGAGTAACAGAACATATTATTATGAAAAACAAGACCTATGTCATTAAACTTCTTTCAAACGAAATTAATAATCACATACGAAAATCTTCAACAGAAACAAAAAGTCCTAACGATACAAATGGGGGAAACAACTTTATCGCAAATATTCAAATGTATTTCTATTGTTATCAATGCATAAATTACATCGCCGAGAAACACTCTTGTAAATATGAATATTGCTAACAGAATCAAGGCATTCCCTGAAATTCTGTCTTAACCCTTCTAAATTGTTACTGTTTTTCTTGTAGAGTGAATCCTCAACATGTCCCGAAAGAAAAAAAACTAGTGGCGTTAAGTCAGGGGAACGAAGAGGCCATCTCACAAGACCTATATTCCCTATCCAATTATGTCCAAAATTCAAATTGTTGTTTGGTGGAAAGGGGCACCAATGTGTTGAAAAAAAATATTTGATATTTGTGCTAACGGAAAGTGATTCAGAATTCCTCCTGAGATATTATTGTTGATGATTTCTCCATAACTTGCTCCATTCAAATTTACATCAAAAATTTCAATCGCCAAAACGTGACTATCTTTCAGTGCACACCACACATTGAAACTTTATCTTCCTTGATGCTACTCATCAATGTGGCGTTGAGGATTTACATCGCACCACAAATGTTCATTAATACGATTAAGTATCCCATCGTGATAGTGATGCGGACTTAGTTTGTCCATATGACTTCTCTGAAAAAGTCTGGTCATTCTTGGATATTCTCTAGATACCAATTGCAGGAATTTAGTCAGCCAGGGGGATCCTCTGGCTGCAAAAATTGCAGCCAGCAACTCGCATTTGCCGTTGCTGCTGAATCATACCCACATTTCATGATATCGAACTTGAGGGTGAAAGGAAGGGTTTGGGACAGGAATCTGTAACAATGGAAAAAGAAAACTAGTAGAAAAATATTTCAACAATCATACCTAACTCTTATATGTCCAAACACACTTGAATTTAAGAAAAAATTTTACATAGCAAGCAAGGCCATAAAAAGGACTAAGGAGATAATCAAAAAGTACTTAACCTGCGATATTTCCTCTTTCGCGGAGATGTTCTTCCGTCGCAGTGTGAGTCTCCTGAAACAATCACCTCCGTGTTCTTTCTTGCCAATATTGAAGTATAACCCCAAAACCCCTTCAATATTCAAACTCAACAAAACAATTCCCTCTCTGTTTGACCCAGAGAGCCCCGATGGTTAGGTTCAGTCTTCTAAGTGATCCCGATTATGATCTATAGATGTTCTAGAATCATTATGAACCCAATAATTTGGGTTGACATTTTCCACATATTATTTCTTCAAGGTTCTTGTTTAATTTAAAGAAAAATTTGCGAAAAAATTTTGACAGTCTTAAAAATATGACAAATGTCATAATCAAAAATGAAAAATGAAAAAACAAAAATAAAATCATTAGACGCAAAGAAAAAAATCAACCATCGAAATTATCCAATTGCATTCAAGAAAACCCGTAAAAGATGCTAGTTTTAATCAAGTTGGAACACTCTCAAAGTAAAACATTATTTCTCAATATTCAAAATAACCACATCATTATTCGTTGGTCCAAATCTTAGCAAATTACTTTGTAGTACAAGAAAAAAACTGATAAACTCAAACAATTCGGTACTTAAAGAATCAAATGTAACGAATGCCATTCAGCTTATGTAGTTCAAATAGAAATTTTGAATGTAGGTTCAAAGAACAAATATCATCAGACAAGAATTCCGTAATATTTGGGCACATTCAATCAACAAACCACACAATATGTTTAGACAATCTTAAAGTCCTCTACAAATGCAATAAAGGAAGAACAATGAATTTGCTGGAAAGTTTGGAACTCAGGAAAACTCTATATTATATTACTCTCAATAGCCAACATCAAATCAATAACTTCTCCCCTACTCAACATTTGAGGAAGAAATATATCTTGTGATCATCTTTGTACCTTAGTATTCAGCACTTGAAAATGACTAAACCGGTCGTCTAAACCTTGAAAACTGACAAAAGTCTTTTTTCTCTTTTATATATCGAATTTCGTTTTTATATATACGGACATTTTCGAAATAAATCAACAATTTGTTGCGTACTGAAAAAGAAATCTGAAATATTGAAATTGTGCATTAATTTCTTGGCGAAAGATATATTTAAGAAAAGGAAATCATAAAATATAACTATTCTTGTTATCTGTGTGAACCATCTAGAACGACCTCGAATCCTTTTAGTTCCATATGTTTTGAAGATACGGCTGTATATGTTAACGTATATTACTTATTAATTACTCGAACTGAGTGACTAAAATTGCAAATTGGAAGCGCTGCGATAGGATTCAAAGTCAGGACAACGTATGCTGAGTTGGCTAGTGTATCAATAAACGCCAAAAACATACATCTAAATTCATAATCGTTGATCAGACTTCTGCGTACTCAATAGTTAAGTTGGATATGGCAGAATAGTATTCGAAATTCAGGAAGTCATAACAATGACGCAACTGTAGATAGACGTTCAATATTGACAGAGTCGATAACTAAGATTCATTGAATCATTCCCCATTCAAGAAATGCTCTATATTTTCAAAAATAAATTATAGAATATTATTGAAAACTTCGATCATAGTTCATTAACTTCCAGTTTCATATCGAAGATTTCTGATCATCATTCAATGCCAATTCATCAATTGTTAGACATTTCCGCTTTGAATTATAATCGAATTCTGAATTATCGAAAGCGCCGCACTTGTCAATGATTGATGACTTTTCAATTCGAGAGTCTCTAACTCAATTTATATTGGGTGTACAAATCACACTTATTGTTCTATAAAAAGGTTTGTTCGATGATATAATCATTTTACAGAGAGCGAATATGACATATCATTCTAAGTTGGGTACAAGTTTTTTCCCTAAGGGATATTATAAGCCTGTACTAAAAAGGGTAAACGAGAAGCAGGTACTTGTGTTACTTGCGTTTCGTCTGAATTACTGAATTACATATCTATTATACAGGGTGAACGAAAACGAAATAAACCTAGAAATTGTCATTCATGAAATCAAAACGAGAAAAGAAATTGCTTTAGTATTATCTTTTCATTGACTATAAAAGCAATTCTATTTGTACAATTCTTCTCCCTACCACGCAATTAATTTTCAATTGATCTCACTGACCGCTGGTCAATTTATCTCAAGGGATAACGCAACTGTTCGAGTACATTTTGTGTTATGATGTGCCCACCCACTACTTTAATTGAAATGAGGCATTATTTACATTTAGATGAACAGGCGTGAGAGGAGTATAATTTAGGATTATCCTTTGGAAACTTTATGATTCTTCAAATTTACTTGATTATGAATACACTCGGAGGCAAAATTAGCGGAACACTCGAAAATTAAACCAAATTCGAAGTTCCATATTTTTCCTAATTCTCAACCGATTTAGATGATTTGGTCGGCAAGTTATAGATCAACTCTTCTGCTTTGTAGAAATTATAAGAGAAAACAAAAAAAATTTGAAAAAATTTTATACGGGGGCAAAACTAAAAGTGGAACACCCTGTGGAATTTCGTGGTCCGAGTTGAAACGTACAATATCATGGTCTGTCAAGACACATCTTCCTACAGTAACGCCCTTCTTGTTTCATGCGTTTATCTCTATTTTTGCAAAATATATTTAATTTCAAGTGGAAAATCACCATTTTGGAGAAATTCCATTGAATCAAGAAATTGTCATTAAAATTCGTCTATCAATTTGGAATTTTCTTATTATCACTCAGGCGTGTCGAAATTGTCGTTTGCGATTTTTATGTTCGAATTGCATTAGTTATTGATGACAATTTGGTTAATTTGGTGAAAATTAGGAATTCATAGGAGATAACAATCGGTAGGTATTAAAATACACAACCGAATTCTGGGACCATTGATAAAACTTTTCATTTATACATGTGCGCACCTTTTTTTATCAGATATGAAATACAACACACTTTTTTTTTTGTATATGACCACATTTGCACTTGTTTAAAGAATGGGAGTTTTCCATTCTTTGATTTGATACAAATTCGATCGGTTGCGGTGATTCTTTTACTGTTTACGATTCAAACGGTATTTTTCATTCAGAATGAGAGATTTACCACCAACCTCAGTAGCAAGGGCAGTTACATTGATCGAGGAAGGGCGCACCTACCGCTCAGTCGGTACCATGTTGGGTGTCTCGACGTCGGTTATCCATCGAATCTACCGACGTTACAGGGAAACTGGATTGTACGTGAAGAGGCGAGGACAAGGAAGAAATCGGGCAACCCGCGCTATACATGACCGTTTCATCGTCAATCAAACCATAAGAAATCCTCGTCTTACTGCTGTTCAGGCACGTAACCTTTTACAAGCAGTGGATAACATTAACGTCAGTGTGAGGACAGTCAGAAGACGATTAAATGAAGTTGGTCTGAGATCATACGCGCAAGCAAGAGCACCAAGACTCGATAGAGCCCATCGGGTAGCAAGATTGGCGTTTGCTAGGGAGCATGTAGCATGGACAATCAATCAGTGGAGACGAGTTTTATTTGGTGATGAGAGCCGGTATTGTGTGAATTTCGTGGATGGTAGAGATAGAATATGGAGGCATCGAGGGGAACGGTACAATCAAGCGAACTTCGCAGGAACTGAGCAATACGGTGGAGGGTCAGTTATGATATGGGGTGGCATATGCTTGGGAGTACGAACAGAACTGGAGATTATTGGCAATGGATCACTTAATGCCCATCGGTATATAACAGAAATCTTGGAGCCCCATGTTGTGCCTTTTGCTCCTTACATAGGAAAAATTTCCTTTTTATGCACGATAACGCGCGCCCTCATACTGCGCGCATAGTGATAGAATATCTCAATGAAGTTGGGATCACATGAATGGACTGGCCGTCGCGGTCACCGGATTTAAACCCGATCGAACACGTTTGGGACATTCTTGGAAGAAGGGTTCGACAACGGAATCCAGGCAACGTTGAAGAGCTGACATTGGCTTTGGTGGAAGAGTGGGACAACATACCTCAACAGATGATAGACAACATCATTGGGAGTATGCGAAATCGTATGCGCGCTGTAATAAGAGCTCGGGGGGGTCATACTCGCTACTAAAATCAAATGTTTTTTTTTGTACGGTCATCATGAACATTTTTCTCAACATGTTCATTTCATTTCACGAGTGTATCGCCAGGATACACACCTGCTCTCAATTTTGGACAGGAATGATAATTATTATAGAGTGTCACACAGAAAAATTCAAAAATAAATGTGCAAAATCAACGATTTTTCCACTTCGAGTTCTCCCGAAGCGTGAAATTGGCCAGTGAGTTTCAAAAATTTTCATTTCGTTAGATTTCCGCTTCTCTAATTTTGATTTTATTTTTTGGCTAACCTCCGATGTTATGCACCTACGCAAGATTAAAGGTAAATTCTTGACATTTGTGACTTTTCGCTTCAAATTGGATATCTCTTGTAAAAATAGAGATAAATGCATAAAACAAGAAGGGCGTTACTGTAGGAAGATGTGTCTTGACAGACCATGATATTGTACGTTTCTACTCGGACCACGAAATTCCACAGGGTGTTACGAATTTTTGACAAAAAAAACACTTTTAGTTTTGCCCCCGTATAAAATTTTTTTCAATTTTTTTTGTTTTCTCTTATAAGCAAAGCAGAAGTGTTGATCTATAACTTGCCGAAAAAATCATCTAAATCGGTTGAGAATTAGGAAAAATATCGGACTTCGAATTTGGTTAAATTTTCCAGTGTTCCGCTAATTTTGCCTCCGAGTGTACGTTCTCCAGTTCAAATTTCAATGATATTCCAGATTTATAATATTAAATAACGAATGCCCACCACAATAATTTAGGTGATTGTGGAAATAACTTCTAATGAATGGTCAATCTGTTTGTTGATCTGGAAGCTTATTTCTACATTCTACAGGCACTTTCATGACGTATTTGAATTTTTTTTTGTCAATCGGTTTCTGAGTTATGAAGCAAACTTATGTTTTTTCAAATACGAACTATAGGTGATTTTGGTATCAATAGAGAAGATTATTTTTTTCTTTCGAAATATACACACCCCACAAAGATTGTCGCATCACCTGGTATTCTGAATTCCACAATGGATTAAGCAGCTCGATCGCAATTTCTTTGTCAACATATGTTATTGGACATATGAGGGGAAAAATCTTATCTATGTAGTAACATTTGTTTCCCTATGATCTCAAACACGTCTGAAACAAGAATGAGTTTATTTAACTATCAGTATTCATTCAATTTCTCTTCAGTTTTCACGCTAAATGAATGCAAATTTCTGTGTTTCTTGTTTATTATCGAATCTTTGAATTTATTGTAATGGCTGCTGAACGCCCTGGACGCTATTTGAGTGATCATGAAGTGGTAAAAATTGTAACACTTCTAGAGAAGGGGCGAAGCCAACGTTACGTAGCTAACTTGTTGAATATTAACCAAAGCACTATTACAAGAGCAGTTCGTCTGTACCATGAAACAGGGGAATATGGAAGAAGGGCAGGACACGGAAGAAATCGGATATCAACACCAGTTGATGATCGTTGGCTTCGTTTAACTGCACTAATAGTTCGGCACTGTACAGCTAGAATGCTACAAAATGAACTAGCACTTTCCAGAAATGTGCATATTTCATTGCAAACTGTTAGGAACAGGCTCAGAGAAGACGATATCTGACGAAAGGTGGCTTCTACCAGCCCGCGTCTCACAAGAGAGCATCGAGTTGCAATACTTCAGTTTGCGAGGGAACATGCCAATTGGGGTATTCCAGAAAGGTCGAATGTTCTCTTTTCCGACGAGTCCAGGTTCTGTCTAGTATCAAATGATAGACGCATGCCTGTATACAGACGACCTGGGGAACGGTATCACCAATGCAATATCCGGCAAACCGAGAACTTCGGATGGGACTCAGTAATGGTGTGGGGAGGCATTTCTTTCCATGGTCGAACTGAGTTAGTCCTAGTGAATAATGGAAGAATGACAGCGGCCAGATACATCGCAGATATCCTGGAACCTCATGTTGTACCCTTTGGCCCATTGATTGGCGAAAACTTCATTTATATGCATGATAATGCTCGGCCTCATGCATCTAGAGTAGTTACAGAATTTCTGCAAAATGCTGAAATTGATATTTTAAGATGGCCAGCCAGAAGTCCCGACTTGAATCCCATAGAACATGTTTGGGACAACATGGGGTGGCAAATAACAAAGATAAGCTAAAACAAAATTTTAGGATTTGGATGGAGAACGTGAGTAACATTCATATAGGAAACGCATGCTCAAATGTTGCAACTCCTGCATTTTAAATATTGGAAATGCTTTCGAATTCGTGAGATAATTTGTTTATTGATTCAATATATTGTGTATATAGTTATTATGTCAAAAAATATTTTCCAAGAGTAAATTTTTCAACGAAATATCTATATTCTAAGAAGTGAACACAATTGAATAAATGGTATCTTTGATGCACACAGACTCACGACAAAACAGCTCATCCAAGCCACCACAGAAGAGTGGCAGAATATCACCCCAGAAGAGGTCGAAAACATAATCCAAAGCATGCCTAGACGGATTCAGGCTTGTATCAGGGCAAGAAGAGGTAATACAAGCTACTGAGGTCTAGAAAAACACATACTCCGTGAGAAAACAATTTTCAATTTTTTTACTACATGCGGAAAGAGTCTTATCATCTTTTATTTGTTTCTTTCTCAAAATAAACCTTAGTTTATTCCTTTTTCAATTGAAATATCTCAAAAGGATCAATTCTAACAATCCTTCGAAACTTATATATATATATATATATATATATATATATATATATATATATATATATATATATATATATATATATATATATATATATATATATATATATATATATATATATATATACAGGGTGATCCAACAAAATTTAACACCTCGATTTTCCGATTTTAAAATAAAAATATGGCGAATCGCTCTGGCACGTCGATTTCCGATTCGAGGGGGAACAACTTTTCGGTTTTTTTCATTCCCGTGACTTCAATTCCTTAACGGGGGTGAGCACAAACCCCTGATTTTGAATAGGATTGAGGAGTGTTGCGATACCTCATTTTGAAGATCTTGTCGAGTACTATCTGACCCTAAATTTTCGCTTCAAAATTTTCATCGTTAACGAAATATCAGCTAAAAAGTGAAAGGCTACTTACTTTTGTGAATAATTTTTTAGGTGCTAAAAATGGGCACAATCTAATTTTACTTTTGAGATTATCCCATTAATGTTCAATAGGAGACCAAAATAGTGATTCCCTTTGTTTCAAGATGATGTCGCGTGAGGTTGCTGGTATGTGGAGGAGCATTATCTTGCATAAAAGTGAACTTCTCACCGTGGGCACCTCGCCAGAGTCTCACTATGGGCTCCAACACTAGGTCCACGTAATTTCTAGCCGTTATACTCGCAGGAAATTAAATCAAATCTGTTTTGCCTCACAGCATAACGCCACCCCAAAACATCACACTATCCCCTTGGTATTTCGGAATTTATCTTGCTGCTCGGAGTCTAGCTTGTCTTCCACGACCCCTTGAAACCCGAATCTGGCGGTCATCTGATCGAACACCAGTTCTGGTCTCATCCGAAAAAGACCATTTCGCCAATTCTCAATATTCTAATTTTAGTGCTCGATACACCAATTAAGTCTGTTAACTTTTTGTTGTCTGGTTAGCTCAGGAACTCTTAAGGGCCTTCTGCTGTATAAAACCTTGAACGAAGCTTTGACTGATACACTGATGCCTGTTGCTTCCAGAAATGGCCTTTGGAGTATGAGGTGCGACGCACTAGGGTCTCTTCTTGCAATTTGGCACAAAAAGCGGTATTGTTCTTCAGATGTGATCTTCCTACGACTTCGTCTACGCCTATTCTGCAGATATTGTAGCTCCACGTATCGGGCGTAGGTTTTTGAAATCACCCCATGTGATATCCCCATTTTGGCTGCTATATCCCTCTGTGTCACCCCTTCTTCAAAGAGAGCAATTATTCGACCCCTCTGCACATCCAGCGTTAGGTTAGGTTAGAAATTTTGAAATTCACAGTTTCAAATCTCAGTGAGGATTGAGTACAATATCCCGAACATTTGGTGATAATTCAACATTTCTTATCATACTATCCACTTTTTTCACAACAAAAAACTTCATTATTCACAAGTAGTCAAAAATCCATGGTTAAAAACAGTCAATAATGTGAAATACCGAGTGATTCGATATAAATATGGTTGTGTGTATATACCATTCTCAGAAAGCGAGTCGTAGAAAGGCATGTTTCTCATGGCTGTTCCACAAAGCCATGGAATTTGGGATAACCTGTTTAGTGACAGCCAACTGGTACACCACAGAATGTTTACCTGCAATGCTTTAATCAGTCAGGATTCGCGGGATAATGTTGCATCACGATAATGTATCGTCACGCACGGCACAGCAAATAATTGAAGCTTTAAGTCAACCTAAGGTAAAAATCATTCAACATGCGCATTACTTTCCTGATTTGTCCATGTATGATTTCAGGTTGTTCTTCAACTTTAAAAAACATTTACGTGGTGGACGGTTCACGACGGAGAAGGAGTTCGAATAGGCAATTCATCACTTTTTTGAGATCATTCCCAAAGATACTGTCAAGTCTACCAGTTATGACACCTTCGAATACAAATTGCATTGATATAGGTGGGGATTACTTAAAACAGGCATGAACAATATACAGGGTTAGGCAAAAGTACTGGAACTGCTAACTATCTCAGTTATTTACCGAGCGAGTGATTCAAAAATTGGTATTCCTACATTGTGAAGCATAAAGAATTCAGTGTTAATATTTTGTGCTCAATAGTGTTTCCGGTGTAGCCGGAAATGACCACAACATGAGAATCTCAAAAATAACACCCTATATGTTCATTTATTTTTAGATTCAGAGGAAAAAATTTCCTTAGGAACAATTAAAAAAATTATTTTCGTCCAATGTCGTGTTCATAAAAAAATCAAAATGACAATAATTATTATCACCTAAATCAAATTACTCTCGAATTCATAATCAACGTGACAGGTTGACAATTATTGTCAAGCAACTGTTGAAAAGAGTTCCATTTACCTCCTGACAATAACCTAATCGATCACTGAAATTTCTAAGAGAATTTTGCAGAAATTGTGGGGGTATCAAATTGATTTCTTCTGTAATGCGACGCCATAACTCATCTAGATTGGTCGGTCATTCTCTATAAACTCGGCATTTCAATTAGCCCCATAAAAAGAAGTCCAGAGGCGATAGATCAGGTGACAGCGGGGGCCGGTGGATAGGACCTCTTCTACCGATCGATCTTTCTGTAAAAACTGCATCCAGATAATTTCGAACATCTACCGCAAAGTGTGGGAAAGTTCCATCTTGTTGGAACCATACAATATCAGCTGGGGTTAACAGATTATTTAAATTTGGAAATAAAGCTGTTATGGCTGGCACAATTTCATTTCTTAATAATTCCAAATATCGCTCTCCATTTAAATTCCCTTCTATAAAAAAAATAGATCAATTATGTGGTCACCGATAATACCGGCCAAACATTCAATTTTTGTAAATGTTGTGTATGAACCTCCCTAATCCAATGTGGATTGTCTCTCGACCAAATACGGCAATTATGCCTATTTACTGTACCGTTGAGGCAGAACTTAGCTTCATCCGAGAATACGATTCTATTCAAAAAATTTGGATTCGCCATAATCATTTCCATTATGGTCTCCGAAAATTATACTTTACGATCAAGATCGTTTTCAGTAAGCTCATGGACGAAATGGATTTTATGTGGTTTCATTTTTTCTGTTTTCAGTATCCTACAAACTGACCTCTGAGGAATATCATGATTCAAGCCTAGTTTATTTGTAGAAACCTAAGGATTTTTCTCAATTGGCAGTAAAATGTCCAACTGTGTTTCTTCGTCAGTGGCAGACTTAAGGCGTTCTGCTCTGGGAATATCTTTCGCTTGCCGACTTGCTTCATATCACTGAATAGTTCTGCATACTGTAGATTTACTAATTTGATGATCTGGGTGAGCTGTATTTAACAGACTGCTAACTTCTTGGTAAGATCGTTGTCTGTCATCATATTTGAGCATCACCAAAACCTCGATCCGTTCTAACCTAACCTAACCTAACCTAACATATCATCAAAACATTTTTCAAACGTTTTTTCCGGAATCGGCTTCAGATTCTCTTTTATGTCTTAAATCGATTCAAAACGGGTACCTCGAAGAGGTAATTTGAATTTTGAAAAAGGAAAAAATTCGGCCGAAGCTAGATCTGGTGAAAACGCTCAGACCGTATTCTTCATTTACCGTCTGACCTTTTGGCGAGAATTCCAAGTACCTAACACCGTGATAATCAAAGAAAACAGTTAATATTATCTTCACCTTGTAAAACAAGGTTCGACAAATTTTTTGTTCGATATTTTTATCCATTATAAAAATCGCGAAACACCCTTGTGAGAACTGACAAACTCCAGCACTATAAACAAACTAAATGACAGAATGCGTTCAAAGTCCTCGTCAGTATAGAAAACAATTGTGCCAAGTAAGCAACAACAAAAATATCGACAAATTGACAGAATGTATATCAAGATGTTATACACGAAATAGTTATGACTCAGATGCTGCGGAAGAAATATATACCAGTATATAACAGATTCCCTAAGGGAAAACAGTTACTGTTTCAATAATTCTTGGTAAAATTAATTGCAATTAGTATCAGTACGTACCATTTTGAGCAATTCATTAATTTCCTGCATTTTAACATGTATCAGATATTGCATTATTTAATACATTTATGAGTCATGTTATAATAATTCGAGAATGGATGACTACTATCGAAAAAGGACTGCAAGAGATTTGAATTATGACACAAAGACGCGTGGCAGGCACACGCTGGTTACTTTCTATTATTTCCCTTTCAAGGCGCACACGTGACCATTATGGCCGACCTATATCCTTGGAACCTTTATTCCAGGGATGGTTTTCTGAAAACGCTTTATTTCTTGTTAAAAGAAACACAAAAATGACAATAATTGAGTGAAAACATGGTTAAGTTGCTTGGTGGTATCCTATTAACCATCGAAGGTGGTCGAAATGACTTGATTTTCTGTTCTTCATCTTCTATACCTTTTATGTATCTTTAAATTGGCTTCAAAATAGAATTCAGTTTGGCCACTCGTTGGTTTATTGAAATGAATCGTCTTTTTGGGTCTACAAATAGATATTTCTTGGCGCGTTGTTGTTCAAGCTGAGCCAAAACTATTTTATGGACTTTCGAAACGTTTTTCTGGAAGAATTGGCCAGTTTGGTCGAATCTGACATCACACCATTTCTCTACGATTTATGAAGCAGCGTTTGGAAAATATTTGTGAAGACATATACTGCATACAGATTGTCCATTACTTTTTAAATCTGTGTGGATTTTTTTACTAGTATTAGATGATGTAGTATACAAATCCTGTTGGGGGTCATGTTCAAGGCCCAAAAAGTATAATATTCGCGTTTTGTAGAGTGGAACTTGTTTTTCCAGAATATCGATCGTACTACGTGTCGAAATTCTTGTTTCTGTATCCATTTGTCTGCTCGAAATATACGGTTTGACTGATACATCTCATATAACTTCAATTGCTGCTTCTCCATCATATCTTACTTCATATTTCTTTTTTGAATATAACATTCTATCATGTGAAATTTTTCTCAGAGATTTTTCATATCATTCGTTAAAAACTCAATATTTGTTGCACGGTGATTCCCCGAGAAACGAGAGTCGGGGTTGTCCAGGACCTTTTTTCTTTTCTGTTGTACCATTATCATTATATCAGTACGACAGACCGCATTGAAAGAGAAATCTGGAAAGGTAAAGTTCACGTTTAGTGTTGAAAATCGTGAGATAATAAAATGGTTTGCACTCATATATGCAAACTTGGATTTCAGTTTTCAAAATTTCATTGATATCATAAGGAATTTACCAGATATACCAGTAACATGGCAAAGAATTGGATACATGGGTAGGTTAAACAGACTAGTGATGAACTGAAAAAATTATACTGGCTGAAAACAACCTTAAAAAGGGTAAACTCTTCGAGAGTGTATAGTAGAGCTCAGCTCAACTGTAGGCATCTACTCAGGGAAGCTAAACTTAAATATTACGAGAACCTAGAAGCATCTTCCGTGAATAAACACAAAATTGTATGGAACATAGTTAACCGGGAAACTAGAGGAAAATCGAGCCGCGCCAGTCTATCACTCTTAACTTGGATGGGATCCTCTGCTCTGAGCCAGCTTTTGCGGAATACTTCAGTGATATTACCAGTGAAGATCCAAGCAGACACTATGGTAATGTCATATCTCAATCCTGCACTGTATCTTCTCTAGCAAATGTCATTTTTTTCTTTTCTGTGATCGGGGAAGATGTTTTCAGGGCAATGAAGTCACTTGGAAACAAGGGGTTGAATTCGTTTGTACTAGAGTTTTGAAGGCAATTGCGATTGTTGATTATTTCGCTTATCTCGTTAACCTTTCTGTCACATCGAGGATATTTGCTTCTCTTCTGAAAATAGCAACAGTAATACCTGTGCTTAAAAAGAACGATGCTGTTAACATAACTGGTTTGACTTTTTTTCGACTTGTCGCGTTCAACTGCCGAGTCATGAGTTTCATGGAAAGTAAGTTCTATAATTTAGGTTTCAGAATTTTGTTCCTTGATTGAATACGTACTTTCATTTCGAGCCCTACTTTGACTGTCAAGATTCGGGAGGGTTCGTCTGAGAAATTTGGGATCAAGTTAGGGGTTCGTCAGGGCTCCGTGCTGGGACCTCTACTATTCCTCCTCTTTATCAATGATTTGCCTGATCGTATAAATGCTGATGATACTTTCATAGCGGTCACAGCACGGACTCTTGGGGAGCTCTCCGAGACTTGTGAGGAGCTTATAAACGCTTTCAACACTTGGTGTTTTGGAAATTTGCTCATACCAAATGTGAATAGAACAGAATGTATATACTTTGGCTTTAGAAATTCCAACAAGGTTCCCCTGGTAATCAATTGCAAAGGATACGTTGGTGTCTAGTAATTGTGTCAGGTTTCTTAGGGTTTACTTGGATGAAGGTTTGAGATGGAGTCAACATGTAGACCAGCTATGCAAAAAACTGAACAAATCATATTATGCAATCAGTAGAATAAGGAACTCTCTGGGCATCGAATATGTGATTAATATATACTACAGCTTGGTCTACAGTTAATTGTAATGTACTTCTATGGGTAAATTCTGTGAACTCTCAAAGAGTAGTTGTCTCTTAGAAAAGAATTATACGCATGATCTTCAAACTCAAACCACGTGAATCGTGTAAGCCAGTTTTTATTTCACATAATATTCTCACTCTTTCATGCATTTACATTTACAGAACTAACCTAACCTCACATCAGAGATAACAAACATCAATATATTACACTATCTAGCTTTCCTAATTGATCCACTCGAAGTGCAACCACTTTATGCATACCTATACATGAAACAAGGACATACGAACTTTTTCCCTCTCACCATGCATTTACATTTACAGAACTAACCTAACCTCACATCAGAGATAACAAACATTAATATATTACACTATCTAGCTTTCCTAATTGATCCACTCGAAGTGCAACCACTTTATGCATACCTATACATGAAACAAGGACATACGAACTTTTTCCCTCTCACCAAGGGGATCTTACTGTTCAATCATATTCCTCATCCATTGAGGCGATTACCTAGGTAGGTGTTTGAAAAAACCATTAAGACCACTCTCTCACGTAAGGCTTACTACACTATTGGGGAATATTTAAACGACAAGTAGTTTTCAGCTTAGTTGAAATTTGTCCTTGTTGTATTGTTTAAATTTTGCGAATTGTATATTGGATATTACAGTTTGTTTGTTATATAAGCGAGTTGTATAATATATCATGTTTTGTTAATATGTACCTCTGGTTTGTCCTACACATCATACAATTTCGTGAAGGATGAATAAATTATTATTATTATGAATTTCTTCAAAATTTTCAAATGATAAGAAGATAATCTTATTTTCGAATGGCTTATGAATTTGAAAAAAATGATCTACTTCTCTGGTCGTACAGTTCAGATAAGTAAGTCATCGATATATCTGTACCAATGAATGTCGATGACATAGATATGAGTTCTGTTAAATTGCATTTTTTATCCATATAAGGTTGACTCCTACAAGGAATTGACAAGATACTAATAACGAGGTACGATTTTTCTAAAAGGTCTCTGTTCGATTACAGGAAAACCAGAATTTTCAAACAATATTATTTGCACGGATAAACCAAAATTTTCTAGAAAAAATTCATTCAGTCTTGATCGCAAGAAAACCCGTACGCGATATGCGATAAAAAATTTTGAATAAAATTAAATTTATGTATAAACTGAAACTGAAGGAAAGATTTCAAAAAAAAGCCACCACGTTATGATAATCGCAGTAACGTTTGTTCTTCTTGAAAATTTTAATTTTCGGTAATGATGCAACGAGAATCATGAAATTTTACCCTGGCAGAGTGTGCTGAAGCAGTTGTGTTATATGTTCTACTTTGGACTTATAAAAGAAAAGCCAAACGTTTGGGGCGAATCATTCAACTGTTTACAGAATGATCTGCAAGTAAGGAAGACTGGAAGTCTTGAAAGAAGATCTGGGCGAGAACGACCTTGAGCAACAACCTTGACCGTTATTTAAGAATGTCTTCAGATTACGTTCCGCTACTGCTAGTCACCTTCAAATGCAGCTTGGACAGAACAGTGGGGTGCAAATTAGCACTAAAACGTCTCAGCACACCGAAGAAACCGATTGGATTTTGTCAGAGAATATGTCAATTGGTTAGAAGCTGACTAGTAGGTAGTGTTGTTTACATATGAATCGAGATTTTGTCTTTTTCATTGCTATAGACGTCATCTAGCGTAAAGACTTCAATATGAAAGATAAGCCTGTGTAACTGCTTGTCTACCTGTGGTTTTGGTGGAGGTTCAATAATGGTGGGAGAAGAATTACTTTGAAGACACTGATCTGCTCATCGTATATAATAGAACCCTGAATGCTCAGTCATTTCAGAAAAACATGTACCATTTGCAGCCAACATGGGTGAAAATTTTCTGTTCATGCATGCCATGATCATGTCGCTAGAAACTGCCTTCGAGATCTCGAAATCACTTCAATGGAGTGGCCTGCATGAAGTTCAGACCTGAATCCCATCGAACATGTCATACTGATCAAATTTATAACAAAATGGATCAGAATGTTATCAGGTCCTTGACTTTGAGTCTGAATCGTAGATGTCATGCAGATATTCTTGCCAGGGGTGAAAATGTTCAGTATTAACAAGTTTTTGGGAACTTTGATTTTTTTCCAAAAGTTTAACATTTCACATTTCATTTCGATTGTTCTCAAAAATTTTCTAATGCTGGTGGATTACTAGAAAAATAATTCACCTAAACTTCTTCTAAATAGATTTAATTTTCGATTTTGAGCGTTAATTTCTTGGCGTAGTGTATTTGTTTCCATGCACATATCAGTGATGAGCCAAAATCCAAGAATTAAAATCTCACACTGACTATTAATCCGCGTAGAACATATTTCAAAAATTCTAATTCAACCAAAATTATTACCATTTCATATGAAAGATGTGAAAAACTTCAGGCAAAACCAGTACTTTTTTATCAGTACGTCTCTGTTCACAGGGATGCGCTATTGTATTCCATTTCTTTAGTTACTTTAGTTACATACTCAACTTATAAGAAATTTGTTATTTTAATTATGTTACATTGGCAGCCCTGCTAAGCTGCCTGTGAAAGCTTAGGGGGTGGATCACCCCTTTGTAAATTATTTCCCTTATGAAGTTTTCTGAGTTGCCTTCCTGGAAACGCCCCTCGATATTTTCAGTAATGGCGATCGGCCATTAGACATTATTATATTGTATGTGTATGTTATATTGACTTTCAAAAATCATTTTTGTCTTCTGTCGGGGTCATAACCTTTGAAATATAATTCTTTTATTGTACTGGTACACAATGCAATATCATTCGTAATACTCGAGCTGCTACTTTCAATTTAATCTCAATCGGTGCGGAGACGACTTTAATCTCTTTTGGCATTTCAACTATACCTGCCAGACTTTTTGCTAAAATGAAATTCACTGGAAATTCGCTTTTTTACTGCCAAAGACTGTTACGAAATAGTCTTCGATATTTAAGGCATCAAAGCAATCAACTATAGTTTATTTGGTGAAGACGTAGAGTAATAAAGCTCATTAAGTATGCAAATCCCTTAGAAATGTGCTACGTGGGGGGCAAATTCAAAAATAAATGTAGTTTCTATGATTTTGTATTGCAGCACGCGCCAATTTATTGCCGGATCTTTGATAGAAACCCTCGTACACATCTCCAGAAAAACCCAACTACCTGGCTACGATCTTCTTTGTCTTTTTTGTTGCTTGCGGATATTGCTGTCCTCGTTTTAAATAAAATATTTACTTTAAACGTCTGAAATTTGTAGCCAAAAACGCAAGCGAATATGTGTTTTGGGGTTCTGTTCGAAAATGAAATTGAATCAATTGAACACTAATGTATTCAAAAGCGATAATAATTTAATGTGAATATCGAGATAGTTTCGTTTACCAAAAAAATTATTTCATGAATTTCATGCATACTCAACTTCGTTCAATTCTATACGTTAAGATATATAATAATTAAATAATAATTGATCGATGAAGCCTGAACTACGTGATAGTTGATATTCATAATGAATAATAAAATAAAACAAGTTACTATGTTTTAACTATCACTAATTTATTGATGTGAAGAATGACAAAATTTTAGATTGGTTGGACCGGTTTCGGACATACGTCCATTATCAACAACAAGCTAATGAAAACTGTACATACTCATGTACAATACAGGAATTACCATCAATAAAATGCTAGTAGAGGTCACAGTAACTTGAATAATGGTGATTGGTAGGTAATTAAGTCTACCTGGTCGTTAAGGAGCTTAACCCCTCTCTACCCTAGATGCATTGAAAATTTCCATCGATTCAAAGAAATTGAGTTTATAAGATTTATCACAGGAATGAAGAATTTTTAGCTGTTGAGTTCTGGAAAAGGATGACTTTCATTCATACATTGTGCAGCTAAAGCTGAATCATATTTCTGATGTAGGAATGACCGGAAATGTTCTTGGTATCTAGCCTTGAAAGAGCGTCCTGTTTGACCTATATAAAAGGAATTGCACTCAGAACATATTAATTGGTATACTCCTGATTTTTCAAATTTATCGGTTTTATCTTTTGTGTTGAAAAGCAGGCCTGACAATTTGCTAACTGGTCTGAATGCAATATGAACTTTTTTACTATCAGACAAAACTCGAGCAACCTGTTCTGACGTCTTCCCAAAATATTTTAGAGACATAAATTTTTCGGGCTTTTCTCTCTTAGATTGGGGACATATTAGGTTGAATGTGTTGTTGCGTATTTTTCGATTAATTAAACTCCATTGCTTTTGTTTCGAAGCTGTTGTTCTCTGCTATTAACATAATGGTGTTAAATTCTGATTTTCAGTCCATGTCCGATAAAGGCAAAGAAATCGCTCTGTGAATCATGGATTTGAAGGCTGCTATTTTTTTAGAATACGGGTGAAATGAAGCTATGGGTATGACATTATCGGTGTACGATGGTTTTCTGAAGATATTAATTGATAAACGGTTATTATTCTCCAGGGTAATTGTTAGATCTAAGAAATTGATTTTACTATCGACTTCTGTTTCTACTTTGAACTTAATTTTAGGATGAATGTTATGAATGAAATTCAGGAAGATTTCTAGTTGTCTATTCGTTCCAATGAAACAGGCTAAAATGTCATCAACATATCGGTACCAAAATAGAATATACCTTTTCGTCAAAGGGGACGTCATAATTTCAGTGTTTTCTAAATTAGACATGAAAATTTCAGATAGAAGGGGACTGAGGAATGAACCCATAGCGAAACCATTATTTTGTGAATATATCTTATTATTGAACTGAAAATAATTTCGGGTCAAGCATAAATGAAACAGAGAAATTAACTCATCTTTACAGATCACGTTGAGATTTCTTGCCTCTAGAATACTTAAGGGGATATTAAGGGGACACATTCTGTTGCAGGTATATTTGAAAACATATTTTCTACATCTAATGATATTGATTTTGCGGTTGGTGGCATGAGAAATTATTTATTTTATTCGATAATTCTAATGAATTTTTATACTATATTGTGAATGAAAACCTGAAATTGAAATTGGTTTGAATTTGGTATTTCAGATTTTCATTCACAATATAGTATAAAAATTCATTTCGAATGATTGAATAAAATAAATAATTTCTCTGTTTGATTTATGCTTGACATTTTTGCCTGTTTCATTGGAACGAATAGACAACTAGAAATCTTCTTGAATTTCATTAATAACATTCATCCTAAAATTGAGTTCAAAGTAGAAACAAAAGTCGATATTACAATTTCTTAGATCTAACAATTACCCGGGAGAATAATAACCGTTTATCAATTGATATCTTCAGAAAACCACGGATAATATCATACCAATAGATTCATTTCACCCGTATTCTCAAAAAATAGCAGCCTTCAAATCCATGATTCACAGAGCGATTTCTTTGCCTTTATCGGACATGGACCGAAAATCAGAATTTAACAGCATTATGTTAATAGCAGAGAACAACGGCTTCGAAATAAAAGCAATAGAGAGTTTAATTAATCGAAAAATACGCAACAACACATTCAAGAAGATATATCCCCTATCCAAGAGAGAAAAGCCCGAAAAATTTATGTCTCTAACATATTTTGGGAAGACGTCAGAACAGGTTGCTAGAGTTTTGTCTGATAGTAAAAAAGTTCATATTGCATTCAGACCAGTTAGCAAATTGTCAGGCCTGCTTTTCAACACAAAAGATAAAACCGATAAATTAGATAAATCAGGAGTATACCAATTAACATGTTCTGAGTGCAATTCCTTTTATATAGGTCAAACAGGACGCTCTTTCAAGGCTAGATACAAAGAACATTTCCGGTCATTCCTACATCAGAAATATGATTCAGCTTTAGCTGCACATTGTCTGAATGAAAGTCATCCTTTTTCTGATCTTCAACAGCGAAAAATTCTTCATTCCTGTGATAAATCTTATAAACTCAATTTCTTCGAATCGATGGAAATTTTCAAGGCATCTAGGGTAGAAAGGGTTAAGCTCCTACTCAATATCCTGAAAAATTGAATGTTTGGGTTGGCATCTATGGGAATCGTCTGATTAGGCCATTTTTCTTACCAGGAAATCTGACGGGAGAAATGTATCTCTAACTACTTGAAGAACTAATCAATGCGGCCATAACAGAAATTTTGGGAAATGATCATAGCTATTTAGAAGAGGATGTTGTGTTTCAGCAGGATGGTGCTCCACCGCATTTTGTAATTCCTGTTCGACAGTATCTAGATCGAGAATTTCCTGATCGATGGATCGGAAGAAGAGGCCCTACAGAATTTCCCCCACGTTCTCCCGACTTGTCACCATTGGATTTTTTATAGTGCCACTCAAAGAGTCAAATTTATAAAACTGATCCAGCAGATTTGGTGGATTCACGACAATGGATTGTAAACGAGTGTAATCGTATAACCCCTGAAATGCTACGTAATGTCCGGGAACGTTTCGAGTAAAATCTGTGTTTGTGTTTGGAAGTTGGCAGCGAACACTTTGAACATTTGTTCGATTGATACCGAGTTGACCTATAAAATGTAACCGGTATAATGAATTCAATTATTTTTTCAATTTTTCCCTACTCACCAATATGTAGGTAATTCGATGAATAAGCTCTATTATTTGAAAACCAAACAAACGTGTTCTGAATCTCCATCCAAAATTAGTAGACCTCGCAAACACCGTATCGCTCTCTATTAATTCACCCTGTATCTTCATCACAATGCAAATGAAGCAAAAGTTTTGTCTACAATATTCTAAAACCTTTCTAATGAGTTATTACTCAAACTAACTGATTAATTCGAAGATTTGAGGGGTTGACACCCTCATCTAAGGAGGTGTCTGAGGGGGTGTAGTGGAAGCACCGCTGCTTAAAGATATTTTTTCCCAAACTACAACAGTATTTCGGTGAATGTTCATTCGAAATCGACAGATTTTGCAATCACTGAAAATAACTCGGCTTTTGACGAACCAGGGTGTATTTTCTTCCGAATATGTCAAAACTCAAAATTCATTACAAAGTGTTGATGTAAAATAAAATCATCGTGTGTTAAAAGATGTTCCTCTTCAGAAAAAATTGATCTGTTTCTGCATATTGTCCAGAAACGAATAGTTTAGCAATTATTGAGTCTTTTTCGTTTTAGTTGCCTTACCCGGTATATACAGTAAAATTTTACCTACTAGGGATGAATGCCCTTACATTCAGTAATAAATTTATGACTAGGTACAATGTGGGTTTTTGTAATCCCATGAATAATGGGATCTCAAGCAATTATAAATAGTGGTCATTTCCTATTTTAAATCCTACCTAAACAACTATTCACAGCCTTTCAAAGAAAAGGTACAATAAAGATACTGAACTAACAATAAAATATTCAATTAACATATTCAATACTATCTACAGGTTTTGTACATGTTGAGTCTATTTATTACAATTCTCAGCAAATCAAATTTACCAAACTGCATTAAAATCTATCCTATTATGCAAAAAATCAATAGTAAGGCATATTTGTGTGCTTTAATGCCTTGGCTTCCAGAACAATTTTTGATCGAGCAAACATAGCAGCCACCTATGACGAAGCTAATACTTTCATCAAGGCAGATATTTTCATTATTTTTTGTCACTTAAGGTATAACACTTTTACAGTATGAATTGAGTTGCACAACATATGATGTCCCAATACACTTTTGAAATTTCAAAAAGAAAAAAGCTTTTATATTTGAACAGTTACTTCATTTATTGTCGTGTCAACTCAATAACAAGCAATTTCATGAGGACCAGAATACGAGGGATGTCTTTTATGTTTAAAATGCTAGAACATAGAGGACACCGTTTTAATCAACTGTCAGTACTAAAAATAAACCTCTTCTTCTTCTTCAGCCTTCTGTCATCCAACTCTGGACACAGGCCTCCTCCAGTTCTCTCCAACGGTCTCTGTTCTGTGCTACCTGATACCTCATTGGAGGGCGACCAATTCCTCTTCTGCCCAAATATGGTCTCCATTTTTGTATTTCGGCATTCCATCTGCTATCTCCTATCCTTATGACCTGCGAAGCCCCATTTGAGTCTGACAATTTCTTCTCTGACATCGCGAACTTTAGTGACTTTCCTTATCCATGTGTTTGTTTTCTGTTAGTCTTATTCCAAGCATCTTGCGTTCAATGGCTCTTTGTGTTTTGCACATTTTGGTCATAATGGCTTTAGTTAGGTCCATGTTTGGCAGCCGTACGTGATTACAGGCAAAATACACTGATTGTAGACTTTAGTTCTATGGTATTGTGGTATCTTACGACTTTGAAGGAGCCATTTTAATTTTCCAAATCCAGCCCAAGCAAGCCAAACTCTGCAATTTCTGCTGTTTGATTCTCTCTATTAAACTTGAGTATCTGATCTAGGTAAACATATTCATCCACCATGTCCAAAGAGTGTACGTACGCTTACTGTAATCCTTCTGTTATCTTCTGTGTTAGTCATTGTTTTCGTCTTCTTATAATGCTTAGGTGAATAACTTCGGCTAGATAACGTCTCCCTGTTTTACACCTCTCTGGATTTTTATAGGTTTGATCTCGTGTTCTAGTCTTACTACCATTGAGGATTGCTGATAGATGTTGTGGATCAGTTGTCTATACCTGGAATCAATTCTGCTGTTGTTCTGCGGCCCATATCTCAGTCATATCGAACGCCTTCTCATAGTCATGTATAGAGTCAGATGATATTCGTTTGCTTTCTCTATCAAATTTCTCATAGTAAGGTGGTGATCAGATGTACTATACCCCTTTCGGAAGCCAGCCTGTTCAATGGGTTGGTAGGAGTCCATCTAGTGATTATTTTCATGAATATCTTGTAGATCTGTGGCAGTAGTGATATGGGGCGATAGTTTTTCAGGTCACTCTTTTCACCTTTCTTGAATAGCAAAACGACAGCACTCTTAGCCCAGTCTTCTGGAATACTACCGCTATGCAAGCTTTCATTGAATAATGTCCTCAAAGTGGGTAGTATAATTTTCCTCCCTTCTCCGACAGTATGCCGTCGGGACCTGGAGCTTTGTTTTTTTAAACCTTTTAGAGCTTCTTCGATCTCATAATCTTCTATTGAGGGCAATGCTTCAGAGTTCACATTCTTTATTTCTCTTTTGATGTTTTTCCGTGTTCCTTCGATTGGCTTTTTCATGAGGTGTATTGGTCTTTATAGAATTCTACTATATGTGTGATTTTTTCTCTCTCTTCATTGCTGTCTTTGTCTTTTAAAGCTGTAATAAAAGTAAAGTTCCCCTTATTGCGGCCTCAAGCAATTCAATCCCCTATTCCTCTTCAGAATCTTCTCCACTTCTTCTTGATGTTTCCTCAAATCTTCTCCTATCATCTATTTGATTGTTTTATTGAGTTCCGCATATTCAACTGTTTTGTATGTTCCTTCTCGCTGTTGCATCTTAGTTTTTGAGAGCTCACCGATGTAGTTTTTGAATTCATTTTTTTCTCTGTTTTTTCTTGCTGAAATGTATCTTTGCTCTCACTTATCGATGATCACTAGCCGGTGTAAACCTATTGAGCACTGTAACATCTTCAAATATGTTTCGCTCATCTCATCCAGGAAGATCGGCATGCAACACATCAAAAGATTGAGGCATCATTGCGAATTTCAAAGTCCTCAATACTAAAAATTTCGCACGAAAATTGCATGTGAAAGAATTAGTTTCCCGTTGGATACCGCATCTGTTGACCGATGAACAGAAAGCTGCAAGGTTGAATTGGTGTTAGAAAATTCTATTCCGTTTTAACTTTGCTAAAGTCTAAAAGCGTTCGCAACATTGTCAGTGGTGATGAATCTTGAATTTATTCATACAAGCCAGAAAATAAGCGCCAACCGTTTGTTTGGGTGTTTCAAAGGTAAGAAAAACCGACAAAATTCATCCGTGGCCGAAGTGTCTCCAACAATGCCTTCACAAGATCAAAGAACAGGTACTGCCTATTGGTACACAACTATTTGTTTAACTCAAGTCATTAGTGAGCTTCGAGAAACTAACTCCAAATGGCAAATCATCCTTCACCAAGACAATGCAAGTTGGCACACAGCCTCTAATTGTTACATCATCCTGCGTAGGTTACAGTCTTCAGAAGAAGCTGTTGATGCTTTCTAAAATGTAGCAAACGATTGGAATAATTGCATCCAAAATTTGTCAGAATGAGTGCAGAAGTATATTAATCTTCGTGGAGAATACTTCTAAAAACAATAAAGTCTTTAAAAGCTCTCAATTATTTCATCTCTCGTATGCCACACCTAAAATCAGTTTTTGAGGAAACACATCATTTACTACAGCAAAGCTCACATTCGAAATATGGCACTTGGCTCCATCCTGCTGAAACTAAGTATTCCTGTTGTAATTTTTCAATTCAGGCAGAAAACCCGTTAATTGCTGTGATTGTCTTCAACGAAGAACGGTCCGATGATACCTCATCGTTCGATTCCAGCACATACTGTAACCTTTGGTGAATGGAGCAACTTCCAGGTGGGAATTTTGAATAGCCCAATAGCGACAGTTTTGTTCATTCACAAAATTATTAAAGTAAAAATGAACTTCGTCGGAAAAGCTTACGTTGTTGAAGTTAGTGAACATATTGAACATTCGATTTACAAAATTCAATGTGGATTCAAAGTCAACTGGCTTCAATTCAACAAAAATTGGTTCTCTTGAAGAAGAAATTGAAAGAGAAACTATGCCATTTAAAATAACAAAGTTCCAGTAAATCTCCGGTGTTACCGATGACTAAAATATTTTCCGCAATTTTTTTTAGTACAACTTGAGATCGAATGGAAATTTCCGAGTTCTACGACTATTTGAAGTCAAAAATATTCTAATAGTCCATTTAGAGGAATCATCCTGTATTTAGTGTCATTGAAACACTCAAAAGAACGCAGTTCCTTTGGAAGAAAATCTTCTAATTCATTATTCAAAAAGTAAGGTAATTTTATACTTTTAAATATTATCAAAACTCAATCTTCATTGAAGGCCATCGATTATTCTCTTCTGGAGCTCTTCTCACATAAAATTAATTAACTCTCATGAAAGTATTTAAATGTTGTTCATGTTGTTGATTCGAGAAGTTTGAAAGTATCAAAAAACTATAAATTTAATGTAATTTTTTTATTTTCATGTTCTCAATGACTTTTGAATAAAAATGCACATTTGAGACTCAAATATTATTTTAGTATTCTGGATTTTGCTTCATTTATGATTAAATCAAATTGTAGTGTCAGTTTATCAGCCACCTATATATATATACAGGGTGTTTCCTGAGTACGGAGCCTCAGGTGAAATAAGGAATATTTGTCAAATAACTTTTCTCCTTAGTTTTAGCTACACCCTGTATGTTTCTCTGAGTACTTTTTCCTCTTATAACTGCTTTTTACTTCATTTTAAATTTATTCGAAAAGGAAACAAGAAATCATCATTGCGTTTAATTTTTATTAAACACGAAATCTATCATAATTATTTGCTTATATTATTATTTGAACAATTCACAGCCATATTGAGGGGATGAGATAGTTTTTGTGGAAATTAGCACAACCACTTGAAAATGGGTTTCTTTCTTCACATAATTCTTCTACAGTACCTCCAGTGATTCTCCACCGTTTCGTTGAATTGGTTTTCTGAAATCTCGACCATGAAATTTTGGCAAATGTTTACGTTATCATATTCCAGGAAGGTTATTTCTGTTGAAACACTTTCTCTGCCACTGCGTGGTTGCAGCATCACTGGTGACTGGTGAACTTTGCTATTCTTCTTCAGTTTCTTCTGGATAGAAGTAGTAATGGCTTTCAGCGCCTGCAAAGAGAAAAAATGTGAATTATTTTTCGAAAGAATTTGTAGCAATACTTGTAATTAAAAGGTACAGATTTGAAACAAATTGTTATGTTATAATATAGAAATGCAATAATTCATAAGTCATCAAAGTTTTTCAGAGCATTCATAAATCCCGAAGCTATTGTCCCAGAACGACGATAAAAGCAATGCAATTTGATTGAATATTTCAGAATGTAGAGATAGACTGCAGTTTCTTCTTATGTTTTTATGTTTCTGTTGAATATATAGAAGAAGTGTATATAGAATCTAGTTTGCTGCATATCCTGAAATTATGTTCAAATACATAGGATGTTCTATTATAGAGTTTCATATCAAAGTTACGTTTTTCTGACGTCTTGTTTCTCATCATTTTGATCCTCATAACAACAATAAAGTTGAGTTCGGTTCAAACCTCGAATAGAATACCCTGTATTTAGTTACTACAATTGAGAGACAATTCCAATACCTATTGTATTGTATTAGATGTTTCTGTACCTATTGTCAATACATTGAGAGTTAAAAATGTTTTTGTATTTTATGCCAGAATTTTCACACAAAATCTTAGCAAATTTTCCACTGAAATTCTCAAATAACTTACATACGCTATGAAAAATTTGCAAAGTGACTACGTTCTTCTTGAATTCGACACACAGAATTTCTCCTCATTTTATTGATATTGTCCGGAGTATTATTATGGGATGCATCTTAAATTCTTTGTATTATATCATTTCTTGCAGTAAACTTTAGGTTTTACTGCTCCCCACAAATGAAAATTCACAGATGTTAAACCTGGAGACTTTGAGTGCCATTGAACATTCCTTACTCAATCTCAAGAAATTATGATTATCTGTTAAGATTCTTGACATGAAAGTTTTTTTTATAAAATTCAGTGCTCAATTCCCTCATACTCGAGTTGGGATTTCCCTCCACAGACAGACAAATTTCTACATTCAGCAAATGAGCATCTAACTTTTCCTCTACATACTTCTTCAAAATTTTCAAAAGAAACGAAGGTATGGACTAAATGAACACCCGGTATACGTGTTTGAGTTGATTATCCAATATCGCTGAATAGCCACTCATGAACCACCAATAAAAAGGATGAAAATGCAATGCATCGTTTCATGCTAAGATGTTGAATTAAAAAATACCATAGTCCCTTGTTGGCGGCGATCGATATATCGACTGAATTGTATCCAAAGAAGAGAACAGACAGACGTTTTCAAGAAATGTGCAGGCTATCTACGTAAACAATTATTTTACTAGTAGATTTTGGACGCTTTGAAAAATGGGAACATCAATGAAAGTAGAATGAAAGCTTACAGTGGGATTTTGTAGAAGATAAAAATGAATTTAGAAGCCTTGGTTCCTTGAAAAATCGGAATATCTTCCGACCACCCTCGTATAATCCCAAAAATTCCTTGTGTACTAGGAATTATAATTTTAAATATATTTCTAGGTTTCAGTAACTGTAGTTGTGTACTTTAGGTTAGGTTAGCTCTTCTGAGATGACTGTCCATTAGAATGGAAAGAGTTGATAAAAAGTTACAAGATTTTTATAAAACAAAATGAAATATAACCAATATAAACTAGTTCAGAAACAACACATTTATCATAGTTAATAATGAAATTTGCAGTATTCAATATTAGAATGGCAGTAAAATTTTTGTACATGGAAAATTATTTTTTTGATAAATCTTTCGACCCATATCAATACAGTCTGAGAAAACTCAAAATAAATAACCAAGTAATCATAAAAAATTTGCACATATTTACTCACCTTGAAGCAATTATGGCCAGTACACGTAAAGAACTTCTTCACAGACATGTTTAACGTTGAACGCAATCACAATCAGTGATATGGATATGGGAGAAACTGATAATATGAGCTCCCCTCCCTTTTTCACTTGACTCGATCCACCCCAACGAAAGCCACCCTCTAATTATTTAACTAGATCAAGCACTTTGTTTAGTGTTCCCACAATTTCAGTTTATTCATTGGGGATTCGGACGATTATGGAATACGGAATGCATTAATTTTCACACGGTATTAAAATCGAGAACTATTGTGGGTGAATTGATAAATCTAGTAATGATTTTTACCCGCTGCTTAGTTTTACTCGAGTAGCTATGTACGTGACTTCGAATGTTGTGTTGAACTCGTGCCCAAAATATTTGGCTTAATTTTAAATAGTCCACGGCATGGTTTATTGTTGCGTCGTTCTGACGACGTTATTATTTTCAGAATATCATTTAACAGTTATTGCGTCACTCATCATGAATTGTATGGGTTTTTATCAATAGTACCATGATATGGGTTTCCTACTATTTTAATGTAATGACAAAATTTATATCTGGAACAATCTAACGCGTATTTACATGGGAGGTAATATTCGCTATTCGTTATAGTCTCAGCAAATAGAAGTGGCACACCGGAGCTGAGTGATTTTCAATTTGTACTCTGATCATCAGAGAAGGAGTGAAGAAGTGTCATTCTGTATACTTTTACTTGCGTTTAGCTTATCAAGCTCGAAAATTATAGGAATTATTGTAAAAGTATTTCATACTTTGAAAAAAATTCCTCTCAATAACACTGCGCCAAAAAATTAACGTACAAAATCGAAAATTTAAATTTATTCAAAAGATGTTTAGACATGTTGAAGAATTTCTTCTCCAGTAATCTATCAGCACTAAGGAATGCGTGAGAACAATCGAAATGATAATGGTACTCAGAAATTGTAATAAATGTTTTAGAAAAAACAAAGTACTCATACTCGTAACCTAACCTTATAGTAGGGAGGCTCAAACGGTCGATCGCGAGTGCTTTTTGAGTAGATCTCGAGAAGAAAAAATTTTTTAATGAGTAGGTAACTAAACTACAAAAATTGATTACGTAATAAAATAACACCATGCTAGCGGCAAAAGGCGGCTTCATCAAAGGAACGCGTGGTATTTGTCAAAGAAAAGCCGCGTTTTTTATTCTTGCCGCTTTTTAGAAATTTCGGGCGGCGCGTTTGACGGGAATATTCGAGACTTTCGTTCACGCCGATATAAATGTTGCGCCTGCAGGAGTCATCCTGAATTGTAACTTGAAGGCAATACTACGTCGATACAAAGTTTATTATTAAATAGTACAAAATGACTGCAGCGAAGAAGTCTAAAACGTATCATTTCAATAACGATTGGGAGGAAGAATTTTTCTTTCGTATGGTGAGGGATAAGTGCATTTGTCTTATTTGTTGCGCGTCAGTTGCAATAACTAAGCGTGCTAACTTAGAGTTGCATCATGAAACATTTCATAAAAACTATGATTTCCCGCCACATAGTGAATTAAGAAAACGAAAAGTACGTGATTTGATATCTTGTTTGAAAAAAGAACAAAGCATGTTCACAAGACCAGACAAATAATCAAAAGCTGCTACGATCGCGTCATTTAAAATATCTCATATAAACACAAAACCATTCGAAGATGGATCTGTTATGAAGGAAGGATTTATTGATGCGGGTGAGACTTTATTTGGAGCTTCTAAAAATAAAAGAGAATCATGTCTGCTATTAGAGAACTTCAGTTATCTCGTCCGACTGTCACAAGACGTATTGAAGTCATGCGTCAGGACATGGCAGATAAACTGAAACATGGTATCATGAAATGTACATACTTTTCTTCAGAGTTCGACGAATCCACCCATATGACAGACACTGCCCAGCTGTGTATTTTTATTTCGATGGTATTCAATAACATATTGGCTAGGGAAAAATTTTTGACAATCATTCCTTCTGAAAGGGAGGACTTGTGGCGATGATATATATGACGTTTTCTTCAATTTTGTAAAAAACTACAAGCTACCAATATATGAATGAGTATGCATTACAACCCATGGAGCAATGACTCGAAACTAAAACGGTTTTGTGGCATTGTGTCGAGCAAATGAGGATTTCGCTTCATTTTTTCTTCCATTGCATTATATATCAACAAGTTTTGTGTTCAAAAGTTTAAAACACGGAGGAAATTATGGACTTTGCAACAAAGATTGTGAATTCCATCCGTACACGTAGCTTGCAACGGCGGCTCTTTAAGTTGGAAGATAAGGAGTCAGCTGAACACACTGATTTAGTTCTTCACACGGACGTCAGGTGGTTGAGTCGCGGAAAATCCAAAGGTTTCAAGAATTATTGCCTGAAATAACAGCTTTTCTAGACGAAAAAGGTGATGACACTCAGATGTTGAAAAACGAAAAATATCTGATTTGGCATTTTTTGACTGACATCACAATGCACTTAAACACCATTAACTTGGAGCTTCAAGGTAAAGGACAAACTATTATTGAGATGATTAGCGCAGTAAACTCATTCAAAAGTAAATTGCAACTTAAGATAGATCATCTGAAAAGAAAGGATCTAAAACATTTTTCGTCTTTGAAAGCAAGGATTCCTCAGTTGAATTATGATAAGTATGAGGCTGAATTATCAATTATTTTGTGACAATTCGAAATGCGTTTTTATGATTGCAGTAAATTGGCAAATATAGCATCATTTATGAGTTTTCCTTTTTCATGTAAGAACATTGAGGAATTAGCTACTGAAATAGTAAGTCAGCTTAATATGAACTCATGCTCTGTTGCAAATGAGTTGGTGCAGATTATATCAGATACATCTAAAATCTACAGCATCTGATACAAACTTCTGGTGTTTTATATCAGAAGATAAATATCCGAATCTAGGGTAAATCGCCCTTCAACTGACGGCAATGTTTGGGTCAACTTACTTGTGCGAGTCTGCATTTTCTGAAATGCAGATTATTAATTCAAAATATCGCAATCGACTAACTGACTATCATATGTCATCATGCTTACGATTAGCACTCAGTGGTTACGTACCATCGTATGAAAAGTATGCTGAGGTTATGCAGTGCCACGCTTCAACAGTCAAAGTCACTCCTTAGTTAAGTTTTACACCATATGTAACTCTTTTGTTTTGTAAAAACCAATTAACGAGCAATTTTGAATAACTATGAGCTTTACATTTGATATTATAGACAAGAACCTAACAAACCTAATCCAAACCTTGACTAAAATAATATATATATTGTGCGGAATGCTAATATCTAAATATGCTACGGTACACCCTACCTAGATAGGTAGGTAGGGTGTATAGTGTATGTACGACAACCCTGCATCACACATACTTGCAGCCTCTCAGAGTCGATCGTAAGTAGTCTAAATATATTGACGACGAGTTTTCAATATGAGCCCGAAACAGAGCGGCAAAGTGCTGAATGGAGAGCATTGGATGAAGGAAACAATAAAACCAAATCAGATAAATATAATAAATCAGGTGTTTATAGATTGAATTGCAATGACTGAAATAATTTCTACATTGAATATCGCAGTTTTTCAAATAAAAACTCAGATTCAAATTAAGCGAATCATCTACTAGAAAATAATCACTCTTTCGACCCACAGTTTGAAATTTTGCATACAGATAATAAGTAGATCTTTGGGAAACTTTAAAAACCAATAAACACAAACACTCAGGTAGACTCATTAATGAACAAGTCGATTTAAGCCCTTCACCTCTATTGAATCTCTTCAGGGAGCAATCGATTTCTTAATTTTATTGGATATACCTGTCATCAGTAACCACTTAAGAAGAAGCAACTCAATAAGCTTTTAGTTACTTGAAAACGTTTGTATTTATATTCTCATTTGTATCTATCTATAGTTGTCATAATTTCTGTACATTCATTCGTCTGAAGAAGCTACGGTGTAGTGAAACGCGTTACGAATCACAGTCATTCAGTGAAATTCCTCAAAAAACATTACTTGTTTCTATTTTACTTAATTTTTAATCAAAAATCACATAATTGCCTTACAACATTCACCCTATTCACCTGTTCTGGCTCCGTGCTACTACTATCTGTTCCCTAAGCTGTATTTGACGATTAAAGGAAAGCGGCACGATTCTATTGAGGCTCGTGAAAGTGCGGTGACCGACGCGATAAAGACCATTCCACAAAAGGAGATAGAGAAATACTTTGGCAACTTGTTGGCGCGTGCAAATTTGTTTATCAATGCAGAAGGCGCATACATTGATTAATAGAAAGATTTGTATCAAAATTAATACTGGTTATTTCAATTTTAAAAAGTGTGGCTACTTTTGGAATGAAATGTGTATTTTCGAAAGATTCAAAGTCAAAAAGTATTTTTAATTTTATGCTAGAATTTTCACATAATCTTATGAAATTTTGCACTAAAATTCTAAATTAGTACAAATTACGCATTAAATGAGCACCAGGTATACTTTCATATTTTGGCTGAACCTATAGCCATTTGCATTTTGTGATATGTACTTCCATAATGGAAAATCAATTCTAATATCATCAATGTTCGACATATGTCACAAACGATAAATATTATTTCATCAGAAATGAATCGAATGATTACGGCGAGTCAATTGAATAATGATATATGCTTTCAAAGCCACTTATATTTACGTTATCAATCAACAATGCAATGTTAGTTAACATAGCGAAAGAAGTGACGCATGAACAGGAAACTACCACTGAGTTACGATATGTTGTTTATTTCGCGTAATCTGTGCTAACTGAAACGGAAAGTAATTTTATTTATAGCACAAAGGGACCAATGCTTTAGCGCCCGTAAAATATCAGCGAATACATCATTTCAATGTTTCCATTACGTTATTGATTCGATAAAATCTAGGCTAGTTGGGTGTTTCGGTAAAGCCAGAAGCCCAACCTGAATATGTTAACAGACTTATTTGAATTGAAAATGGTTCCTTCGTTTGGCCTTACTTCGAATATTTTTATCAAAGCATAATGAGATGTCCTTGAGAAACACTTTTCTTGTGAGAAAATTGTTCTTCAAAACAATTTTTCTACCCTTACACTTTATCAAGCATCTTCAATACAGGGTATCCCAAGTCGAGTGGCCTATTGGACGTTTATGGAGAACTAATAATACTTTATTTGTATTTCTGCTTCGACAACACTTGTTATTCCAATTACAAAAGCATTAAGGCTCGGGAACACAGGGAGCGATCTGCGATTCAGCGGTCTGCGGTATGCCACATAGAACGCGATATCTGTGAGAGCGGTCCTGGGTCCAGTCTGAATAACTACCTTCCAGAGAGAACGTGTTGCATTTTCATATTGTTATTGAATATGAGTTCGGACGAAGAACAACTCCTTCTGCTGTTAGCATTGCATTATGCGACGAAGAAAAAGAAGAGACGATGTTGGGTATATGAAATCAATCAGATGAGGCATAAATCAGGGGAATACCGCCGTTTATGCATCGAACAGGAGTCCCATGAAGGTATTTTCGGTCAATTTCTATTAATATTTCCGTTTGGTCAATCATTGTAGGAAGGCGGTCACGCGATATCTGTAATTTTGTACTACTAGACCGCTCGTCGCGATATATTTTCCAGGAAGACGGTATACCGCGTTCTGTGTGACCGAGGTAACGCAACATTGTGCAATACAACGAGACCGCCTGACCACCGCGGTCGGACCTGTGTGCCCGAGCCTTTAACACAAGTCTAGCTTGTTTCGTTCATGAAATATCCTATTTTTACTTGAAAATTATCGATTCTCTGCTTTTTGAAGAAATTGATATATCTCGAGAACGACGTGAGGTACCAAAATAATGAAAGGTGTTTTGCAAACAAGAAACCATGCGTTGGATTATTACCGAAAATTAAAAGCAGAAGAACAAACGTTACTCGCAAAAATTGATCAGATACTGGTGTTATGAATATGTGATGGTTTCTTGCAAAATCTGAATTTATTCCTTTTATTTTATTTCTCACGACACGAACATGTGCAGCAAGTGAACATTGAATTTTCTTGGCCTATATCCAGACATATCTGAAAAATAATTAGTTACCTATTTGAAAAGACAATTGAAATCATGAAATTGTGCCTTAATTTATTGTCGCGAAGTAGAAGTATTGGTAACACCATTCCAGTTATGTTAGATTATTTAATACAGAACATCCTGTATATTGACTAGTTCGGTAACACTTGTTATTCCAATTACAAACACACCTAACACATACGTCTAGCTTGTTTAGTTCATGAAATATCCTAGTTTTACTTGAAAATTATCGTTTATTTGCTTTTTGAAAAAATTTATATATCTCGAGAACGGAGTGAGCTAATAAAATAATGAAAGGTGTTTTGCATAACTCATATCCGACTGAATTTCAGTCAGTATACAGAGTGCTCTTTTTTCCGCCTCACATTTAGATACGAAAAAACATCGAAAAATACGTTTCTTCAAATTGTAACCCATGTTTTTTTTTAATTTATTAGATTTACCGTTGTTTGATTTTACAATTTATAGTTCTCATTTTTCTTATTAAAAATTCAAAATTCTATTATTCAGTATATTTTCTTCTATTTTTCAACCACTTCAACTTTTGGCTGAACTTTTTTCCAAAATTTAGACTTACCTACTTCCTTTTTACCATCCTTCCTTACACCTTGGCAACACTGCCCAACATCAAGTGAGCAGAGAAACTGCATACAACACAAGACACAAGAAGAAATATACGCACGCAAGAAGGCGAACCACATTTTTCTTAAACTTTTCTTTTCATTACGAAAGAAAATTACCCCCTTTCGAAAAGTGTTAACAATAATCGTATTGTTTGTACTATATCACAATTTAAAACGTAAAGCCGGATCCGGTGTTTGTGTGAAAGTGCCGAATCGTGGAAAACTTTCCTATCGACGAGGGCTAAAATTCTACTACAAGACAACGAAAACTGTAATTGCTTTCCTTTTTTTCTCTCTCAAATTCTTGTACACCCAAAGGTGAGTCTTTTTTTTACTTTTCTTATCTTATCGTCCAACCCAATTTTCGATCATATTATTTCGAGTATCTTTGCGAAAAAAAAGAAGCAGGGTTTCCGCATGAAATAGATTTCTAATGAAAAACAGTTCGCTAAAATCGTCAATTAATCTTTTTTTATCAATTAATGAAAATATATCAACTAACAACCATTTACGTTCATCCATATCACTTAAAGATGTTGAATTTCTAATAATACTTGCTAAAAATTCATTGAATTCAGATATATGTTTGGAATAAAGGAAATCGTTGTGGTTGAAATGTACTCTTCCTTTGTCAGCTCGATAAGTTTTCAAACATTTTTGGGTTTTCAATTTGACAAAAAGTTTGAAAACGTCGTTTTCACTGGATACTAAATCTTTGCCCCAATAAATAAGGTGAACAGGAAGTTCAATCTTTTCTAATTCATACTCGGGAGGTTGTGTTGAATTATAGCGAAGAAGATTCTCCTTTTCTCCTTAGTTATACCATTGAAATCTGCCACCAGCTGTAACTTCCTGAATGAAATGGAGAAGAGTTTTCACTGAGAAACTTGCAAGATATCTTCTATAGAATAGTGGCATCACTTGAGGTTCTATTTGTTCCACTGATGTTCCAACTATGGAGTGTAAAAATCGTTGACAAAAGCTCATGTATATATCTCTTTATTTGAGGGTAGTGTCCAGTTCCGTGGAGGCCAATATTGTTTTTCTCCCTTTCTAAATAAACTAAATGAAGTTCCCCATACACACCCTGTACCTAAGATTTCAAGTTTTCAAGTTATGGCGGAAAAAACGAATTTTACGTACCTACCTAATGTTGGCAAAGCCGGCTTAGATTCCTGTATGTGCATAGACAGTTCCCAGAGCATTAACGAATAACTGTCCTTTTGTCATTGGATAATTGATAAATTAAGAGAAAAAAATGCGAAACTGCAGTTGTGGTCGAATTTCTAAAATCAATTTGAAAAAATATCAAAACGAATTAAACTCTAATTTTCCTAAATTTCATAATAATTGTTCAAAGTGTTGTCCATTCACTTCTAGACATAGTTCTACTCGACGCATAACACCCTGTGATGTGGCTCGCCTCAGTTCCTCCACATCCAACTGCATGAAAGCATTTTGCAGTCTATTATGCAAATCATATCTTGAAGTCACAGGTTCAGAATTAATTTTATCTTTCAGCGTTCCCCTAAGATAAAAATCCATAGGCGTTAGGTCAGGTGATCTTGGAGGCCACAAAGACGTTCCAATCAATCTATCTTCAAATATATCAGATAAAATTCCATAATTTTCATCTGTGCGATGAAGTCACTTTTCTTTCCTTCGTAATATGAGGATTTAGATTGGCCAAAAAGTGTGAGTTTTTCCGCTGAAAATTTGGCCTCATCCGTCTAGATAATCCTTTTGAGATAATCGGGATCCTCTCGTGTCTGAGAAGAAGGATCTCACACAGATTTATTCGTAGCTGTGGATCGCCAGCTTGTTGAGTTCGGACCAATGAAAATTCATAAGGGTGCAGTTTATGTTTTTTTAGAATTCTGTGAATACTATACTACCATGAGGTAAATTCAGATCATGCTCTGTTATTGCTAATGATGCACGCGGATTGACACAAAATATGCTAGAACGGCAAATTCATTATCTTCATTGTTGACTACTGGCGATGACAATGATGTCTTATTCTGGACCGTTCCAGTCGAAAGAAAATTTGTAACGTATCTCCTCGATTTTTTAGCTGTCAAAGACGGAACATTTGGATATAATTCGTTAAATCTCCTACAAGTTCTACTCACATTCAGTTTTTCATCTTCATGAATGAAAAATAAAATAAGTATTTGCTCATTTGTGTAGCTTAGCCATTCTGTTCGAATTAATTCGACTAACAGTTAAAACAATAATAGTTTGTTATCTATGCTCTGGGAGATGTGTATGCACGTGCAGAAATCTAAGCCTCCTTTGCCGACTTCAATTACGTAAAAAAAAACGTTTTTTCGCTTCATTTACTTTTTTACGGAGAATCTATTGAATTGAAAAAATATATGGGTTACTATTTGAAAAATCGTAGTTTTCGATGTTTCTTTGTTTCGAAATGTGAGGCGGAAAAAAGAGCACTCTGTATAATGACGTAGATTCAGTCGAATATGAGTTATGCAAAACACCTTTCATTATTTTATTAGCTCACGCCGTTCTCGAGATATATAAATTTTTTCAAAAAGCAAAAAACGATAATTTTTCAAGTAAATCTAGGATATTTCATGAACGAAACAAGCTAGACGTATGTGTTAGGTGTGTTTCTAATTGGAATAACAAGTGTTATCGAACTAGTCAATATACAGGATGTTCTGTATTAAATAATCTAACATAAATGGAATGGTGTTACCAATACTTCTACTCCGCGACAATAAATTAAGGCACAATTTCATGATTTCAATTTCCTTTCAAATAGGTAACTAATTATTTTTCAGATATGTTCGGACAATGTTCACTTGCTGCACATGTTCGTGTTGTGAGAAATAAAATAAAAGGAATAAATTCAGATTTTGCAAGAAACCATCACAAATTCATAACAACAGTATCTGATCAATTTTTGCGAGTAACGTTTGTTCTTCCTTTAATTTTCGGTAATAATCCAACGCGAATCACGAAATTTGATCCCGGCAGAATGTGCTGAAGCAGTAGATAACCTAGGTTGGACTTATACAAGCATAGTCCAAAGGCTTGGGGTGCCTCATTCAACTGTTCCCAAAATGATACGCAAGAACAGAAATACTGAAAGTGGACCTGAGCAAGGACGACCTCGAGCATCAATGGTGATACATAACCGTTGTATGAAAATTTCTGGTTGAAACAACAGTTCACTACCCTCAAATGCACCTTCGGCAGAACATTGGAGTGCAAATCAACACAACTTTCATTATAACGCCACGGAAAATCCACACCTCATGAGACAAATAGATCACCAGCATCGTTGGTCCTTGAATGTATGGGCCGCTATAGTAGATGGATATCTAATTGGGCGGCACTTCTTCGACTGGCATCTCAATAGTGAAATGTATTTAGATTTTCTGCAAAATCATCTACCAATGTTACCTGCCGATATACCAGAGCATATGAGACAAGGTTTGTGGTTTCAACAGGATGGAACACCGGCATGTATTTCCAAACAAATGGATAGGACGTGGTGGTCCTGTTAGATGGCCAGATAGGTCTCCGGACCTTACAAGTCTAGATTTTCTCTTGTGGGACATCGTTTACCAGATTCCTTCTACAGCACAGTTGGATATGAGACAGAGAATAGTCGACGCCTTTCAGTCAGTTAATCCGCAAATGTTGTCGAGAGTTCAACGGTCTTTCCTCAGAAGGATTGAGTTGTGTCTACAATGAAACGGGCAACATTTCGAACACTTATTGAAATAGTTCAACATCTTGTAGATCATTTCACCAAAAACCAATCTATTACGTATTTCATACACGACTACCTTAAAATATCTCAATTTCTCTGATCAAGTATAATGATATGTACTAATAAACCCTTCTTTCGCAACCTCTGATTTTATTATTTCAGTTTTTTTTTTTATTTCGGAAATGGTGGAAGGTATAGATAAGATTACTTCTGCAAAAATATAGCACAAAATTTTATGCGTTGACATGAATAATAAAATACAGGATGTTCCACTTCAATCAAGATATGATATTTTAAAATTACAATATTCAATAATTTTTTTTGAGTCACTCCTGTATCAAATGAGGATAATCTATTTCAATTCATCAATAAAGCTATCCTTGGGCAATAAGAAAACGAAAGGAAAGAAGTATTCATCCTCTCTGGCCGAAGGAGCATGCCAAGATGTGGGAGCCTATTTTCATAAATTTTTACGGAAAAAAAATATTGTGTCGAAACTACTCACCAAAAAAACTTATTACTTAAAGACATTATAGCAGAGTTTAGGACGCTCTTGAATCTTCAACAAAAAAGTGGTCTTCCAATCTGAAAAAACCTCCCAAGATTTTTTGATATGAAATTGGGACACCCTGTTTACTTCAAAATAAATTGCTGAAGTATATTTTTCCTTTTTAAATGCAATACCGTTCGAACAAAAATGAAATCTTCAGGAGCTATGGAGCACCGAGCTACTGGTGAATCACCCAGTATATTGGACAACAGATACATTTCTATGAGTAATGGCTTTGTTTTTCCTTCGTAGTCATTAGATATAGGCTGGTCTATTTGAATTATCATTAGATATAGTATGATGCAAAGAATTCGAGATGCATTCTATTATTCCGGACTATGTCGATCACGTGAGAAGTTTTATACATCGAATTGAAATGTGAATTATATGCACAAGATTGGAAATTCAAATTTATTCAGAGGAAGTTGAATATTTTAAAGAACTATTCTTCCAGTAATCCACCAGTATCAAGAAATGCTTTATATCAATTACAATAAAAATGGTACTCATTGAAATTGAAATAAAACTAATTATGAAAAATGTTGAACTTTTGGAAAAAACCAAAGTCCCGAAAAGTTGTTAATACTGAATATTTCCACCCCTGGCCAGAATTACTGCATTTCTCCGATGCATACTCAAAATCAATGACCCCATAGGATTGTTTTCATACCAAATTTCGAACCTCTTGCACGCTAGCTGGCTGGTTTTGCTGGCTTACTTAATCATCTATTGAGAATGTCCCGAGCACGTTCTATGAAACTGAGGTCTGGACTTTGTTCAGGCCACTCCGTTGTAGTAATTTCGTGATCTTGAAGGTAGTTCCTAACAGTATGATTTTGGTGGCATCTGGTATTACCATGAATGAACAAACAGTGTGCAACCGTCTTTGCGGCAGATGGTACAACAGGTTCTTCTGAAATGTCTGTAACGTACCTCTGAGCATTCATGGTTTCATTATTCACGACGACCAGATCAATGCGGGTCTTCAAAGAAATTCCTCCCCACACCATTATTGAAACTCCACCACCAAAACCATAAGTCGGTAAAAAGTTTCACTGGGCATATCTCTCATTTCAACTTCTGAGGGCTCAAAAAGTCGATCGTTATGTAAAGAAAATAACCTCCACTCATCTGTACACAAAACTCTCTTCCAGTCAGCTTTTGTTTCCTAGAAAGATTCAATCGGTCTCTTCGATATGCGGTGGTTAGAGTTGTGCCTTGAGGTACGACACCAAATTCACTGAGGCGTTGTCGAATTGTTTCAGTACTAATATGCACTCCACTATTCTGTCTAAACTGCATTGGAAGGTGCCAAGCAGTAGCGAACCGTTGTCTCAATGAGGAAATTCTTGAATAACGGTCATTGTTGCTCGTCCCTGCTCAGTTCTCCTTTCTTGACTACCAGTCTCCCTGTGGCAGCAATATTCGCAAGCAACAAAAAAGACGAGAACATTGTAACAAGGTTGTTGGGTTCGTCCTGGAGATTTGTACGAGGGTTTCCATCAAAGATCCGACAGTAAATTGGTGCCTGTGTCAAGACAAAATCATAGAAACTACATTTATTTTTGAATTTGCCCAGTTACCACATTTCCAAGGGATTTGCATATCTAATGAGCTTTTATTACTCTACGTATTTACCAAATAAACTATAGTAATATCAATTATAAAGTGTCCTTATTTGAGTACAGTGGGTCCAATAGGTTATATTCCCAAATGCATAATGAAATACATCGATAGCAACCACTCATTTAAAATTTCAACCTTGAAACAAATATTAAAATTCTCCGGCTATAAGTAGAGGAAATAGGAATTAGTGGGTTGAGCTGAATGCAAATACTTGTAGCTTTTCAAATGCGGAAAAGAGAGGGGATTGGGCCAGTATACACGATGGGGTTGTAGCGATGTGACTTGCATGGGGTGTCGAACGTGGGAAATAGAAGTAAATGCGGCTCTCATGCGTCCGTCGCACACGCCAAACTGCTTACGTTACACCTGCAAAGGGCTAACTTGAATACTCTCGTTTGTCATCCAATGACTATATCCCCGAATTTCGTGATCGGATATGAGAATAAACAAACTTTATATTACATCCGTAAAATTCGACATTGAAAGTTATTAGCTTCACTACGCTTGGGTTTTCCAGTTAATGTTGATTGAGTAAATTTCGAGTTAATTCTAAAAATGAAAGTTTCTCAATGTATTATCTTTACCTTGACAGTTTCTTGCAAGAAATTAGATGGAATTAAACGTTGTATACCTTAGATCTTCTATATAGTATTCATGAGAATACGAGGGTGATCTGAAATATTATCTTTACCTTGACAGTTTCTTGCGAGAAATTAGATGGAATTAAACGTTGTATACCTTAGATCTTCTATATAGTATTCCTGAGAATACGAGGGTGATCTGAAAAGTTTTAGACCTTAAAAAGATACAAGATATTCTTTCTGAATATATTTTCATTTTTCAACAAAGTCTATTTGTAACTTAACACATTTTCGCCAGCGATGTTACCATCCGGGTAACCCGTCCAAATAGTACTCGGCGTTTTTCTCTGCAAACTGAGAGAAAATGTATGGTCACCTACTGAGACGATTTGATGAACATTAACGAATCGCTTACATCGGAGCTCAATGCAGAAGGAATTGGTGGTATTGGAGAATAAGGATACTACTTGCTCTGAGGAATTCATTACTGAATTAAATGTCAGGATGTCAAGATCCAAGAATCTTTTAATTTTCAACATAAATGAATCGTCGCATGATAAACTGGAGGAACGTATTCGTTATGATATTAACGAAGTGGTGAAATTTGTATCTTTGGGCGGAGTTGACGCAGGTGACGTTGATAAAGTTGTACTCTTGGGAAGGAAGGGATCATCAAATCGCACAACAACAGTTATCTTTAAAAATCCTGAAGCTGTTATAAATGTACTGAAGCATAGGTCAATAATCATCGGTTCGTCTACTAATAATAGAATATCCTTGTGTGCTGATCAGACAACTAAACAGAGAAACTACTTCTCTAATATTAGGAGTGACCTGAAACGGCGTCAACAGTCTGGCGAGGCTGAATTGACCATTAGATTTCTCAAGGGAATACCCACAAATGTTAAGAATCAGAATCAAAGGTAAACAAAAGAACTAGTTACGTCCCCTTCACATAATATATCGATTTATTATCAAAATATGGGTGGTATAAGAACTAAGTTACAGCATTTAAACCAGTATTTGGAGAGTTCCATATACGATATTTTGATTATCGGTGAGACCTGGCAAAATGAAAATTTTTATCATGCTGAGATATGACTAACACATTTAATGTATTTAGGAAGGATAGATGCAGTATTGCTACTAACATGAAAACTAGGGGTGGTGGAGTCATGATACTGGTTAGGTCCTCACTCAAGTCATAGATAATCAATCATGAATTCTCAAATGTCGAACACCTCTTTTTATTGGTGACAGCAGATTCCAAGAAGGTCATCGTGGGTGGATCCTATCTACCGCCTAGTTCTGATGAACAAGCATATCTCTCTCATGGACTTGCAACTGAGGAAATTTCACTGCGATATCCAGATCACGATGTGTATTTGTGCAGTGACTATAATTCATCCTTCGCGAAGTGGACTAATAGTGTTATTTCATTATGTAATGCTGGTAGTTGCGCAATCAGTTTTCAGTGATTCGGCCGAAGTTGCAAATTTTTCTCAAGTTTGTAATATTCCAAATAATAGTGGCGTATTTTTGGACTTGGTTTTCGCAAATAACTCTAGTGTTACTGTTTTGCATGCCACTGACTTATTACAACGGAACAGTGTTCACCATGCTGCCCTTCAATTAATCGTGCCATTTTATCGGATTTTGGTGAACAACGTTTTGATTTCAATCGTGGTGATTATGTATCTCTTAACGACTTCTTTTCTACCTGTGATTAGTCATTTTCATGATGATGATATAGATTATTGTTTGCCTAAATTTTACAGCTATATATATATATATATATATATATATATATATATATATATATATATATATATATATATATATATATATATATATATATAATGATATAATTGTAAATCGGGTAGCGGTCTAGAGACAGGAAAACGAATTTTTTCTCAGATATCTTCTTTACTTTTTATCAATATTTCGTCAGCATTCGTGACTTCATCAGGATCTAAAACCCTGGTCCTGTCCCTAGACCGCTACCCGATTTACAATTATATCAATTTTATATACAAGAACACGGTCAAAAAAACTAACATTATTATTATTATTCAACTGTTAGTACCGAATAAGGATGTCAATCCTATGAAATATCCTCCCTGGTTCGATGGTGAGATAATTAAGCTTGTGAGTTAGAAGAAAAAAGCACATTACCGGTTCAAGAAAACCAGAAAACCTTCAGATTATAATGTATTCAGTAAACTCCGTTTGGATTGTCAGTTACTGTCGAACACTCTGTACAATAGTTACATGCGTAGAATTGAATTGAAAGAAATATCCATTCGGACCCGCGGAGTTTTAGGAGACATATCAACACTAAATTAAATAATTTTGACCTTCCGAATCATTTGGATTTCAACGATGTGAGTAGCTCCAATGGAGCTGATATAGTGAATCTCTTTGCTAATTTTTTCTCAACTGTATGCAGTACGGAAGTTATTGTACCACCAGAGATACATGGATTTTTTAAGGGTCGTTCTACAACATCTAATTTGGTGTTCTATATTAATGACATTGTTGATTGTTTTGAAGCAGGTTTTTAATTTGATGCCATATACACTGATTTTTCCAAGGCTTTCGACAGGGTTAATCACAACTTGCTAATGGCAAAAATGGGCGCCCTTGGTATATGTGGATCTCTTCATGGTTTCGTTCTTTCTTATGTAATCGATCGCAGATTGTAAAATACAAACATTTTCGCTCTAAAGCTATTTCGGTTACTACTGGTATACCTCAGGGCTCCCATCTTGGCCCTTTGTTGTTTAATTTGTTCATTAATGACATGAGGGATGCCTTGGGTTCTGGATTTTTGTTATTCGCGGATGATATGAAATTATATCGTGTTATCAGAGATATTACAGATGTATATGAATTGCAACGCCAAATTGATTCTCTGCTGTATTGGACTCATGTTAATTCACTGCATATGGACTATGACAAGTGTCAAGTTATGCATAGTTACTTTCTGGATGGTGTGGAGCTGTCGCGTGTAGACTGTATCCGAGATTTGGGCATAGCACTTGATGTTCGGTTGAATTTTAAGGAGCATATGAGAATGATAACATCTAAGGCTTACCGGATGCTGCATTGTTCCACATTCAGTGAGATTTTCTGCTGATACCTTTAAACTGTTGTACTGTTCGTTAGTAAGATCTAAGAATATGGAACCTGCATTTGGTCTCATTTTTATTCTCGTGATATAGATTGTTTAGAGAAGGTTCATCGTAAATTTTTGAGATACTCATCCTTCAGATGCCATCGTCGGACTGTTGACCTCGATGTCCTGCGTATTACATATGCTCCTCGAATGAGGAGGAAAATTTTCGATTCATGTTTCTTCTTCAAGATAGTGAATGGTCTGGTGTGTTGCCCGAATCTGTTGAAACTGATTGATTTCAATCTACCCATAAGAGTCACTCGACACACTCCTTAATTCCGTCCAACACTTTGCAGTTACAATTATTTCTATTTCTATAAATGTGGCTGTTTTTCCGCAAATTTCACTATTAGCTGAAATTTTGGTGAGTAACTATTAACAGATAAACAATGAAAATTCAGTAGCTTTTATTTATTAGTGCTGCCATCGTCTGGTAGAGGTCGGAAACTTTTCAGAGCATCCTCGTATTCCCAAAAATGACCGGCTTCAAATCATTCAGTTTTCGTATCTATACAACTGAATATTTCGAGATATAAAAATTATGTCACCCTTGGTTTCTCTGAATGATTCAACCACATCCTTTTATTTTTTTGACAATTGAACTAACGCAAAGCAGTTCGCCGAAACACTATACGAGGTCAGTCAATTAAGTAATGCGACCGATTTTCTTTCTCGCCCTTTGGTAACACTGCGAACCTGTAACTCCGCCACTGTAATAGCAGATCTCTACTCTCCCGATTGAGACCTTGAAGATCCTCGTGCGATCATTTCTTCGCCAGGTGTTTAGTGTTCTGTAACAACGCGCGAGTAGTGCATGTCACGAAAATGGACAGAGAAATTTAGAGCAACGATGCTCAAGATTGTCTCGAGTAATTACTGGTGATGAAAGTTGGTTCTTTCGATATGACCCCAAAACTAAACGACACAGCCAACAGTGTCTATGCCCTAGAGCGCCAAGGCCAAAGAAGGCGAGAATGAGCAAGTCCAAAGTGAAAACCATGTTGATTTGCTTCTTCGACTGCAAAGGGTGGTTCACAAAGAGTTCGTTCCACCTGGACAGACCGTAAATCTAGTATTCTACCGCAATGTGTTTGAAAGGTTACAAAAAAAGTTGTGCGTCCTGAAATTGCGAAGACTTGGGTCCTGCATCGCGACAATGCTCCTTGTCACACTGCGTTCAGTGTCTCTCAGCTTTGGCGTCTAAAGGCATCGCAACGTTACCAAAACCGCCCTATTCACCAGACATGTCACCCTGCGACTTTTTCTCATTCCCCCATACGGAAGAATTCGTCAAAGGCTGACATTTCGTCTCCGTTGAAGATATCCGAGACACTGCGATGAGGGTACTCGAAGAGGTACCACAGGAAGTGTTCCAGAAACTGGAAATAAGTGTATAGGTGCGGGAGGTGACTACTTTGAAGGGGATCGCAGCGATGTATCTTAATTTTCAAATATAATCGATTTTTTAATTTTGTCGCATTACTTAATTGTCTGACCTCGTAATTAGTGTTTAACGAGGTTCCAGGCGACGCGTGGTTTGACAAACTGTCGCCTTGCATTGCCTTGTCTGAGGTAGAGTTTCTCGCCTAGTGTCGTCTCAGTCTCAATTTCGTTTGAATGCTAATTAATCATTTATTTGTATGGATATTCTTCCAATATTATCAAGAATAAGATTTTAACAAAGAGAAGGGGAGTTCCTTTAATCATGGAAACGGAGCATCTCATTTCGAAAATATAAGGAAAAGTAAAAGGAATGAACAATTCCTCTGTTAGTTTTCGAGATAATTTGCCCAAACTCTTAACGTGATTTCATAATCAGCATAACTTGGAAGACTGAACCTGGCCATCGAGGCTCTCTCGGTCAAACAGAGCTGAAATTTGAGGAAATATCGCAGGTTATGTATTTTTTTTATTATCTCCTTAGTCCCTTTCATGACCTTGCTTGCTATGTAAAATCTTTTCTAAGATTTTTTTAGTCATATAAGAAGTTTGATTGTTGAAATATTTTTGTGCTGGTTTTCTTCTTCCATTGTTACAGATTCCTGTCCCAAACCCCCTTCCTTTCACCCTTGTTTTTGGAAACCATGGAATGCAAGAGAGAATGAAGCGGCTAAGCAGAAAAATTTTTGGTACTCTTTATGTACACACGACACTAACACATCATAAACAGACAAGCTATTGACAGTGCAATAGCGACAGGGAAACGAGTTTTTTCCTCAGGTTTTTTTCACTCGTTTATTGAATCATATACAAGATAGTATGGTTTCCCTGTTACATTTCCTGAGCTCACACTTGTATTTTTTCTGACACACAAAATTATAGATATAAGCACTTTTTGTATTATGTTATATTTGTTCTTTGACAACTTTTTTCGAGAAAATATTCAATTACTATTATCGTTCACAATACGCAAGAAAGAAATCTGCATTTTTCATTCAAGCAGGTACAGTTTTTCTTCATCGTCGTTACGGACAGTAATGGATTTCGATCGTTTCTTGAAAAAAGTTACTGATACCGAAAAATTCCAAGGAGAATAAAAAGCTTTAAAATAAAACAAGGAATAAAATTATATAAAGTAAAGGGGAAAAGAGGGCACTTCGTCTCGTTTGAGGGAGGTCGACTCGAGGCGAAGTCAATTTGAATTCAATAAATAGCAGCAGTGTATACTATAAATACACTGATAACAATATACTGATAAATGTTTCATTATTTCTGATTAAATCTAGCATTATCATTGAAGAAATATAATTAACAACCTCCAGAAGAAATTGTAGGGGTTGCAACAATAATGTCGTTTCATGGATTAGTTTGGCTTTCAATATAGCCAGCAAATTTCTTTTTCACGCTGAAATGCGAGTGTAGTAAAATTAGGGTGAAGGGGAATCTATCAATTAGTGAACTAAGTAGACCAAACGCGTGTTGGAGATTTGGAAACTGTTTCTTTTGTATAGCAGTAACTAACACATTTCTAAAGCTACGATTTTTTTTCATTACGCTATATGCACAGAAAACTGTAGACATATTCTTTTGTATCCCAATAAAATTTAAAATTCATGGTTGACCTCGCTGACCATTGTCCGAAACTGGTTTTCACCTCTTACGATTTACATATTCGCAAAGTCCAGTTTTTCTAGTTGAAAATCGATTTGCAAAAAGGGAAGTAGCGAGCATCCCTTTGTACCCCAACAATAACTAAATGTTTTGTCCCACTGGTCATATGCAAATATCTATGGGATGCCTTCATTCAACACTACGGATATTTATATTCGAGTTTGAAGTACTTAATTTCCGAGTATGTCGTATCATCAAGAAAGAATAAGTATTCCCGCAAAGTGGAAGGTTGACACCTTTATAATCCAAACTAGAATCTAATATCAATTTCACGTGAAAGGCGCATAATACTCAAACAATATTTTTAATGAAAATTGATCGAACGAAAGAAATTCGTAGTAGACAATGCTGCGATTCAATGAAAACTGTCTTCGACAAGTTTTTTCGATGTTACGTTTGATAATCAAAAACACTCACATGGTATTGTCCCCACACAACTTTTCAACGTTATCTGAAACACCATTTTTATTAGAAAATTGAATGCACTTTCTTCATTGAAAAGATGAACTTTTTAAGGTGAATGTCGGCAAGTTTATTTCGAAGACAAATGCACAATTCATGAAATTTGACATAAAGACCTCGAAAAAGTCTAGGGAACACTTCTGAATATCGATATATCGTATCCAGAACGATCAATATGGATGATTTTTTTAAGAAATTAACACCTGCATCAATTTCTCACCAAATTATGTAGAGTGCCGCAACAGATTTCAGTTTTTTTTATAAAAAACTAAAAATGCAGCAGATGCGACGCTGCTTTATAATCATTTCATGTATTCAGCTGTTGTAAGCACAAATAAAAGTTTCAAGTTTTGTGATTCGACCATGGAAAGACGACATTTGACTAGAGAAGAGATGTTACGAGCCGTTGGCATGCTCCAAGCTGGGAGCTCGCAACGGGAAGTATCCAGGGTTCTGGGAAGTAGCCCAAGTGTCATAAACCGTTTATGGTTGCGTTTCAATGAAACAGGTCGTTTCAGGATTACTACAGTCGCCCAAGACCGATTTTTGGTTTTACAAGCCAGAAGAGATCGTACTACCACAGCATCTCAATTAGCTCAAGAGCTATCACGAGTTCATAATGTACAAATTTCCGACCAAACTATGAGAAATATCGACTGCACGAAGGTCAACTCCACTCCAGACGTCCTTTAAGAGTTCCACAACTGACCCATGGAAATCGCGCTGCTCGTTCAGCTTGGTGCCAAGAACACGTAAACTGGGATCAAAAGAGGTGGGCCACAGTTCTCTTCAGTGATGGCAAGCAAAACCGTCTCCAGCATACTCGAGAAGTTGTTAGACAGGGAGGCGGATCAGTGATGTTTTGGGGAGATATACGCCTTGGTAGAAGAACTGACCTCGTTTTCATACAGAACAATCTCACGGGAAATTCTTACGCAAATGAGATAGTTTTACCTGTAGTGGTACCGTATCCCCAAACAATGGGCCAAAATCCACTCTTCCAACAAAATAAATCCCCTCCTCATCGTGCAAGAGTTATCTTGAACGTTCTTGAAGAGAATGATATCGATCTTCTACCGTGGCCATCCTGCTCCCCAGATCTGAATCTCATCGAGCATGTGTGGTACACCCTAAAAAGAATAATTTACAATTTAATATTGAGCATGCCGCGACGATGCCAAAGTGTCATTAATAACAGAGGTGGACCTTCTGGGTACTGAAAAATATAAGTGCTTCCATATCGTTTCGAAAAGATTAGTTCAGGATTTTTTTTTGTGTTTTACCAAATTTCGTCATTTTCAAATTTCAAATTTCTTTTTATAATAGGTGCTTTGGAGAAGTCAAATATTACTTTGTTTTCTTGAGAATACATTATATACAATACATCCTAACAAAAACCGAAACATTTCTATAAATTCGAATCATCAAATCCATATTTTAAAGATATAGGTAAGTGTTCCCTAGACTTTTTGAGGTGTTTAAATGTACGTTAATATTGTGTCAATATAAGGAAATAAGATGTATTAAGACTCACTTCTTTTTGATGTGTAGTATGAATAGAGAACCTGCTTTATACAAGCAATTATATTTCAAAAACTTTGTTAAATATTCGAACCTTAAATCTTCCCTTCATTTTCATCGTGGTTCATGATATGCTCCATCAGAATAACTCTCTGGTCCTTTAGACAAACGAATCGAAAAGTGGTGTCGAGATCTGTTTGGATCAAATTTCAAATCAGCATCTATAAAACCCATTTAGAACTTTTACCATCTGGTGACATAGTTTGGTACAGATGGCTCGAAAACAGCGAGGTGCTGATACTAGAATGAGCTGCTGCTCGTGCACCCAGGAAAGCCTTAAATCTCGTAGGCTGTAGCTTATGATTTTTACACCAACTAGCAGTCAAGAGTTCGATCACTTATTGAGATAACTTCCAATGTAACCTGGGATTGTTCATAACCTTCAACGATTATTACTACTGCTGCGTGAGTCTCATGTCACTTCCACAAAGCAGCTAATGGAAAAGTAGATGAAATGGCCCCATTTGTAGGAGTGGAAGCTGCAGCAATTACATTTTGAAAATCAATGCAAAAACAGCAGCTTGGGGAAATTCAGTTCACTTCGGATCTTCTGTCACTTTGTAGAAGAAAACTGACATTTCGTTGGTTTTCTCAAAGGCTGATACCACTTACAATATACATGGTTGGTTAATAAAGTAATGAGACTGGCAACGTCGCTTCCGATCCAGCAACCGTGAGACCAGATGCTTTGAACAGCGTCAGGTCCACATGTGATACGCTCCCAGTATGAGTTTAACCTCGCTTCAGTCATTTGTTTGTCCGTCGCGTAACTTTTCGTGAAAAAAATTTTTCTTGTGCGTTCTAAAAATGAGTGAACAAAGGTGTGCTATCAAGTTTTGCTTTAAACTTGGACACGATACAACAACAATATTTTAAAAACTTCTATAGTCTATCGAGAAAGTTTTTTCTTAAGTACTCAGGTTTTTCTGTGGTTAAAAGCATTTTCAGAACGAAGAGAGCCGATAGAAGATGAACCACGAAACGGAAGACCTTCAAGTTCAAAGACCGAATAAAATGTCAACAGAGTCGTGGATATTGTGCGTTCATATCAATGGTTGACAGTCAAAATGAAGACTTCGAAAAAGCGCCTTTCGTGTGTGACCAAGCCTCAAAAACAACTGTGTTACTTCACGACAATGTGCCATGTCACACTTTTATCTCAATAATGGATTTTTTATCCTGTAAAAATATTCCTGCAGCTCCTCAGCCTTCTTATTTACCAGACTCGAATCCTTCGTACTTTTTCCTCTTCCCGAGAATTAAAAATCACCTCAAGGGAACTCATTTTGGTACACTTGTAAACATCCAAACAGCGGTAACCGACCAGCTGGAGGCTATTCCAGTATCTGAATTCCAGCAATGCCATGATGATTGTTAGGACCATCTCCAGCCCTGTGTGGGTTTCCACGGAAACTATTTTCAAGAAGACAAAATTTCATTGTAATTTTATTGAAATAAAAAATTGAAAGAAATAGTTTTATTAGTTTATTCACACACCTCGTACATAAAACAGGAATCCAACAGAATAGCCAACACTGTGCCGATGGTGTAACAACAGAGCATATAACCATTTGAGTGTAATCCCTGGCATTCAAGAGATTCCAGGCGTTAAGTTATCTGGAAAATATCAGACATGATTTCACTATCAGAATATTTTTTGGGATAGCTAGATGGATATTGATAACTTCAATATCAACCAACGGATGAAATAATAATGATGAATTATTGCCGAAATATTTATGGATGATGACAGCACACTTTCTCTGAACATTTTCATTTCACACTGACCCATGCCCGTAAACTAAAATAACCTATAAGAACTTATAATGAATTGTTAATTCCAGAATTTTTCTGCGCTTTCATTGAAGTGGTTTCATAAGCAGATTGTTTAAATGGTATTTTAGGTAATCAAGGGGACAAGTTTATTTACTCACCAACATAGTAATACTCTTTGAAAATTATAGATTTTATTATTAATGTACATAATCACAATTTCGTTGAAAATGATATTCAACACACGTTTATCTGCTAGAATAAACTTCGTCGAAAATATATAATTGGAATGTATTTTCTTATACTAGTAATAAATAAAATGTATTTATATATATTTATAAAGGTACAAATCACTAAATCATTCAGTGCAAAAAGCTGTTGTTACAAATATATACATACAATCATTCGAGTGATCATTGATCGTTATAGTATAACTTCATTCTTTCTCATTACACATTCAATTTTTGGCCCAAACATTTCAATTCTACGAAAATAAAATCCTTCTTTAAGGCACAAAAATAATGGCACTTGTGAAGAAAATACAATAAAGTATCAAAATTCGTCTCTTCTATTGAATTTGCCTGAATGAGCTAAAGTTTAACCTCATTGAGGTACGAGGGCTACGCTGTATATTTTGAGATATCTACAGGAGAACGAGTTGGCAACACTTCATTATTGAAAACCCGCATCCTTCATTAATACCTTCAGTTAAGTCGCTGCTGCTACCGACTGAACGTGCTAACAACTATTTCTTAGCGAAACATTGGGTTGTTCAGAGAACAGAAGATGGTTCACGACGGAGAAGCGGTTGATGACGCTATTCATCACTTTTTTGAGGGCATTCCCAGGGATTACATCAAGCTATGGAAGCTTTGGTTACAAAAATCTATTGATATAGATAAGGATTACTTTGAACATAAATAAACCAATTCACATCATACACCTGGTATATTTCTTGTATCTCAAAATATACAGCCTAGCCCTCATATTATTAATATAGGCACTGAAGGCATATATCAATCAAAATTTAACACAGCATTTAATAAGCAACTTCAGCACCCCAAGGGCGATATGGCTTCATTCCTTGAGATGTCGGTATGTTACTCTGATTATAATTCTGATGATGACTAGATGTGGGAATGCTGAACGTATTAGGTGGATATTGATGAGGGCTATACGCTAACGCTGAAGCTGTAGTAGAAGTCAAAGGTGTCAGAATCGACGTTGAAGGCGCTAATCTACTTGTATCTGTCGTTTGGACAGGCGCAGATGTTTGCGTACATGATGTTGTGACGTCGAAGTGTCCAAGTTCGTGATGCATATTTTGATGATGTATTGGTGTTGGTTGATGGGGGTTAAGATTTGGTATAGCATGTGTTTGAGGTGCTGGACCACTTGGAATGGTGTTCAATGGTGGTGGATACGGTTGTGTTGTTCCATAACCCCAAGGACTGGTTGATGCCTGTTTAGTCGCTAGTTCTCGCTGTGCAGCGCAGCATTGTAGATGTGATGTAAGTCGAAGACGAAGAGGATTTTGAACATCTAGTCCTTCTATTCTTTCAAGATATCTTATGACTTCGGCCACGCACTCTCTAAAACCCATGCCGTGGTAGTCCATAGCGTACTTATGGGGGTCATAAGCGAATGAATCGAGCCCTGCAATAAAAGAAAATTTCAATAAGAACGTTTATTTTGCCTCTCAAATTTTGTAAATAACTTTTTAACCATACTGCAGTGTCGGAAGAAGTAAAACTTTTTAAGAAAAATAGAAAATACCCATCGAGGTTTTCTTAAGAATTAACGAAGTTGAGTTGCACCAAGAGAGGCGCCCGGCAGATTTGAGAGATCCGGGAAGATGGTAGACTATGACTGTTTCAGGGAATAGCGGTCAAAGTTTTCAATGATCTAAATGCTGATTATTTTAATGGTATTGAAAATTCCTTTTATTTCCTTCCTTTCAAGAATACATCAGAACCTTCCAGTTGACTCTTTTAGTGGAGATTGTAAAATTATGGTTGACTTATTTGCAGATTTTCTTCCGTAAGTATATAGAAAAGAATTGTAGCAGACGAAATTGAGTATGAGTCTGTGAATATTGACGTTTGCTAATTGTCACCTACGGAAATTCTGGAAGTTATAAATAACTTGAAACCGAGATTATCTAAGAGATGTTCTGGAATACCAACCATGATTCTGAAGAAATGCTTCTTTGTTCTTGCATTTACTATTTGCGATTCATTCACCCTATTATTAGATAGAAGCAAATTTCTTGCACTTTGGAAACACAGCCTCATAACTGCTCTGTTCAAAAACTGTTCATATCAAATCATAGGGTTATTTTTTACAGTTTTCTCTACCTGAATTATTAGATTGTTTGGTTTGAAAACTACCTATCTTGGAAATGCTGCTTTTGGTTTCCTCAAAGGTCGCTCAACAATGATGAATCTCGCCCTTTTTATGAAAGACATCATTGAGTTGGGATTTCAGTTGGACTCTGATTTTTCTGAAGATCTTGATACAATGAACTGCAATATACTGATGTGTAAACTTAAGGCTTTGAGAATATCAGGTTCTCTGCTTTGGTGGCCGAGAGGTTTTCTATATGGTGGAACACAGATTGTGAAATATATGCCATAAGAGTCTCATCTTGGCCCACTATTCATCAACTTTTTTGTTAATGTTAAATTTTGTTTCGACCAAATTTCTTATGTTTTCAGACGATTTAAAAAGAATTCATTTGTGAAGATTTCACATCACTTACATTATCTCAAATCTCAAATTAATGCTTTGCTTCGATGGTAGGATTTCATCGAGTCAAACAGCTTGAAAACTTTTCGAAAAACTTGAGTTGACTTGAAATTCAAGCTTTTGAAAAATCAAAGGCTTGGGTTGACATCAAGCTGCTCAAAAGCTTGATACTTGTAAGAGCATAAACTTATATTCACTTGCTAATCGCTTGTTGCCGTAGCGTACAAGTGCAATAGAAATAGGTAGTATCTCTAGTCATACAGAATGTTTTGTTTGTGAACTTAGTACGTTTGATCTAGTCAATTCGTTTCGCAGCGCCACAAGTAGACACAAAAAGCTCCGTGAAGGAACTTGGTTAGTTTAAAAGAAAAAGGGGAGAAATCAACCAGCCGTCTGTATTCAAATAGTATTACAAGAAATAAAAGTATTAGTCTTCCAAAAATGTTATAAACAGTTAGTAACAAATATAACTATCTAGAAGCTATAAAACATTTAACCTATTACTACATAGGCAGCCAGACTTGAAAACTTTAGATATGAATAAAGCCAAAAGCCAAGTGATACTAAAGAACTGGATATAAGAAAGTATGCTAAATTAAGTTGCTGTTGATTATTGTGATAAACACACTTATCGATCCTACAAACAGTATGTTACAAGTATTAAGTTAGTTTTTTTTCAAGTTTAGTGTAAGAACACCAGACCTACGCACAGGTATTAGATACCTCTGGAAGATTACTTATGTAATATGCAAATTCTGGGAATAAATTGAAATTGAAATTCAACAACAAAAATCAACAAATATTGATATCGCCCGCTACCTGAAATAGACTTCTATATATTTCAGAATAGATTCAAATGAAATGATTCTTTCAGAGGTTTTTCGTATCATTCGTTAAAAACTCAATATTTCTTGTGAAAATATATAGAAAACTAAAAGATATTTATGAAGTGTCATCACCTAGCGGTCAGAAGTGTATGTGTAATAATCTATCGATTAAGGTTTACTAAAATATATTTGGCGATATTCAGCAGAACTCTTTCGGAGAAGAGTGAATCCCCGAGAATGGAGATTAAACGGTGATTCCCCGAGAACAGAGAGTCGGAGGAGTCCAGGGACTTCCCAAAACTAGTATATAAAATTGAATGATTTCCTCTTCTTTTTCTATTTCTTGTGAATATACTGTTATCAAAATACCAGTAAGCCTGCTCGGTGGCATATGGGATATGATGCTCGTCTCCTACGCAGAGTTACCTGGGTTCAATACCCACAAAGTCGGTGCGATTTTTCGGATTCTGGGAATCGCTTGAGTGTCCATCTTTCGGAAGAGATGTAAAGCTGTCGGTCCTGTCTAACAGAGATGTGTTGGACATTGAAGATCTCTTCCCTCGACACGAGTGGGGTTCGGCAAAATTCCCGGGTTAGTGAGGTGACAGAATATTCTGGCGTGTCATTTGCCGAAAGGCAGAAATAGAGCACGTTAAAGGAAAAACAAACAAATATACCAGTACAGCAGATCGCACTTAAAGAGAGGCAGTTCTCGAGAACTGCGTTAACTATTACCAAGACTCGATACAGATTGAGTCACAAATTGGTTAGGACGTTGATGTGTCTCAACTCTTGGTTCAAAAACCGTAAACTAACAACTATCTGTTGAAGCGGGAACGTAGTTTCGCTTATTCTTATCCTTTGTCATCTTAGTTTAAATGTAAGAATTGCTTTTATTGTCACAGTAGTTTAAGTCATTTGTTTTTATTTCTACAGAAGTTTATCTCAGTTGTTTTATAGAAAATTTATTTATGCTGTTTTTGTGCTGCTATGACTGTTTCATTTGAAAGTATACATTTCATTTTCACTCTTGTTCCTTCAACATCAATTCTTTTCAGATTCTTACATTGAATTTCATTTAAATATTTCTCAATCATTCAGTATTATTTAAATCTTCACTCTCGCTCTTATTGAATATAGGAGGAAGTTTAATTGCAATCGTGTTCTGATTCGAGCTTTCAGGATTTGCGATTCAAGAAGCTTGAATTTCCAAATATTGTGAAAGAAAAAAAAAAGATGATAAATCTATGGGTGTCAAGTATTTGCCAAACTCAGAAATCTATCAAAACTGTTAAGATTTGTGCGAGATTCAGGAAAATTTCTTGTTCACACAGGATTCTGATTTCTGATTTCTAATCTCTCCTTAGATCTAATGTAGAATATAGTTAATTCTATTATATGGTCCTCATTCAACCTCATACGAAGTTCTTACAATATTTTGCATACCCGTCTAGATTTCTGTTTATTGGCACTTAAAAGTGAAGTGTATTTCTTTGATTTCGTGCTATTTACAGATCTCCTTTCATAATAATGGTTTGCAAACAGGCTTAAACAGACTTGCAACACCCTGTAAATTTCAAGATAATTTTAATGATAGCTGGTAATGTACTGCCTAGGTCCAAGTTGCAAAAAAAAATTCAAAAAGTGTGGTTAAGGGAAGATCATGCCTAATTCGTGACTCATCCTGTATAATTAATTCACAGCAACAAATGAATGCAAAATGAAAATCTAAATGTGAAATTCAAAATGAAAATTTAAATGTGAAATTCAAAATGAAAATTTAAATGTGAAATTCAAAATGGAAAATTTGAATGTAAAATTCAAAATGAAAATTTAAATGTGAAATTTTCCTTTAGAACTTAATATTTGTTTAACTGAGGTTAATGAATTGATTACATCTTTAGAAAAAAAAGACAAGATATTCGCTTATACACAATACTCTGTAAATAGTGGTTTATAGAAAAATAATAATAATTTAACGTATATAAAACAAAAGCTTGACTCAATTTCAAGTCAAGTCGTGAATCTCCATTCGATTGGTATACATAAATTCTTTCAGGTGAAATTTCGAAAAACGCAGAAGTCATCTAATTTCATATATCTATGCAATTCCACGAGTACAACTAGAGATGATAAATCTATGGGTGTCAAGTATTTGCCAAACTCAGAAGTCTATCAAATCTGTTAAGATTTGTGCGAGATTCAGGAAAATTTCTTGTTCACACAGGATTCTGATTTCTGATTTCTAATCTCTCCTTAGATCTAATGTAGAATATAGTTAATTCTATTATATGGTCCTCATTCAACCTCATACGAAGTTCTTAAAATATTTTGCATACCCGTCTAGATTTCTGTTTATTGGCACTTAAAAGTGAAGTGTATTTCTTTGATTTCGTGCTATTTACAGATCTCCTTTCATAATAATGGGTTGCAAACAGGCTTAAACAGACTTGAAACACCCTGTAAATTTCAAGATAATTTTAATGATAGCTGGTAATGTACTGCCTAGATCCAAGTAGCAAAAAAAATTCAAAAAGTGTGGTTCAGGGAAGATCATGCCTAATTCGTGACTCATCCTGTATAATTAATTCACAGCAACAAATGAATGCAAAATGAAAATTTAAATGTGAAATTCAAAATGAAAATTTAAATGTGAAATTCAAAATGAAAATTTAAATGTGAAATTCAAAATGAAAAATTTAAATGTAAAATTCAAAATGAAAATTTAAATATGAAATTTTCCTTTAGAACTTAATATTTGTTTAACTGAGGTTAATGAATTGATTACATCTTTAGAAAAAAGGACAAGATATTCGCTTATACACAATACTCTGTAAATAGTGGTTTACAGAAAAATAATAATAATTTAACGAATATAAAAAAATTAACAACATAAATGGTTGTTTGTCACTTCATATTATTATGCAGTCTATTAGCCATCAAGTACGTGTGAAATAAAAAATTTATGTTGGCCAATATCATGTTTGAAAACGGCAGGTGACTTGGAATTAAAAGGGGTGCTGGTCAGTGCGTGGGAACCCTGATATCTGAGTGACTCGAGTGTAACAGCTGAAGCAGTAGGTAGGCATTACCGTTCCGTGGGAATAAAACTGATAATGAAAGCAACAGGTTAAACCCCGTTCATTCGTATATTTTGCTGTATCATATGATATCTTCTAGTATGAGAATTTCGTGCGATATTGTCGTGAAGATTCGGTACCGATAAAGTTTGTAGATTTAAGTTTCGTCTGCCACGTTTTCTATTATATTTTTATGGAAATAAGTAGAGACCGGACTATGTGCAATTTTCCAGTCTTGAGATATGCATAAAATATTCAACTTTATTGTAACAATTTTAATATCTAACAATACTATACATTAATTAGTTATCTCATTGTTATATTGTTCCTTTGATCACACAGAAGATTTTTAGAGGAGGCAAATAATCGTTTTACATTACCCGACGTGATGGAACAGTTGTTACATTTGGGTGCAATATTAACACAAATATTTCTAGTAAAATCACACCGTTGTATGACACCATTAATTTGGGACTTAGTTTTAATGTATGATCAAATTTTAGTTTTTGGAGGAATCTCTCTGACAATGACTCATTCTTTAATTGACTCATTCGACTGCAAACTTTCAGACTTTAATTTTTTTTTGATGCTCTTGCATGTAAGAGAATTGCTGAAGATTTTTGCCAATGCTTCCTGGAATTACCATTTTCTCATTATATATATTTTTATTTTGTTCGCTTTGTTAGTAGAAGAATTTTCAATTTATCGGCAAACAAAATTGTGGAAATTGCGTTAATATCTAATAATAGCACATACTAAAAGTTGATTTATAAGTTTATATACAAGATGTTTCACTTTTCTATTTTCTTCACAATGAGCTTCAAAATGAAATACGTTGTGTGAAACTTGATAAAATTTTTGATCAACTCACCTTTGGAATGTATCATTTTGAGATGGTCCACAGTCATCTGCAAAATTTCCGCTTTTTCCAATTTTGCTGAACCTTGTTTCTCGAAAGCACTCGGGACTAAGCGTTTCAACTCACTCAAAGACATGTTAATTCGATCCCTCCTCTTTTTCTCAATGACACCTCTACGTTTCTTACGCGACAGCATTTGACAGCTGTCTGCGTCACCAGGTGATGTACATCTGTCAAAAAATTTTGTATTAATGCCACATAAAAGTTAAGTTGTATCTTATATATATTTCGCTAGCAAGTGTACTGATGAAATTGGTCCATGTTTTTGCATATTAGATTATCCAAATTTCTATCAGTATTCAAAACTGCTTTTCCTTAACTAGAATATTGATTTTATCATAATGAAAATGAAAAGGTAATACGGAAATTACTCATATCGCCAAGTTCGTCAAAGGTGGGGTATATATCATAGTATTTGGCAAACTCAATTTCTTCTGGCTACAGAAAACGAATTTGTGATCTAATAGATAAATAAAAGGAATATTTCTGAAAGGCAAAGGTGAAAGCGAAAGAAACTATAGGGCTTAAAAGCTTTTTTTATTAGATTTATTACGATCCTTTTAGTTTCAATATTATCGATATTTTCGTTGATTATTTTCATTAAGGCTAAAGTAATTGATCAATGAATAATGCGAAATGGAGTTAGTCGGAACATTCTTCTGAGAAATATTCGGCTATTTTTGGCTTTTGGCAGTAAACGCATGAGAAGAATTTAGTTCTGAGAGTTACTGCCTGTGAACTTATTTCGATATCTGCGATAGAGCAAATATATAATTCGTCAATTAAGGTTCGTTTGATTGAAGAAGCTCCAATTTTCTGGGTTCAACGAAATTAGTCCATGAATAATTTCTGTGGAGTTAATTGCGTGAATTGTTACTCGAAAAATAACAGTATTTGAATGAATATCCAAATTATAAGATTAATCGACAATATTCGCACAGTATTTGAACTTAAATGGATTCGTTTTAAACATGATAAGATACTATGTCAATTAAACTAATTTTAATATATAGAGATCAAGACTATTCCATTTAGTCAAATAACTAATATCACTTACTGATCTTTGGAAGATTCTTCTGAAAACACATCATCACAATCATCACTTTCAGATAAAGGTCTCTTCACGGATCTGTTCACTGTTGTCCAAGACGTAGGCGCAGAGTTATTAGATGAATAACTCCAATGCAAGGGAGTATTTTGAGATAGACTATGATCCATGTCACCACCACACAAGTCACTTGCCTCAAAGATATTTCGGAAATAAAACGCGTGGCAAACGTCGTACTCACACGCGTATAACCTGTGGTTGAATGTGTCAGAGACTTACCCTGTTGATACGAGCGGCGTTCAGACACGTTTGCATCCCCACTTCAACCCCCACCCGGTAGTAACCACGCGACACTCGCCCTCTTTCTTGCATATCCGATTGATTCTGTTTACCATCTCTGTCTCTGCCTTCATTCAACAAATTTTCAGTCGCGTGTGGGACAGACTTCTAGTTTTTTCCCACAGGGTGTCGATCGTGATAACAGACATGGATGGTCGGATAATGCCTTTTGAAGATTTATTGGGGTGATCTGTAATTAATTTCAGTACGCTACCTCACTAACATAAAGTTTTGTGTAGCTTTACCTTATTCATTGTTTCTTGATTTATTTGTGAGTCTTAACTTCAAAATGTTGGTAGTTTCAATTAAATTATAAATGTTATAACCAGGTGATCATTTTTTTTCAAAATTCCGGTAACTTGTATTGTATGTCTGGCAAATATTAGATTGGAAACATGAGTGTTGGATTCTCATGTCGAAACATATGCGAAAAAGTCTTATGATGAAATTGAATTGAATTTTATTGTTTTAAAGTGTTAAGACAAAATATGCTATTTCTAGATTTGAACCTATAACTATCTTAATGAATAAGGCAAGCTTCACAAGCACATTTCGATATGTCATCGTCAAGAAACGAAAACGTAATTTTTTCTAATACAGTGAATAATTTTTCACATGAATATAATATTATAGTTCTTTGTGTGAAAATTATACAAGGTCAATACATACACAATAGAGTTCATTTCTTTCAATATTTCATAAGAATCAACTTTGTTTTAAATAATTGCATAGGTGTATTATTTTTCCAAAGGTTTTACCTGAAAATTAATTGACAGTACATTTCATAATATTCAAAGTAATGATAGATTTACAGGGTGTTCAAATTTAAATGTTTCAGTGAATTAATATATTTTGAGTAAGTGATCCCCCTCTCCCAATCTTTTTTTTATGATCCAGTCGAGTATAACAATGCAAAAATGATGTAAATTACACTAAGCTTTTCTCAAACGATAACAAAAAAGTTCCATACGGAAATCTACCAAAAAAAAATCTATGACAGGAATTGAAGATATGAATGGCTAACTGAAGTTCTCTTGGGAGGAGGCGATGCTTGTCATGCCACTGCTGTGGCCACCCAAGATGATTCAATGTGTGTGTTCACTCGTTTCACTCAGTTTGGTGAAAAATATTTGAACCTGTCGATGTCGCTTTTCTTGTCACGATTTATGTGGTCTTCTAATGACATCTGTCAAAAATATTGTTTCAAAATGGCAACCGTTCAATTATCGAATCAAACGAATTCCCAGTAAAGAAGGTACTGTTTCTTATTCTGTCAGAGAAGGAAATATGAATATGGTTTCATTATCAAAATTGAAACGAAAAAAGAACACAACCAAAGCAATTGTGGAATTGAAATTTTGTAATGGCGATACATGATGGGTTGAGAAAAAATTACATCCTCTCAAAAGAGAATATTACAAAATTGACATCGAGATGAGAACTTCACCTCAAATATTATATTCTTGTATGAAGCAACGACAACAAGAACCTCACAGCCACTCTTCACAAAAACTGAATGCATGATTTAGCATTGAAAAACAGAATGATCCAACCAATTTTCTTTGAAGAAAATACCACAGCTACAATTGTTTTTGACTTTTTCGCGCTTTGAAAGTTGCAGCTTTATCTTGAGTTATCGAATGACCAACCAGGTCACCTGATAACACTCTGCAAGAAAAATTTAAGATCTGTATGGTAAAAGAACGTAAATACGTAAATATTTAGATTTTGTGCATGTATTAAATCCAAGATGTGAAAAATTCATAGGACGGTGTAGTCTTGTGTACGCCACACTTTCACCTAAGTCGACTAAAAGGGGTGAGGATACAATCGAACATCTCAAGACTTTGCCTCGTTTCTATGTTTTGTTAGAATTACAAAGAAGCATTGTTTTGTTTGTGATTCCCCGAATATAATATGAATGGTCCCTGCACTACGCGTGGCCTGTGGTGTGACGACTGTGCTAGAACACTTCCCACGGCTTGCCACCCCTCTTTATGGGTATACACCCCCTTTCGTAACCTTTGTAAGGCTAATCGTAAGTAAAAACTACATTGTTTCGTTAATTCAGTGAAATCAATGTTTTTTTTAAAGAAATATAGATTTTGGCGTGAAGAAATTACGAATCTTTAAATAAAGAAAATATACATTATACTTGGTGATTCACCAGTGCTGCTCTGTAGCTCGTACACTCTTGAAGATTTCATTTCTGTTCGAACGGTATTGTATTGAGAAAGTGAGAATCTACTTCAGCAATTTATTTTGCAATAAACTGGGTGTCCCAATTTTCTATAAAAAAATCTTGAGTGGTTTTTCAGATTGGAAGACCACTTTTTTGTTCAAGATTCAGTAGCGGCCTAAACTCTGCTATAAAGTCTTTAAGTAATAAGTTTTTTTGGTGGGTAGTTTCGTAAAAATTCATGAAAATAGGCTCTCACATCATCGCATGCTCCTTCGGCCAGAGAGGATGAATACTTTTTTCCTTTCGTTTTCTTATTGCCCAAGGATAGCTTTATTGATGAATTGAAATAGATTATCCTCATTTTATACAGGAGTGACTCAAAAAGTTATTGAATATTGTAATTTTAAAAATATCATATGTTGATTTTTTCAAATGGAGCACCCTGTATTTTATTATTCATGTCAACGCATAAAATATTGTGCTATATTTTGCAGAAGTAACTTTTCTTTATCTTCGATCATTTTCGAAATATTCGATTATTTGTAAAAATTTTGATGAAAATTCTACAAACCGTATCGAACTCATCAACATGCATCATTATTCGCACAGATGTTTTTTTACTAAATGAACGAGGGTATATAATATGAAAACTAATATTATGGCTTATTTTTCAAAATTGAAAGGTCATTTCCAACCGAATGTCGTTATGAGATGGGAATCTTGACCTTCCCAAAATAATTCTTTATGATAATTTTACTGTATCTATGAGCGAGGAGAGATCGCAGAATAATTCGGATGAAACATCGATGATGAAAAGGTGAAGATGAAAATCACAAAGAACGTTTTCGTTTTATCAGGAAAGAAATTCTGTAATTTAGAACGACAAAAAATATAATATAATCTCTATATATAAAAAGCAAATGCTGTTCGTTAGTCTCACTAAAACTCGAGAACGGCTGAACGGATTTATCTTATCTTGGTCTTGAAATCTTCGTGGAGGTCTAGGGAAGGTTTAAAAGGTGAGAAAAATTCGAATAACTGCCGGGAAAATCATAAGAATAGCCCTTTTTTTTCCCAAACGTTTTCTAAATAAAATGTAGAGTCAATTCGAACTTTATTGCTATTAAATAAAGTTCATATTAAATTATAATCACTCACTGTTGTATAAGCAATGTAGGTGTGTTCCTAACGTTAAAGAGTCAATTTGCAATTTTTACCGCTGCACAAAGTTCAAATTCAATCATATCTATCAAATTAGTCTTCGCGTGCGCGTTGGATGATCTAATGTCGCGTTCCGAAACTAAACAAAAGTGAATCGCTAAAGCGACAAAATTGCATAGTCACAAAATGTAATAGATCATTAGTAGTACTGATTTTCAGTCCGCTTCGCGAAACTTAATTTTAGCTAACTTCAGTTGTTAAATATTGATAAATTTTAAGTTTTGTAACAAATTAAATTTCTGAACGCAACCATTATATTTGACATTAGATTGTCAATCCATCCTGTCGAATTTCAGAACACGGAAAAATCTTTGTGAGTGAAGATTACCGCTACTAGAACTTTCTTTACTTTTGTGATCCTTTGTGATAGTGACATTCCGCAGTCAATCGAATGTGCGAAGAGCTACTTCACGTGCTAACCGCACTGATGACCAAAGAGAGACAGATCAAGAAAATAGTCGTATTACTATATGAGAATTGCGTTATTTAGTGAGTAACAATGAAGTAAATAGGCTTAGAATGTAACGAGTTCGTGCACATCAAACACAACAACAGCAAGCACGACATAATGAAATTGAGCGAATCCGCAGACGCAGTGCTCCTATGATTCTTGAACGAGCTGCATTCCACTATGATCCAGCAATTGATTATTGTGCCGACAAATCGTTAACAATTTGGGGAATGATAATAATTTGTAAATATTGTAAGGCTCATAAAGGGGTCGCAACCAAAGAAGAGGGTATATGAACTAATGCCCCTCGATAAAAAGTCTATTGGGATGGTACACATCAACTCAACAAACATCTACACGTCATGAGACTATCGAAAATGATGAAACAACGGAACACATACTCTTCGAATGTCCCGCTCATAAGGTGACCAGACTGAACACCTTGGGCACTGAAACACTCAGCGCCCGGATGATCCAGGAGGCCAGCTACAACAGTCTTGCTAGCTTCATCAAAGAGTTTTTCCAAGACACAAAAAAATAATACAACACGGCAAGCACAATTGGCCAAACGGCCTGAGTGCTACCCATAAAAGGGCGGTCCAAGAAGAAGAAGAAGAAATAAATGGTGAATCTACTGGCAAAGTAATAATGCCACAATTGGTCCCACTACCAGATCCTTTACGCCCTTTATTTTCTAGGATTGGAAATGATTCTAAGCACTTTTTGGCCAACATTCAGAAATATAACAGCTGTTTTCAGATTACATCGTTTGGCGCTACACATATTATACAGGACCATTTCATGCCCACTTTCAAGTTATTATACCATAATATTTTTTAATAATATTCAAGTTTGTATTAAAATATATCGGAAATAATTATTATACAAATCTTTAAAAATTACAGGTACAAGGACAAATTTATCACTCACTGGGTGCGCTGTTACCACTACCAGATGCGTATCATCAATTTTTACAAATTTATTTTTTGTGCAATTCAGATGCGGAAGTTGATAAGCGTTGTGCTCACAATTCAACAATGAAGAGAACCATTGTCCAAGAATTACCAATGTTTCTTCATCAGAACAACAATTCAGTAAACATGTTCAAAATATCATTGGATCTCTTTTTGGATTTCTTTTGTTTGCTTTAAGTTAATTCTATACAAAAGTTTGGGTCTTTTATTTATAGATTGAGGCAGTACGACGTCTGCCGGGTTAGCTGGTATGATATAATAATTTCTTTTTCAATTAAAATAATGGTTGAGCTGCTGGAAATCTTTATATCAAAAGGAATGTGTTCACGATTTTTGCGAGAACCGCGGAATATTGAAAACGAATTTCGATTACATTCACTATTTATTGGGAGTAACAAATCTGACGCATTTTTGAAATTTCGTTTTCGACAGTGTTATAACAAAGTATAACTTTCTCATTCTAACTAGTTAACCAATAGAAATCGTATAAAAAATTCTGCTGTCCAAGAACATATGGCTGTTGTGTTGAATCATTGAATGAAAGAGGAAGATTCATGAAAAAGCTGTACCAGTTTCAACGGAGATGGTCGAATTGTCCTCACAAATTCTCTATACATAATCTGTATCTTCTTCTGACCGAATTCACAGCATCCAGTAGTTGAATTCTACGAATTTGGTCAATGGCATCCTAGAATCGGTTAACCAAATACTCCTTACTTTCCGGTCGTGAGAGGTAAATTTTTTCTTGATAAAATACCATATAAAAAAGTCTAATGGGCTGAGATCAAAGGATCTCGCGAGTCATAAAACGGAACCCCTTATGCCTATGCAGGGATCTCCCAGAATGTCGTTTAATTTTTGGACGAAAGTGTCTGTATTATGTTGAGGTGCGCTGTTTTGTTAAAACCACTTTGTTTCGAGGTCTGCGAGTGGAAGTCTTTCCAAATATGGCTCAACAAATTCGGTCAAAATATTCAAATAGATCTAAACTTTTACGGATTCCTCAAAAAGACATGGTTCTATGAGTTGTTGTCCAACAATTGCTAACCAGCCGAAGCAACCTCAGAATTTCTTTCTTGAAAAAAATGGTTGATTTTCATATGACCAATGACGTCGGTTATTTCTTTTAAAACTCCATCACTGTTCATTCTAACCTCATCGCTCCAATTAACGTTTCTTGGAAAATCTGCATTTTCGAGGTATTTCTCCTCGAACCATCACAGAAATTAATTCACCGCTCAGAATCGCCAGAAAAAAGTTGGTGATTCAATCTCATCCTTTATAGTTTAAGCTAATGTTTTTTCAATATTCTCTGATTGTGGCTTTTCAAAACACCAGTTATTCGGCTATTTCTCTCGTCAATGTTTAAGGATTCTCAGTTACTTCTATTGTGTTTGTTTGGTATCGCTCCGGGAGCCTCTCTTGATAAAGATAACTATGGCAGGCGGCCTAACCTCCATTCCTCGGTGTGATACCAACACATCCAGCTATGGGTCCCGTGAATTGGTCACCTGTGTAACTAACTTTCGGAATCTTGCGGATGGTTCGGTTTCCAGGGTGGGAAGCATTGGCAACGACGTATGATGAGCTCTTCTGGGACATTATATGGAGTTGAAATGGTCTCCCATTCGGATCTCCGGGGGGGACTGCCTCGAGGGGTTCAAGATGCGGGTAAGTCGAGCACTCCTCCGGCGAATTCATTAATTCATTCACGTTCTAGAAAAGAAATCAAACTCTTGATAGAGTTCTGCAACATCAGAGAACTGAAGCACAACTACGTGAATGTCGATGCAGTCCAATAGCATCTGCAAAACGCACAACCCCATGTACTGGACCTAACCCAAACCCAAATAACTCAAACAACCGACACAACAACGACAAATTGGATATTGACTGCCAGAGGGGGGACCTTGCGTGATTTAAAATCTGTTAGCAGGATAAAACACTGTTCTTGTGCTGTCTATGCTCGCCAAACGATATTCACTTTCCTGGACTGTTTCAGTATCTAGGTGATGAGATGGATTGGATTCAGACATATCATCCGGCAGCTGAGGTCATTGTACTGGATGACTTCTACGTTCACAATACCAACTGGCTCCGCCACTCCAATAGAACAGATGAAACGGGAATACAGGCTGAAACTTTCGCAATCAGCCATAATCTAACGCACCTAGTCGACGAATCGACAAGAATAACTGATCATCCAACCGATGCCTTGGGTCTTTCTTAGATTTCAGATCCAGATACCTTTGAATTGGAGGTCTCAGCACTGCTAGGCAACTCAGACCACAATCTTATATCTGAACCAGAACTTACAAGTCAAGGAAGATAAATCCAACAGAGGAAACAAGAACAACTTTCGTACGAATACGGAACGTAAACAACCTGACAATTTCAACGGAGGGGTTACTAATAAACTCCTTGAACAGGCAAGCGGGACTAGACAGTTCTGGTCTATGGCTAAGACTGTGAGTGCCAATTTCTCCAAATCTGCGTTTCCGCCTCTTGTTAGAGAAGACAGAAGTATAGCATCATCTCCGAAAGAGGAAGCCGATCTCTTTGCTCTCTTGTTCTCAAAGAATTCTGGCTAGACTCATCTAACGCAAGACCACTGAACATTCCACCTACAAATTTTTGCATGGCGAAAATCAAGCTCAGAGTTCGCACTGTGAGACGGGCTCTCTAGCAGCTGAACTGCAAGAATACCGCCAATCGTCCTGAGAAAGTGTGCTCCCGAACTGGCGCCCATTCTTAACCGTCTTTTTCAGATTTCTTATGAAAGTCAGCCTTTTCCGTAGCTGGAAAATAGCGAGCATTGAACCGATCCCAAAGAAAGGAAAGAAGTTCTTACTCCAAAATTACCGCCCTGTTACACTTCTTCCCATTATGTACGAAGTGATGGAGAGAGTCACAAAGGATGAACTCATCAAATATCTTGAGTTGCAGGAAATTATTAACTACCGTCAGTATGGTTTTCGCAGGCATAGATCGACAGGAGATCTGCTCGCCTACGTCACTCATGTTTGTACATCAACGATAGAAGAGCATGGGAAATCAAGAGCAATAGCCCCCGACATCTCTAAAGCCTTCGATAAGGTGTGACATGCAGTCTTGTTGAATAAACTTGCAGCATACAGGCTTCCCGATAAATTGCGGGGTTGGATAACTAACTTTCTTTCAAATAGATCAATACAAGTTGTGGTCGACGGTATAACATCTGATTGTTTCCAGTTGCAAGCAGGAGTACCTCCGGGATCCATTCTTTCGCCAACCTGGTTTCTGTTGCAGATAAACGATCTTCTCTCATCTACAGAGAACAAAATCTTCTGTTTTGCAGACGATTGTACCCTGGTTTCGTCTTTTAGTAGTCTGCGGCATCTCAGCGTCAGAGATGTCTACAAATTGATAACTTAAACTCTGACTTACAGAAGATATTGGAGTGGGGTCAGTTGAACCTGGTGAGCTTCAACTCGAGAAAGATGCAAGCATTTACGTATTCTGGAAAGGTCCCCGCTGGTGAACCTCCTCTAACGATGCAAGGCCAACAAATTGCATCCAAAGATTTGATGCACCTTCTCGGAATAACGGTCAACTCTGGGTTTTGCTGGCATGAACATGTATCAGCAATAGCTGAGTCTGCATTAGCATCTTTTCAGAGCCAAGTGATACTTTACGTCATATCAGCTGTTGCTTCAATATAAGGCGCAGATTCGACCTGCTTTGGAATATTGTTCCCATGTATGGGGATCTGCTCCCAAACATTCGTTGATGAAGTTGGATAGTGTGCAAAAATGGGCTATGCGCCTCATCGACTACCCAGAAATCACCCGCGATCTCCAACCGCTGGCTCTCAGAAGACAAGTTGCTGACCTTTCTCTGTTCTACAGATACTTCCACAGAAGATGCTCCAAGGAGCTGAAAGACCTTGTTCCGGGAAAACTCATGTTTTGCCGCAACACTAGGCTGGCAAGGAGTTCTCATCATATGGTGTACATTTAGCGACTCTTCGAACCTCTCTCTATAAGAATTCCTTTGCTTACAGGGCCGGTGAGCTGTGGAACTCGCTTCCGTGCCACATCTTCCCAACATCCTACAATTTGTTCCTTTTCAAGAAGCGAGTAAACAGACACCTCAATTCTTCCCAGGCGCCCACTCATGTGGTGTAACAGGTTCGCATATTCCATGAAAAAACAGCAGCTTCGCTAATATTTCCGCTGTCAATGAAACAATAAATTATAACATAGTTCTCGTCGATTCTATAATCCATTTCCAAGAATCTTCCAAAATACCACAAATTCTTCCTAACAATGCAAAAGTACTAAAAATGGGGAGATAATGATTAATAATATTGACGATAATGAGGCGTTTTCTATTGTTTCGCCAAACACAAGTTCTTCTCTGTTATCTTTCCATGTTCACAGATAATTCTTCTGATATTGTTCTACAGAATTATTTTGCAAATGGCAAGATTTCCATCTCATAACGAGATTCGGTTGGAATTACTATTCTTTTTTTGAAAATAATAATATTACTTTGCAATAATATTATTATCATATTATATATTTTCGAAAGAAGAAACATACCCTACTCAACGCGACTCATTTCGCATATGATTTGTATCGAAAGATCACGAGAGTACCTTATAGCTTGAAAACCTTTGGTGAAAAAATTCAATTAGTACCCGAGATATGATCATTTGCTCAAATCCCGAAAAATCGAAAATTCCGTAATAACTTGAAAACAAAATAACTGAAATTGGTTTTCACCATTAAGGTTTTGTCAAAAATCAAGACCGAGAAATGGTGGGTTATTTTTTTCTATCTGCAATGTTTCACATAGCTGCTCCACAAGACCATTGAATTTAGGACACCCTGTACATGAAGATTTCTATGGACCAGATATTATCATATCGAAATCAACCCTGCAGTGGTCGCCCTATGTTTTGTAACAACAGAGGTCGCGCGCGGAGTGAAAATCCGCACCGCGATTTTCTTTTTTTTTCTCCATTTAAAAGGTCTTGAATGAAAGGATAAAATATTTGAAGCATTAATTTTAATTGAGTAACAAAAAAAAACAAGAGACTGGAACATAGAAAAATATAAAAAAACTTCAACTTCATTTTCATAAAAGCTGAAGAAAGTGATTAAATTAACTAACTCAATCGGCATCCTTTTGATTGTTTTGGAAGCATTCGGAACACACTAAAGTGGCATGCTCAAGGCACAAGAATATTTTACTCTTGCAAAAATATCTCGTGAGTCTGTTCTTCACCCTATCGCACACCCCACACCGTACTCGTTGGTTTTCTGTCTGCTCTGGTGGTCGTTGCTGCTTCGCCAAGTGCTCTTCAGCTGGATTCTTCTTTTTGAGGATTTCATTCATTCTTGTAGTAAGACTTCTTGGTAGGCTCTTTGACAACCTTCGAAACTCCACATAGGGTTTTATGAGCTCAAAAGCAAAATCACTCAAAAATTCTCCACGCTTAATTTTTGAATTCGTATTATTACTCTCGAAGATGATGAGGTAATTTATACCACCAATATTCAACAGAGAGTAGAATATAACCATTGGCCAACGTCGCGTATTACGTGCACAATTGTATGTAGAACATAACTGGTCGACATTATCAACTCCTCTCTTTGTTGTTTTATACATCATAATCATCTCTGGTTTTCCAGTAGTGTCATCAATTTGGTCGTCATGGTGCATACTAGAGACGAGTAATACATTTTTATAAAGAAGTAACGAATGTCACATTTTTGTGAAAAGCGAACATTGAACTTTTTTTGGTCTTTTCACAGGACAAGAAAAGTCAAGTGGCAACTCTCGCTTATTTTTTCTAATAGTTCTGACCATAGTGAGCTTGAAATCCTTCTCGAATTTTTCCAGAAGATCAAAACTTGTGAACCAGTTATCCACAGCTACGTTTCTTCCAGTTCCTCTTATAGGTTCGCACATTCTTTCCATTGCAAATTGTGGGGAATTTCAGATATCCAAGAATTTGCATCGGTGCGGAGCGAGGGTCCGCGCGTGACCATTGCAGGGTTAAGAAAGACATTCAAGAAACTAAAACCAACTGGCCTGGATTTTAGTCCAACTGAAATTACAGAAAATATGGGGAGGAATGAAAAAAAGAATATATTTCGAATAATTAGAGACTGTTTTCAAAATGGAAAACACCAGCAGGCTTCATTAAATGTGAAATCATGATGCTACTCAAGACCAACTACACCACTGAATATAGTTATTACAGAACCACATATCACTTTTATCATCAAATCAATTTGAATTCAGAGAAGGAATACGTACAAGCGAAGCCATACTTTCCTCAAGACAAATACTGGAAAAAAGGATGGATGTTAACAAAGATACTTATATAGCTTTCATAGATTTGGAAAAGGCGTTCGAGAAAGCTTTGAAATAATTACAGTTATAGACTGGAGAAATGGAAGAATTATATGCAACCTTCATAAAGTAAAGTATTAACATCATGAAAGCTAAAAATAAATGTTAGGAAAATTAAATGAATGGTAGTATCCAAAACAAATCCTTGTCCATCTGCTGACATAAAACTTGACAACCTCAAAATCCAAGACGTCCATAAATTCTTTAACCTTGACAGCACCATTGCCTTTAACAGTACATTATGTTGGATATAAGGAAGAAAACATCATTAGCAAAGAAAGCATTTCTCAATAAGTTCCATCTCCTAACTAATAAACAGCTCATCATTGAAACCGAAAAAAATTAGTAAAAACTTGTATCTGGTGTGTTCTTTCCTATTGGAGTCAAACATGGACTTCAAAGACAAGGGAAAGAGAAAAATTACAATCTGCTGAGATGTGGATCTAAAGAAAAATGACAAAGACAAACTGGATTGAAATAGAGCAACGAAAAAGTATTATAATTCTTTTGCGTCTTTGAAAAGTGTGGCAAGAGAAAGGGATGAATGATATCAACGACAAAGCTTAACCTTAAGAATATCATGGTCATGTACATTAATGTTATTGAGTGTCATCTGAAATATCGTGGAGCTTGAAATTTTAGTAGATATTGAGAATACAAGAACAGAGAGAATTTGCACTTTCCATTTCTTCTCTGACAAATGTTGCAGGAAGTATAGAAACCGTTTCGCCTCTTAAAAGATTTTTTTAGTCTATTCAACATCAATTCCTGTATCAAATAATCCTTTTTCATCTAATCTATTCGATGATAAAAGAAATCCGCAATCTGCTCTTTAGAAATATGGTTTATTTGAAAAAAAAACAGGAAGTGGAAGTGGGTAGCGAAAGTAACTGTACCCTTAATATTCTAGGGTAGAGTGTACAGTTATATGAAACGGGAATTCACTTTTACTCGTAGAAAGCAGGTAAAATGCTTTTCATCCCATATTTTTTATCATAAAAAATTTTAAAGCTGCATGTGCCATGGTTTTAAGAACGATGATACTAAGTAGAATTCGAGGAAGGGACAATGAAATTCAATATCTTGGTTTGATGGCTTATATCAGTTATCAGGTGGGTTCAAAAAAGAATGATCGAAGAATGATTCACCTTCGTTTGATCCCAAGTCTAGCATTATTTAGAATCAAATTTATGACAAATCCTTATAACTGCGTTAAAAGGATTCATCCTTCGTTTGAAAAACTGAAGAGGGCACCAAGTTTATTATTAGATATCGATGTTATATACGTCAACGATCAGAATATTTAGTGCAGGTTTTATCAAATTTATGACATGCAATCCTAAGGTAACACTACTGAGTGAACAAAACATGAAATTGAAGATGAAGAAATTAAATTTGTATATTATCAAATTTCTCGACTCGATTCATGTAACCGCCGTACTGGTGCGGTTCTAATGTAACAGGTGGGGCAACTAATAACTGCTAAACGAACAAAGACCCAATTTTTGTCTGAAGGGGACATCTTTTAACACACGGTGATTTCATTTTACATCAACCCCTATGCAGGTATGTACAAAACTAAATTTTTTGAATAGGGGACTTAGGTCGACTGATACCTTATTGGAAAGCTCTTTTGATTCTCAACACAAATGTGTAATTTTTTTTGAGTTTTGATATATTCGGAAGAAGATACAGGTTGGTTCGTTAAAAGACGAGTTATTTTCAGTGATTGCAAAATCTGTCGATTTCGAATGAACATTCACCGAAATACTGTTGTATTTTGGGGAAAAATATCTTTAAGCAGTGGTGCTTCATTTCATTTGTTTTTTCAATTTTTCCCTACTCACCAACATGTAGGTAATTCTATGAATAAGCTCTTTCATTTGAAAACCAAACAATGAGGTTGCGTGTCTTGTCTTGGTGTACTACTTTCACATTCATGTTGGTGTGTCCTAGTCCTCTTATGTTACAAAACTCAATAACGAACTGACTTCTCTAATCGTATTCTGGGGGAATCCGTGCGTCCGCCAGAGGGCCGTTATCAGTCTGTATAGCTCCGATGTTCCTCGGCAGACCTCTAACCTTCAAACCAACCGCATGCAAAAAACTTAGTGCTAGGGAACAATAAGGCAATGTAATTTTCAGCTATATCTTTAATACCACTGAAATTAAACTTAAAAACAAAAGTTTTAGAATCCCTATAGTTTGTCGTCTTAAATGATGGTGCACACGTAAAGGGAGCATTTCGTCTACGACAGAATGGAATGAAGGAATTCTGGAGAAGGATCTGATTAAAACAACCACTGTGGATTAATCGGATAATCACTAAGAGTTGCAAGATCTACTGTAGGTGAATTCATCGCTCCTTGTTTTCTTTTCATTGAATCCCATATGCATCAGAATCAGTATTCCGCGGTGGCATCCTGATCTATTCGCATCATCAAGGTAATCACCATTATGAAGAGGGCACATCTTGTGTTCTGCCCATCTTCTAAAAATTGAAGTTTTCGCCATATTTCACAATAACTCAAACGCCTTGAAACAACGCCATGGCTTGAACACTTCCTCTTAAGAATACACAAAAATTATCTGATAATTTAGTATTTCCGGAAAATCTTGGAAATCCTCAAAAGTTTTTGGAAATCCTCATAAGTTTTTGGAAATCCTCAAAAGTTCTTGGAAATCTTCCGAGATTTCGAAAAATTATGCAAGTACCTGATTGTAAGTGACTGATAATTGTCTATCATTGAGTTCGTAGGTCTTTGAAACCTATAAATATATGTCTGCAAAACAATTCCGTTTCTGGTAGAAATGAGTTCCCATGCAGTTTTCATCACTTTAAAACTCTAACCATTTTTACCCCGCATTTAATTATTTACAGATTGTCTATTCTATCATCAATAAATGAAGTTCGCTATAATTACCATTTCCTTTATTTTTGTTTCAGATGTTCGAGAATCATCGTGTACCGTCGACGATTTATTTTAAACACAAAACTTTCAGTGCCGTCTAGAAATCGGGAAGGCAATTACATGTGAAGTGCTTTCAATCCAAAATTTATATGTTCGTGGTATATTCCCCCATATTGTAATCCCGGAAAAATGTCCGGCGATGTCCAGCCAAGAAAAAGAAAAGATAAGAAACGAAAAAAAGGTGAGATCTAAGGATATACATTGTCTTTCAACGACTCAATTATAACTTCAAAGAGGTTATTTTTAAATAGTGACACGTGTGTGCCTTGTTGGAACTTATTTTGAATTCATTAATTCCACATTTAAAATATTTGGTACTAATATAATTCAGATTGTTTATGATATTAAGCGAATAAATTCAATTGCACTGTGTTTCGGTACACATATCAGAAGTATTTCAAATATAGCACTTGATTAACCTTTTAAGTACTATAATTATCTGAAGAAGCTATTGTATAGTAGGAATTCAACTTGAGCTGAATGAATTTACTTTCTAGAAGAAACAGAGCCAGCACCAACAACACCACCACATATATTACTGAAAGAACCTATTGAAGATGTAAATATACATGTACATAAGGATGAAGGAACAGGTGGAGGAATATGTGCAAAAATTGTGTTTTTCATTCTCTTCTCAGCTTTAATAGTCCTCATTGGACTTATCATAACAGAACATAGGGGACTTACGGATTGTAAGTATGATTTTGTCCAAAACAGAAATGCTTTTAGATTCAATCAATAAGAATAGACTTCTTACATTAATTTTTTCAGTGGATGTTGCAGACAGTGAATCAAAATATTCCCAGATTTTCGAAGGCTGGATCGATGACGAAAAACATGATGATCATCATACTCTAGACGATCATGACAATGAGCACTTTGATGATGAAGAGCATGAACGTGATAGCCATACTCTTGATGACCATGACAACGAACATATTGACGATGAAGAAACGGAAGAAGCAAGCGATGAAGAACATACTCTAGACGATCATGATAATGAACACTTTGACGATGATCAAAGCGCTCCTCAAAGTGAAGAAAACGATGAAGATGATTCTCAAGATCAAGAACAAACCGAAGAGCGATCTGAAGAAAAATCAAGATATACAAGCGAAGTTTCTGAAGAAGACGAAGTTGCGACTGAATCACAGTACCAAGAAGACAACAGTAGTATTCGCAAGAACTCTGATGAAGATGAAGAAGAAGAAGACGACCAAGATAAAGATATAGACGAAGACGATGATTCTGGTGATATAACTGAAGATGAAACTGCTGAAGACTCAACAGCTGAAAAATATGAGGATACCGATAACTCACAACAAAAAGAGATCGAAGAAGATACGCAAGATATTTCTAAAGATGAAAGTGATCCTGAAGATGAGAATGCTAGTGAGGATGAAATAGACGACTCCAAAGCTGATGATGATGATAATATCATCCATACAAAAATAAACAATCATGAAGACATAAAGAATGAAGAATCTGAGGAAGATCATGATGAAAGAAATGAAGCTACTACCCAAAAAGAGCAAGATGAACAAGTAAGTGATGAACGCAATAAAGATGATGATGATGATGATGCGCAGAAACCAGAAGTTTCAAAGTCGTCTGAACGACAGGAAGAAAGCGAAGAACACACAATAACGGTTAGTACTATACACAAAAAAAATATATTTTATTTTCTTCCCATTTAATTCAGGAAATAGAAGAGGAGCTTATTGCTAATAAAATACCCGAAGAAAATGAAACAGTGAAGTCAGGAGAAAGTGATAATCCAGGAAGTCTAAGCAGTAAGTTATCATTATTTGTTCCCTTCAACTGTTGCACTTTCTTGAGTAAAAACGACGAAGTTCTTTCAATGGTGAATCAGTATCTAGATCGACAAAAACCGAACATATTATATGAATAAAAGGAATACATATAGTCTAATTTAGTTTTTAATGTTATTCGATTTGTAAATCAGGAAATGCAACATTAAAATGTGAATATTTTTCAGTGATAATTAAATCCATAATTGGAGCAGCTATTTTGGCAGTCGGCCATTTTGTTCTTATTAAAAATGGAAATCTGGTCAGTACATGCATGTTGGTGTTATTTTTCGAGATAGATAAAAGTGCTAGAAAGGCAGTGCAAAATTGAGTGCGTGTAAATTTTATATATATATATATATATATATATATATATATATATATATATATATATATATATATATATATATATATATATATATATATATATATATATATATATATATATATATATTTAATTATGTTTCTGACATAATTACATTTTTTTGCTAGATTCAGTTTTGAAACATCCTTTTTCGCAATGCCTTAAGGCGGAAGTTATGAGGGATTTACCGATTGTAGCAAGCTTATAAGTTCTCTGCATTATTAGAATATCAAGAGTTTGATTTTTGCAAAATACTCTCAAGGCTTGACATCCACATAAATTATTTTTTGAAGTTTTAGACTAGAGAGCATTTTCTGCACAAATCAATGTCAGAGAGAAATAACACGAACAGATGCCCGTCTTTATGATAAAAAATCCTGCGTTTTCTTGATCAACCAGGAGATTTTTCTGTGGCTCAGTTTAGCTGTGGTGCAAATGGCTTTTAATTATACTTTCTCAATTGACTTTGCGAGTGACCAGGTTATTTAACCAACTTTATTCGAATAGATAATGTGGATATTTAATGTCTGATAATTTCTCCTTGTACAAAGGATTTTTTCTAACAGTTCGACCGAATATTGCCATTTATATTTGTTTTACTCCAATAACTTCACACCTATGCTTTTTAAAAAAAGGCAAATAACATCCAATTTTGAATACATACTGTATCCTTTCTAGCACTTAGCTTCAATTTTCAAAAAATTCAGCATCAAAATTATTTCGCATACAATTGCACTCGCTTTATGTTGACATCTAACACTCATTGCATTTCCTGGTAAATAAAAAATTTTAAATATCTGTAAATGTCTATCTTATAACTTTCGCTTAATCTAACAGTTACCTGTTCGAACTTCAGTGTGCAAAAGCTTTCAGTGTGAGGTACAATGCAAAATGAATAATTGGCCTTCTGGTTTTCAATAAGATTCTCCAAGTGAAGAAACGCAACCAGATGAGGAGGTTCATCTGGATCTATCAAGAAGGAATACCTTAATACCTCCACCACCGTTACAAGAAATTGAACGAGATTTAGATTATGCTGAGGAAGGTACATATTTCGAATAGTCGTACTCATAGTTATATAAACAACTTAACTATTGAAATAAAAATATTTATTTGAAAATACAGCTTGTCGAAGGAATGTAACTCTATCAAATATATTAAACGAGCTCTTTATATATTAATCTCAACAAATAACCAGATTTTGCAGATTATGCTGCAACTCAAAAGGGTAAACATTGAGCTCTAGAATCAATTCTCTTTGCGCATAGTAAAAGATCTTTCACAGTAGAAGCACACTGTATCATCTTGAAATAGGATTTTCTTTTCGAAAATTGATAATAGTCTTCAATTTTAAAGATATCCTTTCATGAAAAATCTTCCAACAATCCTTTGTTCGAGTTGACTATAAATGTTATCAATGAATCGACCAATCGATATTGGTTTGATTCACATAATTTTGTATTTATGTTGAAAGAGTTAAGCACTCCTAGACTAGACAGCTGTAAAGTTCTCAGATTTGATTGTTCACGAAGTTTCTCAAATAGAATACACAGATGAGGAAGTTGATCAAGGAAGCACTGAAGATGTGAGGGGTGTGTCAGAAATCGCTAGAGAAAAATACTCTGAACTCCGATCGACTTATTCTAGATCTATATCTCCAGTAAGTGACATAGATGATGATCAAAACCTTGAAGAAGAAAGCGAGGAAGAAATCGACATAGAAAATCTTGAAGACGAAGAATTGGAAGAGGAAGAAGAAGAAATTGAAGAATTGCAAGAAGAAGAGGATGTTGAACTTGATGAATATGAAAATGAAGAATACGAGGACGATGAAGATGAAGAGTTGATGAAGAAACTAGAAGCTAAGTATGGGAAACTCAAATTGGAACATCAACCAAAAGGTACTGATTAACCACTGAAAGATCGCTGAAGAAATAAGCGAAATAGTCGTTCCTAGTGCTATTAAGATTTGAAGCATCATCATATTATATATTTATATAGCCATTAAAACATTTTTGTACATTTTCAACAATCACTCAGTGAGCAATTGCTATAACTTATGAAATTGTTGTCTTGTGGTTTGAACTGAATAAATAGGAACCTTATCTCTAGAATAGTCCATGGCATTAACTTTTCGTGTACTGTATAAAATTCCTTGAATTAAATTACAATTTCGTAGATTCCCTCAAAATAGAAAGTTTATTACAAATCTCAACCTCAGTATTAACTGTTTTCAGGTAGGACTCCGTCCCCAGAACTTGAGGAATCAGATTCAGAAAAACTTTCTCAGGATAACACTGAGTACGAATTCTCAAGTATAACGAACGAAGACGATTGGCCTGTACGAAAGGAACTTGATGAAGCACAAAATAACTTACCAAAAGTAAGTGTATTTTCAAAAAATCACGAGAACGTAATTATATAATCTATACATAATAATTATCGATGTACTATGTTGCTTAATGCTTTCATTGTGTTTCTTTCTTGTTAGGAATGAAATATCCATGGAAGAACCTCAATCCAACTTTGATTCCTCTTCCATTTTCTAATTTAAATTAATAGTTGGTTTTGCTTGTTGCAAATTTAGAGATATTTGAATGGAATGTTTTTGATAGCTTATTTGCATGTTCTATTTGTAAAAATATTTCGGTACAACAATAATCTGTAGATTATCGAATTCACCAAGTATTTTAATTTCCGCACATTTTTCCATCTTGTTGAGGTACTTGTTGAATTCGAATCAATTTGCTAGTTGATTTTTATATTTTGAATGCTAAATCCATTATTATTTCATGTCCCCTTTTTATACTTAACTGCGTTTTTTATTAATTTTCGTGTTATGTCTTGGTTTTGTGTATTAGAAAGCTGCTATTGCTCTAAAAATGTTTGAAAAAATCCTTGAGAAGTATCCTTCCTCCCCTAGAGGTTTCTATGGATTAGCACAATCTCTGGACGTATTAGCTGAAATTAAAAAAAGTAATGAGCTCCTTGAAGAGGCAATAACTAATTATCTCAAGGTATCTGAACTCAAAAACGTCCCAGCTGCTTTATACAAGATTGCTCTGGAGAGGTGTATTGACAGAATGAGATTTAGAGGTTCGTACTTCATATAATATTCTCCTCATCAACCATCATATTCATTTTAATCTGGAATATAATACATCAACAGAATGTGTTATTTTATCTTCAGGCAGGTATGGCAAGGCAGTAGCTGTTCATTTAAAACTTATTGATAGCTTTCCTGAAGAACCCAAATATAGGAATCAACTCGCCGTCACTTATTTGACTGTAGGAAGGTAAGCAATGATTCTGTAAAATTCACTCTCATGTAATATCTCATATTTTAGAATTGAACAAGCTCGTTCAGTTCTTAAACAAATCCTTCAAAAGTGGCCTAATAATGGTTGTGCGCTAGTTCATTATGGTTTTATTTGGAAAACAACGAATAATAATCTGGAGAAAGGAGTCTATTTCATGCAGAAAGGAATCGATACTAAAGATCCATGCGTCATAGATGGCAGATTTTATTTTCATTTGGGTGATGCATATTCCAGGTTAGGTGATACAGAAAAAGCTCTAGCGGTATATGAACATTGTTATACCCTAAATCAAATTCTAAACTTAGTTTATTTCAGGTGTATGAAGATGGAGTTAAGCACAAATTGTTCCTTTCAAAATATCAAAGATCTCTCTACAATGTACCCCACCTTACTGCCAAACCATGGTGGCGGCAACATCAAATACCTTCATATCAAAGCCTATTCAAAGATCTCGAAAACAACTGGGAAATCATCAGAAGGGAAGGCTTATCCGTGTTAAATCAACATGGCTACTTCCAAGACGAATCAGAAAATCTGAGAGATACAGGTGATTGGAAACAATTCGAGCTTTTTGCCAGGGGAAGTAAAAATAGTAAAAATTGCAATAAAACTCCTCTTACTTGCAAACTTATAGAAAAACATCTTGAAGCAAGGGACTGCAGGCGAGGTCAAACCAAGTTCAGTGTAATGCACCCTGGAACTCACGTTTGGGCTCACTGCGGACCTACAAATTGTAGATTGAGAGTACATTTAGGCCTAAAAATTCCTCCTCATTGTTTCATCAGAGTGGCAGAACAAATAAGGTTTGTATTATTATATTTATTTGATGTTTTCTGATACAATCTACTTTTTAGGGGCTGGGAAGAAGGTAAACTTATCATATTCGATGACAGCTTCGAACATGAAGTCTGGCATAATGGTACAGAAGTTCGCCTGGTATTAATTGTTGACGTCTGGCATCCAGAATTATCCATGACAGAGAAGGCAACGCTCTCATCACTTTGATTTGTTATGGTTATTTGTTAGATTGATATCTAAATATATAAAAAAATCTATATTATACTTTACGACTTTTATTGATGATTTATACACAAATACAAAATACACAAGACGTCTGAATGTGTTCAAAATAATCCTCATAAATACTATTGTTTTAACAAGCCGCCTCAGTAGCACGGTCAGTGCGCAAGCATAATGGAACTGCCTTAGCCGAGGTGCTTGGTTCGAAATCGGGTTCAAGTTATGAATGTTGTCCTTGAACAAAAAAGTGACACTTGCAAGAGTCGCCTAAAGATGGCAAATACTTTAGAAGACTAGATAACTTGTAATCCAAAGTGGTGGCAGTTATCATTGCACGGTCTAAGAGAGTGGTTCGGAATCCACTATAAGCTGAAGGTCCGCCTGCGTAGATGGGCTAAGTTCCCGAGCACATCGTTAAAAGATGAAACAAGCAAAAATCTATAACATATAGTGCAACATAAAAATCACAGAACAGTGTATACTCTTCTTCGTTTAGTCTTTGTACGAAGTGCTACGACCTCAGTCTTTAAGCTATGAGGCCAACTCAATACAAATAACTATTGAGCATAGTTCGCATATAAACGTACATACTGAAAGTCTTTTTTTACGTATTGATTTATTCAAGGGTCTGAGCTGCTCGAACTTTGTGCGGAGATAAACATTTCACAGTAAACCATTTATCGTCTCTCATGCCATAAATAGGATGTTATGTTCAACAAACCATTAAATTTTGAACGCAATTTATTCATCAAAAGTAAAAATATAGAGATTTATATGTTGATGAAGTTTTTGAAATGGTGCTGTTGGCAGCACTGTTGATTGTCAACTTGACAATTTGCTTTCGCAGTTTTGACTACTGTATGTAAATGGCAATGAAATTATATTAATTGCAAGTTGCAGTATTGCAAGGAGTATTGGCAGAATGTAGTTCACGCATTCAATATTTGCATTTACATTGAAATATATTGAAAAATGTCAAGCTGAATGGTAAAGCTGACTAACTCTAAACAGGGTCAAGCAAGACATTCATTATTTCTAGGAAAATATTAGATCCATGTATTCGACCCTACTTTAGGTTCGTACACAGTTGTCATTTTCTTTTTAATCATACTCATTCAATTTAATACATTCTGTAATATATGTAAGGCTGTTTGAACCTTATAAATGATATGAAATCAATCATCTGTTTTTGTGTTTATTAACCTCTTTAATTCAATGTCTTAAGATGTTTTTATTTATCAGCTGGAAGTAGCAAGGTACCATGGATCTATCATCACATAGTCTTATACTCAACGAGGAGGATTTAGCCCAGATCCCCGCAGCAAAAAAACCTGTTTTCATATTTGAATGGTTACGCTTTTTAGACAAAGTTCTAATTGCTGCTCAAAAGGTAAACATAATTTACTGTAGTTTCATGTATGATGATTTGGGTGTATGTGATTCTAGAATGACATCAAAGGTTGCCAAAAGAAGCTAGTGGAACAGTTAATAACCCTCATTAATGATTCTCCTGGACCTTCTACCAGAAAATTGATTGCGAGAAATCTTGCTACCTTATTCTCCGTAGGAGATACATTCCTTTTATTTGACACTGTTAACAAATGCAATGACATCTTAAAAAATAAGGATGATTCACCGAGTTTTCTGTCCAATAAGCTGTGAGTGGAATATGATTTTTTGACAATCTTATGATTGCTATGTTGTTTCAGAGCTGCTATATGTTGTGTGGGAACAATGTATGAAAAATTAGGCCGAATGATGGGACGTTCTTATGAGGAAACAGTTCAAATTCTCATAAGGTCTCTAAAAAATGCTGAATCTCAAACTAGAGTAGAAATTATGCTTACCCTAGAGAAGGTAAGTCATGGCTCACTTTCTATTCAACATTTTCATTCACATCAGTGTTTTTGTAGCAAGTAAACTTCAAGTCAATTTTAGAATTTGATGTGATTATCATGTAATAAACACCTCAAAAAAGTCTAGGGAACACTTACCAATATTTTTAAAATATGAATTTGATGATTTGAATTTATAGGAATCTTTCGGTTTTTGTTAGGATGTATTGTATATAATGTATTCTTGAGAAAACAAAATAATATTTGACTTCTCCAAAGCACCTATTATAAAAAAAAATATGAAATTTGAAAATGATGAAATTTGGTAAAACAAAAAAAAAATCGTGAACTAATATTTCGAAACGATATGGAAGCACTTATATTTTTCAGTACCCAGAAGGTCCACCTCTGTAATTAATGACACTTTGGCATCGTCGCGGCATGCTCAATATTGAATTGTCTATTACATTTTGGCCTAAGTCATTCCAAGCCCCCTGAACTGCTAATCGAAGCTCCTGTTCATGATGGAAGATGTTTTGACGCAGGAGATTTCTATTTAGGGTGTCCCACACATGCTCGATGGGATTCAGATCTGGAGAGCAGGATGGCCACGATAGAAGATCGATATCATTCTCTTCAAAAACGTTCAAGACAACTCTTGCACGATGAGGAGGGGCATTATCTTGTTTGAAGAGTGGATTTTGACCCATTGTTTGGAGATACGGTACCACTACAGGTAAAACTATCTCATTTGCGTAAGCATTTCCCGTGAGGTTGTTCTGTATGAAAACGAGGTCAGTTCTTCCACCAAGGCGTATACCTCCCCAAAACATCACTGATCCGCCTCCCTGTCTAAGAACTTCTCGAGCATGCTGGAGACGGTTTTGCTTTCCAGGTTCCCTCCATATTCGAATTCTTCCCGAATCGGGATAATAACGAATTCTAGATTCATCACTGAAGAGAACTGTGGCCCACCTCTCTTGATCCCAGTTTACGCGTTCTTGGCACCAAGCTAAACGAGCAGCGCGATTTCCATGGGACAGTTGTGGAACTCTTAAAGGACGTCTGGAGTGGAGTTGACCTTCGTGCATACGATTTCTTACAGTTTGGTCGGAAATTTGTACATTATGAACTCGTGATAGCTCTTGAGCTAATTGAGATGCTGTGGTAGTACGATCTCTTCTGGCTTGTAAAACCAAAAATCGGTCTTGGGTGACTGTAGTTATCCTGAAACGACCTGTATGGCGTTCTTCTACGCTACTTGTTTCATTGAAACGCGACCATAAACGGTTTATGACACTTGGGCTACTTCCCAGAACCCTGGATACTTCGCGTTGTCAGCTCCCAGCTTGGAGCATGCCAACGGCTCGTAACATCTCTTCTCTAGTCAAATGTCGTCTTTCCATGGTCGAATCACAAAACTTGAATCTTTTATTTGTGCTTACAACAGAAACAAAGTGCCAACTAACTGATTTCAAACACTGAATACATGAAATGATTATAAAGCAGCGTCGCATCTGCTGCATTTTTAGTTTTTTATAAAAAAAAACAAAAATCTGTTGCGGCACTCTACATAATTTGGTGAGAAATTGATGCAGGTGTTCATTTCATTAAAAAAATCATCCATATTGATCGTTCTGGATACGATATATCGATATTTAGAAGTGTTTCCTAGACTTTTTTGAGGTGTTTATGTAGATTAAAAATTGTTTTATTATTATTACTTCATTTTTATGAAATGAAATGAGTGCCTTTCGGTACAACATTTTCCAGGTATGTTCTGGAATGGGTAGTGCTATCTGCAATGTTTACAAGGAAATTTACAAAGCTGCGAAACATTGTCTTATCGACAGGGTAATGGCAGTACGCTGTGCTGCTACAAGATGTCTCTTGGAAATGTTAAATCATGCTCCATTTTTGTATACTACAGAATTAGAAAGTATGGCAACTCTTTGCTTCAGAGCTTTCGATAATTCCAATTATGAAGTCAGATGCGCAGTAGCAAAACTTTTGGGCACTTTGGTTGCTATGACTCAGAATCAGAAACCTGAGAAACAATGTGAGTGAAAGCTTATCTTGTAGTTCAAAATAGGCATGGAACAACATTCTTTTATTTGAATTGCATCTTTTGATCTTTAAATCACTAATCCTTGTTATATGAATAACTATATTCACTTATATATCCATTAATTAATTTTGCTTCATTTTAGCCCAACAGCAAGCTAAAGGAATTAAATTAGTTTCTTTAGATGAAGCTTTAGGAATTTTGATGTCAGGCTTCCTCAGAGGAGGTGCTGGCTTTCTGAAGGGTACAGGGGAAATAATAAAAGGTAGTTCTGGTGTTAACCGTGAAGTCAGAGTAGGAGTTACTCATGTGAGTAGATGATAATTTTTATGGAATTAGTAATTAATCTTCAGAATTTTTTGTGTTATAGTGCCCATATCTAATAACTATTTATTCTTATTTATTTATTTATTTATTTAGCATACAAAATTTTCACATTGAAATTTTGTATGAATATACGGAATCCCCATTGAAACATTGAGTCAAATTAATTATATAAGCCAATGAATGGAATTTAACAACATAATTAATAATCAGATAAAACAAAAGGAACCGCTGTGAATAATTATTATAGGTGCAACGCCAAGCTTCTAGTTCTAGACTTGAAGCATCCAAATGACAATGAAAAGAAATCAAGTTCTCTACCGAAATCTTTGGCCAATGACAGGCAGCGATTGATGTAAAAGTTGGAGCTCTTTGGAGAGAAAACACATGTCACTAACGTACCTCCTGACTCGCAAAGTGTCCAAATTAAATCGGTCACGCAAGATATCCAGGTTATTATATTATTAATTCCAAAAACAATTTGACAAGACAAATAACGAAGAAACTTCCGCTGGACTCTTTCCAAGCAATTAATATTATATAAATAGTGTGGAGACCAAATGCTGGACCCATACTCCAAATTTGTTCTGACCAAGGAACAGTATAGAATTTTTACTGTATCAGGGGAAAAACCTACTGAATTATGAATCATAAAGCCCAACATCTGATACGCCTTGGAAGAGATCCTACGAAAGTGTTCCTTGAAATCTAGTCGACGATCAAGAGTAATACCAAGATCTCGCATTAGATGCACTCTGTTAAGAACTGTGTTATTCAAATTGTACTCGAACCCCAGTGGAGTGTGTGATCTAAGAAAGGATATAACATGGCATTTTTCAACATTCAGACTCAAAGAGTTAGAAACAGACCAATCAAAAAACCTTTCATTCACGGGCTTCACAAATATTACGTATTATTGAAAACATCTTCATGTCATCGGCAAATAGTAAGAACTTAACCGAAAGAACACTCTTCACGTCGTTAATGAAAATATTGAACAACACCGGACCCAAATGTGAACCCTGAGGTACACCTGACGCTCTCGAATAGAATTGTCTATATTTAACACACAGTGCGATCACACAAAAAACTTCGAAGCCATTGGAGCAGAGAACCTGATATGCCAAGTGCCTCTAACTTAGCAAGTAAAAGGTTATGATTGACTCTGTCGAAGGATTTTTTAAAATCAGTATATACTGCATCTAGTTGATAACCCGATTCGAAACATTCAATTATGTCATAAATAATAGTGGAACGGCCCCTTCTAAAGTCATGCTGTTCGTTTATTGAAACTGAAGTACAGTTCCAAGATAGGCAACTACAAATTAAACTATCTAGCATTTTTGGAATTGTGGATTGTATTGCTACACCCCTATAATTCTTGGTATCAGACTTAACACCAGACTTGAAAATTGGAACAATGAAACTCTTTTTCCAAAAAGAAGGGAAGGATCCCAAATCCAAAGATATATTGAACAGCTTGGCAATAGGGTCAGCCAGAGTACTAACACATTTCTTCAAAACGAAAGCTGGCACCCCATCAGGACCAGATGACAGCTTTGGCTTCATAAAAGAGATCAAATCAAAAATCTCTCGAGATGACACCTGGCATGAACTAATATTTAACGTATTTTCATATTTGATTTTGGGTGGGACAATAACCTCACTGCTGTAAACTTCTGAAAAGAAGTCAGCGAATAAATTCACAATAACATCACCATCTGAGATGGATACACTGTCTAACTCCATACAGTTTGGTAAATCTAAACCGTTTTTCTTCCAATTTATATACTTCCAAAAGTTTTGTGGATCAGAATGAATATTATGTTCAATATTCCTCAGATAATTATTACAAAGAATCTGAAATTTGCAGCGCAATTCACTGAATCTAATGTAACTTCCAGGGTTTCTGGAATGTTTGAACTTTCTGTAAGCCTTTTTCTTCTTATTTGTGAACACTATTAACTCCTTGTTAAACCACTCAGGGTATTTTGAGACCTTGGTAGACTTTTTAGGAATGAAATATTGAAGTTTATTTAGAATTCCTAGATATTCGAGAAAAATGCAAAGCCATGGCCTGAAATTGATATGGAGATTACATAAACCGAGTGGAAAAAGAGGTTAACGACAATCCGAGATACTTCTGGAAGTTTATCAATGACAAAAAACCAGTCCTACATTGCCTTAGTCTGTGCAACTCGAAATCATTTCTCTGATTCACCTGAAGAAATTGCAAATATGTTTGCCTCCTATTTCTCTGAAGTCTACTCTGTTCCGCAGATTGAGCCTTATGCAGACATCAATTGCCGGGAGGCTGTATCGGTGAGCTCTTGCGTGATACTACCTGAAACTGTTTTGGGAAAAATAAAATCGCTACCTGGAAAGAATGACTACGGCCCCGATGGTATCGCAGCTATTTTTCTGAAGCAGTGTGATTTAGCTCTGATAGAGGCTTTGTGTTTCTTATACAGGGATATCCACCGGGACCGTCCGTTAAAAACTTTTTGAGTTCCAATTACAATATCGAGCTGAAATTTTATACGCGGCCATAACTAGCGATTTTGAATTGGACTGAAATATTTTCGAAGCAATACCATTTCCGATTATACCGGAAGTGGTAATCACTTTGTTATTTCAAATGGCAATCTACCTTTTTTATTATACATCTAGAACCGACATTTGAGCAAGGCATAAAATACCCAAGTTGTTGGCACTTATCTGTCAAAACTTTTGACAGATTTAATTATTTTTGTTATGAACCCGATTTTTGAGGAACATCTAAAATAATTGTAGCTCGTAGATCTTTTGCACTACAGACACAATTTTTGCTTGGGTGGATAGAAGAAGGATCAAGGAATTTTTTAAGCAGTCTACACATGTCAAATGTTTATTGCGTTGTTTTGTATGATTTTTTCAATTTGGCCTTTTTCAAACAGCAATAACACAATTTTTTTCAAATGGCACGTGCCAATTTTTATATCGCCATCAGATGAAGCGTCAAATGTCAGATGGAATTGTATCAGCATGTACTATACCCATCTCTTATAGTTCCGAAATAATTTTTGAATTTATTGAATTTTGATGATTTTGCAAGAACTAACAGAGAATGCTTTGAAATATTTGAATCAAGTAGCTGAACTGGCTACGCTCACCTGACAGGTGTCTAAAATTAATGTACTTGTCACTTCGTTCATTCGAATTTGATATTTCAACAAGAATTGTCGTTATTTCAGATTGAAAATATCCAAAAAATACAACACATTTGGAATAAAACCACTGGTTATTCAAAAGAAAATATATTTAATCTTTTTTTAATTCATTTTAGAATGTCGAAAAGTAGTGGGTAAAAATTGCAAGCAATTCAATAACCAATTTTCAAATTTACCGTCTATGAGTAAAATAAAATTTCGAAGCATTAGAAGCAATTTTCTACAATTCGGATGAATAAAAATTCTAGGAACTAAGCGAAAACCAATCATCGAGGATAATTACATTAATACGAATAAATGATAGCAAACATCATAAGAGAAAATTAATTTACGATCTGAATAAATGTTCAATATGGGCCCCATTTTGCTCGATACACTTGACAGCTCGTAACATGATGAGTTGCCCTCCTAGTTTCCTCAGGATCAATATTACGAAAAGCATTATGAATGCGCGTTAGTAACTCTTCTTTACTTCTTACAGGAATAAGATACACTTCATTCTTGATTTTGCCCCATAAATAAAAATCAAGGGGCGTCAGGTCCGGAGAACGCGGAGGCCATAAATTTGGTCCTTGATTACGCCACCATCTATCCTCGAACATTTCTGTTAGCTGCCGGTCTACAGCTCGTGTTTTATGTGCTGGTGCACCAACCATTTGGTAATAGCAATCCCTCAGAATGTTAAGGGGTAATCCATCTAAAAAATTTACTAATGTTCCTTTCAAAATTTCCAGGTATCTTTGTCCATTAAGATTTTTCTCATAAATGTGATAAGCCAACAAATCATTCATTAAAATTGCAAAAACGTTCACGCTGAATTTATTTTGGAAATCAAAAACCTTAATGAAATGTGGATTTTCTGTGGCCCAAAAATGTCGATTTCTCCTGTTGGTTATTCCACTTTCATTGAACTTGGCTTCATCAGACCATATAATTTTTTGCTGAATTGTCTCATCTTCTTGAAGCCGAATTAATAAATTTTCACAGAAATTAAGCCGCTTGGTAAGGTCAGTTGGTTTCAATTTTTGTAGTCTGATAAAAGAATAAGGGTGCATGTTATGTTTCTTAAGGATCCTTTGAATGGAAGTATAACTCAATCCAATATCCATAGGCGCCAAATTTGGAAATTGGTTATTGAATTGTCTGCAAGTTCTATCCACCACTTTTTGACATTCGCCATGAATTAAAAAGAGATTAAACATATCCTCGTTTGAATAATCTGCCATTTTATTATCAATCTGGTGTTTTTCAAAAATTTTCACTTCAAATTACCAACAATTCAGGTGAGCGTAGCCAGTTCAGCTACTTGATTCAAATATTTCAAAGCATTCTCTGTTAGTTTTTGCAAAATCATCAAAATTCAATATATTCCCAAATTATTTCGGAACTATAAGAGATGGGTATAGTACATGCTGATACAATTCCATCTGAAATTTGACGCTTCATCTGATGGCGATATAAAAATTGGCACGTGTCATTTGAAAAAAAATGTGTTATTGCTGTTTGAAAAAGGCCAAAATTGAAAAAATCATACAAAACAACGCAATAAACATTTGACATGTGTAGACTGCTTAAAAAAATTCCTTGATCCTTCTATCCACCCAAGCAAAAATTGTGTCTGTAGTGCAAAAGATCTACGATCTACAATTTTTTTAAATGTTCCTCAAAAATCGGATTTATAACAAAAATAATTAAATCTGTCAAAAGTTTTGACAGATAAGTGCCAACAAGTTGGGTATTTTATGCCTTGCTCAAATGTCGGTTCTAGATGTATAATAAAAAAGATAGATTGTCATTTGAAATAACAAAGTAATGACCCACTTCCGGTATAACCGGAAATGGTATCACTTCGAAAATATTTCACTTCAATTGGAATTTGCCAGTTATGGCCGCGTATAAAATTTCTGCTTGATATTGTAATTGGAACTCAAAAAGTTTTTAACGAACGGCCCCGGTGGATATCCCTGTATAATCTCCCCCTGCAATCAGGAATCTTTCCTAAGTGTTGGAAGTGGAGGTTTCCGGAGTGGCCGGTAGCCTTTTGTAGTGGATCGGTTATTTCATCAGTGACAGAACTCAGATAGTGAAAGTGGAAAATTCTTTTTCGGCTGCTATAGTTGTTCATTCTGGTGTACCCCAGGGGTCTCATCTGTCACCGCTTCTTTTCAATCTTTACATGAAGCTACCTGAAGCTATATCGAACAATCGGAGATATAAGTGATTGTGAACACTTACAAAAAGACATTGATAATGTGTCGCGATGGTGTGAGGACAATGGTATGGAAAGTAACATATCAAAATGTTTGAGCATCAGCTTTTCTCGTTCTCCATCACCAATATCATTTACATATCAAGTAAAACAGCAACCCATGGAATCTGTATTTTCCATCAGGGACCTTTGTCCCTCACATGGATTATGTTGTATCTAAGAGTTTGAGAATGCTCAGGTTCATCAAGAGGAATATGTCTGAATTCAACAACATTAATGCTATAAGGACGGTTTATTTTGCAAATGTCAGGAGCATATTAGATTATTGTTCTGTAGTTTGGTCGCCTTTTCATAAAATTCATATTAACTATTTAGAACGAGTCCAAAATAAATTCCTCCGTTTTATAGCATTTAAAATGAATATAAACTGAGAATATCAATGATAAAGACATACGCTCCTTTTTGGACATGTGTTCCTTGGAAAATCGGCGCAATAATTTTGATATCATGCTAGTACATAAATTAATTAATGGTTTTTTGGAATGTCCCCGTCTTCTCGAACTTATTAGCTTTAACGTACCCCCGCGAAACCTACGATTTAACGAAACCTTTAATTTGGAAGTTCAAACTACAAATTATGGATTTTACGCTCCAATCACTAGAGCCATGCGGGCGGCAAATGCAATCAGTTTAGATGTATTTAGTGAATCGATATTTTGTTTCAAAAAGTCCCTGAGTATTGACCCGTGACCATTGTCGTTTCATGTTACTGTTACTGTCTCAATTTGAGATGTTCCTATACATTGAATGTGAATATTTTTCGGTTTGAGTCTCTTTTGTAAAATAAGTCACCATAATGGTGCTATTATATAGATTAAATTGAATTTACTTGTAAATTGACATAGCCGTAAACAATAAATAAATAAATATCTAACGATAGTTCGTCTCGTATCATACCTTGGGATATGGAAATATTACAAACCTATGTTTAATCTTTTTATGCCAATTTTGAAATATTATTTTTTTCAGGCGTATGTCACGTTTGTGCAAATTTTGGGAAGCGTGTGGCTAGAACAGAACATGAAGGCATTTCTAGCTCATATATTATATTTAGTTGCTAATCCAAAAGCAGCTTCATCACATGTAGATGCTGTTTATTCCAGAAAATGCATAAACTTCATATTGCGAAGTGTTTTTGGAAAAATGTTAGGTGAAAAAGCTCAATCATCAGCATGTAAAGAAATAGCTCAGATAGTTGTTAAAGAAATGAATTCGATTGATTTCAACCCTGAAAATGCTAAAGACTTCAATCAGGAAACTTTGTTTAGTCAACATCTTTTAGTATGTGCTTTACAAGAAATTGGTAGTTTGATTTTAAGCCTAGGAACTACTGCTCGCGACTTTATTACTGATCAATCTCTCAGTAAGTTATTCTGTTTTTATTGAAAAGAATTCCATTGATAATTATATAATTTTAGATTTGATAGATGCTACAATAAGCGTTTTAATTCATCCATGCCAAGCAGCAAGGTTGGCAGCAGCATGGTGCCTAAGATGCATCTGTATTGCTGTACCAAGTAAAATAACTCCTCTTATAGACCGATGTGTTAGTGGAATAGAGGAATATAGAACCAGTCCTGAAGCGATATCTGGTTATAGTGGGGCTTTGGCTGCTGTACTAGGAGGAGTTAGTCTCTCACCTTTAGGAGTTCCTCATAACAAAGGCAAAATTATCTTTAATACTGCAGAGGAATTGCTAAGAAGTGCTAGCCAAAATAGTAGACTATCGTTGAATAGGACTCAAGCAGGATGGATACTCATTGGTGCAATCATGACTCTGGGTAAGTGTATACAGTTGATGCATAATTGATTTCTTCACTTCTACATATTTTTGATGATATAAATGAGCTTCCAAAATAATTATGTGAGTTTGTTTGTTTGTTCTGAGGACCTACAGTTTATAGTGGACTCTGAACCACTCACCTAGACTGTGAAATGATAACTGCAACCTCTCAGGATTTCAAGTTATCTGGTCTTCTATGGTTATGGATTAAGGCGTTAGGCCATGTACTCAACCTCAATGTATATCTTCGTCAAACGCTGACAAAGCAAACTGGAATACAGCCTCAATAGTAGTTACAGTTAAAAAGGTTCGATGGGCAGTAACTACCTTTCAACGATACAAAGCACCAGGATCAGATGGTACATACGCTGGACACTTAATAAAAGGATTCGATCATATTGTAATACATTTAATCCACATCTTCAGATCCTGCCTAGCCTTGGTATACGTTCCGGACCCCTGAAAACGGTTCGGGTTATCTTCATTCCAAAGCCTGGCGAAATCATACATGAAATCGCCTAAGATTTTAGACCAATTATTCTCACCTGCTTCCTACTGAAGACTATGGAGAGACTAGTAGAAAGATATCTTAGGTAGAATACCCTAGCGGAGCGCCCCCTACATATCACTCAACATGCCTATGAGCAAGGTAGATCAGTCGACTCAGCACTACATTATGTAGTAGGGTATATTGACAAAGGACTGGAAAAATATATAGATGAAGCTATCTCAAATAAAGGAGTAGACAACACCATAGCAAGTAAGCTGTCGACCAGGCGGATCGAGGCTCACCTCGGCGGGTCGACCGTCCGGTGGACCGCTAGCAGGGGATGTCCTCAGGGGGGAGTACTATCTCCTCTCCTCTGGAACCTCGTGCTGGATGGGCTCCTGGCGAACCTCACCGACGCCAGGCACTTTGTGTGAGGTTATGCCGACGATCTCGTACTCCTTGTTTGTAGAAGTGCGAAGTTGCGTAGAACGCTTTGCAAATGACAACAATGGTGCAGAGAGAACTACCTGTCTGTAAATCAAAACAAAACAGACATCATTCTAATCACCTGAAAAAGAAAATTACCGCCCTTCAAGGCACCCATTCTTTTTAACGAGGAACGAACACTAACAAGTGAAATATCTAGGTGTGATGCCTGATGCCAAACTAAATTGGGGCAATCACATCGAAAGACGAGCGCAAAACACTCTCGGCCTACCGGAGATTATTTGGCCCCAGATGGGGACTCAAACCAAACATAATATATTGGTTACACACGACAGTGATAAGACCGCTCCTGACTTATGCTGCCATCATATGGTGGCCTGCACTGGACAAGAAGACAAAACGAAACAAAATAAACAAGATCCAAAGGCAAGCATGTCTAGCAGTCACGGGAGACTTGATATCTACACTCACGGTCTCTATGGCTGGGCGTGCCTTCACTACACATAGTGATGGAGAATGCTGCCATGAGGGCCTTCTTGAGAGTGTGGAAACGAAGTATGAAATTCTCTATATCACTTAACAAAATCAGAGAATTCTGACTTGACCTTCTCACAAGAGGAGATCAAATGAGAACAACCTACCACTGTGACGACCCTTCAAATTCGTCATACCACCACAAGAAACTTGGTCCACATTCCACGGTTTACAGACGGGTCCAAAATCGGGATGGGTGCTGACCTGCTTTGGTGTCCAGTCCATCAGAGTATCAACGGAAATGAGATAGCAGAGAGACTCGCCAAAAAGGCAACAGCTATTAGGCCGATGGGATCAGAACCTATTTTGACCATCCTGTGGACCCACATACTCTCCTTTCAACTACCGAGGCCCTGAACTATGTCCGGACTGAGACAGTCAAAAAGGCTCATAAATGGGCCGCAATCCAAGAAGAGGGTACAGGAACTACCGTCCCTTGATGAAAAGTCTATTGGGATAGTAGTCTGCCTATTGACAAGACACCAACTCAATAAACACCTACACGTTATGAGACTATCGGAAACCTCACAGTGCCGTGGTTGCCTATAAAATGACGAAACAACGGAACACATACTTTTCGAATGTCCCGCCCTAAAGGGAACAGACTGAACACATTAGGCGCTGAAACACCTAGTGCTCGGACGATCCAGGATGCCCCCTACAACAGTCTTTCAAACTTCATCAAAAAGTTTCTGCATGACTGATAACAAAATAATACAACACGGCAAGCACACTGGGCCAAATGGCCTCAGTGCTGCCCATCAAGGTGGCTTGCAAGAAGAAGAATATCTGAGTCAAATTCACTTTTTCGATCAAAGACAACATCCATGACTCGAACTCTGATTCGAACCGAGCATATTCCTATATGTTTGCGCACTAAACGTGCCGCTACCCAGAAGGTCAATTGTGTGGGTGTTTCGGAATAAATGTTCTTACTCCAAGAAAAATTGTTCTCAGGAAGTCCCATAAATAACCAACTTGGTTGTCAATTTTGTTAACAGCTTAGTTGCCCAAGGTTTCCTCAGGCTCTGTACGAAATCCCCTACTTTATGCACTCTAAGCGAAAACTGATCTCAAATCGTGAACCGTTGAACAAAAGCAAGTTCAATACTAACATTGTCAACTTCCCCCAAACGCTTCAACAGGACTGCCAACAAGAGGGTTCACCCACCAAGAATTCAAAGTTTCTTATCTTCTCCAACTGGTTACCGCAACCGCCAACCTTCCCATAGACGTACATTTTCCAGTTGGCAACAAGAGTGAAAAGATATCTTTTTCAGGTGTCCCTGTGGTGAGAGGACTCCTCCCAAGAATGCTACTTCTGTGGCGAAATTCGTTTCCTCGTTCTACAAAGGAGCTGGATTCTGAAAAGGCTAGAGGTGATGCGTTTACATGGCAAGTAACTCTGGAAGGTCGCGCTGGAGCTCTTACAGCAATGCACAGCTTCTTACAGCATTGCCCCGAGCTTGTTAACGAAGATATCACAAGACGATTGCTCAACCCTATTGAATCTGCGTTGGCGATGTTAACTAAGTAAGAGAATTTATGTGTGAATATAAATCTAGAATAACCTAAATGTTCCTGGTGACTTATTATAAATTATTTGCTGTTTATACCTCTGACCGGAAATTGTTGTAAATTAGTTATTTTACAGCATATCAAGTATATTGAAGTCTTATGGGCAACAGTTGAAAGCTCCTTCTGCTATGGTTAGGTTACGTCTTTATGAAACGCTGCTACTTCTTCCACCACAATCTTTTGAAAGTATGTAACTGTACATTAACCATATTCTTTTTATTTAAAGGATTCGTTACAGATTCATACACTCATCTACTGAGAATGTTAGTTGGCGAATTCACTCTCACTGAAAATCCTGCCAACACAACCACTTCCCAATTGAGACAAGTATGTCATGCAAATGATTCTGTCATTCTTGGTACGTGGCTGCAAGAAACAGATCATAGAACCATAGAAGATCAGGTTAGTTTGGTATTTTGAATTGTTTCATTCCAAATCTATATAAACAGAACATACAAATGAATTCCTACAATTTTTTCATGCAACATAGATAATTCAATGAATACAATCAAAATTAATAGGCATTTGAAATTTTCTTAGATGGAACCCAATCGGAGAGGAGATGGTGAACATGTGAGTAATTGGATGTCACACATACTTTTGAGGTTTTTGTTAATTTAGATAGTAAAGCTGTACGCTTTGATTACAGTGGTAGCTACAGAACATATACAACGCTTCCTCAATAATATACAAGGTTTTACTCATTTTCTGTATTAATATGGAGTCTAATACAATCTAAATCTTCAATCTACAAATTTATTTATGTAATAAGACTACAGAACAATCGTTCTCGAATAATGCTCAGAAATTTCAGTATGTGTTTCATCCTGTCTGTTTCAGTAGATTCAATAAAATAATTTATCAACAATTCCCATTTTATTACTTTATTGAATTAATTTTTTTTTATTTAAATTTTAGGATATTAATATATTGTTTTTTATAAAAATGCTTGTATAATGAAATTCGCATGGTAATTTTGTTACATGATTTTAATTCTGTATGATTTCAGCTTCAACCAAATAGTGCAGCAGGTTCAGGAGCTCTGGAACATGATCCTTGTTGCTTGTATAGGCAAATATCTCAAGTAATATTACCTTTCTTGATAAAGAAGTAATTTCTCACATATCTTATTTCAGAATGAGAATATTCCCGGTCCACTTCCATTGGGTGTAGCAGTGATTGACATGTCGGTCCTACTTTTTGGTCAGATATTCCCGAGAGTAGCCAATAAGCATCGTCTTCAAATGATTGACCATTTTACTGAGTGCATAAAGCATGCCAAGAGTACAAGACAGGAAGCTGTGCAAATGAATGTATTTACGGCTCTCTTAAGTGGACTCAAAGGTTTGTCTGAAACAAAAACGAACGTTGGTTTGGATGATGTGAAAAAATCAATAACAACGCTTGTGATGAGTGCGCTTACTTCCCCTAATCCTATTTTGAGGTGTGCTGCTGGAGAAGCTATTGGTCGAGTGGCTCAAGTAGTTTCCGATCATAAATTTACTGCGGAACTTGCGCAAACAAGCTTTGATAGACTGAAATCTGCGAGAGATGTAGCAAGTCGAACTGGACATTCCTTGGCTTTAGGTTGTCTTCATAGATATGTTGGTGGTATGGGATCCAGTCAACATCTTAATACTAGTGTTTCAATACTACTAGCATTGGCTCAAGATCAAACATCTCCATTTGTACAAGTTTGGTCATTACATGCGTTAGCTCTAATAGCAGATTCAGGAGGTCCTATGTTCAGAGGTTACGTTGAACCCACTCTTTCATTAGCTCTCAAATTATTACTGAATGTTCCACAATCATACACAGACGTTCACCAGTGTATAGGGAAAGTATTATCTGCACTTATCACAACAATAGGACCTGAGTTACAAGGAAATACTGCGAGCATATGTACAGCTAGATCTTCATTCTTGTGCGCTTGCGCTATAATGCAAGACCATCAGGATCCTTTGGTCCAAGCAGAAGCTACAGGATGTCTACAACAATTGCATCTGTTCGCTCCAAAACATGTTAATTTATCTTCCCTGGTACCCACTCTTTGTGTAAGTAGAACAGATAATTTACATTGTATTCATATCATTTTATATATGAAATATAAAATCAAAGCTTATGAAGTATCAAACTTTTTTGTATTCACTTTTGTTACATTTAAAGTATGAGTATGTCAAATATTCTAAAATATAGTACAGTAGATTTAGATGAGGTTTAGATGAGCAAGTAACTCACCCCTTCTTGGTTTGTTGCGACTGTTCTGTATAAAGTGTTTTTTACATTATTTTATATAGAAGGTATTGTATATCAGAAATGTTTAATTCTAGCGAACTTTATCTGGTAATCACCTCCTTCTTCGAAAGGCTGCAATATCATGCTTGAGACAGTTAGCACAGCGTGAAGCTAAAGAAGTTTGCGAACATGCCATGACCCTAGCGAATGAAAATCGTGACAATAACACTGTCGAAGGTCTACTTATAACAGAAACAGGTCTTCCAGGAGTTTTCTTCAGTATGTTGGATACTGAAACGGATCCTTGCTTGATCAAAGATATTCATGATACCCTAATAAGTATGTTACAAATGCTTGCTGCAGATAATCTCTCTCAGTGGCTTGGACTATGCAAGGATGTCTTGACTATAGCAACAGGTAAATAACTTTTCCCATTCTTTTGATAATTGCTGCAATTTGTAATTTGCAGATACTGCTAATGATGATCAGTTAAATAATCTCACTAAAAATAATGACGCAGAAGTAGAAGATGATGATGATCAGGCAGAATTTCATGCTGAAGAAGATATATCAACTCATCCTGCTGTACAGCCAAGATGGCCAACTAGAGTGTTTGCTGCTGAATGTGTACGAAAAATAATTGCTGCTTGTGAAGCTAGCAATCGTTCAGCTCATTTCGACTTAGTTCAAGCGAAAGAAATGCAACAAATTGAGGGGAAAAATTACTTTTTAGTTCTCCACTTGTCAGATCTGATAAGAATGGCCTTCATTGCTGCTACTAGTGATTCTGATCCTTTACGGTTGGAGGGTCTCAAAACTCTACAAGAAATAATAGAGAAGTTCGCGAAAGTTCCCGAACCAGAATTCCCAGGCCATCTATTATTAGAGCAGTTCCAAGCGCAGGTTGGAGCTGCTTTGAGACCAGCTTTCGCTCCAGATACTTCATCACATGTAACAGCGGCAGCTTGTCAAGTTTGCTCAACATGGATTGGTTCAAATGTTGCACGAGATCTCTATGATTTGAGAAGAGTTCATCATCTTTTAGTGCAGTCTTTAGGAAAACTAGAGATTAAGACTAACACAACTCAATTGTACAACGAAAGCTTAGCGACTTTGGAAAAATTAGCTATTCTCAAAGCATGGGCTGAAGTTTATATTGTCGCCATGAGAGGAAATGATGAATCCATGTTAGATCTAGTTACAATGAAAGCGGCTACAACTTTAAATGATGACGAGTTTGGTGATTATGAACATAAAGGTGAAAGTTTGCTTACTTTAGTTCAACCTGAATTAGTGAGCTTGTCGCAACATTGGTTAGCTGCACTCAGAGATCATGCACTTCTTTCTCTTCCATCTGAATTTGCAAGTCAATTACCACACGATGGGGGTGCATTTTATACAAATGATACGATGGAATCTTCTAGGCCTCACTATATAGCTTCATGGCCACCAATACTTCATGCAGCAGCTTTATGGTTGAACTCTAGTTGTTTCAAAGGCACAGAATCGCAACCGAACAATAATGACAATTCTCTCAACAACAATCCTTCTGAAAGTAATACAAACATTGACAAATTTCATCTTCTGTTTGGTATTTGTATGGAAGCTTTATGTAGTCCTAGGTCAGTTGAACCAATTGAAAGCATTATCACTTGCCTTCAAGCTCTGTACACACTTTTAGATTCAAATTTATCAAAGGAATACATTTTGGTTGATAAATCCTTGTGTATTGAATTGTGTAATGTACTGCATCGCTTAATCTTGACAAGAGACAATCACACATGTCAATTATTATGTATGGAAGTTCTTAAGCAAGTTGTTAAAGCTGCACAGATGAAACTTGATGCTACAAAGAAGAAAAAAGCCGAATCTGGTGAATTAGATAACGAGGAAACTTTGAATTTAGATCTTTTAGGAGAAGGTGGAGAATGTGGTGAGATATTGCCTGGAAAATCACTTGTTTTTGGTGTACTGGAAGTATGCTTGTGTCTATTAGTTCGTCAGCTTCCATCACTGAGCCCTTCACCAAATTCGACAATTGTAAACTCTTTGAGAATCACACAAACGTTGGATGAATCAGGAAAATTGATTGCTTCTGCATTATCTTGCATGGAAAATTTACACAAATTATGCTCACCTCAAGGTGCTGTTGCTATCTTACCAACGATTTTGTATTTAACAACTGGAGTTATCAAAGAATCTGCCACTAAAAACGTGAATGAAGGAACAGTTCTTGCTAGTAATGCTTGTGTACAGGCTGCACTACATTGCTTGAAGATTCTTGCAGTGGATCGATATTGCTCTGATCCAAGAAGTTGCGACAGTTGGCAGAAATTACTGCAAAGTGCCCTAGCTAAAGTTATAGACTTAGCAAAAACAGGGAATGATGAAACTAAACTTGATGAAGTAACTATGATGTTATCTCTTGGAGTGTTTGTTCTTCATGCTCCTTCGGAAGTTGTAACAGCTCCTAATCTTCAGTATCCTTGCATAAATCACTTCAGGCAATGCTTACAAAGTTCGAATTCAACAGTAAGTTCCTAATTTATATTTGAATTAATAGATGACTAATATTTTTCTGCTTAAAGGTGAGATTCAAATGTGTGCAAACATTGAGGTCGCTGTTTGCACATCCTGATAGGTCTGTTGGTACAGCTTATATACATAGTTTGGCGCCTAGACTTGTGGAATTCCTTTATTCAGAATCTGCTAGAAAAATATTTACTGATGGAGACCTGCTAGTAACTTTAGAAACTATAGTGTGTGTTGAGTCATTAATTTCTTTGGCAGAACCCCAACACAGTGAGTAATATTAATATAATATTTGATTCAGAAATATGATTGATGTAAATTAATATGGAATTGAAACGCGGAATGTTAGCATGTTTCTATAAAATTAACTTATTTCAATTTTCAATGCTTTTTTTCGTTTTAAATAATTCAAGATATTTAGTGTTTCAAGCAACTGAGCTTATTGATGTTCAAATTTCAAATAGTTAATTGATTCCGCCGTAACTACGTGATAGTTAATCATGATGATAATAAGAAATTAAACTATGTATTATACCATCACAAGAGATTTATTGAAATCAGGATTGCATTTTCGGTCTCTTGACCATCTTCAGCTGACAACAAGCATTGAACTGAAGTTAAAAATACAAACATGTAAAAACAAGTAGATACAAAATTAATAAGGGTGCAAACAAGAGGTAATAAACAAATTATGATAAAAGCTGATATTATTTGAAGATTTCAAATAGGGAAAAATAAGCCGAGCCATACTGGTCACTCAGAATATTATCTTTATGGGGGATTTGTTGCAGTTTTAAAAATTTCTATGGATTCCAAGAAATCTAACTTTCGTCCCTTAGGTATTCTGTGAATAATTTGAAGTTGATCTATGGGTGGAAAATGATGGCCATTTTCGATACAATGTGAAGCAAAAGTAGATTCGCCTGTTCTCAGATGTACAATTAGATGAGGATCTGTTAGTTTCACAATCGGAACCGGAACCGGCGGGATAATGACCAAAACTCTGAATAAGGGGAGAGGAAAAAAAGGTGTTAGTGGCATAAAATAAAACACATACATTCACACACTTACACAGGAAGGATCACACACCCATGAAAACTATACACACAATCAAACTAGAACATAAACTAACACGCACAGACTTACTGACACCTCAACTCAACGGAACAGAGGCTCTCAAACATGCATTACATACATTCACAGACATTCTCTCACACATTTAAAAAAGCCTATAATCATAATTGAAAATGTCTTATGTTGGATTGTCCGATTGTGCAGAGGGGTCGAATAATAAATAAAAAAATTGCTTTTGTTGAAGAAGGGGTGACACAGAGGGATAAGCGGCCACAATGGGGTTATCGCAAAGCGTGATGTCAGAAACCTACGCCTAATACGTGGAGCTACCATCTCTGCGAAATAGGACTAGAAGAAGTCGTAGGTTAGGTTAGCTCTGAAGAACAAGACCCCTAGACTCCGAGCAGCAAGACAAATTCCGAAATGCCAAGGGGATAGTGTGATGTTTTGGGGTGGCATTATACTGGGAGGCAAAACAGATTTGATTTCGTCTGCTGCGAGTGTAATGGCTAGAAATTACGTGGACCTAGTGCTGCAGCCCATAGTGAGACTCTGGCGAGGTGCCCACGGTGAAAATTTCACTTTTATGCAAGATAATGCTCCTCCGCATACTAGCAACCTCGCGCGACATTATCTTGAAACAGAGGGAATCGCTATTTTGGACTGGCCAGCTTGTTCTCCAGACCTAAATCCTATTGAACGTTTATGGGATTACCTCAAAAGGAAAATTAGATCGTGCCAGGATAATCCAAGAACACCACAACAGCTCATCCAAGCCGCCACAGAAAAGTGGCAGAATATCACCCTAGAGGTGGTCGAAAACCTAATCCAAAGCATGCCTAGACGGATTCAGGCTTGTATCAGCGCAAGAAGAGGTAATACAAGTTACTGAGGTCGAGAAAAAAATACCTAATCCGTGAGAAAACAATTTTCAATTTTTTACTACATGCGGAAAGAGTCTCTTATTTTCTTTTATTTGTTTCTTTTTCAAAATAAACCTCAAGTTATTTCTTTTTTCAATTGAAATATCTCAAAAAGGATCAATTCTAACAATCCTTCGAAATTTCCAAAATCCCTGAGGTAATATTCAAAATATCGGGTGATTCCATATAAATTTGGTTGTTATATAAATATATACACAAAACTATTTATATGAACAAACGTTTAGATCAATTTTTAACTTACAGTCAAATTCAAAATAGAGAGAGAAGTCGATAATCAGATTCACTTTTTTTGACCTAACAATCACTCATATAAATAACACACTAAGTTTTGATATATATCGAAAACCCACCTTTACTGATATTTGCATCACCGATGACTCAACACACCCAAAATCGCATAAATACGCTGCGTTTAATTCAATGATTCATAGGGCTTTCTCTCTGTCATAATCTGAAGAAAATATGTCCAGGGAAGTATCAACTATTGAAGAAATAGCTAAGAACAATGGTTATCCCTCAAATGTAATAAACGGAATGATCCGAAAAAACAAACACAAATAGCAGATAATATATACCCACGTATAGAATCAACTAATACAGATAAATATATTTCATTAACATATTTTGGCCCCATCAGCGAAAAGATTGCAAATGTCATTTCAAAACAGAATAAAAAAGTAGCTTTCAAGACCCACATGAAATTCGCCCAGGAATTTTTTAATAGTAAAGATAAAACTGATAAATTTGAAAATACTGAAGTATACAAGTTGTCCTGTATGGATTGTGAAGGCGTCTATATAGGTCAAACTGGTCGTTCATTCAAAACGAGATATAAAGAGCATCAATCAGATTACAATAACCAGAGAACAGACGAATCTACTTTGCTTCACATTGTATCGAAAATGGCCATCTTTTTCTACCCATACACCAGCCAACTTCAAATTATTCACAGAATACCTAAGGGACGAGAGTTAGATTTCTTGAAATCCATTGGCTCATTCCTCCCTATTTGAAATCTTTAAATAATACCTGCTTTTATCATAATTATTTTATTGCCTTTTGTTTGCACCCTTATTAATTTTGTATATACCTGTTTATATATGTATGTATTTTCAACTTTAGTTCAATACTTGCTAACAGCTGAAGATGGTCAAGAGATCGTAATTGCAATCCTGATTTTCAATGAATCTCTTGTGATAGTATAAGACAGTTTAATTAAACATATTGATGTGAAATAAAATATATGCCTTTTTTAAATTGAACCATCACATTATGGCATCAAAATTCATCTTGAAATTCTCTTTTGATTTCTAATATACTTTTCTATCCATATGCTATCTTAGGAGATACTCTACAAGGTAAATGAAAAAAATTGGAATCATATCAGTGTTGTTTAATTCATTTAACTTTTTATTGAAGGAATTGAAATGCTGGCCATCTTAGTCCCTGTACTGATAAGTTATCTGTTAGAAGAATCAGAAATGAAATCTGCTAATAAATATGCTATAAAACTCCATGAGGCAAGTCTTCAATGGTTGATGAAAATTGGACCTAAATATCCTCAGGTAATAATAATAAATTGCAATGTTTAGACATGATATTAAAATGGGTTTGAATACACAACGTTTTGTAATATAGATACATACAGAATTATTTTTTCAGGAATTCAAAAATCTAATGAGTCATTGTGGAGACTTGAGGGTCAAGTTAGAAAATGCGATTCGAAATAATCAACAAAGCTCTGTGAAGATTAAGAACGAAGTAATTGTCAATAGTAAAGTTTTAGTAAGCAATGCACCTTCCATAAAACTAAAGACCGATTTTAGTAATTTCTCTTGAACAATTATCTTTCCTTGAAAAAGTAAATCTATGTAGGAATTGTAGCAATACTTTTTATTATATATCATCTCAAACATAATTATTTGTAAATATGCATTATTTTGATAGCTATTTATTAATGTTTCCTTGGAATCGAATTTTCAATAAGAAAAGTTAATTGTTCAATTAACGAAGATGTTAGGCTGTTAGAAAAGAGGAAAATTGAAAGTCATTTATTGAAATATTTACTCCAAGTTTAGAATTGATCCACCATATAAACCCTATATCTGAATTGGATTGCACCCATTTCAATTCTGGAATACATGAATGTATGGATGCACTCCATTTTTCAGATTTTAGAAATTATTTTATCATAATTAATCTTTGAAGAATAATCATAGCATTGATGTGCTGGCCATTACTCAGCTAATTATGAAATATTAACGACTGAGAACTTAGGTGACCAAAGTTTCTTAATCCTAATTATTAATGTTTTGTAAGTTTTTATTTATGAAAATTCATCTTGGGTATTTTTTGAACTTTTTCCACATTCCAGTGTTTATATTTGGAATTTAAAATGCAAGAACCATAAGAATTCATTGATATGAAATGAGCTACTGTCAAATTCTAAAAGGTATATAAATTGATGTTCATTAAAATACTCTAGAACTTTGAGAATCATTTCTCTGATTTTCAGTAGAGAACTCTAGAAACTACAATATTAGTAATAAATATATAAACCAACAACTTTTTGATATTCATATATTTTGAGCAATAAAGTCCAGTAGTTCAAATAAATTTATTGACACATTACAAACTTCAGAACTGTATGTAATCAGTCTAATTGGCTGATCTTCATGGAGGATTTGGAAAAATTTGGATATTGTAGACCAGAAAAGAGAAGATTTGGTTAACTAGAAACAAAAACAGAAATATATTGTTGATATTAACTAATTATTTTTCTTTAATGGATTCATTTCATGAAATTTCGTATTAATATAAATTAAATGATACACTTTTGTCTGATTTCCACAATGTTTATTTTAATGCACACTACCAGTTTCCACAGTTACGTCATTTTCAAGCATCTAGAACTAACAGTTGTGAGACAGAATGTGCATTCTATACATATGTATAATAATATAAATGTGAAGAAGTGATTCAATTCTAATTGACTATTGAGTAGTGAATTTCGGGTTTTTACAAAGTTTTTTCATTTCCAAACTCCAACAAATTCATTATCATCCCTTTATTACATTTGTGGAAAATGTTTAAATTATCTTATGTGATTTGGATATAAAATGTTCAAAAATTGCGGATTTGTTATCTGAACAGAGATGTTCTTCAAATCTTGATTCAAAATTTAGACCTATTTGTCCTATGTAAGCTATAGGGCATTCAAAACTATCCATAATTCACCACTCTTGATAGTCAACTAGAATTGAATCACTCCCCACTACTCTACATTTAAAATAGGTATAATTAACATATTCTTTGTTGCAACTGTTAGTTTTAGGCACTTGAAAATGAAGTAACTGTCGAAACCGGTCTTGTGTATCAAAAATGAACATTGTGGAAACCAGACAAAACTATCATTTTATTCATATGTTAATATTAACTTTTAGCCAAACTATTATTTATTAAACTAGACAATGTAAGTTGACGTCAATTATAAAACTTCATTAAACAAATTTTTATATAATGATAAAATATTCCATTCCTTTTAAACATACATATTAATATGTAGTCGATGCTTGAAAACTGTTTACTAGTCGAAAAATACTCAAAGCGAATTTCAATCAACTAGTAGCTAATGGAGAAATTTAAATAACCAAGTAATCGGTATATACCTGTTTGTTATAAAAAAGCTAATATTAAAAATGGATTTAGAGAAGTGAATGTTTCATTACATCCAGTAATAACACTAGAGCTGTATCACATTTTTGTCAAGGTTGTCAGTTTATTTTTTAATAAGGATCAACTCTTGAAGTTGTGCATATAATGTTCTATTTTAATGGATGCCAGCCTGGAGGAGGCCATATGAGCTATACAAGGGTGGTGTGAAAACTTGATGTAAACCCCCACAAATTCTTGTAATTCACTAGGAAGAGAAGGATATTCATGCCTGGCACTCTACAGGTTGTGTATGAGGTCTGACATAACAATACCCAAAACATTGAGCTTCCATTTCAGATTAACGACTCCAAAACTATCGAAAGGGTAGGAACTTATATTTCTTTTTCTGCACGGCGCCTTGATGGGCAGAACTCAGGCCATTATGCCGTGTTGTGTTATTTTGTTATCAGTCTAGCAGAAACTTTTTGATGAAGTTTGCAAAACTGTTGTAGGGGGCCCCCTGAATCGTCTAGGCACAAGTTGTTTCAGTGCCCAAGGTGTTCAGTCAATGTTAATGATAAAATCTTGAGTATTCGAAAATATAAATGGATGGACCTTCTGGATTCTTTGTGGAGAGTTCATCTGAACACTAAAACTCTACAATTTCTTATCGGTAAACTGAAACTTCCAGCTCTAATTAATTAATTAATAGAAGATGATATGATTCTAAATTTATATGCTCAGTTCTATGAACGAAATCTAATTAACCTACTTTCTTTCATGAAAATCATACATCCCCAGTAACCTAACAATTTTATATTTTTCCTGAACCTTCTTTAGGTTTTTATGCTAGGTTAGCTACCAAATGGTAATTCAAGGTTGGTTTAAGAGAAATTAATGATGAAGAATATAGGTATTCGGTCTGGTCGCTTTATGGGCCAGACATACGAAATGTATGTGTTCCGTTGTTTCGTCATTTTCTAGGCAGTGCCGTGACTCTGTGGTTTCCGATAGTAGCATGACATGTAGGTGTTTATAGAGTTGGTATCCTGTCAATAGGCAGACTACCATTTCAAGGGACAGTAGTTCCTGTACCCTCTTCTTGGATTGCGGCCCTATTGTGAGCCTTTTTGAATGACTCAGTCCCGACAAAGTTCAGGGCCTCGGTAGTGTTCCAGTTTTGAAAGGAGAGTATGTGGGTCCACGGGATGGTCAGAATAGGTTCTGATACCATTGGCCTAATAGCTGTTGCCTTTTTGGCGAGGCTCTCTGCTATCTCATTTCTATTGATACTCTGATGGACTGGACACCAAAGCAGAGTAACTCTGTTTGCAGTACTGATTTATCGGAGTGCTGCTTTGCATTCGTCAACTAGTTTGGATGTAACGTAACCTTCGTATCCTTCAGATATCCAAGGGCGTTTTGGCTGTCAGAGAATATGTAGATGTATGCATCTCTGTAATTCCTGTGTATGTTTTCCTGTACACATCGGCGAATGGTAAATATTTCTGCGTGTGTTACGCTGACGTGGTCTCCTAGAGCAATCGAAATGTTTGCCCTCGGACCGTGGACATCGAGGCCTGCAGCCATCCCGGTTTTGGACCCGTCTGTAAACCAGTCCTGTGGGACGAGTAAGTCGTGGGGTGTGGACCAAGTTTCTTTTGGTGGTATGATGACTTTGAAGGGTCGTCAAAGTGATAGGTTGCTCCCGTTTGATCTCCTCTTGTGAGAAGGTCAGGTCAGAGTTCTCTAATTTTGTTGAGAGATGTAGAGAATTTCTGTCTGTCCACGTAACTCCTTCCCACAGCCTCAAGAAGGCCCTCATGGCCGCCTTCTCCACCACTATGTGTAGTGGAGGCACGCCCAGTAGACACTCCATAGAGACCGTGAGTGTACATATCAAGTCTCCCGTGACTGCTAGACATGTTAATGATAAAATCTTGAGTATTCGAAAATATAAATAACAGGGATGGACCTTCTGGATTCTTTGTGGAGCGTACATCTGAACACTAAAACTCTACAATTTCTTATCGGTAAACTGAAACTTCCAGCTCTAATTAATTAATTAATAGAAGATAATATGATTCTAAATTTATATGGTCAGTTCTATGAACGAAATCTAATTAACCTATTTTCTTTCATGTAAATCGTACATCCCCAGTAACCTAACAATTTTATATTTTTCCTGAACTTTCTTTAGGTTTTTATGCTAGGTTAGCTACCAAATGGTAATTCTAGGTTGGTTTAAGAGAAATTAATGACGAAGAATAGGTATTCAGTCTGGTCGCTTTATGGGCTAGACATACGAAATGTATGTGTTCCGTTGTTTCCTCATTTTCTAGGCAGTGCCGTGACTGTGTGGTTTCCGATAGTTTCATGACACGTAGGTGTTTATTGAGTTGGTGTCTCGTTAATAGGCCAACTACCATCCCAATAGACTTTTTATCAAGGGACAGTAGTTCCTGTACCTTCTTTGATTGCGTCCTCTTTATAAGCCTCTTTGACTGTCTCAGTCCCGAGATGCCTGCCCTATAGTTCAGGGCCTTGGTAGTATTTCAGTTTTGAAAGAAGGAGAGCATGTTGGTCCACGGGATCGTCAAAATGGTAGGTGGCTCTCATTTCATCTCCTGTTGTGAGGCCAGGTCGGAGTTCTCTAATTTTGTCGAGGAATATAGAGTGTCCAAAAGTTGGAATTCTGTCCTCCGACATACCTCCTTCCCACAGCCTCAAGGAGGCTCTAATGGCCGCCTCCTCCACCATTATGTCTAGTGAAGGGACGCCCAGCAGACACTCCGTGGGTGTGGATCTCAAGGCTCCCGATACTGCTAGACATGTTTGCCTTTGGATCCTGTTCCCTTTTGTCCTCTTGTCCAGTGGAGGCCAGCATAGGTCAGGAGCAATGTTATCGCTGTCGTGGTAACCAATATATTATGTTTGGTTTGAGTCCCCATCTGGGGCCGAATAATCTCCGGCAGGCCCAGAGTGTCTTTTACGTTTGCCTTTCGATTTGATTGTCCCAATTTAGTTTGGCATCAAGCATCACACGTAGATGTTTCTCTTGTTTTGTTAGTGTTATTTCCTCGTTAGAAATAATGGGTGCCTCGAAAGGCGGTAATTTCCTTTTTCGAGTGAATAAAACCATGTGTGTTTTGTTTGGATTAACAGACAGGTTGTTCTCTGTGCACCATTGTTCAGTCATTTGCAGAGCGTTCTGCGCAACTTCGCATATGGTGCTGAATTTTTTCCACGAAAAAGGAGTACGAGATTGTCGGCATAATCCACCGCACAGTGCCCAGACGGTCGACCCGCCGAGGTGAGCCTCCATGCGCCTGGTCGACAGCAGACGTACCACCCACCTTGCTATGGTGTTGTCTACTCCTTTATTTACGATACCTTCATCCATCGGCCTATAAAGTGTGTTGCTGAAAGCTCCCTCTGTCTTGGAATATTCCTAGAGTGACTTCGCTTTTTTTCAGTCCTACTACAGAGTGTAGTGCTGAGTCGATTGATCTACCTTGCTTGTAGGCATGTTGAGTAATATGTATGGGGCGCTCCGCTAGGGTATTGTCCCTATATCATTCTACTAGTACCTCCATAGTCTTCAGTAGGAAGCAGGTGAGACTAATTGGTCTAAAATCTTAGGTGATTTCATGTACGATCTTGCCAGGCTTTGGAATGAAGATAACCCGAACCCTTTTCCAGGGATCCGGAACGTATACCAAGGCTTGGCAGTGTCTGATGATGTAGATTAAATGCATTATAATTTGCTCTAATTCTTTTATTGAGTGTGCAGGGTATATAACAACTGCTCCTGGTGGTTTGTATGGTTGAAAGGTAGTTACTGCCCATCGAACCTTTTCCACTGCAACTACCATTTGCCTTCTGGGTTGCTGTGTTGTCGATGAGGAAACCTGGGAAGTGAAGTTCCGTCAGGTGCCTCAGTGTTTCATCTTTCGTCTGTATTTTTAATCCTTCCGGTGTATCAAGACTTTGGATGTCAGTCGGTCCTGCTGCAGAGAGAATGAGTGGAAGACGGTTTGCCTACGGTACATCCTGTATTTCCTCGCAGTAAGATTTTCATACTTTTTTTTATATGGTTGAAGAATTGTCGAAGAACAGTCCATCTGTTTAGGCAGGATTGAGACTGTTTTACAAGCAGAAATATCCACCATTGACCACTGCTAATCTTCTACTTTTAGAGAGAGATTGACATGAAAGTCAATCATTATGAATAGCCATGCTGCACTGAAGGCATTTGCATCCTACTATTGCACTTAGCTTATGGTGCAGGAATGACTCTCACCCTTGGACAGCTTGGGAGAGGGCAACAGTCTTTGCCTGATGTGGGTGCTGGGTAACTCAGGCAGACTGCCTTGCAACTCACAGGGCCAGAGGTTCAGATTCATATTCTCCCTAAAGACATCAAGGATGGAGAACAACTAGTGGATGGATCTCATCTCACTTTAAATAATTGTTGCATTTACAGAACGCCTGTGTTTTCTTCTATAAGATATCATTCATAGTTGTAAACTATGCTGATAAGCCTCTTTTTGAGCGCTCTATTCATCACTGTGGTTAGATGTTTTTCATCTTTTAAGCGCCCAATCGTAATTCCACTTAAGTATTGTTGAAGAAATGTATGATTTTAAAAATGGCAATTGTCTAGTCTTATGTGACTTTTTAAACTCTATTGACTGGACTTTTTGTGAATCTGGTGACGTTGATTGTGCTCTGTGTACTTTTACTCCATTATATACTCGGGTATTGAGTCATTATTTCCAAAAAAGAAGAAGAAATGTGGTCGTTATCCGCCATGTTTTAATGAAAGCTCAATAAAGTTAATTAATCCTAAGAAAAAAGCTCATGCACAGTACAGATCTTCTAATTCTTTACATGATTATCAGGTCTTCAAGGATTTGCAAGCTCGATTTAACATCAGAACTAAAGAGCGTCATGAGAACTATGTATTACAGGCTGAATCTAAATTAAAATCAGATCCTCAAACGTTTTGGAGATACATTAATAACCTGAAGGCCTCCGATGGTCAATTGCCGGATAAAATGTTTCATGGTGACAGGGTGGTTAACGCAGGGGATGACATTGTACAGTTGTTTGCTCACTTTTCAGTCAACTGTTCGTTTCTGAATGTGTTGTACCTCCTTGCTTTGTTGAACTACAGGAGGTTTGAGGGAATCGGTGCCCTGAAGCAGAGTTACTCTTGCGGTCCAGATGGTATTCCGTCTGTTCTTCTCAGGAGTTGTATCTGTGCATTGACCACTCCAATAACGCGTGTATTCAATTCCTCTTTAAATGCAGGCGTGTTTCCATCTATTTGGAAACAAAGTTACATCTTGCCTATTTTCAAATCTGGCGATCTCCAGGATGTTCCAATTATAGAGGAGTTTGAATTCCACCAGCTATTCCTAAATTGTTTGTAAGTTGGTATCTCGGTTTTTGTCATGGAAGTGCTTGCTTTGTGTTATTAATGAACAACATAGTTTTTATAAAGGAAGATAAACAGTTACAAATTTAATTCTGTTCTTGGACGATATCACAACATCTCTTGAAAGTCATTTGAGCATTGACGCGGTGTAAACTGATTTTCGAAAAGAATTTGACATAGTTAATATAACATTATTGTTGTACAAGCTGTACAGGAGGGGTGCATTGCACGATTGGTTCGGTAGCTTCTTGCGCAACTCTTCTGGTGTTCCCCAGGGGTCACATTTAGGACCCCTCCTGTTCATCAATGATATTTCTTTAGTGTTTTGTCATAGTAAATTCTTACTTTTTGCTGACGATTCAAAAGTTTATAGAACCGTGTCATATCAGAACGATGCTTCGCTATTTCAAGATGACCTCAAACGTTTCAGTGTATGGTGTGAGCTTAATAGGCTAGATATTAATTTATCGAAATGTAATATCATCTCGTTTTCTCGAGTTGCATCAATATTCTATCAATGGCAGTATGTTGAATCGAGTGAGTTCTATAAGAAACCTTGGTGTTACTTCTTTGGATTCCCGTTTGTTTAGGGAACATATTTTTGATATCAAAAAGAGGGGTTCCAGGCTGTTGGGATTTATTCAGAGGAATTGTATGAACTTCTCTGTTGACACCTTTAAAATTGTGTATTGTTCTTTTGTAAGAAATATCCTCGAGTATGCCTCGGTTGTGTGGAGCCCTTCATATACTTGCTATGTCAGTTGTCTAGAGAGTGTGCAAAAGCGATTTTTGCTCTTGGTAGCATACAAAATGTATATGCCTTGGAATCAACTTGATTATACCCAACTTAGGATGCGGCTGGATCTTCCCTTGTTGAGTGCTAGAAGGTCTTGTGCGGATCTGAGCATGCTCTGTTGAATGGTAAAATCATTTGTAGCGAGTTACTCAGCTGTGTTAACTTCAATGTACCTAGACTATGTTCTCGAAACTCTTTCATTTTTTATACTGATTTCGTTCGAACCAATTATTGTAAACACTTTTTTCTCCACCGGGCATTATCTTTGAGTAATAGTATCTCTTCTGATTTGCATTATTTTGGAGTTTCATTTTTGAGTTTCAAGAAAAATGTAATAGTTACTCAGTTAGATGTTTCATTTTGTTTGTGTCTAACTGCTTGATTAATGTGTACCTATTTTGGGCACCCTTCTGGTGCATGTTCAATTCCATATGTATGTATACGATGTATGTCATGTTACATATCCATATATTAAAAAATTAAATTAAAATCCATCAGGATAGCTGATGAAACGAGGCATGTCTTCTGGGTGTCAAACCCTGGCATTCAAAGAAATGTAGGCTTCAGAACTATCAGGAACAAAGAAAATCCCGTAGGAACCAGAAGAAATTTTCAAACTATAGGATGCAACCAGGTAGGTCATCGTCATAAACATGGTGGCAAAGACCCAGAATCAATTATAATTAGGTCTTAGCGCTCTGTAAAGTCTAAAAAGCAATACTTCTCAAAGCTTTATTGAACACAAAGTTACAAGAACATTTGGCAGTAATTTAATAAGGAACTCATGCATAAACTAGAACAAAACATGGAAATAAATAAAGGAATGTAATTTAATTGCTGGATATCAAATATTGATGACCCGGGAAAGTTTCTGAACTCTATTCAGAAGCAAATCCCCTTGTTTCAACACCATCTGGAACTGGGCATTCTTATTATCAGGTCTATTGGTTTCGACGATACCGCTAACACGGTCAATTTTACAGTTTAAACGACCAGAAGCTATGAGCATTGACAGATCCCTAAAATAAAAATCATATACAGTATAAACCTAAAGTAAAGAATTAAAAATTTGAAAATTGGCAACTTACTGATCTATGTAATCAATTGTCACACCAAACTGTTCAGACATGTAGGCCAGCGTTAGAGAACGGTATGACTCCAATAATTGAGAATAGGCAAGTACCTTCATTTCACGAACATAGTAGCGATAATGGGGATGAAACAAATAATCGAGCTTCATGTTCTTCTCAACTTTAGCTGAAATAATAATAGTGTTCTAGAATATTTCCAAAATTAAATTTCATTCATACATACCCAAATCAATGAAGAATTCTGAATATTGGCAATTATATAGGGAGAAAAGATAAGACTTTGTTTCATGATCGGAATGTAAAACTTCAAGAATCTCAGAACCTTTGACAACCTAAAGAAAACAAAATTAGAAACAAATTTCTCGTATATTCTAAGTACCAAACCTTGTCTCGTAGTTGGTTTCTTGGGAGAACAATAAGAGCCAAGTACACAGTGTATTTGACAAAAGTACTATAGTCCATGAGTTCATAGGAAGTGAAAGTACTAATAGTATCCATAAATAAATTACAAGCAGCTTTGAAATCTCTTATTGAAATACAGTAAACACCTTGATAAACTTTCAAACGGTTTCTCCGATCCCAATCTCCACCTTCTTCAATTAAACTGAAAAAGGAAAATGCATTCAATGGTCTAAATTGGTTATGTGTGAATAATAGAGTACCTTTTAGCTTTAGAAATATTTGATGTAATAACTTCATGATCCATATAAAATAATCCAATTCTGATCAGATGGAAAATGATATCTAATCGATGTCCTAGAGATACTGTTTTCTCATAAGCTTGCCGGAAAACTTTTAAGGCATTTAGTTTATCCCCAATTCTACTGTAGAATTCTGCTTTTCTAAGATAAGCCTCTCTCACTTCCATCTCGCCCAAGTTTTGTTCAGCATCTTGAATCGTTTCATCCAGTTTCACCAATTCTAGATCATTGAAGAATTTCATTTCACCAAGTAATTTCTTATCAACTTCCCACTTGAATCGGTCGCAAAGCACTTTATACAAAGGTGCCATCGCTAAAAATTCCTGATAATAGAATTGTATTGTTGGAAAATATTCAACTTACAGTCTTTTTGAATAGAAGTCATGATTGAGCTGCGGATATCATTTGTAGATAAGTCATCAGGAAGAGTTAGTAAATAAATATTGTGTGCTAACTCTAAATTCGGATTCTTTTCTAAACCCTGTTCTTCCAAATTCTCTAAAGGCATTATGCTTCCTTTTACTCTGAAAGAATTTGAATCTAAACGATGAAAAATTTGCGATACCAAGTAAATGGAGATATCGAGTTTCAAGCGATGAGACTAAACAATACCCAAAGTGTTTATTAATCAAAGAGTATACCAGAAACTAACAACGTGAGATTTGAATTTTTGTTTTTATGTTTATACATTGACTAAGTATACTGAAAACACACCAACCCATAGAGTTAGTTGAAGTTTCTATGCCAGTCAGAATCGCCAATAGTGGCTGTTTAGGATTGGTCAGGATTGAAAGAGTGATATAAGGTTCATAGATGGCTCTTGATAAAACAGAATACTATAAATTTTTATTATCAATTTCTACTATCAGATGGCTGCTAAAAATTTCCAAGATATCTTACAATAATAATCCATAGGCGTACTTATACACTGGATAGAACAGATTCCGATAAGTATATACTTAGATTCTCATTGCAAAAATAAAGATATGACATTTTAAGAAAATTATAACAATGCTTTTTTAGAAGTCAACTTTGAAAAATTCAAAATAGTTTCATTATGAGGATTGCTCTCATCTGCATATTCGTAATTAGCAGTCTGCAAAGAACCCGTATATAAATTTTCATCAAAATCGAATTTCCGAAAATTTTCACAAAATTTCAGACTAAAGTCTTAGAATATTTATGGTAAAAAATGATATCAGGTTCCGATTTCGGAGCAAAGTTGCCTTCGAGGTTTTTCGGACCGAAGATCCCATATTCGGTGTCCGTTTCTCTCTAACTGCAATGACAGATCAGTAATCGGGCAAACATCGGGACGCAGGCGTTTAACAAAAAAAAATCATAATTTCCTTACTGTTATGCTAATAAGAAAGCGGTTTGTATATCAGTGTTCAACTGAGTGAGTTTTTGTATTAATTGTCTTTTGGTGAAAGGAATAAACATGAAAAAACAGATCAATATCCATTCTTAAAAAACTCCCTAATTTGCCGTGTGTCAACAACATACAAGAATATTTGAAGTAATCGAAAATTTATATCTCCCTAACCATTGAAGCTAGGCTAAAATCATCTCGATATTCGTTATGAGTAGTCTTCAAATCAATCGTAAATAAATTTTCATCGAAATCGGATTTTCGAAATTGTGTCAGGATGCTGGCCTCTTACAAAAAAAAAAACAATGTTTCTTAACTGTTAAGCTTATAATAAAACGCCTCGTAAATCAGTGTTCAACTGAGAAAGAAATTTTTGTATTATTTATTTTTTGTTGAAAGGAATGAACCCTTAAATTGCTGAGTGTGAGCAACACATATGACAGTTTGATATACCCACAGCTGCATATTTTACGGCGAGAAGTTACAATTTTTTTGAAATTATAATTTTAAGAGACTCAGAACCTGAAAAATTTAAGTAGGCTGTTATCGTTCATAATGATTTTTAAATTATTTGATATTTTTGATATTTTTCTTTGAATTATTAATAAATTCAACTGTTAGTACTGGAATCAATAAGAAACTATTAATTCTATGCTCTTAACTACATAACCTATATTCAAGTTGTCAACCTCCTATAAAATGATTATAAATGGCAAATAAAAGAAGCAGAATAAGTTTATTTGAAAGGGTATATGTTCTATCCAGGGACTATGATGTTAAATAAACTTGTGTTAAAAAGAAGTAATTTTCCATGATTTTAACCAAGATGGATGATGATTATTGGAATTCTTCGTCATTATCGAATTTTAACTTTGATGATGAGGTTTGGAAGAATATGCAGTAGATATTGATTAATAAAAGTTATCTGATTTTAGGACTTATCGACTAGCTATATAGAATCAGTTGCTAATGACATTTTCAGTTCTAAACCAGAGGAGAGTAATTTATTCGCAATTGATTTTATCATTTCAAAAAATGTTTAGATTTATGTGAGTATTTATATATATTTTCATTTGGTATTCAGTTTTGGGATGATTAGAATTTTATTAACTTAGGTAATGAAATTTTTATTTTTCATAGTATTAGCTGGTAGTGAGAGTCAAAATGTCTATATGGTACTTCCAGTTGAAGAGATGATACAAAAAATGATACATGGAAGAGGATTTGTTTTAGAAGTCTATAAGTCATACAAAGACAAACTGTTGCTTTTGGATGAAGCTGTGAAAACTCTCAATGGTGATATTATTTGTCGGGTGAATATAGAATTAGATTTCTTCATTCAATATTTAATCAAGCTTTAAATTTAGGTTATTGACTTTCTTAGGAGAACATTGAAATTCAATATATTCTGCAACATACTAATCAAGAGGAAAGTGGCATTGGTTCAATATTCAAATTATTTAAAATGCGAGGAAATATAGAAGAACTGGAAAATCTATATATGTAAGTTTATTCAGGAGCATGTAGATCAGACATAAAATTAAGTTACCTATATTTTTCAGGGCCACTGGATTTACCACAAATATTGTGAGTTATATTCAGAAATAGTGTCTTGTAATTCTGTTTTTTTTTTTTCAGAGAGATCTGTATTTTCTTAGCAAGAGAAATGGAGCTAATAAGCAAGAAACGCTAAGTAGATTGAAGTGTTTCATTTCAAGCCATTCCCAATATTTGAATAGCTCTAGTGAGAAGAAGTTTTTTGAGGATTACTCAAAATTTTTAGGTGATTATTGGATTAATGAGTCATTTCATGAACTTAATTATTGATTTTTCAGAATGGCAAATTATTAAACAGGAAAGTTGTGATTCTGTAATAGAACAATTGGCTGTAATTTGCAAGAAACAATGGGAACAAGGTACCAATGATGATCGAGTTAATGAATTCAAAAGTTTGTTTAAAATTAGTGATGCACAGTTTGAATGGACTATTGTTAACTGTTTATCTTTCATGGGATTATGGAAAAAATTGATAGGAATGTTTATTAAACAAGTATGTACCACCATGGACTATTTATTTTATATTTTTTTAACTTGCAGCAAATTTTAGAATTGGATGTCAAAGAAAAACATGCTGAAAACTTCTCTGAATAATGAATATTTGATTTGGGGAGTTTCTCGTCACAATCCGCCAAAAATTGTGCTTGAACAATTACTGACTTGCCTTAATGACACAGAAAAATCACTTGCCTTAGCGGAAAAATTGAAATGCCATAAATTCGTAATTGAATATTATATAAGTCAGAGAGATCGTGTGGGTCTGTTGAGTTGTATGAGCAAGGTTGTAACCAACTCGGAAGAATATTTTCTTATCAGTAAAGCTTTGGATGCACATGTAAGTCATCATCTTCATTTATACAGGGATATCCACCAGGACCGTCTGTTAAAAAATTTTTGAGTTCCAATTACAATACCAAGCTGAAATTTTATACGCAGCCATAACTAGCGATTTCCAATTGAAGTGGAATATTTTCGAAGTGATACCATTTCCGGTTATACAGGAAGTGGGCCATCACTTTGTTATTTCAAATGGCAATCTACCTTTTTTATTATACATCTAGAACGGACATTTGAGCAAGGCATAAAATACCCAAGTTGTTGGCACTTATCTGTCAAAACTTTTGACAGATTTAATTATTTTTGTTATGAACCCGATTTTTGAGGAACATTTAAAATAATTGTAGCTCGTAGATCTTTTGCACTACAGACACAATTTTTGCTTGGGTGGATAGAAGAAGGATCAAGGAATTTTTTAAGCAGTCTACACATGTCAAATGTTTATTGCATTGTTTTGTATGATTTTTTCAATTTGGCCTTTTTCAAACAGCAATAACTCTATTTTTTCAAATGGCACGTGCCAATTTTTATATCGCCATCAGATGAAGCGTCAAATTTCAGATGGAATTATATCAGCATGTACTATACCCATATCTTATAGTTCCGAAATAATTTGGGAATATATTGAATTTTGATGATTTTGCAAGAACTAACAGAGAATGCTTTGAAATATTTGAATCAAGTAGCTGAACTGGCTACGCTCACCTAACAGGTGCCTAAAATTAATGTACTTGTCACTTCGTTCATTCGAATTTGATATTTCAACAAGAATTGTTGGTAATTTGGAGTGAAAATTTTTGAAAAACATCAGATTGATAATAAAATGGCTGATTATTCTAAGGAGGATATGTTTAATCTCTTTTTAATTCATGGCGAATGTCAAAAAGTGGTGGATAGAACTTGCAGGCAATTCAATAACCAATTTCCAAATTTGGCGCCTATGAGTAAAACTAAATTTCGAAGGACTAGAAGCAATTTTCTGCAATTTGGAGGAACAAAATAAATAGAAACTAGAAGAAAACCAATTCTCGAGGACGACGACAATCAAATTAATACGCTAGCGTATTTTCGCGCCAATCCACATGCGTCCATTAAGTCAGCATCAATGGATATTGGATTGAGTTATACTTCCATTCAAAGGATCCTTAAGAAACATAACATGCACCCGTATTCTTTTATCAGACTACAACAATTGAAACCAACTGACCTTCCTAAGCGGCTAAATTTCTGTGAAAATTTATTAATTCGGCTTCGAGAAGATGAGACAATTCTGCAAAAAATTATATGGTCTGATGAAGCCAAGTTCAATGAAAGTGGAATAACCAACAGGAGAAATCGACATTTTTGGGCCACAGAAAATCTACATTTCATTGAGGTTATTGATTTCCGAAATAAATTCAGCGTGAACGTTTTTGCAATTTCAATGAATGATTTGTTGGCTTATCACATTTATGAGAAAAATCTTAATGGACAAAGATACCTGGAAATTTTGAGAGGAAAATTAGTAAATTTTTTAGATGGATTACCCCTTAACATTCTGAGGGATTGCTATTTTCCAAATGGATGGTGCATCAGCACATAAAACACGAGCTGTAGACCGGCAGCTAACAGAAATGTTCGAGGATAGATGGTGGGGTAATCAAGGACCAAATTTATGGCCTCCGCATTCTCCGGACCTGACGCCCCTTAATTTTTATTTATGGGGCAAAATCAAGAGTGAAGTGTATCTTATTCCTGTAAGAAGTAAAGAAGAGTTACTAGCGCGCATTCATAATGCTTTTCGTAATATTGATCCTGAGGAAACTAGGAGGGCAACTCATCATGTTCGTATACGAGCTGTCAAGTGTATCGAGCGAAATGAAGTCCATATTTTTATTCAGATCGTAAATTAGTTTTCTCCTATGATGTTTGCTATCATTTATTCGTATTAATGTAATTATCTTCGATAATTGGTTTTCGCCTAGTTCCTACAATTTTTATTCACCCGAATTGTAGAAAATGGCTTCTAATGCTTTGAATGCTTCGAAATTTTATTTCACTCATAGACGGTAAATTTGGAAATTGGTTATTGAATTGCCTGCAATTTCTACCCACTACTTTTTTTTACATTCTAAAGTGAATTAAAAAAAGATTAAATATATTTTCGTTTGAATAACCAGTAGTTTTATTCCAAATGTGTTTTAATTTTTGGATATTTTCCATCTGAAATAACGACAATTCTTGTTGAAATATCAAATTCGAATGAACGAAGTGACAAGTACATTAGTTTCAGGCACCTGTCAGGTGAGCGTAACCAGTTCAGCTACTTGATTCAAATATTTCAAAGCATTCTCTGTTAGTTCTTGCAAAAACATCAAACTTCAATATATTCCCAAATTATTTCGGAAACAGTTTGAAATGTTTTTTAATGAATTTTAACTTCATTATGTGTAAAATGTTGTCTTTTCATTTCAGGACAAAAAATGGAAGAATTGAAAACTGGAATCGAAGTGATAAATAGATATATATTTTTGTGATATTTTATATTTGCTAAAATGTATTTGTTTATCAAAGGTTGAAATAAACGTTTCTGAAGAAAATAACCTATATTTAATAGGACAGGATAATACTGATATTTTTACATGCCTTTGAAAATATACTGAGTTTATATCTATTATAAACAATTCAATAAATTAATTCAATAACTCTATCGATACAAATATTCATATTTGACTATTCAAAACAATATATGCGAACATTGTAAAATTTTACAATCTTCATATTTGAATCTACTTAAGTTTATTCAGGAACTTATGATGTAAATGTTTATTCACACAATGTGAATTTCAACTAATATTTACAAATTTCGTATATAATACGATCACAAAATGTGCAACCATTTATAGTTGTATGTAAATTTGTCATGTGATTTTATCACAAGAATACTGTGCTCAATTCACTTTAATGCCCTGTATAATGTTGGCAAGGAAATCATGTAATACTGGAAACAGAACACAGGAAACAAGTTTTAACTTGCAAATGGTTCTCTGAGTTAAAAATGATAAGATGAAGAGAATATTTCTTCAACAAAAAATTTAATAATGGTTGGATATAAAATCTTGGAAAAATTGTACTAACTTCCAGATATTTGATAGTACCATATAAAAATATACATACAATGGAAGCTTATTATAGAGATCCAAGACATCAGCGCCATTATCAAACAGATAAATTTTTACTACATATTAGATTTCAGTGTATTAGTTTTACTGACATTTGAAAATTTTATTTGATTCTTCCCCAAATTCAATAAAATTTCTGGTTGTAGTTTCGTTAAGGTTACACTGTCTAAAATATTGCACATAATAATCTACAAACGATAACAACGCTAAGGAGTATCCCTGTCGGCGGATTCTGATCTACCAGGAGGAGGATGATTTCTCTTAGGAGGAGGTTGGAGTGGAAATAATCTATGTTCTGAAGGCCAGTATATAGGACGTTCAGCCTCATCGATCGTCTGAACTGCTGTTATAGAAGGTACAAACTGTTCTGGCATCCAGTCAAAGGAAAATGCATTTCCGCTCTGTGTGCTAGGAGTTGCTGTAGGAGTTGGTGGTGTACTTCCTATGTAAGGGCTCAATTCTTGATGACATAGATCAGGAACCTACATAAATAAATGTTTTAATCAAGTATTAAATAAAATAATATATATTCAGCAAAAAATGGATTAAGTGGAGAAAGTTAATCAGTATCCAGTAAATACCTTCTGGAGTGTATCAGACCATGGTGGACTGGGATTCCATTGATCCATTAGTTCACTAGGGTCAACTTTAAGTAATGTTCTAGGTCTTTCGGTAATATGCGAGATCACTAACAGGCCGCTGCTGCCCCTTTGTGTGTTTGGAGCATCTATATCGCCTACTTCTATATCTAGATTTTGGAGATCTTTGGGCTTGCGTTTATTATAAGAATAGTCCACTGGCTCCGTATCTGCACGTCTATGATGATGGTGATGTTGGTTATGATGTCCTGGTGTTAACGCACTGTGGTGGCTTAAATGAGGTTGTATAGCTTGCGGCATAGCGGTTAAGTGGGAGTACCCGCTAGTATCGTGTGGGGTAGTATATTCGTGTCCCTGAAAAAAATGAATAAAAACTGAAACCCCATATTTTGCTTGTATTTATTTTAATATTACAAACAATTGAACTTCACGTTAACAGTAAAGCAAAAATGAATAAAGTTTATGTTTGAAGCGGCGCCCATTTGAGCAGGGTTTAGGCGAGGTCGTTATTCACTACACGTTTGAACTTGTCAGTCGTAGTAATCAAATATTAGAATATTTCAACTTCTCAATAGATTGAGAAGTTGAAAATTCAGAATGAAGGATATCAAGAGTACATAAGAATCTTGAAATGAGTGAGTGAGTATTGAATGAATTTGTAAGAAACTCAGTGTCATCAACTCTTTCTCTTACTAGGAGGCTCAGTTAGATTGAATTCACCAAAAACTGAGTAGACTTCATCCTATATTGGAGTAAAGAAAAGGTGAAATGAGTTAAAGCTAAATAGATATAGGTACAGGAAATGTCTTAATTGTATTGGTAGATAATGCATTTTCCGTTTGAAAGATGCTTTAGGTAATATACAGTGTGTTCCAACGAAAATTTGACCTCCCCTATAACTCCGAAATGAGTAACATTAGCGAAAAACACCAAGACACGTCGATTTTTGTTTCGAGGGGGAGCATTTTTCGAAATAATTCGAAACTTCTCAGATCAACCCCCTACCCCCAGCAACCCTAACTTTGAAATTCATCATAGGGAATAAGGGTCGAGTGGCACCTTACTGAAAAGGTCTGTCAATTCTCCACCTTGATTTGTCATTTTAGAATTTTAAATTAACATACAGGGTGTCCCAACCAAGGGTGAAGTTGAATTCCTGCAAATCCCAAATACTAAATGAAATCGATTTATTTTGGCATAATGCAAGCGCAGGTTTATGCTCGGTCTAGAAAAACGACCTACACTTGTGAATTTGGAGTTGGTGCAATCAACCCCTATTTCCAGCATCCCCAACTCAAAAATCATTCGATCGATAATAGGTCAAGTGGCACCTCGTTGGAAAGGTACAGCAATTTTCTCTTCGAATTTGGTATTTTCGAAATTCAGAATCATCATACAGGGTGTCCCAAAGCAGGAACATTGAAAATCCAAATAACTTTTGAAACTGGTTCATTTCGGTATACGAGAACATGTTTGATCCGAGAATAGGACTTTCTTGTGTGGTTATAGAATTTTTGCAATCAACCCCTTCCATTCAGCATCCCCAACTTGAAAATCATACAAATAATTCAAGTGGCATATCTTCAGAAAGGTTTTTGAATTCCAGAATGATTAAAGCATTTCATTCAGTTCGGCTCTCCATACAGGATGTCGCTTTCGAAAAATTCAATATCGTCATTTGAAATTATCAACTAAAATTAATTCGAAACTGTTAAAAGTATTGGGGTACGATGTGTTGAGCATCAATTACGAAGAAATAAAGCTGATTTCTGCATTGAAAATGTTCACATTTTTTCATTTCCATCTGGCGTGCAGTCATCTGTTATTTCTCATTTTGCAATGAAATATTATTATTATTCAGATCAGTTCCTCATTATTGTTGTTGTTCGTCAGTTGAAATTAATCTGAAAATGGTTTATTCCACTGAGGAAAGGGTCGAAATTGTATCGACGTATTTTCGAAATAACAGTTGTGCCAAAGAAACGGCAAGGATATTCGATAGGAACCATCCTGAAAGAGAAAGGGAGTCAGTCACCAGTACGTTAAATATTTGGTTGACAAATTCCTAGCTACGGGTTCGGTGGCAAACAAAAACATGAAGTGGCATGTCCTGTCAGAAATGAGGCAACGGAAGTGGCAGTAGTGGGTCATCTACAAATGGAGAATACTACTTCGATCAGAAAACTATCTCGTCTGACTGGTGTATCAGCTACAACTGTCCATAGAATCGTGAAACATCACAAATTTCACCCTACAAGGTAAAATTAGTGCATGAAATAAACGAAGATGATCCAGATCGTCGTTTACAGTTTTGTGAAAATCTAAGTGAAAACCTAAACGCTAATCCAAATTTTCTGAATAACATCTGTTTTTCTGATGAAAGCACCTTTATGCTCAGTGGTGAAGTGAATAGACATAATTGTCGATATTGGGACACACAGAATCCTCATTGGTTTAGAGAGGCCCACACGCAAAGGCCTCAGAAGTTGAACGTTTGGGCAGGAATTTTGGCAATCATCTAGTTGGGCCTTTCTTTATTGAGGGTAATCTGAATGGAAATGGCTACCTACAGTTGTTAGAGGAACACATACATCCTAGATTGACAGAAATTTTACAGAACGATCCAACTCTTTCTGAGGACGAAATGCGTTTTCAACAAGACGGTGCTCCTCCGCATTATGATGCTCGGGTGCGCCAATATTTAGACGAAAATTTCCCAGGAAGGTGGATTGGTAGAAGAGGACCTGTTGAGTGGCCAGCCAGGTCACCAGATTTAAATCCCTAGATTTTTTTGTGGGGCCATCTAAAATCTAAAGTTTATGCCACAAGACCAGAAAACCTGGAGGAGCTGCGGATGAGGATTATCACAGAATGCCGACTTTTGACTCCTGAAGTTTTCGCTAATGTGAGAAGAGAGTTCGAAAATCGTCTGTATAACTGTATGGAGGTGGGCGGAGGTCATTTTGAACAATTGTTGTAATAATCAAGTTAGTTTTTGTTTTCAATTGAATACAAGTTCAATAAATCTCGTTTTCCTGTTTAGATAAGCATCCAATCAGTTTCTCCATCATCCCTCATCCTGATCCTCACGCCAGAAAACCTCGATTGCCAAACTGAAACCAATGCCTCAGTGATTCAGAAAATAGAAAATGTTTCTGGAACTTTGCCACTCAACCTGTAATCACTTGTATGATTTTTGAGTTGGGGATGCTGAATGGAAGAGATTGATTGCAAAAATTCCATATTCACACAAGAGAGTCTTATTCTCGAATCAAACATAAACATGTTCTCGTATTATACCGAAATGAACCAGTTTCAAAAAGTTATTTGGGTTTTCAGTGTTCCTGCTCCGGGACACCCTGTATGCTGATTCTGAATTTCGAAAATACCAAATTCGAAGAGAAAATTGAAATACCTTTCCAACGAGGTGCCACTTGACCTATTTTCGATCGAATGATTTTTGAGTTGGGGATGCTGGAAATAGGGGGTTGATTGCACCAACTCCAAATTCACAAGTGTAAGTCGTTTTTCTAGACCGAGCATAAACCTGCGCTTGCATTATGCCAAAATAAATCGATTTCATTTAGTATTTGGGATTTGCAGGAATTCAACTTTACCCTCGGTTGGGACACCCTGTATGTTAATTTAAAATTCTAAAAATGACAAATCAGAATGGAGAATTGACAGACCTTTACAGTAAGGTGCCACTCGACCTTTATTCCCTATGATGAATTTCGAAATTAGGGTTGCTGGGGGTAGGGGGTTGATCTGACAAGTTTCGAATTATTTCGAAAAATGCTCCCCCTCGAAACAAAAATCGACGTGTCTTGGTGTTTTTCGCTAATGTTACTCATTTCGGAGTTATAGGGGGGGTCAAATTTTCGTTGGAACACACTGTATTTTCTTAATCAGAAACTTTTTCTGATCCACATATTACCAGAAGCATATTTTGAAAGCGTTGATTTAAAAATTCCACTTACCGGATGCGGATGCTCAGGATAATACAGTAACCTCGTAGGAGGTCCAACATCATAAGCTAAACCATACTGAAGTTTATTCTGAACGGATACATAGTGGTAAAGCCAGCTATTAGTTCTCATAACTGCAGCTTCTGCATCGCTCAGTACCTGATTGGTACACACGATGATGGGCTGTTGGCTATTTTCCGAACTTTCTTTAACCTGGAGGACACAATGCATCCAAAGCCATTCACCAGTTCTTCTCTGAAACTGTGCTAAAAGAATGCAAGATCTTTCTTGTTCTGATTGCGTTACTACAAAAAAAAAACAGATATTTGCATTAATCACATTGTCAAATCAATATAATTTCCTAGAGACCATAACAATTTCTTCATATTATGAATGTTGCAAAGAAAAGAGTCTGATCATTTATAATAAGATACCCTGGCTACCTTCAAGATTACGCTATTATAATATATCAGCTAAAAATGGGTAAATATAGTGAGTAATGAATAAGTACCATTGTTTGTCGATATATACTAGTAAAAATTTACTATAGCTCTAGAAGCGAAATGATCGACAACTAGAAAATATTGTCGATAATTTCAACAGATTTAGTATTGATTCAGCAGTCCTTACATCAGATTGCATCTTTTGGTTCTATGGCAGGCTAAGTGGATGTAATAATATTCATAGGCCATCCATAATAAATTGCTTTTGAATATCAACAACGATGTACCATGATAAACCAAAACATGCATGTTTCTATCCAATGTACTTTCGAAACTACCATGCTGTGTATTGACCATCCTTTAGCTAGACTATTATACTTAGAGGTCAAGGTGGCAGCTACAGGAAGATTTGTGGCAATAGAGATAATAATTTCAGTAGATGGAATATGCTGGAGGTTCCTAACTGGTGAAGATTTGGTTATCCTTTTTCTTAAAGAGAAATAATTAATTTATGCCATATACACACGCCCAAGATTTTCTTTTGCATTAACTAAGGTTCACTGAATGATTTTGTCACTGGTCTATCAACCATAATTCGCTAACAAGGACCTCAAGACTAATGTCTTTATATGTTTGAATTTGTTAAACTACAGTTTTTACTCAGTTATTGAGCACTCTTGTCGTATGTCATCTATTTTCTTCTTCGTGCCTTGTCAGGTCGCCGTAATATTGTTGGTCAATATGTAGAGCTTTTCTCTATCCTACGATATCCTAACAAATTCTAGTTTATTTATGCATCGTTTTCCACCATTACGGGTGTATAGAGATACTTTGGAATGGACAATTGAAGGAACCAAAACTCAGTTTCTGAAGCACGTGGCCCTTCTTTACTCTACATAAACTTCTTGGATCTTCATTCGCTCCAAATGCTCAAATTCTTGTGGTTAGACAGTGGTTGCAACGATGAATAATTCCAAGATTCGGTATTGTTCCGTAACCTCCTCTGCCACCAGACGTGTCTGTCTGCGATTATTTCATTTTTACAAACTCTTCAAGAGCTGAAAACTTCAATCAGATCGCATTTTTCGTTCTTTCTGTTTCAAAAACTATATGCTGCGAAATGTTTTCTCGAATAATACTGTTATTTGTGAATTACGATTTTTTGGAAGTATTTCTTTCTTGTGTGCCACCTTGTATAATAATCGTATATGTAGTCTGAAAATGTTCATAAGCGTAGACAAACGTTCGATCAAGTCGAATGGAATTTGCAACTTCTGATAGGTCAAGAAACGGAAGGTCAAATAAACATCATAAACATTTTCTGATATACCTATCTACCGTAATATTGATACTTTGTAGTTAGACCAAGCCTTAGTTCATTAATGCAGTATCTGGATTTAATGGAATCTACAACCAATTGATTTCGAATTTTGGAATATCGTTAGAACAGAATCATGAATTGATTCTTTTATCAGCTCTAATATTTTGGAGAAGATTTGAACTTGTATTTTAAAATTTTCCTTTCAATAGAGAAACAAATTATTTGAAGAACAAACGTCTAAAGCAATTTTCAAGGTTATTCAGAAATTATTCATAAAATTTAACCAAATATTGAGCACTGGACCTAAGTAGTAATGGTTGTTACATATCGTGAAGTTTTTTCAATACTCTGTATAAGTAGATCAACATTCAGAATATCAGTCTAATCAATTGAGTTTATCAAGAAACCCCATAGCGGCTTTAAATATGGAGATCGTGCAGTCCATCTTACGGGACCGCGAGTGGATTATTCTCACAATTATTGCCAAAAATTTTAGCTTTCCTAGAATTGTGCGCTGTAGCTCCGTATTTCTGAAAAATGTTTTCTAATTCGCGAATCATTGGTAAAGATCAAATGGCAAGGGCCAACCGATATATATTTTGATCCTCAGTTACGTACTTTCTTCGCTTCAGCAATGTTTTCGTCTTTTGTTGATGTGTATGGGCGTCCGAAACGTTCTTCGTTGTTGACATCTTCTCTGTCCTCTGAGAACATTTTATACTACAGATAAATGTTGCTTAGGTCCAAGGTAGCTTCACCATATTCCACAGTCAATATTCAGAATGCGATTTTTGGTAGATTCTTTGATTTATCTTTAGGAGTTGGCAAGAATCAAACATGAGACAAAACACGTCCAAGCAAAATAGCTGCCAGAAATTAGCCAAGCATTCAAATTGGCCGACCTTGTCAGTGAGGAATACAAGTATCAACATAACGCCACAAAATAATCGAAAATTAAATATATCTAGCGTCAAATCAAAATTCGCGAAACATTTTGACAGACCTCGTATATTGAAATTGGGGTACCCTGAACAGGGTGGACAAATGTCGACGTTTTAGTTCTGTAGCTATATGAAATAGTGTGAGTAGACGAAAATGCCCTAATTCTTCCGTGTTCCTTTTGCGTGTGAAATTCATTGCCGCAAGCTAACTCTTTCTTTTTCGAGTTATTTGGAAATTTTTTAGATTTTCGGAATCAGTGCCAATATCTCCGTTGTTTTTGAAGTTATTTCAAAATGGTTTTGACATTCTACAGGCACTTTTTTAGGTGGAATCGAACTACGTGCTGAATTTTGTTGCCCACAGGTTTTTGAATTATAACGCAAACCTGCGTTTCTTTAAATATGAACCATAGATAACTTTGATTACGTTGAACAGAGTTTGTGTTTTCTTTTCAAAAATATACAGGGTGTTACATAAAAGTATGTCACAACTTGAGGGGATAAATCTACGTACAATTTTAAGAAAAAAAATTCATATAAACAAAGGTCCGCAAAAGCTTCGTTACGGAGCTACAGGGTGGTTTTTCTTCAAAACTCCTGCAGTTTTTGAGATATTCAGCTTAAATTTGAAATGTAAGCTACTTTTTACAGCCTACATCAATTTTTGCTTTTATTCGTATAGCTCGTCTTCTGAGACTCAACTTATACTTATTCAATATCGAACTACGAAAAAGAACAATTAAAAATAAAATAAATTGCTGGAAGTGTCCTCCATCTGCAAGAATACAGGCCTCTGTCCTTCTTCGCATATTATCACCCACTTTTTGAAATATTCCTGGGGTATTTCTTATCGTGTCACAAGAGGTTATTATTCGATTTCTCAATTCTTCTACAGTGTTCACTAGAGTGGTATAAACTAAACTTTTGAGATATCCCCATAAGAAAAAGTCTAAACACTATTTAATTCTGGGAATCCTAAGAGGCCATGGTTCTGGCCCCACCCCGACCTATCCATCGGTTGTTCAATGTATTACTCAAGAATTTCCTAGCTTCTCCACTGAAATGTGCTGGTGCCCCGTCATGCATGAACTACATTATGTTTCTCACCAAAAGGGGCACATCCTCGAGCAATAAAGGTAACTCCTCCTCAAGAAATTGCCTATAAGCGATACCGTTTAGTCTGTTGGAAAAAAAAATGGCCCAATCAAATAATTTCCAATTATTCCAACCCAGACATTTTGTGACAATTAGTCTTGATGATGAGATTCTTTAATCGAATGGGGGTTTTCCTCAGCCCAATAATGATTATTGTGAAAATTTGTGACGGCAGTTCTCAAAAAGTTAGTTATTAAAGAACCATCGGCAGAAATTCAGTCTTGAAGGAAAATCTCGAGGAAGTAGACTTTGGACGCGTTGAATATGAAACGGGTACAAACGAGTACAATAAAAAGTCGTCAAATATTCAACTGATTTCTAGTTTTTCTTGTACTCACATGAGGATTCAAATCAATACAATTCAAAACTGCTTCCTCAATATCTGGAGTTCTTATAGTTTGAGTTGCACCTTTTAAATGATTATTTGCAGTAAAAGTACCAGTTTCCCTCAACCTTCTGTGGATATTTGAAAATGTTCTCCTGTCTGGTGTTACTCGATTTGGAAGCGCACTTGATATAATCGCCTAGCTTCTGTTGTGTTTCCGTCAGCCAGACCGTACATGTAATGGATATCAGCCAACGCGGCTTTAGTAAAATTAGCCATTTTTGCTTACAGCAATAACTTCAAAAGTCTTAAAAGTAATCGTTAATTTAATAAACAATTCGAGCAGACACTGGTTCAACTTTAGCAACTGTCAAAATAAATAAATGAAAAAAACCAAAGCCTACCAGTCATTTTTTTAATTAAAAGTGCTTTCAATTCAGCGAATGCATACAATCGTTTAATAATTTTTTCCTCGAGAACGGTCGGAGATACAAAAACATTACAAGTGTCAAAAAAGTTTCTAAATTGAACGAAGATGATGAAAATTGATTGTACGCTGATCAGTGGCGTACTGCAAAAAAGTTTGAAAGGGCAAAAGAAGACACCTTGAAAATTCTAGTTGAAATTTAGGACGTGTAATGATGGAGGCTGTAAAAAATAGCTTGCGTTCGAAAGTTGCGCTGAATATCTCAAAAACTGCAGGAGTTTCGAAGAAAAAACAATTTTTTCCGGAAATTCAACATCTTGTAGCTCCGTAACGAAGCTTTTGCGGACCTATGTTTATATGAACTTTTTTTTCTTGAAATTGCACGTAGATTTACCCCCTCAAGTTGTGACATACTATAATGTAACGCCCTGTACATTACGTGAACTCAACTCTTTCATCCAGGACGTGTTTTTATGAAGAACCGAAAATTGTAGGACTTTTACATAATTTTATCTAGTTCATTCACAGAATTTACACGGAATGATTGAAAAAGCTTAATTATGATCAGTGCTCTTCCCATTTAAAGAAGAAGACTCATTCTCAAAGACCTCAAAAACTTAATGTCTCTTGAGAGACTGTAGAACTCTTACTTATACGGTGAAACCTATTTGAACATGCTTGAAAACTAATTCTTGGAATGACAATTCAAATGAATTATTTAATTTTTTTTCATCAAGTTATAACATTTGTGTTAATATAGAATCGTTTACTATAACGAAGCAACCATGCCATACGAAAATTTTGAGCTCATATTGGCCTTGACGTAGATATGTGTTCACGTCTAACCATCAATGCTCATTCTGTCGTTTGAATGTACCATCACTACTGATGTGAACTTTTTCAGTCTGAATTAGTTTCCGATAAAACTGCGGATTTTCTTTGGATTTTTGCAGAAACCAATTCCAAAAATTGTTGGAATCCCCTGGCTGCAAAAACCAGAATATTCTCATTTTATAAAGTTATTAATTTACCTAAGATGACATTTGCCGTATTTTTCGAACGACTGTCAAAATTTGTTCGCAAATTTTTCTTTAAATTAAACAAGTTCCACGAAGAAATAATATATGGGCGATGTCAACCCAAATTATTGGGTCCATAATGATTCTAAAACATCTATAGATCATAATCGGCATCACTTGGAAGACTGAACCTGGCCATCGGGGCTCTCTCGGTCAAACAGAGAAGGAATTTGAGGAAATATCGCAGGTTATGTATTTTTTCTATTATCTCCTTAGTCCTTTTTATGACCTTGCTTGCTATGTAAAATCTTTTCTTAGATTCTTTTAGACATAAGAAGTATGATTGTTGGAATATTTTTCTGCTGGTTTTCTTTTTCCATTGTTACAGATTCCTGTCCCAAACCCCCTTCCTTTCATCCTTGTTTTCATTTCATTAGGAAATCATGGAATGCAAGAGATAATGAAGCGGTTAAGCGAAAAATCTTTGGTACTCTTTATGTACACACGACACTAACACATAACAGACAAGCTATTGCTAGTGCAATAGCGACAGGAAAACTAGTTTTTTCCTCAGGTTTTTTCACTTATTAATTGAATCATATGCAAGATAGTATGGTTCCCCTGTTACATTTCCTGAGCTCACACTTGTTTTTTTTTTTATCTCTGACACACCAAAATTATAGATATAAGCATTCATTGTAAATACAATTATTCAAATTTTTGTAAATCCTCTCTTTTCAAAAGAATATATATATATATATATATATATATATATATATATATATATATATATATATATATATATATATATATATATATATATATATATATATATATATATATATATATATATATATATATATATATATATATATATATATATATATATATATATATATACTTGAGAATACAGACCTCTCGAGTGTTAGATACCCATATTTCCATTCGCAATCGATGGATTGGCTGTTACACTATTACACACTATTACAGCAATTGTTGCATCTTCTCCATCAACTAATTCATATTTTTATTTTCTTCGGACGTTGAATGTACCATGAGGTTTTCCCTCAGTTTATCGAAAATATTTTATGAGGGTGTCGTATTTCAGGAAAACGATTCAAATAAACAGCTTTTGCATCATCAGTATTATAATTATTTTGAATATAACATTCAATCATCAAACTTTTACAATTGTTGTACGACATGATCGCTTCGATATTATAAATTATACTATAGTCACACAATTGTAACTCGATTAAAAATATTAAATAATTTAGCTGAATTGTCTTTGCAAGAATCAATTTTCCAACTATCATGAGTGCACAGAATATAATTTAACTATTTCAATCATTCCGTGTAAAATAATGAAACTGTTATACAATTTTCAGTATGAAAACACGTCCTGGATAAAAATTGAGGGCATATGTGATATATTTTTGCAAAAAGAAAAAACTATTCAACAAAATCAAAGTTGCGTTACAACTCAAAATAAACAGGGCAAAACCAAATTTCCGCACGTAATTCAATTCTACGTAAAAAACTAACCCTAGAATGTTAAAACTATTTTTATATATCTTCAAAAACAATCGGGATCTTGGCACTTAGGTGATATCAAAAATTTTCAAAATTTTCAAATGACTCGAGAACTTGATTGAATCTGTTTGCAGCAATCAATTCCTCACGCAAAAAGAACACAATAATTCACATTGCTGCTGTCCTGAAACGTCGAAATCTATTCCCCTGTACAATGATTCAAATTTGCAAGAAACTGAAAATATGGATTTAGCCATGGAGGCAGACAAAACAAATAAAGTTCCTTCAATTATAAATTTATTCGAATGAAAGAAGAGAGAAATAATTATCGAAAAAATCTACATTGCACAATAAGTAGCAATGATAATCATTCAAAATAGGAAAAATGAGTCGTGTGATTCTTTTATAAGAAGGTGATTGTATTGTTTATACGACAACGTAATTATTTCCTTACTAAAATAACGAATAACAACATATCTCTGTTTGAAGAAAACATTCGATGAAAATCGATTTGGTTGAAGCGGAAACATTTTTGTTATTTAATTAAACGTTTGTGTATCCATCCCATCTCCTATCAGTTACGACACTAAAATTTTTCATAATGAGACAGGGGTTGTGGGATACCTCAATATTAGTCTGCTTCTTGAAGTGCTATTAAGTAAAAAGTTACACTGCTTTGAATTCTATGATTCTCATGAAAATCTATTGAGTTTTCAGTGTTTTGATCGTGCCCCCATTTAGTTTCATGCATTGGTACAATCCAGATTCGAATGATTGCCCAACTTTTATAATATTTGCTGACATGCTGAAACAATCCTTTCTCGTAGTTGTTCTAATGATTTGGGTGGCGTAACATAGACTTCAGATCTGAGATAGCCCACAAAAAGAAATCGAAAGGCGGTAGATCATGCGATCTATTCGGGCGTTCTATAGCGACTCCCTTATCTATCCAACAACCCAGAAATCTAATCATAATGGAGAGGTGCATCATCATGTTGATACATAACATTATATGATGATAAATTATGAGAGGATGAATCAAAGTCTCAAGCATGTTCAAATAGGCTTCACCGTATCAAGCTCAAACATTAAGTTTTTGCACATCACCATTCAATAAAACCATATTCGTTAGAAAGACAAACAAATTTGGATCGTTATTGACCCACTAACTGAAAAGTTCGCAGAACTCTGAACGACGTTTGAAACCATCTGCATTCAGTTCGTATGAGACTATAATTTTATATGGATGGAATTCGTAATTGTTTAGAATCATGAAAATACTTGATTGGCATACTACAGATGTTTGCAAGAGTCTCCCCACAGACTGTGTATTCTCCTTCATGGCAACATAACCCAAAATGGCCACACAAATTCCTTCGTTATTCATAAATCTGGTGGGATTGTGTTTTTAATTAATAATTCATCCAGTTTTCATGAATTTAGTTGTTAAGTTTGTACATTATTTTAACTAAATCATTGTTATTTCAGGTTATCAAAAGTATAGAAAATACTACCAACGCAAGTTACCTATATTTCATTTAATAACCAAAAGTAACTGAATCTTGCACATCTAGAGAAAAAGTTTCAAACATGGAAAGAGCAAACCGATACATGCCATTCAGTACTGCATAATGTATACAACAGTTATTCAAATATACATAAATCGCAAAGAAAATTATGAACAATAATTTTCTGTACGCGATATGAAACCTAAACAATTTTATATTCCTTTCCCTTAGCAAATTCAAAAATTAAAATGTAAATAATATGAATTCTATGTTTCGTTCTTGCTCTTGTTTGACTGAAATAAGGTGTCCTGTCATGTCTGGGTAACTTTTGTCGTATTTAGGTTGTATTGTCGAATTCGGGTTGAGTCATCAATCGGGTTAAAACTTTTTTCTCTACGTTTGCATCAATAGCTCACAAAATAGTTTCCTCTCAGTTATTAGGATTTGTTATGTTTCTCACTTACAGGAATTATTCATTAAAATGAAACATCGGTTTTATTTATTACTTCAAAAGGAAGAAACCTAGTTTGTTCTTAAGAGAATGATATCGATCACTCCGTGTTTTTCACTCCAGATTTTAAATTGACTTGCTAGATCTTAACATAAAATGTAAATAGTTGCTCGATCGTCGATGAATTTGATGTGCAATAAATTGAACCACCTTTCAAAAAGGTTTCACACAACCCCTTCTCATATGGAAAATTTCGGGGTGGTAGTTGTCACGGATAGCGTTTAAATGAGAGAGTAAAATTGATTTTGCCCCAATGTTGTTTTCAAACGGAGATCAAATGGATTGATAAGAACTCGAAATATTTCCAAACAATTCTCGATTTCAATTCGTCACACGTTGTGTTAAAAAGTGAATAATAACCTGGTCGTATAGAGAATGGAATCAGTTTTTCAAAAAGGCGTCACACAACCCTTTTTCCCTATTCAGAAATATCAGGTGGAAACTACCAGTTTAAGGGGGTTGAAAGGGAGAGAACAAAATGAGTTATTCAGGGTGGTTCGTTTTCTTTAAAACGCACAGTATAAATATTTCTAATATTTATTTTTGTTCATTACTTTTCATAATTAATCGCAAATTATGCTTTTCTCAACCAGACTCTTTTCTAAAAACACTTAATTTGTTCTAATTCATGTTCGTATAACTAAATTCGAAAATCCAAGAAAGATTATTGTCAATATGTAAGTGATATCATCTGAAAATCTTCCAATTTACGTTGAGCTTATCAACGATTGGAATTACTTGTTCGTCCTTCTCTCCTCACGTCAACGGAATCGGTGTGGTCTCTTTAGAAAACAAAAAGCCATCGTAATACTTACTGAGCCTGTGCTTAGTCTGCGCCTCTCTCGTGCATTCCCAATGCAGCAGCCTGTACCAGCTCACCCCCTGCAGCTCTGAGCGCGGAAAGCCCAAGTAGAATTCGCCGCTGCAACACAAGTGTAACAGTCAATGTGATTTACTGCACTGGATGTCACTGGGTCTCCACGACCCCATGACCCCGCTCCGCCCGCCATCACGAACTGCCTTGATTTATACGAATCTTGAACAATGCCCCGTACTATTCGATGTGGTCTACACCGTTCGACCTCATTTGATAATCATTACCACTTTTGTAATGGTTCTCTGGTGTGGTGACACCGTGTTATAAAGATGTAACCACTGGCACTAGACCCAGACCCTGATTTATGTCTTCATTACTACAGGATGGGTCCATTCGCGGTTTTTTCATGTTCTCCGCAACGATGAAATCTGGTTTCACAAAGATAATATACTTTCCAAAACGCACACCGCCAAAAATCTAGTAATTTTAATTATTGAATAGAACAACGTTGCTCAAATTCACTGTTTTGAAACGCGATTTATAAACAAGACAATTAAATTTTCACTTCAGCGAAAAGTGACCAAAAATCAACAGAAAATAAAAAAAAATAGGGTCATATAAGATAAAAAATTGTAAGAAAGAAGTGTTTTCCAGTAGTTCTGTAATGCCCCATAATTTAAAAAATTCGTAAAATTGTGAAGAGATCGCAAAGAAAAATCTTAAGCTATACTAAGTTGTTCAATAAATTTGCTCAGCTTTATTCTTTTGTCACTAATATAAGTAAAATTGCGACGCCATTTTGAATGTTCATTTCTCAAGAGTCCACACTCAAAATTCAAGTTCGATCGTCACTTCTTTCGAATGTTATGTCAGAGAACTGAAAATTGAATATCTTGGTAAAAAAGGGTTTGAAGGCAATAGAAATCCATAGTGAAATGTAAAATGTGTTAGGGTACTCGTCCCTTTGAAAAATAATGATTTTTAAGTAGACTGATTTGTTCAAAAGTGGTCGTACAAGCAGAAGATAGTCCACGCGATGGACCTGCAGAAATTGCACCATCACCAGTTAATCGAAAGACTAACACCAAGAAAAGAAATTCAATAGTTTAACATATATAAGCAATATTAGCAATAATGTGAAATCCCTTCTTAAAAATTCAAATTTAAATATAGCGTTCAAAACATCAACAAATTTAGGTTCATTTATCAGGAATTATAAATCTCCAATTAATAAAGAAAATAAATCAGGTGTTTATAGATTGGATTGTGCAGATTGCAATTGTTTTTATATAGGTGGAACAGGAAGAAATTTTAATGAACATAAACGCAGTTTCATCAATGGAAAAACCGATTCAAATCATTCAAATCATCTTAGGGAAAATGGAGGCCACAAAGACGGACCAATCCATCTATCTTCAAACATATCAATTAAAATTCGAAGTATTCAAATCATCTTAGGGAAAAAAGTCATTCTTTCAATTCAGAATTTAAAATCCTACATTCTGAGAAGAGAGGTATAAAACTCAACCTTCTGGAAGCACTTGAAATTAATAGATTTTGGATTTCACCGGAAATTCTTAATGATCAGGTAGACATAAATAACTCACCCTTATTAAATTTATTTCCTAAACATTAGTTCAAGTACGGATAGCTCTGAGTGGATTGCCTCTTTAGTATATATATATATATATATATATATATATATATATATATATATATATATATATATATAAAATTTGTTAGTAAGATATATTTGTAGTATTCATTCGCTCTTGATAAAGGAACTATGTTTCGAAACGCGCCGAGCATTTACTAATATATTTTAGTAGAAATTATCGTTTACTTGTATTTGTAAAACAAGAACAATCGAGCAGAGCCTCCAGGTCTGTGTGAACAAATGCCTCCGTAAAATCCTACACATCTACTGGCCTGAACGGATAACCAATGAAGAGCTTTACAACATCACCCATCAGAGCAAAACTAGCCAAGAGATAAAACACATGGAGGAGAACAATTCTCGACGAAATATTACCAACTGGCAAGACCTGGAACCAAGTGAAAGGAATTGCCAGAAATAGATCCAGATGGAAGACCTTTCTAGAGGCCCTATGCTCCTTATAGGAGTTCAAAGGACTATATATATGTATTTGTAAATAACAGGTATTTTGCAGAGCTCCCAGAAAACCAGTAAGGCGATCCATAAATTGGTGGATCGTTGGAATAAATGCATTGAAGTTTGATGCAGAATATTCTGAAAGCTAAAGCTATTTTCACAATTATGAATCCGTTTTTTTCATTTCCATTCCGAGAAACCTAATAAAGTTATAGCTAAAAATTTGTATTCATTTATTCATACAATTATTTATTCTCTAACAGGAAAACTAATCAGGGTAGAATGTTTTTGATGCGCCCCTGTATAAAATAATGCCGTTTTATAAATCTGAAAATGATATTTTTGGGCAATTAAGAGCAGAATTGCAGTAGTTTTACAGATCGGAAATGTTTTCGATACAAAGTTAATCTACGACCTATTTCCCATGATTTTTTTTACACTAGAGATGAAAGAGTTGATAGATATTCGAGATCAAGATACCCAGTTTGATTACTACATAAGATTATAAATGCACGTCACGGTGCTCTTGGATCTGATGGGATCGACGGTTTTTATGGGAATATTCATGAATTTGAATGACCTAACATTGTAGTGAAAAATGAAGAGACATAACTTGGGTTTGTAGATGAAAAATATTTCGTCTAAAAAGACTCGCAGATAGGAAATAAGAGCATTCTTAGTTCTCTTGTGAGACAGTGATACATGCTGTTTCATTTGGGAATGTGTAATTGGATGACGCCATCATCTTATCATTTGAAGGTTGATGCTTGAATGTCATAAAAGCTAGGACATCCTTGGAAAAAGGAAAAGGAGAGTGTTTTTGCAATCATACTGTATAAAAACAAACTTCTAGTACAGTGTACAGTTAGGAATGCAAACGATACATCGATGTTTTTAAATATCGATGTATCGTTTATTACTATCGATGTTTTAACATCGATATCGAAACCTAAGACATCGATGTATTATCGTTCTTCATGAACGATGTCAGCTACACACGCAAACAGATATCTCTCTTAGCCACAAGCGTAGATTTTTTTATGTAGTGTGAAAAATAACGAGAGCAAAACTAAGCAGTTGCTTCGCTCGCCCACATTGACGGCCATTGTTTTGTTTGTTATCTGACGTTCATTATATCATAGAACTTAGAAGCTACAATCACACAAATGAGACAAACCGCTTACTGGGCACCAGGTTGTCAAAATTATTATTTTTGAATTCTGTATTAAAAAATAAATACATACTTGTTTTCTGTTGGAATAAAATAATGATTATTCTTAAAAAAACGTGAAAATACATAAAATAGTGCCTCATTTCTGCTAAAAAATCATCGACATTTCGTTTATGAACTTCGATGTTTCAGTTTTCAAAATATCGGTGTTTTAATATCGATGTCTTTTATGAGTGATGTGGCATTCCTAAGTACAGTACGAACTATTCAAAAGTGGCAAACGTTATAATTTCTCTAGAGTATCACTGTAACGTATGTTGAAGTATATGCGTGCAGGAAACCTTCCCAGGAACAAAGATTCTCTAATAGCCAAAACGTCTTAGAACGCTTGAAAGATCCAAGGGTCACATCTTAACTATTTGACAAATGCTGAAGAGTACGACAGCTTAGTACAACAAACAGTTACACTACTCTGGTGCGCAGCTCACCAGCGTATTGAAGAGTATCAGAAAGCAGACAGCTGTGCTGAAACGGCAACAGCTGTCCGGCTGATGGGATCGGGACCTATCATGACTATCCCATTGACCCATATACTCTCTTTTTCCAAGACTAAGACACTACCGATACCCTAAACTACTGGACATGCGACCAAAAAATCAAACTTTCGGAAACAATATATTATAAATCTTCACTATATTAGGCATGAACATTCAAAATATTAGAATTAAAAAAATTCTAAGTGGGTGTAAATGGTTACCCAAGTCACGAAGCTCCACTTCAAAATCCTCCCGGTGCGTAGGCTGGGCCGCCTTCATCCACTTTGAAGTCTTCTTCCAGCTTTTTTCTGGTTTTAGATCTTTTCAGCCGTGCTTCTCTCGTGTAGCTCGTTCAGTACTCTGTCGATTTTCTGTAGGGTGTGTGGGCAAAGTTTACCCGGATCAACCTCAAGCGATTGCAGAAGCTCAGCGTGGGAAAAGTTTTCCTTGTTATAAAGAAGCATAGCTTGGTGTGCTCCTAATCTAACCTAACTTTTTACGGCAGCACCTTTCACAAAATATTATTGAAGCTCTCATTGGCGTTCTAAGTCTTTCCATGAAGGCATTTGGAAAGGAGATCTGGTTGGGAGAGACTTTGATAAATGGGTTGTATTTCGGACATGATGGCGGTGGGGATGGAAATGTTTTCTGTGGTCATACGGTTGTTTTTGGCTTCGGTCTGTACTTGCACCAGTAGTCCTCACCTGTTGGACAAAGGCCATGATTGGGAGCTTCATTGTTCGACTTCAAATGAAAAAATCTTGCCCAAACCGCCTCCTTCATTTTACGGAGATTAGTATTTGCCGTTCTTTGAATAGCAAGACCATAAAACGTCTGAATTTTATTTAGAGCTAAATCAGTCAATCGGCCTTTACCTCCAATAGGTTTTCCATCAGGAAGCTTCGTTCTCCACGTTTTGACTTCAATTTTCTCAACCGTGTTCTCATCCGTTTTTTACGTGACCCACACATTCAAGCTTGGACAACTTTATTGCTAGGTCATAGGGCTTTTCATTAGCCACTGTTCGAAAGGCTACCGAGTCACTATCTCTTAGGTAATACAAGTACCGAATATTGTGGAGCTCTTGAGACCGACCATAAATTCGTCGGACGCCTTATATGTCCATCACACCACTTGAACCACTGCAGTTGGAACAGTTGGAACACATTTTTCCTTATGCTGGTTACTATCTTTGTTTTTACAGGACCAGAATTTCGACATAACCTCGATGGCTGTGATCTTGCTTGATTACCCTGATACTGCGGTCATAACACAATTTAGCGACGTATGACCTCTGCGCTGCCAAGAGCTATCAAAAGTGACGTTTAGATCTCGACTGCCGTTATTTTCAATCACTGATTCCTCAACGGCTTACATCATTTGTTTCTTACACGGTTTTTCTAGTTCGAAGCCGATTATCTTTTCATAAGGCTTAAAGTCTGATGGGAATGGTAAGTTCATAAGCCCACAAAATAAATGTGCAGACGTAGCACCCAAATCTATGTTTTGGAACGCATACACCATTCTGAAGTTTAGATCGTAGAATTTGAGAGCCTTACCTTTCCGATTGGTAGTGTCAATTTTCTTGGCGTTCGAATAATAGTGTCGAGGAACGCAGCAGATTCTTTTCTCTACGGATAACTTCATTCCTTCACCAAAACTCACTTACGTCAATTATGTCCATGATTTTGGATGACTTGAAATTGTCGTACAATTCAAAAGCCTTGTCCTTTTTCTTCTGTGAAGAAGATACAGAGCTCGATCGAGAATTGTCTGACCTGTCACCGAGTGTTTGAATACCTGAAGGTTCTTCGTCAGCAATTTGATCTTCAGGAGTTGGATGGTCCAGCTTCCCAGAGGGACGGGGGCTGATCATCAACTTCCACCGGCTTCCAACGGCTTGGAAGGATCCTACTGTCATACTGATTCGTTTCATAAAAAACTCGTACAACTCATAACACAACAAATTTTTTTTTTTGTCTTCTTTATCGCAAACATGCTGATAACATCGAGTTGTTTACTATTTCAGGATAGGAACACATCCATGTAGGACACAGAACTATATGGAGTCATTTCTGGATCAAGATCATGCGCGTTCGTGACCTTTTCAGTAAAACGTTTCTTCTGAAAACATGATATTTTTGGCACTAAGACCCATTTGCGTGAAAAAAATTAAGGAATGGTGCTCAATTTTTGATGACATATTTCGATATCGCTTAGGTGATAACCGTTATCGTTATCAAAATTTTATCTATACAGTCAATAGTAAACGGTGTGGCGTGTCTATACTCAAAATCTCATCGAAATCGGTCCAATAGATCCGGAGATAATGGGACGCAAAGTCAGGTATTTTTACTATGTGTTCTCAGATTTTGGGAACCCCCTTAAGACGCTCAAAATGGTTCATAAAAGGGCTCCAATCAAAAAATAACTATTGCCCCTTCTCAAGAATCTATTGGGATGATAGTTGGCCTATTTTCGAGACATCAACACAATATACATTTGTATATCATGAGACTGTCGGAAACCACACAATTCCGTCATTTCCCCAAAAATGATGGGACAACGGAACATATACCCTTGGATTTCCGGTCATGAGACACTTAGTGCCTGCATGATCCGGGAAACTCTTTGCAATATCCTCGGAAACTTCATTAAAAACTTTCTGTAAGACTTATAATACCAAACATAACATGCTAAGCACAATGGGATGAAAGCTCTGAGTGAGAAGAAGATTCAAAAGCGGTGTTGAATGATCCAGTGGGCTGTTATGGCATAACCTGCTCTAGTCTTCATCCACAAGCTCCATCCATAGTTAATAGCTTGGTGGATGAAATATTTCCCTTGGAAGTCAGTCGATAGCTAAACAGATGGGCTATGGCAGCCCTACGACTCAACCATGGGTAGTTTTACAGCCATCTGCATGCACATTTCTGTCTGTGAGACACGATGATGTAGAGAAAAGCCCAGTTGATTTTGGTGGTGATATGCCAGACTTCATACTCAGAATTCCATTGGTTTCCATTTCAGCGTTTAGAGCGATCATACCAGACATATTGTGAGACCGGTGATGGAAATCTGTACGTAGCCATTTTTCCCACTCCCTTATTCATCAACTGAAGACCATGTCAGCAGTAGGTGTAGCGCGAAAGTCCCCTGTGGTGCAAGCAGTTCAATCCAATTCAGAGTTCGGGCAGCTTTTTGTTTTGAGGGGGCACTCAGAACAACTAATACAGCCATAAATGGTACCTGTACTTGCCACTATGGTTTGAAAATGTTTTCGATCTCACAAAGAACAAGACTTTTTTTTATATTAAGTTCTTTCTTCCCCGAACGTTCAACGTGTCCCAATTGGTATGGTGACGTTTATATTAAGTTGAATTTTCGAACAATAACTCTTCAGAAGCAGCTGTCAAGAGATGTCTAACAACATTTCCTAGTTTTTATTGGTTAGTATTGCCATTTGAATGTTAAAGTCGGATTTCTGTGTATATTATCGTAGATGTCAATGCTTACTCGAAAATTTGAGATCAGAAAATTACCGAAGGAGACCAACATCTTCTTTGGAACTCCGAAATACAGTATCAGGCTATCAAACAGCAAGCAATCTGATTAATTTTTTCTGCAGCCAAAAACCTAATTCTGCTACTGGTTCAAAACCAAGGTCTAGGAAATATATTAGAACAACATATCTGTAGGTACATGATGCACCTTCTTGGTCGTGTTTTTCTTCCAATGAGGCTCGGAACTTTTTTTCTTTTGGCCATCTATTACCTTTCGCTGCGTGATATCAATATTTCAAAATAGTACTTCAATGGAATTTTGATAACTTTAAAAGTTTCCAAATCATCAGCATTTCAATATTATTAAATCATTCAATGATGATTTGCAGCTGCTACTTCAACATAGTTAAAAATGAATATTTTGTGGAGAACAATATTTCTATTGGATTTTATCGCAATTCGTTTATACGATACTTACTTATTGTCGATATGTATAAACTTCATGTCCATCGAATGTATTGAGGTGAAGACGTTTGTGGCTCCCTGGACAACACATTCCCTGGTCTCAGGCATCGCAACTGGCGTGCACGTGGCCAAGAAGACAGGTTCGTTTCTACTACAGAGAGGCAGGAAGGATAAGTACCGACCCTGTACCAGCACTACCTGTGGGACAATAATAATATACTGAAAAGAAAAAACAGAGAGAATAATCCATGTTATAACATTTTTCGGTACGGTTTTCTGTATAGACAATATACACTATAGAAATATACCAAATATTTGTATAAAAACTGTTTGTCAAAGTGGCATTAATAAAAAAAATCAGTTTTTCTAGTTATGGAATATACTATCCTGTACAAATCTACCTAAGACTGTGAATCTCGTAATTCATCAAGAACTAATGAGTTAATCACTAAAGTTGACAAAATGTCAATCAGCAAAGTCCAGACATTTTTAATTGAAAAGGGTTACTACTTTTCATTTCAGTTACACATACAAGTACCATGTACTAACGGAATGGGAATTCTTTGATTAACTTCATGACTACAGTTTTCAATAAGCTTCTGTCTGTGTTACAGATCTACAAAGTGTTATGTCTACGAGTTATGAAAAATTAGACGCCCATTCTCGATCGCGAGTACTTTTTGAGTAGATCTCGAGAAGAAATAGATTTTTAATAAGTAGGTAACTGAACTACAAAAATGTATTACGGAAATAACACTCTGCTAGCGGCAAAAGGCGGCTTTATCAAAGGAACGCTCGGTACTTGTTAAAGAAAAGCCGCGTTTTTTATTGTTGCCGCTTCTCCAGAAATTTCGGGCGGCGCGTTTGACGGGAACATTCAAGACTTTCGTTCACGCCAATATAAATGTTGCGTTTGCAAGAATTGGAGTCATTCTGAATTGTAACTTGAAAGGCAATACTATGTAGATAAAAAGTTTATTATTAAATAGTACAAAATGAGTGCAGCGAAGAAATCTAAAAGTATAATTTCAATAACGATTGGGAGGATAAGTAGATAAGGATAAGTGGATAAGGATAAGTGCATTTATCTAATTTGTCGAGCGTCAGTTGCAATACCTAACTTAGAGAGGCATCATAAAACGGTTCATAAAAACGATGAAAATGATTTTCCGTTTTCTTCAATTTTGTAAAAAACTACAAGCTACCAATATATAAATTAGTGTGCATTGCAACCGATGGAGCACCAGCAATGACTGGAAACAACAACGGTTTTGTGGCTTGTGTCGAGCTAATGAAGATTACCCTTAATATTTTTATTCCATTGCACTATACATCAACAAGCTTTGTCTTCAAAAATTTTAAACAGGAGGAAATTATGGGCATTGCAACAAAAATTGTGAATACCATCCGTGCACATAGCTCGCAACGGAGGCTCTTTAAGTTGCAGTTGGAAGATAGGGAGTCAGCTGAACACACTGATTTAGTTCTTCACACGAACGTCAGGTGGTTGAGTAGCGGAAAATTCCTAGAAAGGTTTCAAGAATTATTGTCAGAAATAACAGCTTTTGTAGACGAAAGAGGTGATGACAGTCAGATGTTGAAAAACGAAAAATGGCTGACTGATTTGGCATTTTTGACTAACATCACAATGCACTTAAACACCATTAACTTGGAGCTTCAAGGTGAAGGAAATACTATTATTGAGATGATTACCGCAGTAAACGCATTCAAAAGTAAATTGCAACTTATGAAAGATCAACCGAAAAGAAAGGATCTGAAACCTTTTCCGTCTTTGAAATCAAGGATTCCTCAGTAGAATTATAATACGTATGAGGCTGAATTATCAAATATTTTGGGACAATTCGAAATGCGTTTTTATGATTTCAATAAATTGGCAAATATAGCATCACTTATGAGTTATCCTTTCTAATGTAAAAACATTGAGGAATTAGCTACTGAAATAGCAAGTCAGTTCATTTTCAACAGAACTCATGTTCTGTTGAAAATGAGTTGGTGCAGATATACATCTCAAAGCTGTAGCATCTCATACAAATTTCTGATGTTTTATATCTGAAGATAAATATCCGAATCTAAGCCAAATTGCTCCTTAACTGACGGCAATGTTTGGGTCAATTTACTTGTGCGAGTCTGCATTTTCTGAAATGAAGATAATTAAGTGAAAATATCGCATTCGAATAACTGACGACCATATGTCATCATGCTTGCGATTAGCACTCAGTGGTTACGTACCATCTTATGAAAAGTATGCTGAGGACATGCAGTGCCACGCTTCAACATCCAAAGTCACTCCTTAGTTAAGTTTAACACCATATGTGAGTCTTTTGTTTTGTAACAACCAATAAACTCGCAATTTTGAATAATTATGAGTTTTTTTATTTATATTATAGAGAAGAACCTAACTAAAGCTAACCCAAATCCTGACTAAAATAATGTATATTGTGCGGAAAGCTAATATCTATATATGCTACGGTACACCCTACCTAGGTAGGTAGGTAGGTAGGGTATATCGTGTATGTACAACAACCCTGCACTGCTAAAAATATTGAGGTAGATCGCCAGCAATTCAAGTTTGAGCACTACTGGGGTAGAGCGTAATGGAAGGGCGTTTTTGGAACGGGTAGTACACGTAACCGTGAGTGAGTAGAGGGAAGCGGCTGAAGTCATTCGACTCAGGAGAAGTTGCCATTCAGTTCACAATGGTTATCTGAATAAGAGAGCACCGTGCGTTTGTAATTGAAGGGTATTCAAATTTGGGACAGTCTGTCATTGTCGTGCAGCGCTTCAACATTGGTCGTAACGCTTCAGTTCCGAAACGTGACACAATCATCCGATGGATACAGAATTTCAGAACGATTGCATGAATGACGCTGAATCTGAAACCTCAAGGTCATCTTCCGTGGAAAGAGTGAAACAAGCTGTAATTCAAAACCCAGGGCGCTCCGTCCGAAAACGAGCTGCAGCACTCCAAATGAGTAGTCGAACTGTTCGCAGAATTTTATACAAAGACCTCCGCTTTCCCCCTATAAGCTCATGGTTGTCCAGTCCCTGAATGATGGAGAACTTTTTTATTCCAAAATTGTGACGACGAATACCGAACAGAAGAAATGTTTGGTTCCAACAGGATGGTGCCCCGGCACATAGAGCCAGAGCCTCAATGGATGTTGTGAGTAGCATTTTTCCTGGTCATGCAATATTTCGATTTGTTGATGTGCCGTGGCCTTCTTGTTCCCTGGATCTCAATGCTTGTGATTATTTTTGTGGGGAAACCTGAAGACTAAGATCTATGTCGATAAACCTCAAAATCTGGAAGAGTTGAAAGAAGCCATCACAAGAGAAGTTATGCCAATCGACACCTACTTGTTAGAGTGGGTGATGTGTGTGACTTTTTCTAGACTAAATGGTAATATTTAAGCTTTCATTTTACGTAATTGAAAATGTTCTATGTTGAAAAATAGTTGAGTTATTCTCATTTCAAAAACGCCCTTCCATTACGCCCCATCCTGTATAATTGAGGATCACTTGATTGCTCATTTATCTTTTCCTGGTCGACAGGATAATAATAATAATTTAGATCGGGATTGTTGAATGAAGTATATCAAAATGAGTTGATAGGACGAGATGGACCTCAATTAAATAATGAGTAATTAAAATGTCAAAATCAATGAATTCAAAAAATACTATAGTCTACCAAACGACATCTCAAAAAACTTTTATCTAGCTTATTACCGTAAATCATAAACATTAACGAAATGTCTTCTATAAGAGATATATTTCAAAATTTCACAAGGAAAAAAGTTTGAAGTTGCTGAATCTGGAAAACGTGCAGGCCATTCTATTATTCCGCGTCAGCTAATTTAATGACTAGCAAATCTAACTTTCAACTAGTTTCGTACACCATAAACATCTTGAAAGTAGAAATATCAAAGTAAATGCTGACTTGGTTGATATTTCTTTGATTTTGATAGAAATGCATGGTTTCTATCTAAGGCCGGACCTGTCAAGGTAGCACTACTGCAGTGTGACAGTTTCTATAAAGTCTCAGCTGTATTCTGATCAGGTTATTTCCATACGGCATGGCCGAGTGGGTGGATGATATACACAACTCTGCTACCTTTTATCTTTTTACATACATAACATAAGTATTTTGATAGTGTCTTCAGCGTATCGTCGTACCGTCGACGGTGGTTTACGGTTGAGGGAGTACAAATGGGAAGATATTTTCGCGGAATCCATACTCTATCTGCTACCGTTCAAGAGAAATATTTATAGATGCATGCGTTGTTTGGTAACCACACAATAACAAACTGAAGTGTGAGATGAGGGAATCAACAAAAACGAAAGGATATTTTAAAATTATGTATACAGGGTGTCTCATTTTCGTAATTTATGAGCGGCTATTTGTTTATGAATAGAGGGATGAAGTTTTCGTGCCGCAGGGTATTTTACAGACTGACCATGTATTTGGAATATTATGCAATAGATTGAAAAAGTTGACCAGCTCTTTTTTGCTTAGAATCCAGTGTTATACTCAATTCGTTTCCTGGTGTCACAGTTTTTGAGGTATTAACATAAATTATCTCTTTTTAAATTGAACACGACGTATTTTTCTATTTAATTATTTTAGTTACAAGGTCGTAGGCGGCCTCACCCCCGTCGCCCAGTGTAATACCACCCCTTCCAACTATAGGTCCCGTAAATTGGTCACCTGCGTGACTATGTTTTGTGATCTGGCGGATGGTCCGGTTTCCAAGGTGGGAAGGATTGACAACAAAGCATGATGACAAAATCATCCGGAGTTAAAATAGTCTCCCATTCGGATCTCCGGGGGGGACTGCTTCGAGGGGTTCATGATGCGGGTAAGTCGAGCACTCCTCCGGCGAATTCACTAATTCATTCCAGTTCTAGAAAAGGAAGCAAACTCTTGAAAGAATTCTTCAATGTCAGTGGACTGGGGAACAACAACGTGAATGTCGATGCAGTCCACTAGCATTTGCAAAACGCACAACCTCATGTGCTGGCCCTAACCGAAACCCAAATAAGTCAAACAACCGACACAACGTATTTACGTTTTAATGGGTATATGTTACATACGAGATTTAGGTTTTAAGGGGGCCTCTGTGTTTTCGCCAGATCAGATGTTGCATGCCAGAGAGAGGACACGATGGAGAACGACGCTTTCGATCTTGCGTGGTTTAAAATCTGATTGCAGGATAAAACACTGTTTTTATGCTGTCTATATCGCTCAGCAAACGATATTCACTTTCCTAGACTGTTTCGGTATCTAGGTGATAAGGTGGATTGAATTCAGACACATCATCCGGCAGCTGAGATCATTGTACTGGGTGACTTCAACGTTCACAACACCAACTAGCTCCGCCACTCCAACAGAACAGATGAAGCGGGAAGACAGGCTGAAACTAAAATATCCGTAAACCCCTGAAAACTAACATAACCGTGCTGATTGGGATGTGCTGCGTGAATTCTTTTCGTGCTTCTCATTCAATGATGTTTGCCTTTCAGATCCTCACATCAATGTGTGCACTGAATCTGTTACAGAAATCATTCATGCAGAAATTGATTTCTACATCCCTCATTCCATGAAACGAACAATAGCACAAAAGCCATGGTTCAACAAAGACTGCGAAAGAGCCTCTGCAGGTAAGAGCAGAGCTTACAAGTCATGGAAGATGAATCCAACAGAGGAAACAAGAACAACCTTCGTACGAATACGGAACGTATGCAACCTGACAACTGCAAGAGCAAAGGCCAACTTCAACGAAGGGGTAACTAATAATAACTAGACAATTCTGGTCTATGGCGAAGATTGTCAGTGCCAATTTCTGCAAATCTATGTTTCCTCCTCTTGTTAGAGAAGACGGAAGTATAGCATCATCTAAGAAAGAGAAAGCCGATCTCTTTGCTCTCTTGTTCTCAAAGAATTCTGTGCTGGATTCATCTAACGCAATACCACCGAACATTCCACCTACAAATTCTTCCATGGCAGAAGTCAAGTTCAGAATCCGCACTTTGAGATGGGTTCTCGAGCAGCTGAACTGCAAGAAGGCAGTTTTTCTAGACGAAATACCGCCAATTGTCCTGAAAAAGTGTGCTTCCGAACTGGCACCCATTCTTAACCGTCTGTTTCAGATTTTTTATGGAAGCCAGACCAAACCAAAATTCCGCACTCTGAATTGTCAAGTACAATTAAATCATTCCCAACTACTCACCATTTAAAATGGTTATATTTAACAGATTCTTTCTCATAACTATGAGCTCTAGACACTTGAAAATGTCGTAACTGAGGTGTAAATTGAAAATAAACGTTTAGGAAATCTGACAAAAGTGATTCATTTTATTTATATTGAAATAAATTTCCATAAGATAAATCCATCAATAACATTTATCGCAGACGATGCGTTAGATAAAGAACCGTGGACTTTTACCTTAAAAACCTCTTACCCACTGCTACTACTACTATTTCTTTTATTCTCCTACTTTTATCAAACCTTGACATTTCATATAAAGAAAAGTTTCTGACCCACAAGCTTTTAATACATTTACTACTTTTTATAAAAATGGAATGTGTTCAGAAGAATAACAGACACTCGAATATTCAAATTTCTCAACTACAATTTTGTATTGAAAGTATTTTTCCGATGAGCCATGGTTTCCGAACAAAAAACTGAAAGAGTCTGAATATCCCTCATTTACTCAAGCTACAAGTCCCTACCCTCAGGAACTTTTTGGTCACATCTAACATTAAATAGAAAGAAAATATTTTAAAACTAGTTGCCTTTTTTTCGTTTAATTTGGCTGAGCTAGAAGCAGATGTCTGGCTGGGCCTATAAAAGCTTGTATTTGACCTTTCAAACTGTTCTATCAACGTGTAACAAACAACTAGAGTGTCTTATTGAGGTTAGGTTAACTAAGTCGCTAAGAAGTGAATTAAGTGAGTTTTGGGGATGCTGAAGTAGTTTGTTTTCAGCCATTTGAACGAAAACATTTTTTCTGGTGACACATAGATAATTCTTGACAAGTTGAGGTCATTATACCTTTCATAGCACTATTTACAACTGCAAGAGCCATTTCAACGAAGCGGTAACTAATAAAATCCTTGAACACGCTATCGAGACTAGAGAATTCTGGTATATGGCGAAGACTGCCAGTGCCAATTTCTGCAAATCTGCGTTTCCGCCTCTTGTTAGAGAAGACGGAAGAATAGCATCATCTCCGAAAGAGAAAGCCGATCTCTTTGCTCTCTTGTCCTCAAAGAACTCTGTGCTAGATTCATCTAACGCAATACCACCGAACATTCCACCTACAAATTCTTCCCTGGCAGAAATCAAGTTCTCAAGGGCTCTCGAGCAGCTGAACTGCAAGAAGGCAGTTGGTCTAGACAAAATTCCGCCAATCGTCCTGAGAAATTGTGCTCCCGAATTGGTACCCATTCTTAATCGTGTTTCAGATTTCTTATGAAAGCCAGACTTTTCCGAGCAGCTGGAAAATAGCGAGAATTCAACCGATCCCAAAGAAAGGAAAGAAGTCTTTACCCCAAAACTACCGCCCTGTTGCACTTCTTCCCATTATGTCCAAAGTGATGGAGAGAGTCATTAATGATGAACTCATCAAATATCTTGAGTTGCAGGGAATTATTAAGGACCATGAGTATGGTTTTCGCAGGCAAAGATCGATAGGAGATCTGCTCGCCTACGTCACTCATGTTTGTACCTCAACGATGAAACAACATGGGGAATCTAAAGCAATAGCCTTCGACATCTCTGAAGCCTTCGATTGGGTTTGGCATGCAGCCTTGTTGAATAAACTTGCTGCATATGGGCTTCCCCAAAAATTTCGGGGTTGGTTAAGTAGCTTTCTTTCAAAAAGATCAATACAACATCTGATTGTTTTCAGTTGCAAGCAGGAGTACCTCAGGGATCCATTCTTCCGCCAGCCTTGTTTCTGTTGCAGATAAACGGTCTTCTGTCATCTACAGAGAACAAGATCTTCGGTTTTTTAGACGATTGTACACTGGTTTCGTCTTTCAGTAGTCTGCGGCCGATTATAGCTGCGGAATCTCATCGTCAGAGATGTCAACAAATTAATAACTTAAACTCTGACTTACAGAGGATATCTGAGTGGGGTTAGTTGAGCCTGGTGAGCTTCAACGCGAGCAAGACGGAAGCAACTACGTTTTCTAGCTGTTGCTTCTATATGAGACGCAGATTCGACCTGCTTTGGACTATTGTTCCCATGTATGGGGATCTGCTCCCAAACATTCGTTGCGGATGTTGGATAGTGTGCAAAAACGGGCTGCGCGCCTCATCGACCACACGGAGATCATCCGCGATCTCCAACCGCTGGCTCTCAGAAGACAAGTTGCTGACCTTTCTCTGTTTTACAGATACTTCCCCGGATGCTACAAGGAGCTGAAAGACCTTGTTTCGGGAAAACTCATGTTTTGCCGCAACACTAGATTGGCAAGGAGTTCTCATCATTTGGCGGTACATTTAACGACCCCTCGAACCTCTCTGTATAAGAATTCCTTCGTTTACAAGGCCAGTGAGCTGTGGAACTCGCTTGCGTCCAACATCTTCCCAACATTCTACATTTTGGCCCTCTTCAAGAAGCGAATAAACAGACGCCTCAATTCCTCCTAGGCGCCTACTCATGTGGTGTAACAGGTTCGCCTATTCCTGGGAAGCGCGCATAAAAAAAAAGTTAAGTATGATTGAAACAAGAATGAAATTTTTCTGTTTTAAATTAATACTGTTACTGAGGTTTTCAACTCTCGTTAATGTAACTCAGTATAGAGTACCTTGGTGTTCATAAAGAGATTCTTATTCGGATTTGGAAAGACCTAATTGTAGGTATAGAATTCCAAATCTATCGAAAAGGAGCCACTATGTCAATACATTTGGGATTTATACATTCTGTCAAAGAAGTATGGGAAATTGATTATTCAAAAATCTGCTTAAAACGATTCTTTTTGTTGCTAAATTGTTTTCTGTACTGACGCGGAAATTGAACGCGATCTGTTACTTAGTTTTTTTACAGTGCTCGATTTTGTCACTAGTCACAAGCGTGTTTTGCGATTTTTACAATGGATGAGAATATCGAACAAAGAATTTGTCTCTAATTTTATATTGGGAATGGAATTTCGTGTGCCGAATCGCTGAAAATGTTGCAGAAGGCTCACGGTGAATCGACTTCATCAAAAACACGTGCATATGAGTGGTACAGTGCATTCAACAGCCGACGAGATGTGGTGGAAGATTTGCCTCGCTCTGGTTGGCCCTCAACATCTTCAACTGAAGTTAACATCGATGAAGTGAAGGAAATGTTAATTCAACATCGTCAATTGGGTTTGAGATAGATAGGCAATGAACTTTCTGTGTCTCACGAATTAATTCGTACCATATTAAACGGTTTGTTTGAAACGCGCTGCCGCTCGAGTAGTTCCAAGAGACTGAATATTCTTCAAAAATTGAATCGCCTCAAAGTCGTTGAAGAAATAATAGAACGGGTCAATTACGACTCCACATCATGAAACGCGTTGTAACTGGTGATGAGACATGGATTTATAAGTTTGACATGCAAACCAGTCAATAAGCTTCGGAATTCTTGCCAAAAGGTCAGACGGTAAATAAAGAATATTAAGGGAAGGCCGGGCAAAGTGAATAGCTTGGGTAAAGCGAATACTCCCCACTACTTCTGAAATATCAGTTGTTCATTCAACACACCACTACTGTTACGTTCGGCCATCTTGGTTTTGTACGCGGCAAATATCGAAGCTATGGGCCGCGTCGTATCCCGTCCGCGGCGTGGAGATTTGTGTTTTCGTGAATAAAAGATTGTATTTACGCGGTAAGTACATTGATCAATTCTCCTGTATTACTAGTTGAGGTGGGCCACAGTTCTCTTCAGTGATGAATCTAGAATTCGTTATTATCCCGATTCGGGAAGAATTCGAATATGGAGGGAACCTGGAAAGCAAAACCGTCTCCAGCATGCTCGAGAAGTTGTTAGACAGGGAGGCGGATCAGTGATGTTTTGGGGAGGTTTACGCCTTGTTGGAAGAACTGACCTCGTTTTCATACAGAACAACCTCACGGGAAATTCTTACGCAAATGACATAGTTTTACCTGTAGTGGTACCGTATCTCCAAATAATGGGTCAAAATCCACTCTTCAAACAAGATAATGAACCTCCTCATCGTGCAAGAGTTGTCTTGAACGTTTTTGAAGAGAATGATATCGATCTTCTACCGTGGCCATCCTGCTCTCCAGATCTGAATCCCATCGAGCATGTGTGGGACACCCTAAAAAGAAATCTCCTGCGTCAAAACGTCTTGCATCATGAACAGGAGCTTCGATTAGCAGTTCAGGGGGCTTGGAATGACTTAGGCCAAAATGTAATAGACAATTTAATATTGAGCATGCCGCGACGATGCCAAAGTGCCATTAATAACAGAGGTGGACCTTCTGGGTACTGAAAAATATAAGTGCTTCCATATCGTTTCGAAAATATTAGTTCAGGATTTTTTTTGTGTTTTACCAAATTTCGTCATTTTCAAATTTCAATTTTTCTTTATAATAGGTGCTTTGGAGAAGTCGAATATTATTTTGTTTTCTTGAGAATACATTGTATACAATACATCCTAACAGAAACCGAAAGATTTCTATAAATTCGAATCATCAAATTCATATTTTAAAGATATAGTGTTCCCTAGACTTTTTTGAGGTGTTTATATAGAAGAAGACGGTCAACCGATTGAAATTTGGATTCAATGTGATATTTGTCAACAATGGTGCCACGAAGATTGTTCTGCTTTTGAAGGCACTCGAGGGTATACCTGTGATTACTGCCAATTTGGATTTTCTACTTTTAAGGTTAAGTAAAGTTTTTTTTTGGTTATCAAAGTTATTTCTATGTTTTCAGAGATTGAATATGGGTATTCGCTTTACCCAAGTACTGTATCCACTTTACCCGGGTACAGGCGAATACTATCGTACTATTTCAAATTTTAATTGCAGCTGATTATTGTTATAATATTGGTAACTGATGTTCGTATTTGTAAGAGCAATAAATAAAGACTGATTTGTGATAATTATTTTGTTTTTGTATTATTAACCTTTTCTGCTATAACCTTAAATACCTTAAGGTACCTGAGCATTATGCGGCATTTGGGACAGCAAATTCATCGAACAATGCCTGATTTGTGGAAAGAAAACGCATTGGTTTTGCACCATCTCACAAGGGTATCATTATTAATGAATTTCTAACCAGTAACTCAACAAATACCATCGAAAAATCACTGTATTCACCTGATATGGCTCCTGCCGACTTTTTTCTTTTTCCAAAATCAAATCACCACTTCGAGATACCCGTTTTGAATCGTTAAAAGAGAAGAGAGAATTCGCGGCGAGAATTAGATTACAGAAAAAGCGTTTGAAAAATGTTTTAGTAATTGGATTATTCGTTGGCGTAAATGTATTATTTTGGAAGGAGCTTACTTTGACAGAATGTAAAAATTAGTCTCGCCGTTCATTATTTTTAAGTTTTCATTAAGAAGTTTTTGAAAACTTCAACTGATCAGGAGTTAATATTATCTTGTTCGGGATCTTGTTGCAATAATTTCTTCATAGGTCGAACTGTACGTTGCTTCAAAATTAGACAGAAACAACATCATTGAATGTAAATGAGATTCAACATAAGCTAATTACTGCATCCAAAAGGGCCACTTTTTTTCTAGTATTGATAATTTGAAAATTCTACTCATTGCTCTAAAAAGTAGAATACTCAGTTACAGTACAACTTCACTAGTCCGGGCAGATATCGTTCCGGCGCATGACCGGATTATCGAAATACCCGAATTTCTGAAGTGACTTGAATTTTCAAAATAGAAAAAACCCAAAATCTGCCGAGTTTATTTTAAAAAATATCGAAAAGTTGAACAAAATATAGTTTCTATTATTAAACAGAATTATTATTCCTTATGACGTTTAAAATATCCATCGATTTTACTCTGAACGTTTCTCGATGCTGCCATCTGAACTGATTTTTCCTTGAGCCTTTTCAGGAGCAATACGTCTTCTATAGAAAGATTATTCTGTTCGGCCTAACTGATAATCAGGGAGAACGCATTGACAGTATCTGCATGTTTCACTTTTACCATACTATTTAAAACATCCTCTGAGTCAGAAGATTCCTCTACGTTTTCAATATTCCTTCCTAAAGCATCCTGGATAAGCTCTTCTTCAGTTAAATCGATAACAAACTCTTTGTCTCCCACAGCCCAGTAGGTAATGTTCTCAATGGTTAGGTCATTTTCTGGATCGATGACCCTTAATGATTCGGAATATTTTTCAAATCATTTTCACTGATTGGACGAAGTTTCTTCTGAAGCTCTGAGTGTGAAATATTTTCATCATCTAATTCTTCTACTTCTGTAGTGTCATGCCACAATGCTGTTCAACATTTTCTAATATTTTTTGAAGTAATGGCTTTCTAAGATTGGGCAAGATTGTTTACGGCATCTTTCAAATTTAAAATGGAAGTTATCTCTTCACCTTCATGCGAAATGATATGATTAAGAAGGCATTTTCTATACGGCACTTTAATGTTTTGAATTAAATTCTGCTCCATAGGTTGGAGAGCGGCAGTACCGTTGGGTGGCAAAAACATAACTCTGAAGTTTGGATCAGTATTAACCTCTTCCCCAGGTGGATGCGATGGTGCATTGTCTACCAACAACAGAGCTTTAGAGGGCTTGTTAATCTCAGTCAAAAAATTCTTCACCTCGAGGATAAAAGATGTTTTGAACCATTCATTGAATAATGGTCTGTTCATCCACCCTTTGGTATATGCTTTGTAGACAACTGGTAGTGAACTTTCGTTTTTGAATCCTCGTGGGTTTGCCGCTTTTCCCAAGACTAGTAAAGGCAATTGGTGAGTTCCAGCCGCGTTGCAGCATGGCATGAATGTTAAGCGGTCTTTTGACACTTTTCGACCTGGTGCTGATTTTTCCCCTTGATGAACCCAAGTTGTGTGTGGTAAACATCTCCAAAAAATGACAGATTCATCAGCATTATACACCTGTTCTTTGCTTAATTCCATTCGTTCAACAACCGATAGAAATTTTTCCTTAAATGGTATCACAGCGGAAACATCACTGGAAAGTTTTTCATAACAAACCTTCAAGAAACGAAATTCGAGGGATGCACCGAGGGCCCGGTTGGATCAGCAGAGCTCTCGGCCGTGATACTCGGCATGCAGTAATTTTATTTGGTCAACAGCTCGGTACTCGGCTTTTTGTGAAAACCCTTGCTCGGTGCATCCCTAATTCTTACCTATTCCTTGATACGATTTGCATATAAATCTTCTTATTTTGTCCTTGTTATTCTTTATGTCAAACACTGTTGATTTTGGCATAGTGATCTTTGCTGCTATTCGACGAGTACTCATTCCATCACCAATAAAATCTTTTATTTTTGATTTCTCTTGGTAGGGGCCATTACGCACACCACCGGCGAGATTGAAATGCAACTGTAGAACGATACTCTTAGATAGTACAAGTACATACATACATGTACAGACAGGAAAATTATTATTGTTTGTATATCAGCCGGAGTCGACGTGCCCGGATTATAGAGATAAAATTCGCAAAGTGCCCGAACGAGTCGCGAGCCCAAGTTACTGGAGTGCCCGATATAGCGAGTGTCCGGGCCAATGAAGTTGTACTGTATTTAGAATCACTTTAATTCTCAAATCAATCTTTTATGACACTTAATGAACGACCAAACTGATTTGTGTAAATTTCAAATGTGTTCAAACAGTGACTTCCTTTCAAGTTTGTGAACTGATGTTTCAAAATCCAAATAAGGACCTATTTATAGATACTACGACACTTTATTCACTTTCAAACTCTCCGATGATGAATGAGAGTTCGAAATTGGGGCTACACTAATATATTAATTCAAATCATTCGTTGGTAGTAAATAATTGCAATCTCCTACCATGAGTACCCAAATAGTTAACTTATAGAAGGAATATCGACACCTAGGCCTATGGCTCTTGGTCCCCGTTCCTTCTAACTACATCCCCTGCTCAATCATTACAGGGAAGTTTTCCAGCATTTCTGCTCCCAGTAGATTACGCCTAAGGCGTGTCTATGCCGGACATGTGATGATGAAATTAATTGTTGTTTCAACTCCAATTTTACACCACCTGCACTATGCTAGGAGCCTTCAAGTGCTAACCTTGTCAAGATTTTATTAGGTGATGTACCCAGAAATAACCTTGAGGATCTAACCAAGATATTGTTCTATAAGCCAGTCCCACAACCTTGCCTTAACTACACAGGCTGAGATCCCGACCGCGGGTCCCTGGTCTTATCACATCATTATTCAGAAGTCTCCCATATGATGATTAAGGTAGTAAACTGTTTGTGCGCTTCACCCAAATCAGCTCAGCCATTTTTGCGTGATTGAGTAACAAACTTGGGGTGTCTGAGGGTGACGCAACACAGAAATGAGTTGCACAAACGATTTACGCGAGTCAATGTGTAGTTTGATGGCCCGGCATTGAGAAACAGGTGTGAAGGACTGAAAAGGCAGTAGATACCGTGTTAAAACAGTTGTACAGGAACCAGAAGCCTGACAAAATTTCAATTGAAAGTGTACCAGCCCTTAACGAAAGGAGACGCAGCTCGACTAGAATGGGATCAAAATCATGTGGAAGACTAGAGTGACTGTGGTGATGATCTGGTAATGTCTAAAGGCTACTTCTACGCAAATCAGAGTTTTCTATATTATGTTGCAGAAAAAGGGTGAAACCTTCTATTTGATCCTCCTCGCAAAGCAGTTGACAATTTCTCAAATCTGCGTGGATCCAATGTTTCACCTTCGCCTGCTTAATTACCTGATCTGAACCCCATTGAGCTCGGGATACTTTACATTTTCTTCTGGAGAAAAAAACATCCAGTTTTTGTTATTCTTGCTAAATTATTTATATTATACTGTGATTTATCGTTCACAGAAATGTTTTCATCACTCAATACCAACAGTAATCAAGAAATACTAAATATCTCTACATTTTTGCCTTGTATATGTTCATATTCAATGAATTCCGTTTCAAATTCTCATAGGCTGAGTTCAAGGAGGTAACGCCACCTATTTATGAAATTTATGTGTGATTCTATGGTGGTGTTTCAATATTGAGATGAATATTTGTTGAACAGAATAATAATCAATGAAGTCAGTGTACTTAAAAGGTTTTCGAGATTTATGATCGTTCGATTATGAATAGGTAATTAATGAATTGACTGAATATCTTAGTCAGTTTGCTGATAAAGTTCTGTAAACTTTAGGCAGGACCGCAATAAGAGAAATGTATTTCTAGAAATCATTTCCAATTTTATTAAGTGTGCTATGTTTTCGATCGCTATTGAACACCTTAATATAGAAACTGGAAATTCTTTCGAAAATACCTATATCTAAAAGTGTATTTTTATATGTAACTCAAGTTATATATCCTAAAGAAAGAAAAACTAAAAGCAATGGAACTGTAGATGTCGCAGATATTGAATATAGGTTTTAGGAGGAATTGAACAAAAAAGAAATATGTTAAAACAAATTTTAAGGAGAAAAACATAACGTATAGGGCTCCTCATTTGACATAACACATGTATTAGACACAGGGTAACAAGCCGACATTTATGGCTGTTACTGTAAAGCGCTGCCTTTAGATGAAGATGATGTCTTCATCAAAACCGTCAAACTTTCCGTGAGCTTACATTCTTTTCTCTTTATTGCTTCTAGGTGAACAATGAATGGTCAAATAAATGAGGTTTACAAGAAAAATGAGATTCTTAATTTATATTTCCAAAGAGTCGTACAGAGATTAATACACATATAATCGATTGGTCATATTGCTAAGAGACTTCGTTTGTATTTCACTTGGAATTGGCAATTTTTACCCGAGGCAAACAGGAATTTCAAGAATTTTCTTATGCGAACTCAGGAAAAGTTTCATTGGTCGGTTACTTTATCCAGTCCTATCGGCTGATCCTGCTAAATCTGCGAATGCCGTGGAGTGAGGGAACCTCTTATATTGCAAAATTTCTAGTCCATGATGGAATATCGAAATCAAAGATAAATATACTAAGATAGTACAAGGCTCTATTGTCCATCAACCCGGAGAATTGAAGCTGCTAAGCAGAAAAATCTTTGGTACTCTTTATGTACACACGACACTAACACAACATAAACAGACAAGCTATTGCTAGTGCAATAGCGACAGGGAAACGAGTTTTTTCCTCAGGTTTATTCACACGTTTATTGAATCATACGCAAGATAATATTGTTTCCCGGTTACATTTACTGAGCTCACACTTGTGTTTTTTTCTGACACACACCAAATTTATAGATATATGCATTTATTGTAAATACAATTATTCGAATTTTTGTAAATCATCTCTTTTCAAAAAGAATAAATATATAACCCAGAGACGTCATAGGATGCCGTCAGTTAGAATAAGTGATTAAAATTTCGAGATTCTATTTTTTACTTGAAAATTGGCTGAAAGATTCAAAAATACAGATTACATCCTATACTTATGAAAAACGTGAAATCTTAGAAAAATGGAACCGTTCCCATTTGATAGCATAGATTTGACGTCTGAACATAGTAGCAGATCAATGATTCTTTCTTTAATGCGCAAAATTCTCATCAAATGCCGAATACCATTTGGAAATCAATAGAATTCAAAATATTGGTCAGCGTACCGTCAGGAAGCTTTAATGAGCTTCACAAGGCTAGTTTGAAGAACAGGAGGCTATCAAAATGAAATATTTCACTAAAGTAATTAAGTAACTATTCATTTATACATATTAGTAGCTTTCTTTTTAGTAGATCGTGGTAGTTGATGATGTAACAAATTGATCTTTTCAGATTAATGCAGGAGTACCACCGGGCTCCATACTCTGCTCGTGTAGAACTGAAAGGCTTGGTTCCGAAAACAATCTAGTTTTCAAATAAAGCTCTCCCAAAAGTTGAGATTAAAAAAAACAAGTATTGTGCAGTGCTCTTTTGTCAAGTTTCAAAACATATGATAACTATTTGCTTATGTGTCAATACAAAAAAAAACCGATTTTGACATGCTAGCAGAGATGAACTAGCAATATAGAAAAACGGATGTTATGGTGCAGATCATTCAAGGTGTTTTCAACTGTTCATATCTATAGGTTATGGGCAACAATATATATTACTGAATTATATGGAAAACTTTATGTAATATCACCATTCATTGTCTTAAATAAGGTCTACAAATGTTAAAAGGCAAAGAAAATTTTCGATTGTACTACATAAAAAGATAAAGACGAAAATCGAAGTATTAGGTATTATGACAGTACTTATTTTTATTTCTCACTTTTCTTTAGATCCTTTAGGTTAACATAATTAACAATCGTGGCACTGAATGAAATAAATGGACACGTATAGAAATATAAACATAGTATATAATATCGAATAAAACATAATGTATATTTATTTTCGTTTTATGTCTACATCCGTATTGACGGACCCTTGAGCAATTGAACACAATTAATTAATGAGTGCGGAAAATGTTAGATCCTATCCTGTCTTTATTTGGATGCCGGATCTGCCTTTCACTCTCTTGTATAAGCTAAGGTCGCCCCTCCTAGCAGAGAGGTACAGCAGAAGCATTGATTACTCCCACACCTTTAGCATACTTATCATAGATACTGCAGGAATCTATCTAAATACAAGTTCTACATTTACAATGCAGCACGTATTACAGTTTATTATTGTTATCGTTATTTGCTTGGCTACTGGTACGGCCGTTTCTTTGAATGCATATATTAAATGGGGCTCACCCATGAGGAGATGTTCCATCGCCGGTAAAATAGGGTACACTCGACACGAGGTGGAAGCACATGCGTAATTCATGCACCTGCCTCGTGCATATCCTGATTTATATCAACGAGATAAAGTTCTCGGAAAATTCTGTGAAAACCACACAGGCTCTCAACGTACATTCGAATAAACGTAATAAAAAATCAGAATATTTTCCATGAAAAGTATTTTATCATTTATTACTCTCGACTGTCTGTAATTTTTTTATGAAACTTTAACTGGGTTGATCTATCAACAACTTTTAGAAGATGATCATCCTAAGTTAATGGAAGCTATAACTATCGCTGAAAAAAGTGATGGTAGCAAAGCGAAGCTATCGTTACTGAATTTATAAATTATGGGAATAGATGGATTGGTAACACCGGTCCAGTAGGTGGCCAGAACGTTCACGCGATCTTACCCCGTTAGACTTTTTTTTAGGGATTTTTAAAAACGCGGTTCATGCTACATCATAAACCGACTAACAAGTCGCTTTAAGCCTTGTGCCAATGAAATGGTGGAAACTTCGAAAATTCTTCAAGATTGAAGATCATTGAACACAGCAAATTTTGTTGTTGTTGTAGAAGAGTGTTATTTATAGTATTGAAGAATATGTTGGAAAATATAGATACTTTTATATTATGTTTAGAAATTAGGGTAATGATGATAGCTCTCAAAGTTATTGGATTCAACTGCGGGGTTGAATTTGTTGAATAAACATATTTTCATCCTTAAATGTGATTTTTTCTACATGGTACCGCTATATAGGCCAAATCAATGTTATATTTCTAAATACTCGTACTAGGCTGATATTAAGCATTTGCATTATGTTAATCAGAATATAATTCATAAGAGTAAAGAGGTAAAACGTTCAGCACCGAGCAGTCGGCCAATAGATATTTTCAACTGCTTTCGTCATAATAAAATCAAACCTTTTTCTCGTTCAGTTGGGCTAAACAAAAAAATCAATTTCCAACTGGAGTACTTAAAATTTGTGAAGGTCGTGAAAAACTCACCTTCTGATCCCCGAATCTCATCTGCCGTCTGGCATTCCTAGAAACGTTCATTCTACATAAAAACAACCTAATTTCTTCACTAGAATTACTATTTGACGTATTTACTGGCCGTCCCAATTCTCTTTGAATTGCTTGATGATCTTGTTTGTCTATGATATCGTATACGCTATCTCCATGGATAAGCAAATCCTCCTGGAAAAAAAAAGAAGAGATGAATTGATTTAGAGTTGACATTTTTCACATAGCACAAACATAGAGAGGCTAAATTCCTCGGTGGCGATAACAAGAACTGAAAACTGAAAGAAGAATACGGATGAATGTTATTGACAGTTTACAGTGGGTGTTTTGACAATTCTATTTCTGCTGACTAAAGGTGTAGAAATAGAAATAGAAAATATTCATTATCAACATTACATAATACGTCAAATTAAAATAGGTTAATACATTGAAAGTTGAATCACGTAGACCAAACATAAACTGCACTAACCAGCCACTGCAGACTCAGCAGATGAAACAAACAAGACGCCCCGGATGTGCTACTACCACGATTCCGAAAGATACTCCTCAATGGTGTAAAAACCTCCCCGCAGTAGCCTATTCTTTACTTCAGATTCAGGGTTAGACACTTTCAGACATTTATAGTAGGCAGGTAGCTTATTATATATTTTTACCATCCAGTAGTCTCCAGAGTTCAGGGTAATCCTTTTTCTGTATAAAGGTATAGCCAAATGTGAAGAATTTCTTGTTATGAAAACCTGCCTTTGGCCCACAGCAGCGTGGTCCGTTTTGTGCAGCTGCAAATGCTTCAAAGGTTGATAAATAAATTCATTGCACATTGTAGGTATCCTCTCTCCGATAAATATAGGTTTACACGAATCACGTGAACCAATTTTTAATATTATTCGTATTGCTTTTTCTTGCAGTGTGAAGATGCGAGATCTCTGCTAAGCCATTCCCCATAGTAAGAGGTCATAAGACATGATAGAGCGGAAATAGGCGTGGTAAGCGATTATGGCTGTCTTCTCTGAACTCACTCTGGACAGTCTTCAAAGTGTATATATATACATGGAGAACCTATTAAACGTCTCATCAATGTCTAGAGTCTAACCATATTTCCAGGAATTTGGTAGATTTCCGTGGTTCCTTGTTTCCGATGTTGAATACTTCTGTCTTTTCCTCGTTCACGTTAAGCTTATTACTTGAAAACCAAGTCTTTACTTCTCTTGTTACTTTTAAAACCTTGTTATAAATTTATCTCGCATTCTTAGCAGTGATTATCACGGAAATATTATCACAGTTTATCTCTATGTGGGTTGCACCATACTTTATTCTTGTTGGAGCTGATGTATAATTTACCCAGAATGTGACCTGTGTCCGGTCACTAAGAACGAACTTCAGGAGATTATAAACTCGTCCTCGGAACCCATTTGCCATCAGATTCTCCAACAGAATCTCGTGACAGATGATCAAAAGCTTTGCTGAGATTATGTAACAATAATGACATTTTGCATCCACTATTACTGTCTTGGAGAAATCTGCTGATGGCTGCTCGGACTTCTGCACTTCGATTTTCTATAGTCATGTTGTGCTTCATTGAAAAGACCCATCTTTTCCATTTCAAGATTATTCTAAGTAGGGCAATCAGCCTGTAGCTATTATATGTACTGTTTCGGTGTATAGTAATTTGTTACCAAGGTTTTCGGCAAACAAAGCTGTGCATTACTTAAAACTGGAAAGATCGACTGGAGGCACATGTATAGGAAATCTAACCAACCTGGCTCTGACCATGTTGCTATAACACCTCTCACCAATTGGGGAATAATAGAGAATTTTGGGTTCTCCACAGTAAAAGCTGTTCGAAGTATGTTTGTATCAACTTAATTAGCAATGGGTGCCCTGTGTTATAGAGGCTCACCATACGTTGGGCACGTAGTTGCTTTAAAAGTGGCCCAAAAGAGAATTTAGGGCTTGAATAGAGGAAGAAAGAAGCTTCAATTCCAAGGACTCAACAATTCAGAATGGTTATTCTGCGCAAGTGAGGTTTCACTTCTTCGTTTTCATGTATGAAACAGTTTAAAATTTCGATTTATAGAGTGCGATAACTCGTATATATCTACATGGAGTCTACTTTCTTCTCGAATGCACATTTCAATTCGACGCCAAATTTATCTTCGCTTTATTGAAATTGTCTGGTGTGATACTTCGGTGTGTATAGCGAATTCTTTGTATCATATCAACCTGGCAGTTTTCACTTCTCAGTTCAATTTGTCGAACAGGACCCACAACAGGACATCTCAATTACAGGGGTTCACTAACATTAAAAATCAGTATAAAAACTAAACAGTATGCGTGACCAATGAAGAGTAAATTGAATTAAGAATAGACTATGGTTCATAGAAGAGTGCCTTCTGTCTGTTTTGGTAACGTGGAACATTGAAACTCAAAAAGTTCATCAACGGAAAGTCGAAATAATTGTTAATGATTCTGTGAAGAAATAAATTATCAAAAAGCACCCTCCTATTTTCCAAACTTAGTATTCTATAGTGATTCAAACTAACACTGTAATCACGTAATATACCTTTATCAAATCTGTACCTCAAATTATTGATGATTTTTTTTGAACCCTTTCCACTCTATTTACGTACTTGTTATAATGAGGTGACCAAACCGGTGTAGCATATTCTAACTGACTCTTCACTAGGGAAAAATATAAAAGTTTCAAAGTTTTAAGCTCCTTGAAATCTCTAGATATATGAAAAATGAAACCTAAGATCTTGAATACTTTTGCCACTATAATATCAATTTGATTTTCGAAAGATAATCTAGAATCAAGAACCGCGAGCCCATCAAAAAAGGGGTTATGCAACATGTTAATATTTTTCGTGAAAGTTATATGTTTACACTTATCAATATCCAGTTTGAAATTTTTTGAGGAACAGAAATGAAAGAAGCGGTCTAAATCTTCCTTAAACAACGAGAAATCCGTAGTAGATTTAATGCTCATATATATCTTGACGTCATCTGCGTACAAATCATAGCAGGCATTCAGAAAACAATTAGAAATATCATTGATGTATGTTGTGAAGAGTAGAGGCCCCAGGTGAGACCCCTGAGGTACTTCAGACGTAACATCAACCAAATCAGAGCACCCAACACTCACAACAACATATTGGCGTCGATTCGACAGATAAGATTCGATCTACTTTAGTAAATAATAATAGATTCGAAAATTTTACCGAAACTCCCTGTAAAAGAGACATATTGAAAATTATATAAAGAGGTGTTACTAAAGAAGAACTACAAGATTTAATGAATATAGGTGGAATCGAATCTGGCCCTGGACCTTTAGATGTATTCAAATATTTAAGTTTTTTTCGATGTGGATTATTACAATAGTTCCGAGCGATTTGGATGCATCCGATTTGCTTGCTGGTTCGCCAATAACAGCTCTGTCTCGATCCTCAAAAACTCCCAGAAATATTCACTAAATGCATTTGCCACAGAGAGATTGTCATCAAAAGTATTTTTATTGTCAGTCATCGTGGAAGGAATAGAATTACCCTTATTTAATTCGTTTTCATATGACCAAAAATTTTAGAGATTTTTTACAATGTTTTCTTCCACTTTTGAAATATGTTTATCATAATCTCTCTTAACTAAAGTCTTACATTGTTGACGAAGTTCAACAAAACACTCATGGTCAAATGAATTTCTCGATCTTTTAAAAAAAATTTGGTTTTTCGTTCAATCAATCTGACAGTTTCCCCAGAAAACCAACATGGGAAGTTTTTTCGCTTCACAGATCTTCAGGTACATACTTATTGATTACATTATTTATAATTTCATAGAACCTCTCAATGCACTCATCTACATCAGTGCCACAAAAAATTCCTTTCCAATCAGTGTTTTCTAGTTCATAGTTGTTTGCATTCACATGTCGATGTTGAAACTGCTTTCGTTCGTTTTTTTTACAAGCAACACCAGCCTGCTCAGATTGTCATTTTAAATTCTCGAAGCACTTCACTGGAGCATGTCTTCTTTCGGATAAATCGAAGATTTCTATAAGATTTCGATCACTATTTTCTATAGCATTAACCATGTTTACTTATTCTTTAATAATATAATTCTTTGTGTTTGTCAAGAAACAATATTGTAAATAAATGGAATGCAAAATCTGTATCCGCTGAAAATATCTATAGGAAAACAAATACATTTCAATAAGTATTGGCATGGTTTTTTCTTTGTTGTCATTAAGTACAGTCTGGTCTATTTGAATCATCTGAACGAATGATATGATGCAAATAATTTGAGATGCATTCCATTTGGTCGGATTATCTCAATAACGCGAGGAGTGATTTTGTGCGTTGGATATTAATGTGTGTAAGCTATCTTTTTCTTCGATATTTTTCGTAGATAATCCACTATGAATACAGGTGAAGGGACACCTCATATTTCAAGGTATTGGAATTGTTTCATTTGCAGTCACTAAATATAGGGTGTTTCATTTGAAATGAGAAGAATGATGAGACTAAACAAAATTTGACATCCATCACAGAACACTCTGTATAGATGTGAAGTGACCTTATCGCTCAATGCATAAAGTATACAGGGTATTCCAAGTTGAGTGGTAGACGTTTATGGAGAACTAATACTGATATTGTTCTGAAATTTTGGAAGTTGATTCAACTTGTCCGAAACTCTATTTTTAAAATATTCTCACATTAATGACACTTTCGGTTATATCGGAAGTGCATACCAACTTTGTCATTTAATATAACACACCCTGTATATTGATGACTGGTTCGATAACACTTGTTGTTCCAAATACATAAACACATAAGACTAGCTTGTTTCGTTCATGAAATATCCTAGTTTTACTTGGAAGTTATCGATTTTTTGCCTTTCAAAGAAATTTACATACCTCAAGAACGGCTTAAGCTACCAAAATAATGAAAGGTGGTTTGCAAACAAGAAACCATGCCAGACATAACTCATATCCGACTGAATCTCAGTCAGAACGCAGGGTGCTCTTTTTTCCGCCTCAAATTTCGAAACGAAAAAACATAAAGTTGCATCTTTCAATAGTTATATACATAGACTCCTGAACGTCCCTCTATCAACAGAAAATTTCGTGAAGGGAATGAATTTAATCAAACAAATTGCTTTTAACAATGGATATAACCCAAATATAATTAATTACATTTTGAAAAAGAAACAACTCAGATTAGCCATTGAAGTATATCCACGGTCAGAAAAACAAAATGAATCTTATAAATGTCTAACATATTTTGGTAAAAGTAGCGAAACCTTAAAACATTCCTTGAAATTTAAACTTAAATTTAGCTTTTAGAACAAGAAACAACTTAATAATGGACATATCAAATATTACAAAACAAAAACTAAAGAAGAAAATAAATCCGAAGTATATCGTTTAAGTTATATATTGGCCGTACCGGTTGAAATTTCGGAACTAGAATATCGGAACATGAACGTAGTTTCAATAATAAAAAAGCAGATTCCAATTATTTGAATCACCCTTCAGATTTTGCATACAGAGAGTAGAGGCCAGAAATTGAATTACCTTGAAGCCCTCGAAATTAACAGATATAAAAATTCCAAGAATATACTCAATGACCAACTAGATAAAAATCACCCCTACTCAATTTATTCCCAGAAATACTTGATAGCCCTTGAATGGATTTCCCTAAGCTGGTATTTGCAGTGTCTTTGTAGAATAGAATATCAGTAGTATGTAACCTTGCACTTGAGAAAGACACAGAGTGTGGAAACGCGTTGTGCTCATATATAATCCTAGTAGAATTCTAAATCGTTTGATTCGTTTTTATTTGATTTATTTTTTTATATATTTATTTTTTATTTTTACGGAACATATATCCGCGAATAAAGAGCTTATACTGTATTAAAGTAAAATTCTAAGACAGATTTAGGAGAAAAGAGGTGATATTTTCACTAAATATCGATCAAGAAAGTCGCGTTTCACAAAATAGCGAAAACAAAGGTTTATTTTTACCAACCTCTAAATCTCCTAGCACTAGAACAAAACATCGAAATTATAGAAGTCTCGGTAATCACTTGGTGAAATATTTGTCATAAATAATAAAACAATGAATAAACGTATAAAATTAATATGTTGTGGAACTAAAGCCTAGTGTTCTTTCCTCAATTGATTCATTATTCAAAAACATGGAAATTTACCCACACTGGACACTCCCCAGAAACCTACGAAAATCGGACACTCTGTACACCTAATTTACAAACCAAATAAACATCAAAACGAGACAATGAACAAGCGATATATACATTTTTTTTTCATGAAATTAAATCTAATAGCTCCGTAGAACTCTGGAGGATAAATAAAATGAAATTGAAAAAGTAATGTACCATTTGAAGAGGAAAATTACAAATTACATACTTGAATGCCGATGAAATCAGCGGAATCATTGAAATGATGATGTTTCTGTTATTGTAAGATGAAACGATTAACTCTTTATAACCGGTTGTTTTCAGTAGTTCTCGAAAATGTTATGAAGTAAGTATATTACGTAAAATGATCTGGTATGGCGTTTTATGAGGGTTTTATAGATTCCGGGACTTTGAAACACAACGAAATTTTTTTTTATTCATTGGGTCAAAGGACCAAGGAATGGCATTAACATTCTTCATCAGCCAGCAATTAATAATTCAATGTACAATAACGATTTCAATTTTCTTCATTATAATCTACTAAGACAATGGTCATAAAACAGGGACACAATATGCCAAGGGACTCATCCAGGCGATTTCAATATCTTCATATACAAACGAGACTTGAGTCACGGATTGGAAGGAAGGTTCTACAATAGGGAGAAAAAACATAGGACGTCAACGTTGTAAATTTCAAAATTTCAATTCAAGAGAGTTCAAATAGTTGAACAATACTTCATAAACATCAAAATCTTTTGATGAAGATAGGAAATTCGAATAGTATCGATTGAATCTGAGATACTTCTATATACGTGAGGAATGTTTGACATTGCTGTCGAAAGTTGCTGCACTTTAGAAGGATATGATCTGGAGTGCCTATTTCACCACAAGAACAAAGTGGATCCTCTTAAACGTCCTATTTTGTGTAGATGGTAGGGAGACAGTGCATGCCCACTTCTTAGACAATATAAGGTTCTTATTTGTTTTCGATCACAACCACAATTTTTGAACGACACTGTGGCACATGGTATTTCTCCAATATTCTTATAAAATGAACCTTTCGTGCTAAGCTCACATTTGCGAGTCCACATTTTCAGAATAGATTTCTTGAACACATTAAACTGATCTAATGGGACATAATTTGATAATTGATAATTGGGATTTTTTTCGCAGCTTTATCTACTCTTTTCTTCTTTTCCCTAAAGTAAATCTCTCACACGAATCAAGTTCTGAGTTAAAAACAGCAACACCAACTGCTGAAGCTGCTGATTTGGAGGGATCTGTGTAGATTTGGCGATAGTTTGGAAAATGATGATTAATAAGACGATAAAAACGCCAAACTCTTCATATAAGGGGATAATAACATTGAAATTTGTATAAAGGAGATCATATCGGGAGCTTTTTCTCAACGATGAATTTTTCTATATAAGGCAATAATTTAGTGAACACTGAGATAATAGTTGGGTTCTTCTCGACAATCCAATACCTGTATATCAAGGTTATAATGGATAGTTGTTTCATTCCATTCAAAGCTGAATTCGAAGACGCTGTTCGCTTAAGCAGAAATTTTCCAGCAAGAAGATCCCGGCGATAATACAATGGAATTTCTCCTGTCTCAGAAAATACGACATCATTTGGAGTACTCATAAGAAAATCTATACAGATCTTTAGAGCTCTCCTCTAAAGAACGTCTAACTCCATTAGGAGATTTTCCGACGCAGCACCATAAAATATGCAACAGTAATCAAGTTCAATCGTAAATAAATGCGATAAACTAATAAAGATATATTTTGGTATGCATCCCAATTATTGTGACAAATATATCTCAGAATTTGGATGCGCTTTTCTGTATTCAACTTTGTAAACTGAATCTGTTATTTCCATGTTAATTTACTAACCAACATGATCCTAAGAATTTAACAACAAGTTTTATGTTCAAAGTTACAGTCTGCCATGATTATTTGTTCAGGAAATTATATTCGCTTTGTAGTGAATGAACAAATTACTGTTTTAGTACTTGACAGGGTATGACCATGGTTATGTAGAAAAGAAATGATCTCGAGTAGAGCTTCTTGTAAGTTATTGTGGCAATCTTGTATGTTTGAACTACGAGTGTAAATAGCGATATCGGCGGCAAATTGGATAACTTTTATGTTTGGATTTCTAAAGGATTTTACGAGGCGATGGTAGTATATGATGATGATGATGATATAGAGTAAAGGGGATAGAATGCCACCCTGGGGAAGGCCTCGACTAGAAAATTTTTGAACTTCGAGTGTATTTTCAACTTTCAAGTATATCTTCCTATTTATATATAAATTAAATATAATGTCTGCAAATCTAGGACTCAAACCTATCTAAAATAATTCTTGACGAAGTACATTTAAAGAAACGATATCATAAGCTCTAAATATATCAGCAAATATTGTTCACTTTTAGCGAAATAATATTTCGCTTGAGGATATAGGGCGATAAGAATACGCTAATTCAGGATTTTCATTTGGACTACATAAACCTTTCATTGATGGGACGGGAATTTTTCCCGTCAGCAATATATTATTGAAAATGTTCCATAAAATATCGCAGCTTCATTTACTCTTTCGTTTCCTATGATCCCGACATGTGCCTTTACACATCAAAAATTTATCTGGAAACCATTTTGCCTAAGATTGAACATTGATAATATTGTCTTTTTATGGATTGTTGTGAATGAGCTATCGAGTTTTAATTTTTTTGAGTAGAGAAGAGCGCTTTGACTATCAGATAAAATGACTACGTTTTTCAAGAAGAATGATTTTGATTTTTTTTTTGATATACGAAAGAGCGCACGAAATGGCAAATAGTTCACCAAACGAAATGGGGAAAATTTCTCCTAAAGTAAATTTCTCACACGAATCAAATTCCGAGTCAAAAACAGCAACCCCAACTGCTGAATCTGATGATTTGGAGGCATCTGTGTAGATTCGGTGATAGTTTGGCAAATGATGATTAATAAGACGATAAAAATCTTTGGAAACACCAACTTGATATGAAGATGAAGATCGGGAGCTTCTTCTTGACGATAAGTTTTTCTACATAAGGCAATAATTGAATAAACACTGAAATAATAGTTGGGTCCTTCTTGACAATCCAATACCTGTGTGTCAAGGTTAGGTTAGGTTAGCTTAAATTTTGGATTTCAATGCAAAATTGCGTTTTGATATGAATCATAGGTAACATGGATTTTCTTTATGAGAAATCTTTAATTAAAAATGAGTTTTAGTTTCATTACTTTATCAAAAAAATTCGTGGTTGCATATCCAGTATATGTTCCATTAGAAATAAACAAAGAAACATTTCGGGAGTTGTCACGCAAGATCAAGAAGTGCTGAATATCCTTTGATGGAAAACAAACTTTACGAATGGAAAAGGAACGAAAATTGGTTTTCGAATTATCATAACGAGTGCACAGAACATACATAAGCTATAGTGATTATTTTGTCTAAATTCTATGAATGTACATAGGGTTATTATAGAATTAGGAAAAAGTTAAACAGTTTTCGGTTTTTCATGGAAAGACGTCCTGGATGAAAAAACTAAGTGTACATATTCTTGAAAAGGAAAAAACTCTATTTAACAAAATCAAAATGTCAAAACCATTTTTATATAACTCCGAAAACAATCGAGATATTGGCACTTGACCTATTTCGAAAATCGACCTTGAATCTGTTTGTTCCAATGCTCATTTATCTCTATTCAGAATATTTCACAAAGCTGCGATACTAATACGTCGAAATCTGTCCAGCCTGTACTTTTCATAATCAATTAATTTGCCTATACCCGAAATCTGTGGTGTATAATTTCGTTCCAAATATTTTAATAATTCAGAGTAGAGATCATGAATGTCGGAATATGCTGCTGCAGAGATGCTATTGTTTAATTTGAATAGATTCGTCATAATAATTATAATTGATATTTTTTTGAATGTGTGCTTTTTTGAACAGTTATTAAAGATTATCATATAGACACACCCCCTGAAACGTTCTTTCGTAATATTGTAGCAACTTTCTTCAATCAAGTTAAGCATTAATAAGCTGAAAGTTGAAAAATGTTACTTTACAAAGCAGTGCTTTGGTAGGTGGAGCCCGAACGGACATGGACATGAACATAAAAAGAGAATTCAAAACTGCTTCATCACTGACGTTGATGACATGAGATCAGATTGGACTTATGCTTTACTAATTCCAGAACAACTGTCAAATACAACTTGGGCTGAACATAAATGTACAAAGGCAAGTATATAAAAAGTATAAATGAGATTTCAGATGGTTTAAGATTATAGAAGCTGCAAGGGGGAAATCGTTGTGATAACTAGCCATCAATTGAAATGCCATAGCTTTGGTTAATCTGAAATATTGCTTGATATGAAAATGACATTTGATATACAGAATGTCCAAGAATATGAAAGCAATCTACCGGAATCTAATAGAACTCAAAACATTACCGCAACTTCATCTGATATTTTTTCCTACACTTGCTAAGAAATTCATTCCCAAAGTTGAAGGAAACAAATGATTTTTGAAGATGAACTCGGTTGCGTTCAAAAAGTTTTGAAGAAATTTTATAAATTTCAATAAAACTTTTCCTCTTGAACTTTACTAACGAAGCAAAAGAATTTGTCCTCTATTATTTCCTTATTATCTCTATGATAAGTCACTGATCAATTCTGTTATTCTAGAGCTGTAGTCGTCAACCTTCTCAATGTGTTGAGCTATAGGTTGAAGTAAATAATTCTTTTTTGTCTATACCTACTATAACCAAATACCTTTTGTACTTAGGACTAACAATCTTAAAGCTATGCCACTTTGGAGCGCAATCATTCCAATTGCTGTTGCAGCGATGTCTTTGCCAAAGTTTTGCATAAAACAAGTTAAAAACTGTTTGAAATCAATTTCAATGAAGCCGTTAAACGATTTTTGAAATATCCTTCAAGTTAAAAACTATTCCTGCGTTAGATTTACAATCATAGGGTTCCAATGGGTTTTGATTTATCTTTACTGAAGAATGAAAAAAAAATCAGGTTGTGTTTCCAAAACTCAATCATTTTGGTAAACGCATTTATATCCAAAATTATTGCAGATCGTTCTCTCCTTTGATACTGCACATTGAGTTCATTAATTTTTTGTGTTATGTCAACAAAAAAACAAAATCTCTAAGTCAGAGTGAATTATTCAGTTCCGGAATCGGTTCATTGCGTTGTTTGAAAAATTGAACTATGACGATAGGACATCACAAAAATCTTTTTTACATAATTTCAGTGATGCTATACTATAATTGTATGATAGCATCCAGAACCATTTCGAGAGCAAAATATGTTTCTTTGTTATGTATTAAGATATGAGCTTATGACACCATCAATTTGAGGAATCTACTGAGGAAACTAGATAACCATGCAGTGAGTGGTGCTGCTCTGGAGTAGCTTAGATTATGCCTTCTGGATATGTCTCAGGTGGTTAGAATTATGTGCGGTTGGCAGGAATTTGACGAAATTAAACTTGAGAGGGGTGTTCCACAGGGTAGTTCCCAGAACCAATGTTATTTATTTCATTCATTAATGACCTTGTTGAACATCTGGATGAGTGTAACTCAGGAACTTTAATTTACGTAGATGATACATTGGCCCTTATAGCCGGTAAATGCCCAGGTAAATACGCAGATGCTACCGCTTCGCACATCCATTGTAGCATCCACCCCTCCGCTGCAGTTAAATTCTTGGGGGTGAAGATTGGCAGTCACTCATCATCCCACATGTTCAATCGAATATGTCTGAAGTGATGTGGGTACGGTAAGGCACGTTCTTCTACAGCTGAACTGTAAGAAAGCAGTGGGTCTTGATAGAATACCACCAACTGTTTCGAAGAAATGTACTCCAGAATTAGCACCTGTTTTTAATCTTCTGTCTTAGATTTCGTATGAGAGTCAGGCGTTTTCAGAGTTTTCGAAAGTTGCCAGAGTAATGTTTTAATGAGTTGCAGAGCATCATCAGTGATGGACAATACGAATAACTGGTGACCTCCTTGTATACGTTATGCTTTTGTGGACATCAACAAATGAGCATGGCGAATCAAGAGCCATTGCTCTTGATATCTCAAAGGCTTTCGACAGGGATTGGCACGCAGCTTCGATGAATAAACTAATCGCATATGGACTTCGTGAAAATTTTCATGGTTGGATGGGTAGCTTTCTCTTCTGTAGATCGATTCAGGTGGTGGTTGATTCAGGAGTACCACAGGACTCCTTACTCCAGCCAACTCTTTTTCTGTTGCAGATTAATGAACTGCTCCACTCCACCGAAAACAGAATATTTGGGTTTGCCGTCGACTGTACCCTGGTGTCCTCATTTTCTAGTCAGCATCCTACAACTTCTGAGGAGATACACTGACAAAAATACCAACAGAGCATGTCATTGAATTCAGACTTGGTGAAGATAACAGAGTGATTCTGGTTTAACTTGGTCAATTTAATGCGTTCTTCAGAAAAGTAACCGCTGGAAAACCTTCTTTGATCATGCAAGAACATAGAATTTTCTAGAGAAGAACATGCGCCTACTCGGAAACACCGGAGCTTGCTGGAATGACATTGCCAAGTCTGATTCTGCTAAACTCAGTTTCCTTTCAAGGCTAAGCAGTATTTCACGCTATCGCAGCTCATACTTTTATACGAGGCACAAGTGCAACTTGGTCTGGAATACTGTTCCCATGTGTGGGGCTCCGCACCCAAACATTGATTACATCTATTGGACAGTGTCCAGAAGAGAGCAGTGCGAATTATTGACCACCAGGAGATCACGCGTGATCACCAACCTCTCGCTCAAAGGTGGCACCAGGCTTGTGGAAAACTCCCATCAGCGGACGGTTTAACTAGCCACGTACCTCTCTCTATAAAAACTCATTTATTTACAGGGCTAATGGAACTGGCTTCCATCGAATATCTTTCTGATAACTTACAATTTGGTCTTCTTCAAGAAGCACATTGATTCATCTTGGTCGGCCACAGTGCATGACAGAAATCGCCCTCTCCCAAGAGTTGAGAATAAAAAAAATGCCTTTTTGGCCAACGGAAATAAACGATATTATTATTATTATCTGCTGATTATTGGACTTGATCAGACCAGGTCGCAATAAGATAGATAATAATGAGTATAAACAGAATATGCGACTCGGTTTGGTTCGTCCTGAGGTGGTATTGATATATTGGAGTAGTATATTTATTCAAATTTGTTTTCGAATCAATTAATAGTATTAATGATTCTTTTTGATTGAAACTTTTAAATGATTGTGCGCACCTCAACGTCACTCACCATCGAATGTCCTAAATATTCTGCTGCATTGTCTGATATATACAAAAGTTTTCCATTTTGCGTCATCATCATGAGGAATCCACTCAGCGCCTGAAACAAAAGATTTGTTTATAAGTGAAAGGGAATGTATAAATCTTTCTTCTGCTCGATATTACTTTAATTTATTTTTTACTTTTTCAACAGCTTATATGTGAGGCGATCCGGAGGAAAGGGTTTTAGCCTTCGAGCGTGAATTTGTCAGGCGAGAAAGTTAAAGGGATTGACTACATCTTGCACAGACACGATAATCATGAATGTGTAAGTAAATAGACAACGCCCGAAGTTCAGCCGAACGCAGGTTTACAAAGGCTCATATCGCCCAAAATATTGAATGTAGAATTTTTCTGGTTCTACCGATGAGAAAGCGATGTTCCATTGATAGAATATGCTTGTAATCAGAAAATAAAACTTCTTCAAAGAAGTTAATTCATTGCGATGATATAGCTAATTTCGTCATGATAACTTGAAAACTAACAAACTTCGGCTTTTCCTCTGGTCTTTACTATAGTTAGGTACTATTGTTCTGTCTTTCTGAAAAGTGCTCAAAATATTGTTCATAATACACTTATAGACTAGCAGTTAGTGATGTTTTCAGTGAGATTTTTCTCAGGCTTTTCTTCCTGTTCTGTCTGTTCTCGTGATATGATGTGAAAGATACGTATGGTGCCCGTTCTCTCCTCATCTTCTTGAGCTCACGCTTTACGGAAGATCTTTGGATGCTTAGCGTGTTTTGAATGATAAAGATTGATCCTGATTCGAAATTAAGCAATAAGGTCTTTTTCTTTCATTCGAATATATAAAGCCCTCTTTCCTATCAAGATTATGACCCTATATAAAGGATGAGGGCATGAAAAAATGATGAAAGAATCGGGTAAGGTGACTAATTGCTGCTACGGCTTCCATCCGTAAGATGGGAGCACAATCCAAAGCAGTATCAGTTTCAATTTGCCGTAGCGCCAGTATGTCGACTAGACAGAGAGCGGCCGAGTTCTGTTTATTTGTTAGACAAGAAAACACATAAACGCGGTGTTCTGTTATTATTTTTCACCATTGGAAAATGAGGTTTCATCTTGTGGAAAGTAAGTAGATTTAAAATTTATTTACTATGGGAGTAACGTTAAATACTGTAGTATCTAACTAATATCCGCATGTAAGGGTAAAGGTTTAATTATTTATCATTTACTAAATTATTGAGGCAAAGAGTTTATGTTGAAATGGAGGGTTGGGTTAAAATGATGAATTCAGTTTTGTATGAGTTGTCATCTTATCTGCAACAGAAGTATTATGGAAGTTTCTTTCACTCGAAAAATTTTTTCCTGTTTTTAACTGTTTTTATTTACTGTAGATATTATTAAATAATATATTAAAGACCAATCGACAAGAATGGCCCAGAGACGCAAATGTTAGAGGCAATAAACGAGGTTCAGAGAAAAAAATCTAGCACTAATGTTGCTGCAAAAAAAAAATACAAAATCCCTCTGCGAATCGGCGAATATACATAAAAAGATATAAGAATAATGTAAGACATTCATTTTCCTCAAATTTTATTGACAAACTAACTTTTGATTTAGCTACCTACTTACTAATAGTTACTATCTTCATTTGTATTTCTAGTAGAGTAAGTTTTTTATTTTCTCCAGGAACTGCCTCAATATGATCAAAGATTTAGCAACCCATTTTCTTCTCAGCAAGAAGAAAAATTGAAATCTACATAACTGATTGAGACAAGAGAGCGTCTGGTCTAACTAAAAATGATTTTGCAGAAGTCGTTTATGACTGAACATAGAAATTAGCTGGTAAAGATTTCATCTCAGATGTTGCCAACCATAATTTCTCCCTAGGGAATTCTGAAGCTTCCTCAATCTCTAGATTAATGGCGTTCAACCAGAAAAAAATTCTATAATCATTTTGGCATATAGAAAGACTGACAGGAAAATGCGGTTTTCAGCCGCATCAAATTTGAACATGGATGAAACTGGGCAGAAGGCACCTACCTGGTTAACTGACGAAGTGAAACAGTCAATCGATGAGAAGAAAAAATGTTATCACAGGTGGCTGTCACATAAGACCAACGTTAACTGGGAGTGATACAAAGCAAAAAACAGAGAAGCGCGTCAAGCCATCAACGAACAGAAAACCAAAACCTGGGAGAAGAAGTGCTAAGAGATAGAAGCCTAATAGTGGGTGCTCGTAGTACGGAAGTATGGAAACCCATCGAACAAATGAAAACTAATCAAACTGATAGATTCAATCAAAACATCAATGGGGAAAAGGGAAAGACATTACGAAGCTCTGTTAGTGGAAAAGAAACCTGAATTTAAGAGGCAAGTGGCTCCTACAAAAACCCAATGTTGCGTTGAATTTACTGCCGGAGAAGATAAACAGAGCTTGGTTACAATGAAAAACAGAAGATCCTCTAGTCCGGGTAGTGTCCCGGGCGAGCTCTTGAAAAATGGTAGGGAGCCACTCATCAAACGTATTGTTGATTTCTTCAATAAGTGCAGTAGCCGGAACAAATTACAACATTAATTCATCACTGCTCATATTGTTTCAGTATTCAAGAAAGGGGACCGCAAAGATCCGAACTGCTATAGGGGTTTGAGTATCAACATTTCGCTGTGTCACCTCTTCAGTAGAATATTATCAGTAAAACTGACAGGAAATATCGGTCACAAAATCAGTGAGGATCAAAGCGGGTTTGTACCAGGGCGTTCATGTGCAAATAACCTATTCCTCATCCAACAAGGATGTTCTGGAAGAGTTGGATACGGATAAGGCACTAATAAATATAATAATATGTTGGTAGGCTGTCGAAACCAATAAAAACTACTGAGGGGCTGAGACAGGAGTGCAGCTTGTCACTGTCTATGTGTAGGTAGCACTACGACAATAGAAAAGAAGTTGCCAGGGAATGGGTATTCCGATAGGAAATGAACATCTTTTCACTCTAAGTTTCGCGGATAACCAGGTAGTTCTTGCGCAGGATTCATATGATCTGGAGTTCATGATAAAGATACTGTACGATACTTACAAGCAATGGGGACTTCAGGTAAGTCTCAAGAAAACGGAGTATTTGGCAGTAAATACGATGCAAATTTTGAAGTCCTAGTAAAAGTTGAGGTGGCAATCAAGCAAGTTAAATGCTTCAAATACCTTGGAGCATTGATAGATAGCGAGGGTCTAGGAGAAGAAGAAGTCATGGCAAGAATAAGAAGTAGTAAAAAGATCATTGGATACCTCAATAACCTGTAGTGGGACAGACATATTTCCAAAGATACGAAAAAGAGACTAGGAAATGCATTGGTTGAGTCAGTCCTGTTATGGTTCAGAGCTCTGGACTTTGAATGCCGATTCAGGGTATTGACGGTTGAGAACTATCTGAAAAGAATACAGAACACCCATATAGGACAGATTATGAGTGGTAGAAAGAATTGAGAAAGGTAGTAGTGGTTCGGACACTTGACGATGCCCGAAAACAGATGGCCGAAAAGAGTCTTTCACTGGACTCCATCGGGACACAGGAGGCAAGGAAGACCTAGAAAATCATGGAGTAGGGGTGTAAGAGAGATTATGGCGGCCCGGGATCTAGAAGAGAATGATGTTTTTAACAGGAGTTTTGGCGACGGCAAACGGGAAGGCGTCAATAGAACGTATTTATATATATATATATATATATATATATATATATATATATATATATATATATATATATATATATATATATATATATATATGAAACTGAGTGCTCTACTATTTCCAATAAGACACCATCCGTTTTAAGTCCAAAGGGCACTAGAAGGGTAATTAAAATATCATCAGTAGAACGAAGGGAGCCACTCAATTCACAGATTCTTCAAGACCCTGACTTTCGGCCAGCAAAAACAACTGACTGCCACAAGAGAACTCCAAACTCAAAAGCAAGAATCACAATCTGTTGATTCACGAGGATCAACTAATATTGTGGAAGAAACTTAAAGGAGTCAACAAATGTCCATTCTGATCCAGGGCCATCGGGATTGCATCCAATGCGTTTCTTTAGCGGAACTGGGGAAGGGAAGAACGAAAGAAAAGAACAATTATTATTGAACAAATGGCGACCTCGTTCCTCAGCCAATGGAATGGCCATCTTCCATAGTTGTTTTTTTATATTAGAGATACTCGAGTAAGGAAATTGAATCTCGACGACACCGCGAGTACCTAAAAAGGAGAGACGGTTAATATTTCGCTTGAAAGCTAGCAGATTGTAGTCATGGGGAAATACGCTACGTGGAAGAGAGTTCCAAAGTTGCGCTGTTCTGGTGAAAAAGGCTTTCTGGTATAAAGACGTTCTAGGTGTCTTAATTTCAACCACGTAAGAATGGTTGGCATTAGTTTGGCGAGTTGGCCTGGAAACAGAAACGAGCGGAGGAACAAGCGTAGAAATATCCTCAGAGCCTCTTCCATGAAAATACCTGTAAGAAAGAGAGAGCTCCCTCAATCTCCTGCGATGTTCCAGTGGAGGGATGGAATCTGTAAGAGCACATTCACCGATCAACCGAATCCCCCTCTTATGTATGGAATCCAGGAGTTTCAAGGTGTGTTTAGGGGCAGAACCCCACACGTGGGAACCATACTCTAAAACGGGACGAATTTGAGATTTATAGAGAGTTAGGATTTGAGTCGGAGTGAAGTATCTTCTGGCACGATACAGAAAACCCAGTTTTTGAGATGCTGACTTAGCAGTGTTCACAACGTGGTCGTGCTATGACAAACTATCTCCGATGGTTACCCAAGCATTGTTATGGAGGAAGTGAGTGAGATAGTCTCGTTGTTCATTACTATATCTGGTACAGTACTGTTAATCTTCCTAGAAAAAAACAAGCTTGAGTTTTGCTAGCATTAAACTCCACCAGGTTCGCAGAGCCCCAATCGAGAATTGCCTTGAAGTGAGTATTGATTTTAGCACACTGTTGCAGACGTAGTTCGTCTGTAACTTGAGATGATAGCCATTTTCTCAACCAGAAGGATGCGTGAAGTTTACATGAAGTAGAAACAGGGTTGGTGCTAGAATCGAGCCCTGAGGCACACCAGCATTAATGGCAAGTGTGTCAAATGTAGCTCCATCGAACACCACACTGAGAGATCTATCTGAAAGAAAGCTTGAAATCCATAGGCATAGGTGTTGCGATAAGCTATATGAGGACAGCTTGCCTAGCAGACTCCTATGCTAAATCCGGTCGAAAGCTTTCGAAATATCGAGAGCCAAAGAATCCCCAAATTTCTCTATAGATCTCTTCCACATGTGCGTGACATAGACAAGTAGATCTCCTGTGGACCTTTGGTGCCTGAAAACATATTGACGATCCTCAATGATACCAACAGATTCTAAATATTTGATAAGCTCGATATTGATGGCTTTTTCCAACACTTTGAAAATCACAGGTAAAAGGGATATTGGCCTATAGTTGGTAGGGATGGTTTTTTCGCCTTTTTAGGAATTGGTTGGATTCTGTAAGTTTTCAAGTTTGAAGGGCAAATGCATTTATTATAGGGCATAGTGAAAAGTCCACAGAGAATAGGTGTCGAAGATATATCCCCAATAAGTTTGTTTGCTAAATTTTTTCCCGACTTTTTGATAAATCTCATTGTGAATGAAACGAACTGCTATGCTTCTTTTTACAATAAAAACGGAAATGTAAATTTCAAAGAAATGAAAGCATTTTTAGGCTTTCTCATTCTGATGGGTTATCGACGTCGAATGTACTGGGAAAAAGAATTGGATACGTATTCAACTTTGGTATCCAACGCGATTTCAAGAGATAGATTTGAGTCCAATTTTCACATAATCGACAACTACAATATCAACACAAGACAAATTCGATAAAGTTTGTCCATTATTTCAACATTTGAATAAAATATTTATGGATATGGCTTCTCTATCGGAAAATCACAGCGTTTATGAAGCTATGGTACCCTATTTCGAGGGACATGGGCGCAAGCAATACATTCGTGGTAAGCCTGTAAGATATGGGTATAAAATATAGATGAGCACGTCCAGATTGGGTTACGTTAATTGGGTCGAACCATAACAACGTGCCAAAACTCACGTTTCCGAACGATACAGGGAACATGGGGTCCGCGCAGGTGTTGTTCTCAGTTATTTAGATGCTCTGCAACAAAAGTGGCCCACTCACAGTTTTCATTGATTTTTTGATGATTTTTCTGTTCTGTGAATCTTCTCAATATGCTGACAGAGAGAAATACCAGAGGACCTGAAACTGTGCGCAAAAATAGATTGCCAGGAAATCCATTTGTTAATGAAGTCCAAATGAAAAAGGCGCCTCGTGGCACTTATGAATCGAAAATTTTGAAAGATAACTACGTTGTAGCTGTGCAATGGAACGATAATAACATAGTGACTATTTATTACTTCGAATTCTATTGGAATTATCCCATTAGGCACTGCCAAACGCTACTCGTATTGAGACAAAAAGAATGTGCAAATCCAACATTTGAAAACATTAGTTTATATAGAACGTCTATACGAGGTAAAAAATAGTGTTCTCGTCTGGTTGCACAAACGTCAGATTGCATTGCATCTGCTATAAAATGACAAAAAAGAGAGCAGTTTCGCAACAGGAAGACCGGAAAAGATGAGAACCTAAGTATTCGTTATTATAATATTGGTCATTTGGTAGGTCCTAAGTAAAGCAGACCAAATGTCGACACTGTCTTTCGAAAACTACCAACTCATGTCCTAAATATAACGTTGGGTTACATGTCAAATGTTTTTTATGTTCCACACAAAATCATGATCGTAGTAGCACATTTTCCTAACGACCTATACCAGTGGCGCGGTGCTCTCTAGCTCGTACACTCTTGAAGATTTCATTTTTGTTCGAACGGTATTGTATTTAGAAAGTAAAAATCTACTTCAGTAATTTATTTTGACATAAACAGGGTGCCCCATTTTTCTATAAAAAAATTTTGGAAGGTTTTTTCAGATTGGAAGACCACTTTTTTGTTAAAGATTCGAGAGCGTCCTAAACTCCTCTATAATGTCTTTAAGTAATAAGTTTTTTTGGTGGGTAGTTTCGTCACAATATTTTTTTTTCCGTAAAAATTCATGAAAATAGGCTCTCACATCATCGCATGCTCCTTCGGCCAGAGATGATGAATAATTTTTTCCTTTCGTTATCTCATTGACAAAGGATAGCTTTATTGATAAATTGAAATAGATTATCCTCATTTCATACAGGAGGGACTCAAAAAATTATTGAATATTGTAATTCTAAAAATATCATATCTTGACTTTTTCAAATGGAACATCCTGTATTTTATTATTCATGTCAACGCATGAAATATTGTGCCATATTTTTGCAGAAGTAAACTTATCTTTATCCTCTACCATTTTCGAAATAAAAAAAAAACTAAAATAGTAAAATCAGAGGTTGCGAAAGAAGAGTTTATTAGTACATATCATTATACTTGATCAGAGAAATGGAGATATTTTAAGGTGTTGAACTATTTCAATAAGTATTCGAAATCTTGCCCGTTTCTTTGTAGACACAACTCAATCCTTCTCAGGAAAGACCGTTGAACTCTCGACAACATTTGACTGAAAGGCGTCGACTATTCTCTGTCTCATATCTAACTGTGTTGTAGAAGGAATCTGGTAAACGATGCCCTTACTATAACCCCACAAGAAAAAAATTAGACTTGTAAGGTCCGGAGACTTAGCTGGCCATCTAACAGGACCACCACATCCTATCCATTTATTTGGAAATACATGATTCAAATGCTCCCTAACCTGATGTGAGTAATGTGCCGGTGCTCCATCGTGTTGAAACCACAAATCTTGTCTTATATGCTCTGGTACATCGGCAAGTAACATTGGTAGATGATTTTGCAAAAAATCTAAATACATTTCACTATTGAGGTGCCCGTTGAAAAAGTGCGGTCCAATTAGATATCCATCTACTATAGCGGCCCATACATTCAATGACCAACGATGCTGGTAATCTATTGGTCTCATAAGGTGTGGATTTTCCGTGGCGTAATAATGAAAGTTGTGCCTGTTAACAAGCCCATTCTTGTGGAAAGTTGCCTCGTCGGAGAAAAGAACTCTGCTGAACATATTTGGATTTTCCGCTACTTTGTCACTTGCTCAATTGCAAAAAATTGATTCGATTTTCATAGTCTCGGTTGTTCAGTTTCTGGTGCAGCTGTACATGCATGAAAATTATTCACTTTCAAGATTCTCTGGACGGAAGTTTGACTTATATCTGTTAACTGAGAAATCTCCCTTTGGCTTTTATATGGGTCCTCTGTCACTGTCAACAAAACAGATAATTGGTTGTCTTCAGCTGTAGCAGTTTTTGGTTTTTCATGCTTTTTGTGGGCGATATTACCCGTTTCGATAAATCTAATTAGGAGTTTTTCAAATCATCTGATTAGGATGCCTCTTATCAGGAAACCTTCGTGCTTAAACTCTACTTGCCAACAAAGAATTTCTATCACACTCACCCGGAATAAAAATCATATCAACCGTAGAACTTCATGGCAGTCAATGGAGAAAATTGGGTTCAAACCTCACTTTAACAATGTCTAATAACGAAACACTGATGAGTTCAGCATGTAAAATGCAGAATATGATGATGTCCGGACACCTGACGGAAAGCACAAATAAAAGAAAATGTCAACACATACCTCGATTTACGTTTTAATCATCTTGATTCTATCATTCGTTAAAAGAATTATCTTGTTCAGTTTTAATTTTTACTACTTGAATCATTACAAAAAAAAACTTCTGTGCGAATAATGATGATTGTTGATGAGTTTGATACGGTTTGTAGAATTTTCATCAAAAATTTTTACAAATAATAGAATATTTCGAAAATGATCGAAGATGAAGATAATGTTACTTTTACAAAAATTTAGCACAATATTTTATGCGTTGAAATGAATAATAAAATACAGGGTGTTCCAAGAAACGGGCAACATTTCGAACACTTATTGAAATAGTTCAACACCTTAAAATATCTCCATTTCTCTGATCAAGTATAATGATATGTACTAATAAACTCTTCTTTCGCAACCTCTGATTTTACTATTTTAGTTTTTTTATTTCGAAAATGGTAGAGGATAAAGGTAAGTTTACTTCTGCAAAAATATGGCACAATATTTCATGCGTTGACATGAATAATAAAATACAGGATGTTCCATTTGAAAAAATCAAGATATGATATTTTTAAAATTACAATATTCAATAATTTTTTTGAGTCACTCCTGTATAAAATGACGATAATCTATTTAAATTCATCGATAAAGCTATCCTTGGGAAGATATTATAGCAGAGTTTAGGCCGCTCCTGAATCTTGAACAAAAAAGTGGTCTTCCAATCTGAAAAAACCACCCAAGATTTTTTATAGAAAATTAGGACACCCTGTTTACTGCAAAATAAATTGCTGAAGTAGATTCTTGTTTTCTAAATACAATACCGTTCGAACAAAAATGAAATCTTCAAGAGTGTACGAGCTACAGAGCACCGTGCCAAAAGTGAATCACCCAGTACATACGACGGCATGTTTCATTAGAATTTTGTATTTTTTTGTTATAATCTATAAACTGTACTGCCTTTGAGACAAAATGAATGATTTTTTTCTTAAAATTCTACCGTTATTCGAGAAAAACTAGTTCAGGCATAAGTGGGTTAAATAGCAAACGTGATAGCTATTTCGATATTTCTATCATCATCAGACGTTTACAAATTGTGAGTTAAAACTAAGACACAGTTGTACAATTTGTCTTAAATATAGAAAAACAGGTATGAATTATAAAGAGAGGAAAACAAGAATTTTTCTACTTTTGGAATATTGATAGGTATACAGAGGTACATACATAATTACTTGAAAATCCCAAATATTGAGGAATAACATAGGTCTGCGTTGTCGTTAAGAAGGGTAGGTTCAACTCAATGATTCACAGAACATTTTTGTTGCCACTTTCTATTGGGAATATTTATAAAGAAATTTATATCGTAAAAACAATCGCCCGTAATAACGGTTACCCTATGGTAGGGGCATAGTGAAAAAAATATTAGGTCCACAACAAAGTTCTCGCTGTTTGATTACAAATGAATCATTCAAGATATTGCCCATCGCTAGATACAACTTTTTCCCATCTTTCTGGCAGAGCTCGAATACCGTGACGGTAGAAGTGTTCGTCTTTTGAGGCTATCCACGAATCAAGCCATTTTTCGAGCCCTTGAAATGAGCGAAACTGCTGATCAGCCAGACCATGTGCCATCGAACGGAACAAGTAATAATCGGATGGTGCAATATCTGGGGAATATGGCGGGTGGGGTGGGACTTCCAATTTGAGCGTTTCCAAGTAGGTCTTAACGGCTTTGGCAACGTAAGGCCGAGCGTTGTCATGCTGTAGAATTACTTTCTCGTGTCTCTGCTCGTATTGTGGCCGTTTTTAGCGCAGTGCTTTGAGCAATCGCATCAATTGTGTTGGATACCGTTTCCCAGTGATAATTTTGTTCGGTTTCAACAGCTCATACTGAATAACACTCACTTGGTCCCACTAAATACACAGCATAACTTTCGCAGCGTGAATATTCGGCCAAGGCGATGACGTAGAAGCATGATCATTTTGGATTGCTGTAATGAATCCATTTTTCATTACCTGTTATGATGCGATGAAAAAACCCTTTCTTTTTTGCTGCTGGAGCAGTTGTGCACAGGCGAAAAAACGACGCTCACCGTCTCTTCCCTTCAAATCATAACGAAGCCAAGTTCCTTGCTTTTGAATTATTCTCAACGGCGGCAATCGCTTGGAAATGGCCTGGCGGGTAATTCCTAAGGCTGAAGCAAACTCTTCTTGCGTTTGGCACGGATCCTCATCGAGCAATGCCTCTAATTCAGCGTCTTCGAAGATTTTTGGCGTTCCTTCACAGGGACGGTCGTACACATCGAAATCACCATTTTTGAAGCGACGGAACCAATCCCGGCACGTTGTTTCACTCAGAGCATAATCTCCGTAAACCTTTTCGAGCTTCAGCCGCCGTTTTTCTTCGAATGAAAGAAGAGAATCAACACTTCCCGCAAATGACGATTATTTGCACAAAATCAGACATTTTCCCACAACTAAAAGTATATGACGCAAAAACAAAATCGCCGATGTGTCACAGTAGTTTGTTCACCATATGTCTAAGCTTTGTTCAAGATGTTCTTGATATGAAAAAATCGACCAGCACTTACTGCTGAAGCCATCTATTGACAAACAGCGAGAATTTAGTTGCGAACCTAATAGTTCTTAAAAAACAAACACAGTTACCTTACAATAGTGTATAACTGCATGTTAAACCAAATACCGATATTAAAAAAATTCTCCCCCCTATCTTCTTTTGGCCCAACTCCACAGCAAGTTGCAAATCAAATGTAAAGTCACAACATAATTGTCTTCAAACCTACATTAATATTAGCATAATTGTTTTTTACGCCAAAGACAAAACTCACAAATTAGACAATTCAGGAGTATACGGACTGAGTTGTCCTGGTTCTAACAGTGTATACATAGGCAAAACAGGAAGATCTTTTCGCATTAGATATAAAGAACATCACTCTTCCTTTTGTAAAAACAAAAGTGACTTCACCATTATACAGCATTGCCTAGATAACAACCACCGCTGCCCTAGTATAGATGTTCTTATCATTATTCATCGTGCCCCGAAAAGCAATAAATCCAATTACCTAGAATCTCTGGAAATTTTCAAAGTTTAACACAATGGAAACAATCTTACCCTTCTTAACAACACGCAGACGTATGTTATTCCCAATATTTGGGTTTTTCAAGTGATTATAAATGTACCTTTGACTACCTATCAATATTCCAATAGTAGAAAAATTGTTTGTTTTCTCTCTCTTCATACCTGTTTTTATATATTTAAGACAAATTGTCAACTGTCCCTTAGTTTTAACCCACAATTTGTAAACGACTGATGATGATAGAAATATCGAAATAGCTATTACGTTTGTTAATTGAATATTTTCCACCTATTTTCATAAAGAAGGAAGTTGGTCTAGATGAAATACCGCAAATCGTCCTCCCGAACTGGCACCCATTATTATCACCTGTTTCAGATTTCTTATGAAAGCCAGACTTTTCGGAGTAGCTGGAAAATAGCGAGAATTCAACCGATCCCAAAGAAAGGAAAGAAGTCCTTACCCCAAAACTACAAAACTACCGCCCTGTTGTACTTCTTCCCATTATGTCCAAAGTGATGGAGAGAGCCATAAATGATGAACTCATCAAATATCTTGAGTTGCAGGTAATTATAAACGACCGTTAGTATGGTCTTCGCAGGCAAAGATCGACAGGAGATCTGCTCGCCTACGTTACTCATGTTTGTACATCAACGATGGAAAACATGGGGAATCCAAAGCAATAGCCCTCGATATCTCTAAAGCCTTCGATAGGGTTTGGCATGCAGCCTTGTAGAATAAACTTGCTGCATATGGGCTTCCCGAAAATTGCGGGGTTGCATAAGTAGCTTTCTTTCAAATAGATCAATACAAGTTGTGGTCGACGGTATAACATCTGATTGTTTTCAATTGCCACCAGGAGTATTCCAGGAATCCATTCTTTCGCCAACCTTGTTTCTGTTACAGATAAACGATCTTCTGCCATCTACAAAGAACAAGATCTTCGGTTTTGCAGACGATTGTACACTGGTTTCGTCTTTCAGTAGTCTGCGACCGATTTCAGCTGCGGAATCTCATCGTCAGAGATGTCAACAAAATAATAACTTAAACTTTGACTTACAGAGGATATCTGAGTGGGGTCAGTTGAATCTAGTGAGCTTCAACGCGAGAAAGACGCAAGCAACTACGTTTTCTAGAAAAGTCCCCGCTGGAGAACCTCTTCTAATGATGCAAGGCCAACAAATTGCATCCAAAGATTCGATGCACCTTCTCGGAATAACGGTCAACTACGGGTTTTGCTGGCATGAACATGTTTGAGCAATAGCTAAGTCGGCATCAGCTAAACTTAATTTTCTTTTCAGAGCCTTGCATTACTTCACGTCATCTCAGCTGTTGCTTCTACATAAGGCGTAGATTCGACCTGCTTTGGAATATTGTTCCGATGTATGGGGATCTGCTCCTAAACATTCGTTGCGGATGCGGATGTTGGTTAGTGTGCAAAATCGGGCTGGCTCTCAGAAGACAAGTTCCTGACCTTTCTTTGTTTTACAGATACTTCCACGGAAGATGCTCCAAAGAGCTGAAAGACCTTGTTCCGGGAAAACTCATGTTTTGCCGCAACACTAGGCTGGCAAGGAGTTCTCATCATATCTTCTTCTTCTCGACGTGCCATCTCCATCAATGAAGGTTGGATATCACAACGGCAAATCTCTCTCTGTCTTCAGCGGTTCTGATGAGCTCTTCGAAGTTCATGCCAGTCCACTGACGTATGTTCCTCAGCCATGACAGTTTTTTCCGTCCTAGACCCCGTTTGCCCTCGATCTTTCCCTTGATGATGAGCTGTGCGTAACGGTATTTGTCGTTTCTCAGGATGTACCTAGGTATGCAGTTTTATGGACTTTTACAAGTTCGAATAGTTCTCGTTCTGTTCCAATCCTGCGCAAGACTTCTTTGTTCGTGGTATGCGATGTCCATGGTATTTTGAGAATTCTGCGATATGTCCACATCTCGAAAGCTTCTAGTTTGTTGATTGTTTGTGTTTTTAGGGTCCATGTTTCGACTCCGTACAAGAGAGTAGACCATACATAACATTTTGAGAGTCTTAAACGCAGGTCGAGACTGATTCGTGAGTCGCAGAGGAGCTTTCTGAGTCGTACAAAACAGTTTCTGGCTTGTTCTATCCTCGATCTTATTTCTGTGTCTGGATCTAGTTTGTTGTCGTTCCAGCATCCCAAGTATTGAAACTTATCCACTTCTTCTAATATCTTTCCGTTTATTTGGATTGGTTGTGGAACATTCTTTGACTTTTTGATTATCATTACCTTGGTTTTCTTAACGTTTATTTTCATACCGAACTCATTGCAGGTATTGCTAACGCTGTTGAGGAGTCGCTGTAGACCCTCATCCGAGTCAGCGATCAAGACAGTATCGTCAGCGTATCTGATGCTGTTTATGTTTACGCCGTTAATTTTGACTCCCTCTGAGATATCTGCTAAAGATCTGTCAAATATTAGCTCTGAATACAGATTGAACAACAAAGGGGACAAGACGCAGCCCTGCCTGACTCCCCTGCCGATTCCGATTTGCTCGGATATGGATCCCTCTATTCTGATTCTAGCTCTCTGGTTCCAATATAGGTTCTGTATCAGAGTAATGTCCTTCCCGTCTACGCCCACGCCGCGAAGCGACTCCATCAGCAGATCGTGTGTCACTCTATCAAATGCTTTCTCGAAGTCTATAAAGCAGATGAAGATGTCTCGTTGTTGATCATAGCATTTTTGCGCTAGTACCAGTGAGCTGAACAAAGCCTCTCTCGTGCCCATTCCGCTCCTGAAGCCAAACTGGTCATCTCCAATGTTCGCTTCGCACTTGCTAGAAATGCGGTTATGAATTATTTTAAGTAGGACCTTTAATGCGTGGCTCATTAAACTTATTAGACGAAAGTCTCCGCAATCTCTTGGATTTGTTTTCTTCGGCAATGGTATGAAGATCGATTCTAACCATTCTTGAGGTATTCTGCCAGTTTCGTAAATGCGGTTATAGAGAGCCACAAGCAGGTCGGTGTTTTCTTTGCTTACTAGTTTTAAGATTTCGGGATAAATTTCATCCCTGGGCTTTTGTTTGGCTTGAGTTGTTTTATCGTCATATGGTGGTACATTTAACGACACGCGAACCTCTCTCTATAAGAATTCCTTCGTTTACAGGGCCTGTGAGCTGTGGAACTCGCTTCCGTCCAACATCTTCCCAACATCCTACAATTTGGCCCTCTTCAAGAAGCGAGTAAACAGACACCTCAATTCTTGCCAGGCGCCTACTCATGTGGTGTAACAGGTTCGCCTATTCCTGGGAAGTGCGCATAAAAAAAATAAAAAACAAAGTTAACCAAAATCACCGTTTATTATAAAGTTGAGCTAGGTGGAGAGGTTTCGATGCCCACCCTGTATAAAACAATTCCCGCTATTGAATCTTCTAATTTTCGTGGGATCTCTGAACGAGAAATGGCCTAACCATAAATTTCGATAATTGGCATAGCGCCAAAATACCTTCTCAAAATTGTTACACCTCCTTCGCAGAGCTGAAGCAACAATTTTTACGCAACGCACTTTTTAATTTATCCTTTATATCATAAAAAATTGAGAGTTCGTTTTACTCTGGAGATTACCCTTCTAGATAGAACATCATTAAAGAATATATTATGTTCGGAGCATCATTACTTGGATTGGAAACATCGGGCGCACCACAATTCCACTACAGATAAAGTCGTCCTGAAACTGGTCGATAATTATACCTAAATCGAACTTGTACCGAGGTGTTTTTTCTATGTTTACGAATTTAATTATAAAATCAATATTCCAATCATTCGGGCATTATTAATCCGATAGCGAAATTAGATATTCAATTAAATTACGACGATTTAACTTCGGAACATGATTGCAATTTCAGTTTCCTCAATTATTCTGACGGTGTTCTTCTAAAAATATTTGAATTTTTTAAATCGGTTGTTAGATTCTGATTCGTTGATTCGTTATAAAAACTAGTTGTGCGAACGTGCTTCGGAAAAATTAATCGTTAGAAGTTCTGAAAAAGAAGATTTCGGCATTACTTCAATGTTTTTTATGGCAACAAAAGCCAAAATTGTTTGATTCAATGCGAAATTGGAGTAGAGACCCCAATGCACAATTTAGTCATCCCAGAATCAATTGAGATAAGTGCTTAATGAGTAGAGGAGGATAAACAGTTAATTTTCAAAAAATCGATTTTTCCTTAATCTCCGTAATGGACACAACGTCCGACAGTATTATTATCAGTATCAAATAAACCTTAAATGGAGTGTTAGTTTCTGTCGACTGCAATACACTTATGTACCCTTCCAATGATTTATGGCCACTTAACAATCTCAAACGCAGTAAAACAGTTGCTAGAGATTCACACAAACCCTGTGGAAAAGATATAAGAACACCCAAACCCAAGAGGAGTACATCATTTATCGTAAATTTTCCAATCATCGATTTTCCACACAACGTGCTGCTCGTCGAAGATATAAGGTATCGATAGTCGTCTCTGATAACAACGAAAAGATTTACAAGTATGCCTACGTGTCTACACCTCTACTTCGTAGGTCTGACGGTAGCATGTCTTCATTTGAATCAGTGGAGATGCCGGCCGATGTGTTTACGAGATGTTTCACATCTGAATTAACCACGTATCCTAACATCGCATTCAGAAAATAGCTTTACTCATATGGACTACCCTTCGGAAATTGTTGAAAATATCATCTCCTCTAGAAGAGCTTCTTCTTCCCTGGTCTTGATGGCTTGAATTGTATGCTCAAGGACATTTGCTTGTAAATTCTTTATACCACTATTTATGATTACGGCTGCATCTTTTAATAAGTCAAGAGTTCTTTGAGCATGAGGATAATCATCTGCAGCTTTCTTTGCAAAGGGCGACGAACTCAATCCTTTGGATTACGCTCTCGAAAGTAATGGAAGAAATCATCGCTGACAAAATATCGAGATAGCTATTATACCAACTAAGTAGCACGGTTTTGTGAAGGAAACATCAGCGATTATTAATCTTTTGATATGTCTGAACTACTAGACTCAAGACCATGCCCAGGAAATTCTGACTGAAATAATACACCTTGACTTTGCTAAGGTTTTCGACAGAGTGAAAAAAGTAAAAAATAAAACGCTGCTCTATAAAGTGAAAGGTGAGGTAAGTATTTTATATTTCATAAATGAATTCCCGCAGCTCTCATGTTGTTGTACTCTGGTCGCTGCTTTTTTTGTTTCAGAAAAATATCTGGAGCATGACTTGCACCACTCCACAGGAGATAACCATAAGTAGCTATAGAATGGAATGTAACATGATATGTAAGTATAGCAGCTTCTTCATTTACAGTGAAACATATTCTACGAATAGCATAAATCGCCGAAGACAAGCTTTGCTCCATCTGCAGGACATGAGTTTGCCACGGTAGTGAACTGGCAACAAAACAACCTCAAAGTTTTGAGGAGTCATCGACTCGTACGTGTTTTCTAGTGGATAGATACAAATACATCTTGTGTTTTTTCAAGATTTAGATGAAGATCATTTGCTTCAAACCAGTCTCAGCATCTATCATTGAATATTCTGATCGAATTTCCAAATACTGTCTACTGCTATACCTATTCAAAATGGCGGTATCATCAGCGGATATACTTATTTTGTCCCGAGTTTACATTTTAGGGCAGATTATTAATGTATAGAATAGAAAGTATCGGACCGATTATAGACCCCTGTGGTACTCCTGTATGAACCTTCTCTAGAGGACTCAAATAGCCAGATACGACTCTAGAATCCCATTTATTATACCTCTAAATCCATATCTCTCGATTTAAGCTAAGTGGATTTGTCTGTTCATGCGACTGAAGACCTTCTTCTAACCTAGGTCACAACTCCTCATACTCGCCTCTCCTTCAAAAATTATCATTTCTATCATTGCCAACGTTGTAGATCTCTTTTCTCGGACTCCATGCTGTGAGTCGGTTAAGATTTCATGTTTGTTGACTTATTTTATATTCCGGACTCTTGATAAGCCTTCAAGTATCTTAGACACCATGGCTGGGATGAAGATAGTTTCCGAAGTCCATTTTATCCCATTTTTTGTGAACTGGGATGACCTTGGCCAATTTCAGACATTCTGGGTAAACTTCTTGCTCGAAACACAAGTTTATGATACCGCTCAAAGGTGAGGCTATTTTATCAACGATTTTTCTTAGTAGTGAGACACTCGTCACGTATATGTCACAGGTAGTTTTATCTTGCATACCTCAGGCCAGCATAATTGGGGAAACCCTCTCTGGAATTATTTTGATAGAAGTAATTAAGATATTTTCATGTCACCAACTTTAAAAATTTCATAAATTCCGTGCAACTTAGATCCTCCATCTTGCACATAGGCGTGGTGGTTTTCACAAACATTTTGGAACACTATTTTTCTCCTTTGTAAGTAAGATATTCAACAGAATTCTTCCGCTCTCAATCTCTAACGCTAAAGAAACTTTTTTACTTCTTTTTGGCATTCCTTGAGGGTGGTTTTGCCGAAAATGCTGACAATTTCTAACTAAGTAGGTCAAAAATATATCGAAAATTAGGTTTAATGCATAACACTTTGAAAAAACAGCCTCTAACCAATCCTTTTGTTCAAGTCATATCAAATTGCATCAAAATCTGGTTTATAATATTAGCATGGAATAAAACGATGGCTAAATCGAGCAGTAATTCTTATGTTGAATCTTTAGATAAATTCTCTTGAATGGATATTAGAATTTAAAACGCCCTTCTCATAATTTCATTGCACAAAATTCAAGGAGATTCAAATCTCTAAATAACAAATAACCTGTATTCGTTGCATTAAATGCTTATCAAAATCCATTTAAAAAGCATCCAATTAAAGAAGAAGCAGATATTAATAATATTGATTTCAAAAAGATGAATGAAAATTACCTGGATTGAAAATTGATTAGGTTTTATATCTGACTCCGAAATGTGAATTAAGATTTTATACTCTTCGATGAAATCATTAATTGACACTTTGAGAGGCAGGTTCACTATCCTAAATTTGTTTTAAAATGAATCCATCAGCTAAGCTCAGTCAACTTGATAAAGAATAAAATACTTGATATATAATAGCGTAAACGAGTTATAAGAAGATATAGTAAAGACTATATTGAAATTCTTGAAATGGGTTAGCCCAAAAAAAACAGTAAATCAACCAATTTAATGATTGAGGTTGCTGAACTGGCACTTATATCACTGAAACTGCGTATATAGACGTTTTGTTTGTTATTTCGGTGGATATTCGACATGCGAAATACAATTTTTGAAAATCTCTTCGCCAATTCAATTGGGTTAAAAGTTTTTTCGACTCTTTTCGCACTGATGGAAGACATAAAAGGGGTAACTGAAAGAGTTGAGTTAGAAATCGAGTAGTACACAATTAAATATGTCTTGAATATTCCCATGCTCTCGCCGTCAAAGCTTAATGTACATGGGTTCTCACGAAAGTGATCCTTAAAAAACCAGAGAGTAAATCAACGTGCAAAGAATGGACAATCCTTGGCATAACGTTGAGCGATTGCAGATCCTACTTTTAGATAATAGAAAATATAGGAGTCGTGGATATCGTGAGAAGCTAAGTAACCCTGAAATAAGAGTGAAGTATATATGTGATGAGCGCAAGGCAAACTGAACATATGCCGACCTTGGAGCCAATGGAGAGAAGAAGGAAAACCCCAAATGAGATGGATTGACGACCGCGAGAGAGTACAAGGCCCAAGGGGGTACCAAGTTATTAATGGGCAGAAAATATTTGAAGAAACGGCCTGGATAAAGAAAAAGACTGCAGCCGAGAATGCCGAAAGAAGATCGCTAACTATACAATAGAAGTGGACAGGGGAGTGATATGGAAAGTTGGTAAAATGGAGATCCTGCATGCAGAGAACATGGAACATTTCAGATGAGATGGAGTGATAACCACCAAAAAGAAAGAAGCCTAAATTGGTACAAGGTCTTGGTGGATAGAAAAAAGTAAAAGAACGTCATTCTATCGTATGAAGGTTCAGAAGGTTTTGGTCTCAATCAAAGATTAAAACAGAAAGCATAATTTTAATTTGTACACAGCAGTCTATGCTTGTCTCGTATGCCAATTTTCAGATTGATTCCTTTGTTATATACTTTTGGCAGCCATAAAACATTAGACTTTATTTTCAAAAATTCAACATCGGTTTCTTTTTATTGAGAGCTGTCAACGAAGGTATTCTTATAGAGAGAGGTTCAACAGGTCGTTAAATGTACCGCCATATGATGAGAACTCTTGCCAGCCTAGTGTTGCGGCAAATTATGAGTTTTCCCGGAGAAAGGTCTTTCAGCTTCTTGGAGCATCTTCTGCGGAAGTATCTGTAGAACAGAGAAAGGTCAGCAACTTGTCTTTTGAGAGCCAGCGGTTGGAGATAGAGAGTGATCTCCTGGTAGTCGATGAGGCGCACAGCCCGTTTTTGCACACTATCCAACATCCGCAGCGAATGTTTGGGCGCAGATCCCCATACATGGGAACAATATTCCAAAGCAGGTTGAATCTGCGCCTTATATAGAAGAAACAGCTGAAATGACGTGAAATATCGCTTAGCCCAGAAAAGAAAACTAAGTTTTGCTGATGCCGACTTAGCTATTGCTGATACATGTTCATGCCATCAAAACTTGGAGTTGACTGTTATTCCGAAAAAGTGCATCGAATCTTCAGATGCAATTTGTTGGCCTTGCAGCATTAGAGGAGGTTCCCCAGAGGGTACCTTTCTAGAAAACGTAGTTGCTTGCGTCTTTCTCGCGTTGAAGCTCACCAGGTTCAACTGACCCCACTCAGATATCCTCTATATGTCAGAGTTTAAGTAATTAATATCTCTGACGCTGAGATTCCGCAGCTGTAATGGGCCGCAGGCTACTGAAAGACGAAACCAGGGTACAATTGTCTGCAAAACCCAAGATCTTGTTCTCTGTAGAAAACAGATCGTTTATCTGTAACAGAAACAAGGTTGACGAAAGAATGGATCCCTGAGGTACTCCTGCTTGCAACTGGAAACAATCAGATGTTATACCGTCGACGACAACTTGTATTGATCTATTTAAAAGAAAGCTACTTATCCAACCCAGCAATTTTTCGGGAAGCCCATATGCAGCAAGTTTATACAACAAGTCTGCATGCCAAACCCTATCGAAGGCTTTACAGATGTCGAGGGCTATTGCTCTAGATTCCCCATGCTTCTTCATCTTTGGTGTACAAACATGAGTGACGTAGGCCTTAATAATTCTCTGCAACTCAAGATATTTGATGAGTTCATCATTTATGACTCTCCATCACTTTGGACATAATGGGAAGAAGTGAAACAGGGCGGTAGTTTTGAGGTAAGGACTTCTTTCCTTTCTTTGGGATCGGTTGAATTCTCGCTATTTTCCAGCTGCTCGGAAAAGGCTGGCTTTCATAAGAAATCTGAAACAGACGATTAAGAATGGCTACCAGTTCGGGAGCACAATTTCTCAGGACAATTGGCGAAATTTCGTCTAGACCAAATGCTTTCTTGCAGTTCAGCTGCTCGAGAGCCCTTGAGAATTTGATTTCTGCAATGGAAAAATTTGTTGGTGGAATTTTCGGTGGTATTGCGTTAGATGAATTTAGCACAGAGTTCTTTGAGAACAAGAGAGCAAAGAGATCGGCTTTCTCTCGGAGAAGATGCTATACTTCCGTCTTCTCTAACAAGAGGCGGAAACGCAGATTTGCAGAAATTGGCACAGGCAGTCTTCGCCATATACCAGAATTGTCTAGTCCCGATAGCGTGTTCAAGGATTTTATCAGTTACCGCTTCGTTGAAATGGCTCTTGCAGTTGTAAATAGTGCTATGATAGGTATAATGACCTCAACTTGTCAAGAATTATCTATGTGTCACCAGAAAAAATGTTTTCGTCCAAATGGCTGAAAACAAACTATTTCAGCATCCCTAAAACTCACCTAATTCACTTCTTAGCGACTTAGTTAATCTAACCTCAATAAGACACTCTAGTTGTTTGTTACACGTTGATAGAACAGTTTGAAACGTCAAATACAAGCTTTTATAGGCCCAACCAGACATCTGCTTCTAGCTCAGCCAAATTAAACGAAAAAAAAAGCAACTAGTTTTAAAATATTTTCTTTCTATTTAATGTTAGATGTTACCAAAAAGTTCCTGAGGGTAGGGACTCGTAGCTTGAGTAAATGGGGGATATACAGACTCTTTCAGTTTTTTGTTCGGACACCATAGCTCATCTGGAAAATACTATCAATACAAAATTAAAGTTGAGAAATTTGAATATTCGAGTGTCTGTTATTCTTCTGAACACATTCCATTTTTATAAAAAATAGTAAATGTATTAAAAGCTTGTGGGTCAGAGACTTTTCTTTATATGTAATGTCAAGGTTTGATAAAAGTAGGAGAAGGAAAGAAATAGTAGTAGTAGTAGTAGTAGGTAAAAGGTTTTTAAGGTAAAAGTCCACGGTTCTTTATCTAACGCATCGTCTGCAATAGATGTTATTGATGGATTTATTTTATAGAAATTTATTTCAATATGAATAAAATGAATCACTTTTGTCAGATTTCCAAAACGTTTATTTTCAATTTACACCTCAGTTACATCTTCAAGTGTCTAGAGCTAATAGTTATGAGAAAGAATGTGTTAAATATAACCATTTTCAATGGTGAGTAGTTGGGAATGATTTAATTGTACTTGACAATTGAGAGTGGTGAATTTTGTTTTTTTTCAAAGTTTGTTGATTCCAAAACTTTCCAACAGATTCATTGTCATCCGTTTAAAGCATTTGTGGAGACTTTTCAAATTATCTGATATTATTATATGATCTGTAGATTTAATATGTTCAAGAACTGCGGATTATCTGACCTGCTTGTCCTACGTAAGCTGTTGGGTACTCATTGTATTCAATTCTGTATACTCCAGACTGTTTGAATTTATTAGTTTTGATGTTTAGCATTGAAAAATAATTTGATCATGTTGAGACTACTGGAAAAGGAGATTGTGTAATCGAATTATTCCAATGAAGCCTCAAGCTCCAAAAAACATACGATTTAGTCAAATTACACAAAGAGGAAAATCCCGCCAGACCAGTTGCATCATAATAAACTCACCTGCAGATAAATCTGCAACCATAAATTCATGGAGCTCACCAACTAACAAGTTCAATTTTAAATTTGTCCCTTTTGATATAAAAAATATGTATTCAAACATTATAGATGAATTTTAGAATATTTTATTTGTCACAAAATTATTTCCAATTTGAATCAAAATTCTTCAATAAAACTCACGATCCCCTATGGGATCCCCATTTAGTCCAATAGCAGATATATACATGAAAAATTTATTATGAATAATAAGAACAATAACATATCGTTTTTTGGTGCAGATACTTTGGTGATACATCCGGGTTTTCAAAGCTCAAACAGATGAATAGTCCAGTTTTAACGTTTTCTAAACAAAATGTGAAATTAAAAAGCCTTCACGGCTCAAATTTAACGCAACAATTCAATAAATTTCTGAGCATTACAAACAGTAACTTAATAAAAGTCTCACCTACAACATATATAGAAAAGAAACATTAACAGACTCAACAATCCCAATGGATTCGTTTGACCACATTACACATAAATTAGACGCTTATAATTCAATTATTCATAGAGTCTTTTCCAATCCCATATCCATAACAGATTTCAATACATAAATAAGTATCATTAAGGAAAATTGCAACAAATAATATTCTTTCAGTCTCTCACATAAAGTATTAATAAACGCAAAGAATGAAAATAAATTTGTCAATTACCATATTCTATTATGGGGATTGCGAACATTACTACGTAAAAATATCACTGTTTAAGATGGAAAAGTTTATTCAATGCTATAGCTATTTTGAACTTGCGCACATCATCAGACAGGTATGAGTTTAAAACTCAAATACAAAGTTAGCAATTTTCTTAATACAGGTACGGAGAAATGGGTTAACAGAACAATAATAAAAAACAGTTTTTAGAAATTTTACTTAATAATTGTGATTCGTAACGCGTTTCACTACACCGTAGCTTCTTCGGACGAAGCTACGGTGTAGTTATTACTTGTTTTTTATTATTGATAATGGAATTTTACCAAGTAAAAGCCTCCCAAATTCGAATGTTAACAGAACAGGTAAAATACATATAAGAGATAAACATTGGGTTCTAATTTATGATTGTAAACTACTAGTAATTAAAAATCCCAAATATTGGGGAATAATATAATCAGTCAGGTAGATAAGTAAAACTTGATTATTTTCTATATTGTGTATGGCTTTGAATATTTCTAAGGATTCAAGATAATTGAGTTTTATAAGTGTAGATTGTCTATTGATGGAAAAATATGATTTTTTCTATGCAATGTTGTGCCAGAGTGAAATCTGTTTTGTTTTCACAAAAATGTGAATGATGTTCCTGATATCCAATTCTAAACGACTTGCCTGTTTGACTAATATAAATTCCGTTACAATTGGAACATTTTAGTTTATACACTCCTGAATTATCTAATTTTTGAGTTTTATCTTTGGCATTGAAAAATATATTCGATAGTTTGGTTGTGGATTTATAGGCTAATTTTACATTGGGGATCTTTGGTCTGAAATGTCATATGCTTTTTGAAAACGTTTTTGAGAAACAATTTTGTTTATTAATAAGGGGGAATAGTTAGTTTTTGGGATAGTTTTCACTCATGAAATTTATTCACTTAGATTTGTAATGGAGAGAGGTAATGTGAAAGCTCTGTGAATCATAGAACTGAAGGCAGCTAATTTATGTTGAATAAGACGAGAGGAATCAGAAGGAATGCAAATGTTTGTGTAGGTAGGTTTACAATATATCGAAGGTAAGAAGATTGTTAAGTCTAAAATGGTTGAATCAAAAAATTGATTTGATTGTTAATTTCTTTTCTAGTTTAAATTTAATTTTTGGATGAATATTATTAGCAAAGTTTAGGAAAATGTCTAATTGTCTTGAAGTACCGTTAAAACACGCAATAATATCGTGAACATATCCTTACCAAAATATTATATAAGATGCTATAGGTGATTGAAAAATTTTATTTTCTGTTATTCATGAAAATTTCTGCTAGGAGTGGATTAAGGGGTGAACCCACAGCCAGAATTGTTAAATTGAAAATAATTCTGATTGAGGCATTAGTTAAATATAAGGATGAAATCACTATGTACAAGCGGGTTGACTTGAGCGTTGTTTAAAATTTTGGAGCATTCAGTACTAGGTATGTTTGAATACATTTCATCTACGTCATGAGATATTAAAAAGGACTTTGGAGAAACAGAGATATTCTGCAGATTGTTTGTGAGATCAAGTGAGTTTTTATTGGGTATTTGGGGGAAAATTTACTGAGATGCTTGAAAATATATAGTTGAGTTTTTTGACAGTCTGTATGCTGGGGAGCTGGTATATGAGACAACAGACGAATCGGAGTGTTTTTTATGGCGTTTGATTTGACTGCTTTCGTGCCGATGAGGTCATTCTCTGCTATTTTTGCTTTGATGGATTTGATGTTTGTGTTTATGGTATTGTCAGGTTTGGGTTGGTGGTGGTCAAGTAGAATTTGGGCGATTTTTGCTTTAGTGAAATTATTGTTATCTGAGTTTTTCAGGGCGATGGTTGATTCGACTGCTAATATGTCTTTCACGTTATTATTGTTAGGAATTGATAACTGAAATTACCATATTCCATTGTTTCATGATTCATGATTCATGAATTTTTGAGCTTAAAACAGCAAGATGGAAAAATTACTTCTCAAGTATTTTAATGAAATAAAAATAAAAGTTCTTCTCAAATTAAAATTTCTTGGGAGTATCCAAAAGACAAAAGCGAGAAATTAGAAATCAAATAAAGGAACACTACTGAATACATAGAAAATTTCACCGTATGTGATTGCCCTATACGTAACTATTTTGTATAAATTCAAATTGACCAAAATTCACACAATTTGATTACTAGAAAGAACAAACATCTTTCGAATTAAAGTGTTCTTGTGGAAAGCAGAAAAGAGATCCACAAATTTGTAAATTACATTATGGACCCTCATACACAATATAATAACGTTAAGTATATATTCCAATGAAACTGTTTCTTGTAACTGTTAATTTCCTAGATCCTTACTGTCGAGTTGGCAGTTGGTTTCGAGAAGTCAGCTTCTTATAAACTTGCTCTCTAATAATTGAAATTTCTTTTCTTCAATTTTACTTCTCCTCAATTCAATTTCTTGTGAAACTTTATAATATACTATGAAATGAAAGTGAGAGGAACAAATTGCAATAAAATAACTTCATATTTCCATATTACGTGATAAACATACTCATTTTACACAATTATATAAAATACCTATAGTACAACTACCTATAACAAAAATTATCAAATTACATAGCATTCTCCAAGTAGTAGTTGAATTTTTTCCAAAATATGATTCACATAAGCAGCAGCCTGTTTCCTGTGACTCATAAATCTTGATTGAAAGTTGTGGTTGAACAAAATGAAACTTCGTATGCAACTTCTACATATTTGAACATCATGTTTCCCACTATCTGACACCTATAACAGAGAATTTTTCAACTTCAAATCAATGAGGAATTCCTGTCATTCATTCAATAACCTTGATTCCTGAGAAACAGTAACTATGAGTTATGAATAGAAGAAACTCACAATAATTACCTTTTGTACAAATTTGAGATTTTATTGTCTTTGGTTAAAACTTGAACATTGTCAAGCACATTGAATCTCATATACTTTTACATTTGGATAATTGTAGAATAGAAACGTACTTCCTCTTGAATAAACTAAAACGAAAATTCAATTTGAAATGGCACGGTCTTATTGACATCCAGTTTGAAATATTTTAATACAGATATAGCCTTTAGTGGATAGCTTTCAATATTCATATGATACATACTCTAAATAAAAGCTCAAAAAAAAATAGCAACTTAAAGGATATCCCATTATGTTGTAAGATCCCCAATTGATTCGTTAAAAATCCTAGTAATTCCAGGACATTTTCAACGCATAGAGTTTAAAATAATAATGAAAGAAAAATTGAATATGTGAATTCTGAGTACATTTCTTGAGGATGCTGAAAAAATATACATTGAAATACATAAATAAACCTCGAATTACATTCACTTACATTTCAAACATTATTGTCTCCTTAACTCCTTTTTATTATAACATTCTGTTTGAATCACATTGTTTAGGCTAGAATACACAAAATGTTAAATTTATGAATTTTGAAAGTTTGTCGTTTCTTTCCTTAAACAAAATATACATAAAATGGATATAATAAACATCAAACTACGTTCACTTACCTTTAAAGTTTATTTCAAGTTTCGTCAAACTTTTCATTCAAATAAAATTCGGAATTACTCATTTTGACAGATCGAATATAAGACTAATTGAAATGAGGTTAGATTCGATTATCACTCAGAAGAGAGAGAGCACTATATTCTAGATGTTGGTAGTACCGAAATTATGTTGGTAAAAATAAAAGTTACTAACCATTTCCATCTCAATATTTTCATTCTAAAGAAAGAGATCATCAATTTTTACACGTTGGTAAAGCTCACTTCCGACATTGAATAGCAATCTAAGGGGGGGTAGGAGAGTAACTGGCTCCGTCCCCGTGTTTCCGTTCTTTTTCTCGAAATTCTAGGTCTCAAAAATTGTCCCAAATTTGAAAATTAAGTCGTATAGTAACGCCTTCTCTTTGCGGATCCGATCTCGAGATATGTAAAAATCGTTCGACACCCGAATCCATTCTCCCTGTAACCCCGTATAAGTAGGACGAATGCAAGAAAACCACTTATTTTAACAGTTCGACGTTAGTTAATTTCTGCCCGTCAGAGATATTCGGAATGAGGAAAATGGAGCGAAATTTTACAAAAGTCCGCCGATAGCCCTTCGTTGAATCGAAGATTTTCCAGTTTTTCCGTCGTTTAACGGGAATGAAACTATTGTGGTGCAACATGCAAAACTCGAGGCTTGCTCTTTGTCCAGGTTTTGAAACGATCGAACGCAAAAAAAAATTTGTATAGACATAAAAGTCCGACGAAATTATCCCCTTCACTCGCGAAAAATCGGAAACTTTTTTTATTTTTGCTTTTTCGGGGCTTTCTTGCTGAATTTTTGCTCTATCGATCGTTCCGATCGCCTTCCGAAAGATCGAAGTTTCCGATTCCAAAGAAATCTCACCGTTTCGACTTTCCGTTTGCTCTCGGCGACGTTTCGGCGAAAATTTTTGAAAAATCCTCAGGGCTCCGTGGTTCGAGCTAGGGGCTCCAAATTTGGCACGGGCCTTCTTCAGACCGTTCCCCTCCGGGAAAAAAACAAACGCGGGGGCCACAAGCCCCCGATTTTCAACCGCATGGCTTCTTCTCCGCCCGGTTCAAACTACCATTATCCCCTCGGATTATTTCCGAAAAAGGCCTTATGACTTTAATAGTATAGATTAACGCAAATCCAAAGAAAGCCTATTTCCACAAGTCTAGGATTCAATAAATATTGTTGTTGATTTGAGTGATAATTATAGGATGTTGACTTATTTTTATTAATCAAGTGAAATTTTGCTTATAATGATCTTAAGCTTGATGTCATTCATTTAATTCAAAATTTATTCGTTAATCTCTTTCAATTCGAGAACGATTCATCATTCGTCTCGCTGAGAAATAAGACAAATCTGACATGCGGTTATGGGAGACACAAGATGCAACAGAAAGGCAATCTGCGAGCAAGGCACAGAAAACGAGTTTCCTTCAAAACAATTTTTAAATAACAGACTGCAACATTATAGTGTAACACATGTCATAACTCACACGGTCTTTTAAATTGTATAAATATCGTTCGCGGGAGGTGTTTGCGGTGCTCACCTGAGTGACATAATAATATAACTAGTTGAAAAGCAATTTTAATAATTCCCTTAGAGGCAGCATACTTCACAATATTAAAACATGCATTTTGTCTGTCATTCGTAGAGAAATGATGTGAATTCGCAAATTGCATCATCATACCACTTATCCCATGGAAAATTCTACTAATACAGTGCGTAATACTGTATCTCAGTTCTGGAGATACAGGGTGATTTATTCGTTGTAATAGTATGCTATTCAGGTGAAATTCCGAATCAGAAAAGTTACTTCAAAAATAGCCCGTTTGTGGAAGCTCGAGAATCTTTCCAAATTGTTTATCATTTGTAATGAACTAGGTGAATTTCCAGGAAGGTAGCAGCTTTAGTTTTTGAGATATGGGAGATAACAGACATAAAAATGTTACCTATGACCGAATAATTTACAAATCTTACAGAACTGAAAGTGTTTGTGCGTGTTTCACCAAACCGTTATATTATTATGTTTTTTGAGTCGCTGATTCCGAATTTAAGGCTCGATGACCTTCTCAAAGGACCATTCAAGGTTATTTGAAGGTAAAATGTGATTGAATCATGAAAAATATCTGAAAACATCTTTATATAGGTTTTTAAGGTTCTTCTTCTTCAAGTGTCCTGCTCGGTCCCCCGAACGTTGGAGATTACTGTGGAGAGTGCATCTCCATTTTCGGTCATTCTAAAAAGGTCACCTGCATTTCGAATGCCGGTTCACGCTCTTATGTTACTAAGCCATGACATCTGTTTTCGACCTGCACCACGTTTTCCTTCTATTTTCCCCTTCATGATCAACTGAATCAAGCGGTATTTGACTCCTCGTATATATGAAACAGATAAGATATTTTACGGCATTTTATCGAATAGTTGTCTTTCTGTTCTTGCACGACCAAGAACATCTTCGTTAGTAAATAAATCGATCCAGGGAATATGTGGATCCACATCTCAAAGCTCTCCAGACGATTAATCGTGCGTACTTTGAGGGTCCAGCTCTCTGCACCGTACAAAATAATTGGTCAGACGTAGCATTTGACCATTCGTTGTCGAAGCTTGAGGTAAATGTTGTCATTACAAAAGAGCGTTCTCATGATCTGAAGCAATTTCTGGCAGTCTCAATGCGACACTTTATTTCAGTATCGAGATCTAATTGTTCTGTCAGAATACTTCCCAAATACTCATATTTCTCAACTCTTTCAATCTGAGAATTATTCAGAAACAGCTTGATGTCTTTGTGTGGATCGCGGCTAAATATCATGAATTTTGATTTATTGGTATTTATGTTAAGACCATAACTTGTTTCCACTGTATTGATTTTATTTAATAATTATTGAAGATCTTCAAGTTAGTCACATATGATAACTGTGTCGTGTGCGTATCTAATACTATTAAGGAGGACGCCATTTACCTTCACTCCATCGTTCACATCCTCCAAAGCCTCCTTAAATATATGGTCTGAGTAGAGGTTGAAAATTAGGGGTGAGAGGACACAACCCTGTCGGACACCCCGTCGTATCTGAAGACAAGATAATATTTTTCCTTCTATATCTACCTCCGCCGTCTGTCCCCAGTACAGGTTCTCAATTATTCGTATATCTCGGCTGTCAAGTTGTATTTCCCTTAGCACCGACATCAGCTTAGCGTGAAGCACTCTGTCGAATGCCTTCTCGTAATTTATGGAACAGGTGAAAACATATTTACGCTGATCTCGATATTTCTGGAGAAGGACGTTAATACCAAACAAAGCCTCACCAGTGCCGAAAGCATTCCTGAAACTTATCTGATCGTCATCAAGATCGAATTCACACTTCCGGCGGATTCTGGCATGTATAATTCGTAAAAATGTCTTCAAAAGATGACTCATCAGACTCATCAGGCGAAAGTCACTGCATTTTTTAGGTCTGGGTTTTTTGGGGATTGTCACAAGGGTGGATCTGAGCCAGTCATCTGGGATCAACCCAGTGTTATATATATCGAATTAGTTTAATGTTGTCTGTCGTCATAAAACAATTCATTTATATTGTTTTCCCATGGGTGTCTGATTTCCTGTTCATCAATTATAGGTAGATTTGATGAATCAAACAGAGTATTTGGTTGTGATTTCTTGTGTATACCAGAAATATTTAGTTTTTTATGCACGCGGAAATAATCATGCTTTCTTCCTCCATTTCTCGGCACATTTCTTTCATCCATCTTTCCTTGGCTTTCTTGACTTCGTGCTTGATGATCTTCTGTAGTCTTTCAAATTCTTGTTTGTTACTTTCAATCTGTCTTCTCCTTTGCATCAGCGCCAAGATATCGTCGGTTTCCACCTTTTTTTCCTGATGTTCCTTGATGGTTGTAGGTGACTTTTACATATCTTGGTCAGTGCGCTGTTCAGTCCCTATCCACAGCAGTCGAACTTCTGCTATGTCATTGTGTTTCAATTTGCCGAGGCCAGCATTTACCTCTTGCTGAACTGTTTCTCTTTTTAAGGTAGCTGATCACGAATATGAAGTCAGATATGTAGAATTATATGACAGATTCGAAATGGCCGACATGCTTTATAACATTACGCATACAATTCATTCAAATTCTCCTTACATACCCTAATAAAATATGTTAGGTTAAAGTAAAATCCAATAACCCCAATACTCTGTACAGCGAAATCCTATACACCTATCTAACCTAACTCAGATATATTGAATGTTTCGATTACTATAGAAAAAGAAACATGAAGCTTCATTGTTATTGATATTGAAACGAAATTATATTTTTATTATTTATAAATGTTATAATTGATCAGGCATAATGAATTTTGCGAATTTGACTTCAGATTCGTGATCAGCAACCTTGAAAACCTATATGAAGGTGTTTTCAGATATTTTCTACGATTCAAGTAGATTTAACTTTCAAATAACTTTGAACTGTCCTTTGAGGTCATCTGACCTCGAATTCGAAATGAGCGATTCACAACAAAAACATAATGATATAAGACCTGAGTTATACAGACAAAGGTAACATTTTTATGTTTTATGTCCCATATCCTAAAGCCAAAGATAATCCTCTCCTAAAAATTTACGAGATGCTTGCTTTAATGATTAACAATAATGTGATGAACAGAAAAGATTCTCGAAATACCAAAAACGGGCTATTTTTGGAATCACTCTTTATTCGAGCTTTAAATGATGAAATTTGATAGTGTACAGCACAGATATGTATCACTGTATGAAGAATGAAAGGGTTGTTTCAAGAGAAACCTGAGAACCCTTACTCTGCCTCATTCAAAAAACAGTGCACGTCATTCCCATAGTAGTCGATTGAAAAAAATGTAAGCCATATTTAGTGAGGTTTTTGCGTAATCGGTAATCTAAAAAATTGTGAACGTATGTTTTTCTTTCTCTGAGTGTTATAGATATGAAAGTCTTCGTCTGAGCGACAATTGTGTTGTTCTTTATGTGCATATAAAAACATGAAAATGTAAGCATTAGGAAATGTCAAAATATCAAGTTGGGTTTGATTGCAACCATCCCTAAGAGATAAACCTCCAATAATTCCAATAGCCCTCCTCTGTAATCCAAAGAATTTCTCACTGCGCAGTTTTCCCATAAAGTAATACCACACTATTGTTGTCTGATAGACAACGCAACATGAAGACATTCTTACTCAATCTCTGAGCTTATTGAACCACACCCACTGAAGCATAGGATTCAAATAAACTCCCAAAAACCTAACAGATTCTGCGTAACTTATTATCCGCTCTCCATTAGAAAGAATAAACATCGTTTGAGTTTTTTTCATTCATTAGCAATCGATTTCAGGGGACCCATCGCAATGCATCACTCAGCGCAACCGAATTCACTGACACCACGAACAGTAAGTGCTATCGCATTTTTATAGGCGCTCTAAGGGACGGCCTTCAGCTCCTTCTGCGAATTTTCTTTTATGACGTTTATGGAAACAAATCTGTTTTCCCCGGAGCGGCAATTTCAGTCTGGAGAAAAGAAAAAGCGCACATGTAATTAGATCAGGCGGATAAGGCGGCTGCTCGCTGGTATTTATCGAGTGTTTGGTCTTAAAATCGTTAATAACCGTGGCTCGATGGGATAGTGCGTTATCATTAGGCAAAAACCACGAATTGTTTTGCCACAAATCCGATCGTTTACGGCGAATATGTTCACGCAAACATCTCGAAACTGTTGTAGAGAAGTCGTTATTGATCGTTTGACCTTGCAGAATGAATTCATTACGAACCACACGACGAATATCGAAGAAAACAATCAGCCTCGTCTTGGCTAGGTTCTTTCGGTTTTGGCTCATTTTTTCCCACCCATTCCGATGATTGTTGGCTCGTTAGTGTGTCGAGACCCATGTCTCGTCACCAGTTATGATCCGTCCTATGAACGTGAGATCAGAATTCGCACGATCCAGCATATCTGCAGCTACCTGCATCCGGTACTGTTTTTGAAGAGAATTCAGCTCTATCGAAACGAGCCGAGCAGCGGCGCACTGCATGCCCAATTGGTTCACCAAAATCAAACGAGCGGTTTTCATGAGAGATGTTGAGATCACGAGCTATCTCTCTTATACTGGCATGACTATTCTCGAGCACCATTTCCTTGATTTTTTGGACGTTATCGTCGGTTGAAGAAGTCGAAGGTCGTCCAGAACGAGGCAAATTTTCGACGATCTCCCTACTGTCTTTAAAGGCTTTGTGCCACTCATAAAATTGGGTTTTCGATAAAACAAAGTCTCCATAAGCCTTTTCCAGCATTCGCAACGATTCAGCACACGGAGTTTCTTTCAAAACACAAAATTTCAGACAAACTCTTTGTTCAATATTTTTTCCATAGTAAAATTCACAGAGTACCACTGAGGTCAATCGGTTTCAACAGCTGTCGTAAACAAACTAGTCTACAGATCGGGCTCATGTTTAGTATAGTAATTAAGGACAGTCCTACAAACACACAGAAATTTAAAATACTTAAAAATACTTGACCCAAGCAACTTAAATGAGAATTTCACGATACTTTTTGTTACAGTGTATGTATGAATCGTAGATGTCATGCAGTATTTCTCTTCAGGGGTGGAAATATCCGGTATTAACAGGTTTTTGGGGACTTTGGATCTTTCCAAAAGTCTTACACCTTTCACTTTTACTTTTATTTAAATTTGTATGAGCACCAATTTTGTGCGTTAATTTCTTGATGCGGTGAACTTATGATATTTTGATATTGTTTTACGATTCTGGGTTTTTCCGTTTCTAATTGTTGGTAGTGTTAAGTACTACTTCTAGTCTTTTTTAATCAATAGCAGTAAAAAAGCTAAGTTGCTTTATGTCAAATTTCAATGTGAGTCAAAGAAAGATAGGAGAAGGCACAATATTTAAAATGGATAAATATTCAAAATACGCCGAAGAAACCTGGAGAAAACCTTGTCCAGCCACAGCTGATACATCAGTAACAGCTGGTCTGTCATTTGTAATATGTTTTTCTAACCTAGGGAAGTCGACCATTGACTTTAAACACAAGGAAAAGAGATAGATTACAAGCAACTGAAATATGGATTTGGTGGAAGATGATAAAAACAAAGTGGATTGGTAAAAAGATCAACAAGAAGATGTTGAGCAAATTGAGGGAAACAAGATCTTCTGAAGTCTACTGCATCAGGAAAAATTACACTAATTGGTCATATTATCCGGCATTATTCATTTTTGATGGGAAAAAAGGGGTAAAAACCAAGGACCAAAAACACAATATTTCCAAGATATCTAGGAAATCATGGGTGTTATACATTGGCATCGTTGAGAAGTGTTGAAATTGTTCTCTGGTGTACATACGCCGACATGAGAGATGTGCTCATTGTAATTCTTTAACTTTCTCTGGTTCTGATGGTTCAATAATGGTGTGAATCGATGTTGTCATCGTAAATAAACGAACACAGAATGCTCAGAGGTACGTTACAGACATTTCAGAAGAACATATCTTGCGATTTGCGGCAAACACGAGTGAAAACTTTTTGTTTATGCATGATAATTCTAAACCTTTCCAAGCTTATATCATTAAAAACTACCTTCAAGATCGCGAAATCATTTCAATGGAGTGGCCAGCACCAAATCCAGACCTCAATCCCATCGTACATATCCGGTACATTCTCAATAGAAGATTAAGAAGCCAGCAAAATCAGCTAGCTATCTTGAATGACGTCCGGAACAGACTGATCTAAATTAAATGGATCAGCATGCTATAAAGTCATTAATTTGGAGTATGAATCGTAGATCTCATGCAGTCATTCTCGCCAGGGGTGGAAATATCCAGTATGAACAAGTTCGATTCTATTGAAAGTCTTATACTTCATTATACATCATACGCGAGATAAAAAGTTCTATTCATTCTTATCATTTTAAATAAAGCAAAAAATGTTTTTTTTTAGCGTCATGATACATCAGCTTTAGTCATTATCATGATTTTTATGGGGGTGCTAAGGGCGAGGAGATATGGACAGATATTTTCGAAACAAAACATTATGTGACCAAGAGTTGCGAATGTTTGAATTTATCAAGAAAAAAGCTGTATCTCGGGAATTTTGAAGCAGACATTCATTATAGGACATTGCAACTTATATATATGACATTTGTCATATTTTTCGAACGACTGTCAAAATTTTTTCGCAAATTTTTTTCTAAATTAAACAAGTTCCATGAAAAAATAATATATGGGCCATGTCAACCCAAATTATTGGGTACATAATGATTCTAAAACATCAATAGATTATAATCGGCATCACTTGGAAGACTGAACCTGGCCATCGGGACTCTCTCGGTCAAACAGAGAGGGAATTTGAGGAAATATCGCAGATTATGTATTTTTTTATTATCTCCTTAGTCCTTTTCATGATCTTGCTTGCTATGTGAAATCTTTTCTTAGATTTGTTTAGACATATAAGAAGTATGATTATTGAAATATTTTTCTGCTGGTTTTTCTTTTTCCATTGTTACAGATTCCTGTCCCAAACCCCCTTCCTTTCGCTTTTGTCTTCGTTTGGAAATCATGGAATGCAAGAGAGAGTGAAGCGGCTAAGCAGAAAAATCTTTGGTACTCTTTATGTACACACGACACTAACACAACATAAACAGATAAACTATTGCTAGTGCAATAGCGACAGGGAAGCGAGTTTTCTCCTCAGGTTTTTTCACTCGTTTATTGAAGCATATACAAGATAGTATGGTTCCCCTGTTACATTTCCTTAGCTCACACTTGTGTTTTTTCTGACACACACCAAAATTATAGCATTTATTGTAAATACAATTATTTAAATTTTTGTAAAAATATATATATATATATATATATATATATATATATATATATATATATATATATATATATATTTATATACTCAAAAAATAAACTCGTTACAAGAAAAAATTAGAAAACTGTCATTCGAATTTGAAAAATGGTCATTGACGTCATATCTTGAAAAATTAAAAAAAAATGTTTCAATTGACCTAAAAATTCCTAGGTAAATACAAAAGTTCAAGTGTCCAAGCATTTTCCCAAAAGATAAAGTGGAAAAAATCACGAATTTGATTTCATACTTCAAGCTTGCACTGTATACGCATCGCTCTTCGAAAACACTGGCCCAGTTCCATATCGCGTGAGAATTTTGGCTATTCCAACGAAATACCGGTACCTTGTCTAATATACGTACGAGAAATATTACCAAGACAACGGGGCATGATCTTTAGATAAGTTTTGTTTTATGATCTTTCTTGAAGCTCACTCACACACAATATACAGAGACAAAAGTTTCATAATAAACATCCATTATAATTCAAACTACAATCTAATGATTAATCGGATATTCCTCTTATAAACATCTAATTTGAGAAATTAAGCTTTATATTAAAAGTGATCTAACATATAATTAAGCATTATTCATTCTGATTCAATAATTGGAGATCTAAAGTGCGATGTGATGCATTGTTCGTAAAGGTCTGACGCCTGCTTTCAGGTCAGAATTTATTCTTCATTTTTTCCTATCCTTCTCCGCATTCTTGATGAGTGGTCTCATTGATAAGGTTATATGAATTCGAAAAAATCTCACAAGAATATTTGCAAGGACTACAGTACTCCAAGAATTCATAGCTCCTTCTTATAATGGTTGAATTTTAGTACTTTTATTAAGACTGCATTTTTTTTAACATTTGCGTGGTGCATTACTATGATTTCTTTTATTCCTTTTATTGTATTTAGTCACTTTCGATGATTTTTATCATTTCTTGCCGTTGAAGCCATGCGTGCTTTTCCCTTGTCACACTTTTCAACGACGCAAAAGAAATACCGATGCGTGCCTGTATATCTTGAAGATATTGTTTTATTGGTCCTTACCTCTATTTTTCAAAGATGAATTATATAGAATAATATGCCAATTAGTGTAATTTTTCTTGATACAATAACTGCAGTAGAGATCTCTGCCCCCTCATTACGCTCAATACCATTTCATTGGTATTTATCTCAATCCACTTTGTCATTGTTATTTTTCTGCAGATTCACGTTTCAATTGTTTGTAATTTTCCTCTTCCCTACCCTGATTAAAGTCCACGTTTCAATTCCAATGATAACACACTACAAAAATACGTTTCTGCAATTCTTGTTCTAGTTTAAATTTCTGAGATTTTTGTAAGTTAGGAGTTGGTATTTATCTACAAGTGCTTTTTCTGCTAATGGTTTCTCATTTCTCATTTCCGACATAGATGTATTGTCAGAGGTAATGGTGCGTCCAAGGTAACAGTACCTCTGGACTTGTTGGTATGAAAAGAATTACATCCCGTGCTTTCCTGGATATCGATTTGACACGAATTATTTGTTCGATATATTCATCCATGGTTAAAATCGCGAAACACACTTGTGAGAACTGAGAAAATCGAGTACAGTAAAGAGATCAAATTTTTTTTATGTTAGGTTAGGTTAGATTTGGGATCTGTGAACGTAGGAATTCTTATAGAGAAAGGTTCGAGGGGTTAGATTTCGTTAAATATACCGCCATATGATGAAAACTCCTTGTCAGCCTAGTGTTGCGGCAAACATGAGTGTTCCCGGAACAAGGTCTTTCAGCTCCTTGGAGCATCTTCCGTGGAAGTATTTGTAAAACAGATAAAGGTCAGCAACTTCTGAGAGTCAGCGGTTGGAGATCGCGGGTGATTTCCGGGTGTTCGATGAGGCACACAGCCCGTTTTTAACAATATCCAACATCCACAACGAATGTCTGGGCGCAGATCCCTTTACACGGGGACAATATTCCGAAGCAGGTAAAATTTTCGCCCTATATAGAAGCAACAGCTGAGATGACGTAAGTTATGGATTGGCTCTGAAAAGAAGACTAAGTTTAGCTATTGATACATGTTCATGCCAGTAAAACCCGGAGTTGACCGTTATTCCGAGAAGGTGCATCGAATCTTCGGATGCAATTTGTTGGCCTTGCATCATTATAGGAGGTCCTTTCAAGAAAACGTGGTTGCCTGCGTCTTACTCGCGTTGAAGCTCACCAGGTTCAACTGACCCCAATCAGATATCCTCTGTAAGTCAAAGTTTAAGTTATTAATTTGTTGACATCTCTGATGCGGAGATACCGCAGCTGTAATCGGCCGCAGACTACTGAAAGACAAAACCAGTGTAGAATCGTCTGCGAAACCGAAGATCTTGTTCTCTGTAGATGGCAGAAGATCGTTTATCTGTAACAGAAACAAGGTTGGCGAAAGAATGGATTCCTGAGGTACTCCTGCTGGCAATTGGAAACAATAAGATGTTATACCGTCAACCACAACTTGTATTAATCTATTCGAAAGAAAGCTACTTATTCAACCCCGCAATTTTTCGAGAAGGCTATATGCAGCCAGTTTATTCAACAAGGCTGCATGCTAAACCCTATCGAAGGCTTTATAGATGTCGAGGGCTATTGCTCTAGATTTCCTATGCTTTTCCATCGTTGATGTACAAACATGAGTGACGTAGGCGAGCAGATCCCCCGTCTACCATACGACCGTTAAATGACAGATCGCGTTCAAACTCCTCTTCACTATAATCTACAGTTGTGCCAACTTAGCAACAACAAATCTTTTGACCATTATTTTAAGCAGTTTCTTTAAATAATCAATTCCCGGTACATTTTTGACAGAATGTATGCGGGTGACTCTTTTGTTTTTAGTTAATGATCAAAAGTCTTTGGGGTCACCGGCTATTCGATTTTCAGAGGTTCGAATGAAACTCATACAGTCTATTGAAAGGAGCACATTTTTTGCAGTAATGAGCCCACATTCTGTTGATTTAGTAACGGTTGTCGCATCAGAGTGAAACATTGGAGAAACTATTTATTTCGGCGATGAATTTCTGATAGTTTGGGTAGGTATTTTTTTAAAGCACGCACTGTCCTTCATGTGGTCAATCATAGCTCTCTCACAAGAAACTAACATAAGAATGAGATTTTGAGCGAATATATAATGTGCAAAAAAACATATTGCACCTACTAAGACTCTGATCATCTCATGTATTTTATATTCCATGGTATTATTACATACAGCGCCTGTACATTTATTCTGGCAATTTACTGATAAATCAATATGAAAGTAGTAAAAATTCTGATTCATCGATACTCTAGACTATATTGTACTATATAACACCTCGTTTCGATGCATTCGCTGTAGTGCAGCACGAACAAGCATGTCACTTGAAGACCACCTCGCAGATTAAGCAATGAAGTGACTATAAATTTTTTTTATTTCACTTTTTCTGAACTTTAAGTGACATGATGTAAGTGCTTTCCAATGGTGCACGTAGAACATTCTTCAATTGTGGTGAGTATATTTAAAAATATAAAAATTTAATGTCAAAGTTATTAGCAATATCGGGAATGATTTGGCATTTTCTCCAGGAAGCTGTCTGTGAAATACAATTGATTTCAAAAAGTATTCGGACCTCTTATTACAATCGTCCAAAACTTGAAGAAATTTCGGGAGGTGCCTCACAAAAGTACGAATTGAATTCATCTGCAGTGAGCACCAATGAGGCTCTGGTGGTAAGCTTAGATACAGAGTGTTTAAAAGAAACGAAATTCCGAAAATACTGCAAGTCATTCTATTTTAAGAAAATAAATTGTTGTAGCGAAAAAGTACCAACATTTCAAAATGTTTGTCGGAATTCTATGCTATTATATTATTTATCTTATAAATTTTACTTTTACAATGTCTATAGTAGAGAAAGGTGAACTTTTGTTTAGTTTTTATCGAAATTCGTGGATTTTGATGGTAAGATACGAATTTTCTATTAATTGTTAATGGTACTTCTGACACAACATTGCCTTGAAAATAATTATTTTCCATCAATAAAAGCCTTCCATTTATTGTAGACGCTTTGAAACAAGTGCTTGCACTTTAAATAACTGCATACGATATGATCTTGCAAAACTGAAATTTCATGATCTAATAATCAAGAATTGATTAGTAATCTAAATTGGTACAAAAACATTACAATTCTAATGAAACAATATAAAATTCTCAACATTGAAATTAAAATAGAAAATAAAATCAGCTGTCACATCAAAAAAAAAAAGAAAAGAAAGATCCAAATTTGTGTTTAACCAATAAAGAAGTGAATAAATCGAAAAGCTATTTAACAATTTACAACCTATAAGCAATATCCAATCGCTAAAAAGGCAAAACAAGCAAGAAAGTGTAATAAATATATTCTTATGCTCTATTATTAAAGAATAAACCAACATCAGTAAGACGGGAGTTAGAAAATGGGTAAGTAAAAAAGTTACAAAATTAAGAATAGTCCTACAATCGAGTTGTTTATTGATGACTCTATGAATCAACAAAATGTACGTAATTCTTCTACGAGCAACAAGACTTAATACTCCAAAATGTGCAATTCGAAGAGAGTCTGTCAGGATTACCTGATGGTGAACAAAAGTTACATTTAGAGCCAAGAAACCTTAAAAATCTTTTTATAGGGGAGACCGGGGCTGGTTGACTAGTTTTTTACTAAAAAGTACATATTTTTTGTATTTTAGTATATAAAGACAAGAAAACCATATGAATCGATAGAAAATCTATTCAACTGATAAAAAATATGATATTTAGTTCATATTTAAGTAATAAAGGTAATGATTCAATGCATTTTACAGAATACTACTTCTTAGTCCATCTGCCCCTGGCTTGGGGTAGGTAGACCATATACCAGTGGTAAGTTGACTTACGAACTAATAAGCGGCAAGAGAAGAAACAAATATGAGTAAAGGCAAACAATTAATCACTTCAATATTATAATTAACTCTTATTTTTAACATTTTTAATTTTACTGTTCTTATTGATGATAGGTATACATTAAATGCACCACCTAACCTACAACTTCTTTAACAAAAAATAATAACTTGTAAAGCACGTTTTGTATTCCGAAACTAAAACTATCTAATAATATGTAACTTTACTAGTTTTATTAAAATTTATCAAATTTATTATTTTATTAAATTATAAATCAGACAAATAATCAGTGTTCAATCGGAGATACAATGTTGGCGATTAAAAACATTAGATTACTTCTTATACTTCTTATACATTTGAAATGGACCCAAAATTTACAAGTTATACACTGAATCCATTGTTCACTATCAGCATAGGATTCCGTGCACTCTAAACAAATTGTGCTATCGTCATCACTGTAGTCTGAATTCATTTCTCTTACCAGTATCATTAATTCTATTTTGCATTTCTTTGCCTTGAATCTTTGCTTTTCCTTTGTCTTTTTCTTTGTCCTTTTCTTTTTCTTTTCCGTTGTTCTTTCTTGTACTTTTGAATTGTTTTTTAGTCTTCTGTACCGTGCAACTGTTTAATTCCGTTTTCTTAAAAGCTTCTTTATATTTTTGTTTCTGTTTCATTTCCATAAGATTTTCTTTTTCAGGAGTATTGTTTCCGGACATTTCTTCTATTTTCTAAACGCGGCACCGCTTTTAGAAAAGGTCTTATCTTTTCAGGTGTAGCAAATGAAGTAGAGGGCATGTTTAGATTAGATAAAGGCGTCAAACTGAGGAGTATTTCTGATATTGGAGGACGTACGTTTCACGGTGTTTTGAGGTTTACTCTTAGTTACTTTTCGTATAAAAAATTTGATATATCGTCAATAATATTCCATACTACATTTTGCAATGCTTGCATTGGAGTTTCACTTACAGTATGTGTATCAGGCATTGACGCCAATGAAACAGCAATTGTACCCTCATCAGATATTGAAGAACCGGCAATGTCATGGGAGCTAGGCACTCGCCTATCTGTCACGTAAGATCCGCTGAACTCGGAGTCAGAAAATATATTCTCATTCAGTGTGGAGGGAATGACAAAACTGTCACCCCATTATCTTTTAAGTAACCCAACACTTTGATCGACAAATGAGAGTCGTGGTTATCTAAGAGTAAGAGAAAACGTTCTCTTAACTGGGTTTAACATATTTCACGAAATGTTTGGCGTACCTTATGAAGTTTTCTTCTTTCATCTAGCCAGACGGATTGGCATTACCTTCTGATCTTAAGGGACTACCTCTAATAAAATTTGACTCATAGTGTACTCGTGCAAATTCAAAGAATAGTGGTACCATATTTCTAACAGCTGAGATGGTTACAGCCACTGTCAGCAGTGTACCCCTCTCAGCAGATGTCATTTTACCCAGATTTTTCATCCCACTACGAGCTATTACTCTATTAGGTACATGGGCAAGACCCGTCTCATCTACAATCCAAATATCGCCAGGGCTCAAATTCAGACGTTGGTAAACAGTGATTAAGTTAGCGAAGAATCAACTAACCTTGTTTTTATTGAGCAAGGTAGCTCTTGATAAACTTGTTACTTGAGCTGATCGGATTGATAGAGAAAGATGAAGTTTGAGAAAAGAACCCAACCAATCTTCACCAGCTAATAATTTCGTTCTCCACTAATCAGGCATAGCTTTGTAATTTTTGTTTGCGAACCCATAAGGTAATTTTCGAGTCTCATATGTCATAATAAATATCAGCTGACTTTTTCAAATAACCGACTAAAGCTTCCTCTTCAAAATTAGTAAAAACTTGGCCATTTTTTATGTATCCCACTGAGTCGTGGTGAATGCTCTCGTCAAGTTCGGATTATGTTCTTATTTTTCTTTCAGCTTAGTCACGTAACGGTGTAATATTGACAAGCTCTTTCCATAACATCTTTTGGCGTTTCAGCTCGCTAGTGTATTTCTTTCATAGCTACTCATTCTTCTGTAACAACAAAAGTGCTGCACTTATCTAAAAATCCCAGAAAAGTTTAACTTATGCGTTGGTTTCAATTCCGTATTTTATTGGGGTTGGTTGAGTAATTATTCATCCTGCCCCGATAGAAACTAGTCTACCAGCCCCAGATGGCATTATTCATTTTGATGGCATGGCTAACCTAAAATACTGTCGCCGATTTGAAACATAAGTTACGAAATATGATAAGCATAGATTCATCAAACGATCGGATTAATAGAGAAATGGTTCACATATAACGTGTAAGCATCAGCTCCAAAAATGTAGTATGTGAAAATATTACTTACTTGCTATGCAAATAAATTCAGACGGTTGATTGAATTGCGCCACACTTGCACTACGGACGAGTTTCTGGCAGTTAGTCTACCTACCCCTATAGGCAACCAGCCCCGGTCTCCCCTACTTTTCCAGCCTATCAATATAAACTGAATAACGTTGATTCCTAACAGGCGAAGCGAGGTTTAGTTTACTAGGAATAAAAGGAAAATAGTGGGTTAGTAATGTTTTCCTGTTAGTGAAATATTTATCTCAGATCTTTTATAGTGTCGATTGTTGGTAAAAGAGTGTTATTTGAAGTGTAATGTCTCAAGACATTCCTTCCACGGGTATCAGACATATCTCGATATATTTCTCGATTCAAATAAAGGCTGTTATTCTCACAAAAGGGCTGAAATTATCCAATTCACAGTTAGACAGTCCCGAGGGCGATTAATTTTCATTATAATCTTGAGATCATCGGTAGATAATAATATTTCACATCGTTATACATTATTTACGTAAATAATGAACAGTTTACTAGGAATAAAAGGAAAATAGTGGGTTAGTAATGTTTTCCTGTTAGTGATGAACAGTACAGGCCCTAAATGGGAACTCTGCGGCACACCAGAGGACAAAAAGGACTTGGAATCTGTGGACAGAAACAAACTGTCTCCCACTCTTCAGGTAGGACCCAAGCCGGCACAACATTGAGTTATATACGGCGACCCCAGTAGGGTAATTAAGATTAATTTTATCAAAGGCTTTCCTGAAAACAGCGTATATAACATCAAATTTTCTTAATTTTTTTCCAATATGAATATTCGTACAAAATAAACGATAGTAATTTTTCAAGATTTTGGTGATGTGTCCACTTTCATACTCAATATACACCCTGTATAAAAATATTCATCTCACTGCAATGTTTGTACGAATAGAAACATTTCCATATGAAATTCTCCCTAGCTGCAGCAAATGTATTTCACTAATTTACTTGAAAACAGCTCGTGAAAGTCCTCTCGATTCAACCGCAAAGCTTTCGTGTAGATTGGCTACTAAAAAAGACGAAGCTTAAGTACATTCGACAAACTGACTGGTAACATATACACTTGATTTATTACATATTTCACTGTCCAGACGTTTTAGATCGTTAATATCCTGCTTCGTTGACAACAGTTGAGTAGTAGACTATTTGATTAATTAAAAACGAAAATATTCAATGTTTTCCTACTGGGAGCAGCTTAGTGTACGTTTGCTAACAATTCTATTCCGAGTGTGGTGAGAAGGTTTTTTCATATTCTTGATGTGTTACATCAAGGTTACGCTTTTTAAATTATCGTTCTTATAGAAAATATAATTATATGTATTCGATTTTTCAAACTATCATTTGTTAATATACAGGGTGACTCGCCCGAAGTATCCATTAGAATATATTAGGAATGAATCACTTTATTATTGTTAACTCTATTAGAATCATTGGAAATACACTTCCCACAAAAATTGTCGCATCACCCTAGTTTTACGACAATAGTATATAAACTTTTAGGTTGGTCATTCAAGAGTCGCTTGGTAACTTTCAGAAGTGTAAAATAAGAAGATATCATCCAAAGAGATGAGTTTATGATGGAAAATATCAATCAATTTTCAAGTTAATGAGAAATTAACAAATTCTACCATCTTCAAACATTCGCGAAGAGAACAATCAGCTAGCACCGAATGGTTACTATTTTCAAAATCGAGTGTTTCCTCCCCAGGCCCTAATTACTGCCATTATACGTCTCGGAAGCTCCTCAACAAATTTTGGATGTTAATCTTGAGCCAATGAGTTCCAAATTTCAGGAAGCAGATTTTCTAGTTGTTGGAGTGTTATACAAGGCATCCTACGTTGCTGAATTCGCCACCCCATGTTGTCCCAAACATGTTCTATGGGATTCAAGTTGGGATTTCGCGGAAATTTTGTAATTACTCTAGCTGCATGAGACCGAGCATTATCATGCATTCAAATGAAGTTTTCGCCAATCTATGGGCCAAAGGGTACAACTTGGGGTTCAAGGATATCTGCGATGTATCTGGCCGCTGCTATTCTTCAATTATTCACTAGGACTAACTCTGTTCGACCATGGAAAGAAATGCCTCCCCACACCATTACTGAGCCCCCTCCGAAGTTTTCGGTTTGCCGGATATTGCATTGCTGATACCGTTCCCGTCTGTATACAGGCATGCGTCTATCATTTGATTCTAGACAGAACGTGGACTCGTCGGAAAAGAGAATATTCGACCAATCTGGAATACCCCAATTTGCATGTTCCCTCGCAAACTGAAGTCTTGCAACTCAATGCTCTCTGGTGAGACGCGGGCCGGTAGAAGCCACCCTTGGTCTGATATCGTCCTCTCTGAGCCTGTTCCTAACAGTTGGCAATGAAATATGCACATTTCGGAAAGTGCAAGTTCATTTTGTGAGCATTCTAGCCGTACAGTGCCGAACTCTTAGTGCAGTTAAACGAAGCCAACGATTATCGACTGGTGTTGTTATCCGATTTCTTTCCTGTTCGGCTCTTCTTCCATATTCCCCTGTTTCGTGGTACCGATTAATTGCTCTTGAAATAGTGCTTTGGTTAACATTCAACAAGTTAGCCACGTAACGTTGGTTTCGCCCCTCCTCTAGAAGTGTTACAATTCTTACCACTTCATGATCACTCAAATAGCGTCCAGGACGTTCAGCAGCCATCACAATAGATTCAAAGATTCGAAAACCAACAAGAAACACAGAAAACTTGCTTTAAGTTAGCGTGAAAACTGAAGAGAAATTGAATGAATACGGATAGTCGAGAAAACTCATTCTTGTTTCAGAATGTTAAAAGCAAATGTTACCACATAGATAAGTTTTTTCCCCCATATGTCGATTGTGGAATTCAGAATACCAGGTGATGCGACAATTTTTGTGGTGTGTGTATTTTAATAACAGGAAAGCATTTCTAGCCTGTATTTTGTCTTTATTTCTGGTAAACTAAACTTCGCTTCGCCTGTTTCAAATATTCAATACTCTGTTTACATTGATAGTCTAGAAAACGTAGAAAAAATTTCTTTGAGTGTCTTGGCTGAAAATGTAACTTTCGCTTAACGTTAGGTAAGCGTGACAAAAACTCGAACTAAAAGTTGAGTTCTTTTTAAAGTAACAAAGTTTCTTATGAATGAAAGACATTTATGAATTCTTCTTAGAAACCTCTCGTTTCAGTTGGCGTTAAAAATGATTGAAATGCACTTAGCCCTCTGATTTATATATCCATTGTTGTTATTAGATTGTCGATCACAATGTTTTGATATTTCCCTGATTAAAAAAATCAAGAGGCGTCAAGTCTGTCGAACGAGCAGGTCAAAATATGGGCTCCCGATTTTGTAAATCAGGTGTTATGAAATAATTTTTCCTAAACAGGCTAGACTATCTTCGGGGGGAGAATAGGAGCTATTTTGTTGATATATAAGGCAATCATTTTTGAGAATGCTCTCAAAAGGGGATGACTTGCTTCATTGATCTCTTTTTCCTTCATGAAACGGCGACCACGAGCACTACAGGTTAACATTTTGTGCTGTACCACTGTCTGTTGATTTTCAAGCTTCATTGTTTTTACTCATCCTGTACTCTGAGAGAAAACTGCTTGCATAACATTTTTGACAGATGTTTGCTTCTTTGCTTTGGGTTCCGTCAGCTTCGTATCGGAAACTGAAATGTACATTTCATCAGCTGTTACGATGACCACCATTATTTAACATTTCTAACGTTTCTCGCGATATTCTTATATGATCTGCTTCGTGGAAACGACTAACAATTTCTTTTACATGGAAATGCTCATGTAAAATTGAATTGACTATGGCGGATCCAACATCAATGTCTTCCTCAATATGGATGCATCTTGGATCTTCTTCTATCATAAGTCGTACTTACTCAATGCTGTTCACAACCCCTGACGAACAGGAACTATCAGCACTACCACGAAGCGATATCTGTCCTGAACACAGTTGCCCGTAATGGACTTTCATCATCACCAAATTCAAGTTTCAACCCTTGAAACTTCTGCTCTTCACGTGTAAAGTTGTTCATTTTGGCATTTTCGAAATTGCAAGAAAATTGTATTCCTTCTAGCTTTAAACGCTTTGAAAGATCGATGAGAACTGGTTATTTGATTACATGACGAATGAGTAGGTACATATATATTTGTCGAGTTCCCCTTAGATTAGGTAAACGAAATTTTGATGTTATTATAAGGAAATAACTAACATACAATGCAACCATCTTGTTCGTGCAATAATCCTGAGTTTCCATATTAACAAAGGATTAGTTCATCCAATAATATCAGTTGGGAGTTATCGAATTAGAAATGAAAATATGGCATGAGAATCTAAACATCATAAAAGTATGCGACCAATGTAGTATTACTGATTTCATTTAATGCTCTCATAAATTTTACGAAAACAACGGTTAGTGCAAATTCACGTCATGCTCAGTTTTAGATTTCAAACAATATAGAACAATACCAGTGTATGATATGTCATACTATTTTATGACACTATATTTTACGAAGTGACACAGTCATTATAAGTACCTTAAATGAAAAGTATTCGATTTTTATTTATTATTACAAGAACAATGAGAGCTTGTGGAATGGAGTTCCAACCTTTTCAACAGAGACGTATTTCTTAGTAATCTTTGTCTTTACTGGCATCGACGAAGATGTCATACATTCAATTCAATTATTATGAAAACTTGGAATATCGAAAAAACATTTGCTGCAAAACTAACATGTGAATGTCTGTTGGATGAAGGATTATTTGAATGTCTGTCGATTGTTCAGATCTTGTCACTTCATATAGAACATTACAATTTTACAGAGTGAAATAATAACAGGAAAACATATTAATTACAACGCTATTTCAAATGTATTTGCTCGTTTATGAAAAATATATTCGTGAAAAAAATCGACTGGATGAAAAGCTATTTCGTTATTGTACTTCCGATCTAATTTCTCTAAAATGTTTCGATATATTCAAAAGAAAATACGGAATATTTTGTATTCCAAGAATATCAAAGTTATAAAAAAGTATATAATTTTTGTTTAATATCCAATTGATCTGATTAATAAATACTCTAATCCTTCTGCTGGAGCAGCCATTGGGAAGCAACAGTCCATTGTTATAAAATAAAAGCGAATTATGTTAGAATAAACAAAAGGCCATGTAAGTTATTGCTTATCAAATATCGTAGTGTGCTCTGCGGCAATATAGGTACAGATACATGACTGCAGCAAGCGAAGCGTGCTGTGGTTTAACCTAGAAATAGATTTGACTTCGATTGCAAATATTTCTATAAATAAATATATGGGAACATCGGCTGGGTTAAGTATTCTTATAGATTCATACCATGCTTTCGTTACGGTGCAATTCTTATTTTCTACTCTGAAAAAGTGAACTTTTAATGAAAAGTAAAGATTCAAGGAATGAAATCAAGCTACTTTACTTGATTTGAAATCAAGTCGAGCTTTTGTTTTTCGGAATTCGGTCCAGCTTTTTCTGTTACGAAAGCTTGAAAATTGAAGTTTGTGTAATCGCGAAACTTGAAAGCTTGAATCAGAACACAATTGTAATAAAACATTGAACTTCCTCTTATATTCAATAGAAGCGAGAATAAAGTTTCGAATAAAAATGAAAATATTGAATGAAATTCAACATAAGAATCTAAAAACAATTTATAAAATTGTTGAAGAAAATACAAATGAAGAACAAGAAGACTGAAACTGAAATATATATTCTCAAATAGATCACAGCCAAAGCATCACAAAAACAACACAAATAAATTTTCCATAGAACAACTGAAATAAACTTCTGTGAAAATAAAAGAAATACCTACATTGAAACTTAAATCAAAAAGAATAAGAATAAGCGAAACTATAGTCTTATTTCACCATATAGTTGATTGTTTGCTGTTTTTGGACCAAAATGTTTTTTATATATTCTTTCATATATGCATTCCGGGGAAGTCTCTGGACTCTCCCGACTATCGGCATTATTCGGGGAATAACATTTCAATCTCGATTCTCGGCGATTTGCTCATTTTCCGAAAAGGTTCTGCTGAATATTGCCAAATGCCAAATCTTAATCGATAGATTATTATTCTTACATTTCTAGCCGCTAGATGACGACACTTCATACATTTCTTTCAGTCTTCTTTATAGTTTTACAAAGAATACTCTATATTACCGAACACCTTGGATCTTTTTTTGATTTCAGAACCAGATAATTTAGGAGTGAAGGTCTCAGCACTGCTAGGCAACTCAGACCACAACCTTATATCTGCTACTGGAACCATTGTGCTGCCGGTAAACCAAGAACCTAAACCATCCAGACGTATTTGGCACTATAACCGTGCTAATTGGAATGGGCACGAAAGCCATGGTTCAACAAAGACTGCGAAAGAGCCTCTGCAGCCAAGAGTTGAGCTTACAAGTCATGCAAGATAAATCCAACAGGGGAAATAAGAATAACCTTCGTACGAATACGGAACGTATGCAACCTGACAACTGCGAGAGCAAAGGCCAATTTCAACGAAGGGGTAAATAATAATTTCCTTGAATAGGCAAGCGGGACTAGACAATTCTGGTATATGGCAAAGACTGTCAGTGCCGATTTCTGCAAATCTGCGTTTCCGCCTCTTGTCAGAGAAGACGGAAGTATAGCATCATCTCCGAAAGAGAAAGCCGATCTTTCTGCTCTCTTGTTCTCAAAGAACTCAAGTTTAGAGTCCGCACTGTGAGACGGGCTCTCGAGCAGCTGAACTGCAACAAGGCAGTTGGTTTAGACGAAATACCACCAATCGTCCTGAGAAAGTGTGCTCCCGTACTGGCACCCATTCTTAACTGTCTGTTTCAGATCTCTTATGAAAGCCAGACTTTTCCGAGCAGCTGGAAAATAGCGAGAATTCAACCGATTCCAAAGAAAGGAAAGAAGCCCTTACCCCAAAACTACCGCCCTGCTGCACTTCTTTCCATTATGTCCAAAGTGATGGAGAGAGTCATAAATGATGAACTCATCAAATATCTTGAGTTGCAGGGAATTAGTAACGACCGTCAGTATGATTTTCGCAGACAAAAATCGACAGGAAATCTGCTCGCCTACGTCACTCATGTCATGAGAAACCATGGGGAATCTAGAGCAATAGCCCTCGACATCTCTAAAGCCATGGATAGGGTTTGGCATGCAGCTTTGTTGAATAAACTAGCTGCATATGGGCTTCCCGAATAATTGCGGGGTTGGATAAGTAGCTTTCTTTCAAATAGATCAATATAAGTTGTGGTCGACGGTATAACATCTGATTGTTTCCAATTGCAAGCAGGAGTACCTCAGGGATCCATTCCCTTCGGCTGATTACAGCTGCGGTATCTCAGCGTCAGAGATGTCAACAAATTAATAACTTAAACTCTGACTTACAAAGGATATCTGAGTGGAGTCAGTTGAACCTGGTGAGCTTCAACGCGAAAAAGACGCAAGTAACTACGTTTTCTAGAAAGGTATCTGCTGGAGAACCTCCTCTAATGATGCAAGGCAAACAAATTGCATCCAAAGATTCGATGAACCTTCTCGGAATAACGGTCAACTACGGATTTTGCTGACATAAACATGTATCAGCAATAGCTAAGTCGGCATCAGCTAAACTTAGTTTTCTTTTCAGAGTGAAGCGATACTTCACGTCATCTCAGCAGTTGCTTCTATATTGTTTCCATGTATGGGAATAAAAAGATTTAATCTTATTTGCTGAAATTGCAAAAAAAAGGTTGATTATAAGAATAGTATGCTGTTTATTCTTCGTTATTAATTTCTCTTAAACCAACCTAGAATTACTATTTGGTAACTAACCTAGCATAAAAACCTAAAGAATGTTCAGAAAAAATATAAAATATTAAGGGTACTGGGAATGTATGATTTACATGAAAGAAAGTAAGTTAACTAAATTTCGTTCATAGAACTGACCATATAAATTCAGAATTATACAATTTTCTATTAATTAATTAATAAGGACTCAAAGTTTAGTTTACCGATGAGAAATTGTTGAGTTTTAGTGTTGAAATGAACTATTCAGAAAGAATCCAGGAGGTCGATCTCTACAAGTCCTAGCGAAATTTCTGTTCATATTTTCTATGAATTTTTCTTGTTGAGGCAGTTCAAAGATTTTGCAAATGAGTTACATATCCAAGGCCTTACAACAAGGCAAGTGATGAATTTCAACAACATAAACAAAGTCTTTAAAAAATCTGCATTGAAACTACAATAAACTATGTTCAACATAGATGGAGGGATTGATATCAAATTATAAACCAGTCAAGATTTCTAATACGGATGAGACCGGTCTTCTTCTCATATATTCATCTGACTGAACATTACCTTTGAAGATGAAAAGCGTCATAACAGTCATCTGCATAATTTTGACGTTCTTACAGGAAAGCATGAATACAACTGAACTTAATAAAATAAAATAAAGTGATAACTAATTTTTCTCATCCTAGATGACTTTACTATGCATAGTAATCCCCCAGCTGTCGAACTTCATATTTTCCTTGAGATACAACATCAAAATTTTAACTTCTGGATCACAGTATGATTTACAATATCTAAAAATTTTATCCCAAGTGTTGAAATTTAGTGAGAACGAAATTACGCCAAACATAACAACTTTAACTGCAGACACTCACATGCAGAACAAGCTGAAATGTAAGAGCCACAACAATTGCTAATCGTTTCAGAACTATGAAGAATCAAAACAGCAAACTGATGAGAATACTCGTTCGCATGAATTGTCAAAATGGTAGACATTTCTGATGCTAAAATAACGCGGAAATAAAAACGAGTTTATGATTAGAAAAATGTCGCAGGAAGTCGGATCTGGTGAACAGGGGGTCCAAGTTCAACCAATTTCATTTTGACAACATAGCAGGTGCATTGTTTTTGTAATAGCAGATATTTTCAAGCGAATTTCGTATTGGTTTTGACGATTTCAAGGTAATAAATTAAAAAAATCTAACCTAACCCAAAAATCTTCGTTGACGATTTTGACCCCTTAACTTGCTTTTTGCACTGCGGTTTGTTGTCCTACTCTCTCCCATAGTTATAAGTCGACGTTAAAAACCAGTTTTGTACCTTTGAAAACGGCCCAAATGCTCTTGAGAAAAAATCACTCGAATGCGTTTTCGATCCAAAATCTGTTGCGGCACTCATCTTGCCAATAACTGATTCATTCTTCAACATATGTCACACCCATTCAGTTGACAAGTCCATAGCCTCAACAATTTCACGCTTAGTTAATCATCCATAACCGTATCATGTAAAGAATTAATCATTTCTGCAGTAGTTACACTCTTTGGATGTCCAGAGCGAAGATTACTTGTACCGACATGTTGAAATTCCGAAGTCTACTTGCACTCCATTGTTGGAAGGAACATCATCACTCAACACATCTATTATTTCGATATGAATTTCCATAGCCATCAAACTTTCTTTCGTAAAAAGTTTCATGATGGCATGATGTAAAATTTAATCATTGAAAAAATAGTATGACATCTACTGTTAAGAGCTTGTGAACAAAGAATAAAATAACATCGAATTCTCGAACTTCACCAACCCAATAGAATTAGGGTATACAAAACGATTTGTGAGGACGGTGGCGAAGAGGATGGAGATTCCGAGCCTATTAAAACACCCATTGCATGAAGAGAAGGTAAATTTTATGAAAAATTACTCGGTCCATTAATGCGTACGGAGGTAGAGGATGATTTTTTCCTATACTTCATGCAATTGACAAGGCTCAGATAAGTCCAAGGAAATACTAAAAAAAGAAAAAAGTTCTTTTCGCTCAAGTTCATAATAGATTGGAAAAATATACTTCCTTGTTTCATTTTGATTCAATTTGAAAAGCAGTACCAATTTCATATGTGTTAACCTGTAAAACGCTTATTTTTGTGATTTCAACACTATTTTTCATGTTCAATCACATTCGGCTTTTGAAAAGGATCTCACGTATGTTACTCCTTCGAGTTGGATTACATAATATAAATTGATGACATTGTTTTCGTATTCTTCGATAAAAACTAAACAGTACAACAAAATCAATGAGCAGATAATATAGCAGATTACATTATACTCATTGCTGACGAAAATTGATAAGTATCAGCAATATAAAAAATTCCTGATTCTTAGAATCAATTTTTATTGGTAAATCGACGTGATGAGCGGTTGGACTAACGTTAATTGGTTTTTAATTATATGCAGACACAAATCACTGTAGACTTTTCGACGAAACTTAAGCACAAATTATATGTTATGGCACGTGATATCATTCTTTTAAATATCGCCGAATCATATGAGCCAAGTTGCTCAAAATGAAAAACGAAGTTTTTTTGAGAATTCGTTGTGATTTCGCAAAGAAAATAAAACCAAGTTGTGTTGAAGAGGTAGTTGAAAATAAGGCATTTTACTCTCTATGTCAAGTTAAAACAGTCTAGTTTGAAGGGAATGATGAAGACAGATCTGTGAATCGAGTAAAAAAAAGGAATACACAATAAGATTCACTGAAACTCTAACCCTAAAACACTCTAATTGAGATCATAATTTCCACAAATCCTAGCATCTTTGGCTCCGATACATGCTAGCATTATTAAACCGGAAATAATCAATCAAATTACATAATATTCTGATCCATTTTGTTCCAAATTCCGATAATTCTGATCCGCATATCATTCACGGTTTTGATGGTTCTGCCAGCTTCTTAGTCATCTATCTAGATTGTCCTAGACATGTTCGATGCGTATGGGGTCTAGACTTAGTGCTGGTCAGTCCATTGAAGTGATTTCGTGATCTTGAAGGTATTTCCTAACGATATGAACTTCGTGAAGTCTGGCGTTATTATGAATAGATCAAAAGTTTTAACCCATATTTGCCGCAAATAGTACAACATATTCTCTTAAAATGTCTGTAACGTACTTCTGATCCTCCGAAAACTATAAGTAGGTATATCTCTCACTTCGACGTCTTTATACTAGAAAACGTCGATTCTAACAAAAAAGACAAAACTGTCTCCGAGTCAGCTGCAAAATTCAATCAGGCTTTTTGATATGCTGCGGTTAGAGCTGGGCCTCGGGCTACAACACCAGGCCTCGTGTAAAGACGTTTTCGTATCGTTCCAGTGCTAATTTGCATTCCACTGTTCTGTCTAAGCTTTATTTGAAGGTAGCTGTAGCGAATTGTTGCCACAACGGGGAAATTCTAAAATAACGGTCATGGATCAGAGTTGATACTCGAGGTACCCTTGCCCAGGTCATCTTTCATGACTAACAATCTCCCTGTATCCTTATGGAAATGCTTGAGCTTTTGGCCTATTCTTGTATAAGTTTAAACTAGGACATCTAAGACCACTGCTATCGGACATAAAATACCGCAGACCATTTGTTGATCCTCGTGAACAATATTCAAATATCCAAACTCAGTGGGAAACACAGTCCGTTTTTTTGTACATGACTAAGGCTTTCGACAGCTTCTGTATGAGTGGTCTTATCTTTTCTTATCAAACCTTCATTTTCTCCCCAGCAAGGTATTCGTCAAGGATCGCCATTCTCCCCAACATTTTATTACCTCAATAGTTCTAACATGTATCATGAAGATCCTGAGGCATTCAATTATGACAGCCACATCTTAAAATATGTTGACGACCCCGCGATAGTAATTCATTCTGATTCTATCCAACACAATTGATCAACTCGAAAGCCATCTTTCTAATACATCCGAATGGTTTAACAATTGGAGACCTACACTGAACCAAACCAAGAGCCTACTTTATTTTATTAAATCAAAGAATTAAAATACGTCACCTTCAATATCGTTCCTTAATCATACAGAGAGACACACTAAGTATTTGGGAATCACCATAGACAGTAAGCTGAAATTTTGTCTCCACGCAGCCAACATCAAGGTTGCCACCGTTAAACGTGCCAGCCATTTTCGTTTCCTTATTTCCTTATTTAGAGACAAAAAGGCATATCCAGAACAACTACAGGATAAATATATACTGCATATATACAGGATATACATAGCAAAAACCACAGCTCGTCGAGAAATTATTAAAATGCGCCACTCCAATAATTCTCTGCCTAGTCCGCCAAACGCTTCATTATATGCCGTCACAAAAGTTCAACCGATCCCTGAAGGACTGAAATTTCTATGCTATAAGTTTAGCAGTGCAGACAACACTCAGAGGTCCGAACCATTTTGTATCATGCATAGGTGTCAAAGGACATAATGCAAATTTCCAATAGCTATTGCGTGAGAGATGATTGCAGAACCTCATAGCCACAAGAAGCTAGTTTGTGTTTTTTTTTTCAATTTTTGTATATTTTTCTATTGAAATAGTAATTGTGAATAAACCCTCACTTCCTAACAGCAACCCCGATTGAAACACTGGTCGATGGCCATTTGTAAGAAAAACTTATAATAAATATTATTCAACCTAACCTAACCTACTTGTCTACCAAAAATGGAATTTGAAATATTGAATGTTAACTTCTTGGCGTAGTGGACCTAAAATAGAAACAAAATCTTCCCAGGATGAAAGGGTCTCATCATTCAACAAACGAACTGAAATTTTTCAACTTTAATCAGATACTTGGCCCTCATACATCTTGTATCTCAAGCCGTCCGAGAAAAAACTTGGTGCATTAACAAGTAAACACCTCACTTCAACTTGAAGCGGACTTGTCCTTTTTGACAAGTATATATCTAAAATATTCTGAAAGCAGAGGGGCGTGTCTGAAATTAATAACAACTCACATACCTTACACGTAACAGTTCTTCACAGTTTTCAGCGAATAAGGAGCCAAGTGGTCGGGATGCTCGTTTTGAATCGGGTTTCTTAATTGAAACTTGGAGTTTAATTCATCGTAGATGTTCGATAAAATGTGATGTATTAGAGTTATCTTAAACGAATTGGTTGGCAATGATTTGAAATTCAAAGTAGTATGGAATTAATGATGTTTGAAGTGAAATTGAAAATTTTCTAGACTTCCTGGATGTTCATCATCTTTCTCTACTTTATATAGCCTCTGGGACATATTTTAAAAGACATAATTCGAATACATTTCAGTTGAGACTAGTGCAGAAGTTATGATACAATCTCGTTCTAGAATGATTTTAATATCTTTGACAAATATGATTAGGATAAAAGTGTGATACCCAGGTCCATTACTGTTTCGTAGTTGATACTGGAGAGCTGAAAGTCAAAGACCACAATTGTTCGGCAAATATGAATGAATCTGGGAGAACGAGTCTCCTCCGGAGACAGTAATTTGCAGATTATGGCGCTTGAAGCAACCATATCTGATCAAAAAGAAGATTGAATTCGGTTGGATCAAGGCAGTGATCGCCAACTCGAGAGAGCAATACAAAAAATGGCAAGTTGTTGCTCTAACTTAAGCATCATTCCCTATGTCCCAGATAATTGCACAAAAGAAGAAACTTTATGAAGTAACTTTAGTGGAAAGTTTAAGATATAGCTGAAATAATTTCCAATATGAATGCATTTATCAAAAAGCTTGAGGCTTGAAAACAAGACCTGATCAAATGCCATGAAAAGCTATCAAATAGATAGATCTTAAAATTGAGTGTGGGGTAATTGACAGACACGCTTCTGCGACCCAGAGGTATATTTTGGCACAATCTGTTCCAAATTTCACCTACAAGCACAATTCCTCTTGTGAAGACTATAAGCATTGTGGCTGAGAGCTTAATAAGCTCAGTCAGATCTAGTTTGTTAGAATTCTCAAGCCTGATCCTATCCGTTGCTGGGTATTCGTACATGTTCCATTGATTCTGTATCTTCCTCAGACTACATGAAGGGTTCATGATCAATCCTAATTAATTTAGGTGGCCTGTTAATTTAGCAATTAGAACTCTAATGTCTAGCCTGGAGAGTTAGATCCAAGGCTGATGGCAACCCGTGAGTGTCTGAGACCTGTGAGGAGTAGCTACCAACCACCGGTTATTTTTCATTATTCTAACCTAACCTAACCTAGTCGCCTTCTCACTGCACTCAAAGCCCAAGACCCACATCACACGGAGCCAATTTCTCTCTTCTAGTTTGGCTAGGATTGAACGACATTCCTGCACAAAACGTGACGTACAGTTGTTCGATAAGAATGCCTTTAGTACAGCTTTGCTCTCCATGAGGACTTTTATTGCCCTGCTTGTTAATCCTGCTGCAACCAGGAGGTTAGCCTAGTGGAGAATGACCAGTATTTTTGCTTGAAAAACAGTCGCAAGCCCGCTTAGACAGATTAACTGTTCCTTGGTAGCACCTCGACCCCATACACCAGCTGCAACACCTTGAGCAGTTTTGGAGCTGTCTGTGAACTAGATATTCTTTCAGAAAAGAAAGCTCAAAATTTATTGGAACCCTAACAGTAAATCTTATGTAAAAATAGTTTAAACATGAAGAATATCTTGAAAAATCGTTTCAGTGATTTAAACCAAATGTTAGTCCCGCACGTTGTTTCACCATTCATGGAAGAGATATTTACATCAACCTAATCATATTTCTCCGAAATTATAAGCTTATTAAGAACAAAATTATTTTATCAAATTATTCTACAAATAATTTGATCATATTTCAAATAGTCCGCGTAAACTAACTCAATTTAAATGACACCTCATGTATGTATTGATTATGTCGCAAAACTGCAATAAGCATTAACCTGAATGTTATGTGCATACTAAAGTTTTGAATCTGTTTATGATTGCTCTTCTTTATTGAATTACTAAAGTAAATGAAATACTGGACTGTGGATGTTTACAGTAACATATCCATTAACTAATTAACAAAGCGTTTCGCGAGTTTTACTTGCTAATTCGGAACATTATTGATAAGTATGAATGAAATTAAACTGTCAAAAAAAGATATCACTGAAATTATAGATTGCTTTGTAGAGGATATTATGAACTTTCCAAATCAACAATTATATTACTTTATACTTGTTAAATTAGCACCGTAAAGTTTGTGAAGACCTTTAGCTTAGCCTTCAGTTAATCTGCTCCAGAATATTTTTCATATACAAAGTAGACTAGAAAAAGTCGATAAATTTTCAAGTTAAATTAGGAAATAAGGGTGTCTAACGTTGATATTTGGCTCTCTTTATGTTCTAGCCAATATATGTGAATCCTTTGTGTATACTTTTTGAAATGGGCGGTGTTTGCAGGTTTTCTTAGGAACCGAGTTACCCTTTTCAAAGATATTGTTTCTAGTAACTTTATGTTTCAAAATTTTAGTGCAAAATATATTATGGGAAAATTCTAGCAAAATACGAAATCATTTTTAATTCGGAATCTATTGAAAATAGGTATAGGGACATATATATTTCGATAGGTATTTGTAGTTCTATTTGAAAGAATAATTATGAAGTTTGAATCTGAACAAAATTCAACATCCATCACAGAACATTTTGTAAAGCTGTATCAAGAGTTATTTATTCTTCATGAATATTTAGGTTTACGAAAATAATTTTGTTTTAAAACTGATATTCTAAGACCATTCCAGTAGATTCAGGAGATGTTCGAGAGTCATATCTTCATAAAATGTCCATTAATTCGAAAACGCTTCAGGTAAGGCATTTACTGATCTGAACAAACTCACCATATTTTGGATTATTACGTTCAAATATGGCGTGAAACATAGGGCGTCCTATTAAAATAATATTACTTTGATATGAGTCTATATGCATATATACTTCTTCAATATATTCAATAGGAAGAAAGTTATGGACCGATTAAGCATTAGCTGGGCACATGGTGTATGCACAATGTTCAAAAATTGTACATAAAATTCACCAAATGAATATAACAAGCAATATATTTTATCAGTTACTCAATTATTCTACTCCCTCAAACTTCAACGTAGTTCTAACGTGACAAGGGTGGTGTCAGTAGGATGGAACAACATGCCACATTGGATTTGCTCGACAAGGCGCTTTCCTGACCTATCTGCTAGAGCAGAGGTGCTCAAACGGTCAATCGCGAGTGCTTTTTGATTAGATCTCGAGAAAAAAAAATTTTTAATAGGTAGGTAACTAAAGTATGAAAATTTATCACATAATAAAATAACACTCTGTTAGCGACAAAAGGCGGCTTTATCAAAGGAACGCGCGGTACTTGTCTAAGAAAAGCGGCGTTTTTTATTCTTGCCGCTTTTCTAGAAATATCTGGCGGCGCGTTTGACGGGAATATTCGAGACTTTCGTTCACGCCGATATAAATGTTGCGCCTGCAGGAATTGGAGTCATTCTCAATTGTAACTTGAAAGAAAATACTACGTCGATACAAAGTTTATTATTGAATAGTACAATCAATCAATCAAAAACGAATCATATTAATAACGATTGGACTGAAGAATTTTTCTTTTGTATGCTGAAGGATAAGTGCATTTGTCTTATTTGTCGTGCGTCAGTTGCAATACCTAAGCTTAGGGAGGCATTATAAAACGGCTCATAAAAACTATGATTTTTCTCTACATAGTGAATCAAGAAAACGAACGTGATTTGATATCTTGTTTGGAAAAAGGACAAACAATGTTCACGGGACCAGCCAAACAATAAAAATCTGCTACGATCGCGTCATTTGAAATATCTCATATATTGGCGAAACACAAGAAACCATTCGAAGATGGATCGGTTGTGGCGGAAGCATTTATTGCTTCCTTCGCAACCGAGGGTGAAACATTATTTGGGGATTTTAAAAATAAAACAGAAATCATGTTTTGCTATTAGAGAACTTCAGTTATCTCGTCCGACTGTCATGAGGCGTATTAAAGTCATGAGTCGGGACATGGCAAATAAACTAAAACATGATATCATGAAATGTACATACTTTTCTTTACAGTTCTACGAATCCACCGATATGACAGACACTGCCCAGCTGTGTATTTTTATTCGTATGGTATTCAATGACTTGTAGGCTAAGGAAGAATTTTTGACAATCATCCCTTTGAAGGAGAAGGCCCGTAGTGAAAATATATACGACGTTTTCTTCAATTTTGAAGAAAACTACAAGCTACCAATATATAAATTTGTGTGCATTTCAACCGATGGAGCACAAGCAATGACTGGAAACAAAAACGGTTTTGTGGCATTGGGTCGAGCTCATGAAGATTTCCCTTCATTTTTTTCATTCCATTGCATTATACATCAACAAGTTTCATGTTCAAACGTTTTAAACACGGAGGAAATTATGGGCATTGCAACAAAAATTGTGAATTCCATCCGTGTACGTGACACTCTGATGTTGAAAAACGAAAAATGGCTGACTGATTTGGCATTTGTGACTGACATTATAATGCACTTCAGATCAACTGAAAAGAAAGGAACTGAAACATTTTCCGTCTTTGAAAGCAAGGATTCCTCAGTTGAATTATGATACGTATGAGGCTGAATTATCAAATATTTTGGGACAATTCGCGATGCGTTTTTATGATTGCAGTAAATTGGCAAATAAAGCATCATTTATGAGTTATCCTTCTTCATGTAAAATCATTGAAGAATTAGCTACTGAAATAGCAAGTCAGTTTAATATGAACTCATGTTCTGTTGAAAATGAGTTGGTGCAGATTATATCAGATATACATCTCAAAGCTACAGCATCTGATACAAATTTCTGGTGTTTTATATCTGAAGATAAATATCCGAATCTAAGGCAAATCGCCCTTCAACTGACGGCAATGTTTGGATCAACTTACTTGTGCGAGTCTGCATTCTCTGAAATGAAGATAATTGAGTCCAATTATCACTCAATGGTTACGTACCATCTTATGAAAAGAATGCTGAGGACATGCAGTGCCACGCTTCAACATCCAAAGTCACTCTAACCATATGTAACTATTTTGTTTCAAAACAACCAATAAACTCGCAATTTTTCATCGATATTATAGAGAAGAACCTAACTAAACCTAATCAAAACCTTGACTAAAATAATGTATATTGTGCGGAAAGTTAATATCTATATATGCTACGGTACACCCTATCTAGGTAGGTAGGTAGGGTGTATCGTGTATGTACGACAACCCTGCATCACATATACTTGCAGTCTCTCAAAGTCGATCGTGAGTTGTCTAAAAGTATTGAGGTAGATCGCCAGTAGTTCAAGTTTGAGCACCTGTGCTCCATAGTTTCTTGTAGATGGTACTTCAAGGAAAAGGTTTGTAACACTCAACCACGAATATCTCGAATAATTGAAGGAAGCAATGAAATCAACAACATCGCTTAGGACATGTTGACCTTGGTTATGAGAAGCTCCACCGATAGCTTTTTTAACAATTCATTGGAAGAATTTTGAACAATTCGGTGTTCTTATTGACAGTTTATAATATTCAAAAATTAATTATTTATGCACAATTTACTAAAACACATTAAATTCACAAACTAAATATATCAAGGTATCTATTTTGTAATTACTTCATTATTAAAAAAATGATGTTTTTGAATCATAAATTTCAATTACCTTTTTCAAAGGTAAAGTTTATGACGTATTGATTTAAGGTGCTGTCAAATTCGAAGCGCTTATTGTAAATTCCATACTCTTTACTGAAGCCGACCTCCTGCAATAAAACATTGAAAATTGACCACCCTGTCGAAGATATGCTATTTTGACGATCAGAATTTTCAACTTGTCTATCTTGAACAGACAGGGGCAATTTCCCAATTGGTGTCATAACCGATACAGTTGAACATGTATTTGGATTACTTCACCACATATTGCCATATTTAATGACAGACCCGAGTCAGATGAAGAGCGCTAGATATAGCGGGCGGATCCGTGGGAAAGTAGCCGTGTACCCCTCGGCCTGAGGTCACGAGTTGACCCCGCTCCGGCCCCCCTCCGACCCCCCGGTCCCCCCATTCGGAGTACTATCCTCGATACAGATCCACCCACCGACGTTGGGCTCCATAGAGCGCCCAATCATGGAGACGCATAGTCTACAATTCTCTACACTTCCTTGAGAAACAGTCCATGTTTCACATTCTTCAGTTGGTTTTTGTAGCCCAATTAAAACAATCGCAATCGCTAAATATAAATTAGATTATTCAGTCCGCTCTTTAATAATCATTAGAGGGATATTAAAACTGAACTCTACGTTGCCATATAACCCCGTCACGTGATTAGATCGTAGAAATAATTCAGTTAACCCTTGAAATTTAATGTAAGGATTGTTTTCTGATAGAATTCGTTTCTATTCACGATTGTTTCAGCAATATATACATTGTCGCTATTTCAATACACACGAGAAGAATCATATATTTATACAGGGTTATTGGTAAGTAGTGAGCAATTTTTAAAGAGATTATAGCTGGGGCGCTCAAACTTGAACTGCTGGTGATCTACCTCAATATTTTAAGAGTACTTACGATCGATACTGAGAGGATGCAAGTATGTGTGATGCCTTAGCATAGGGGGTTTTACCCCGACGAGTTGCCCATATATCTGTTCAGGCAATCAAACTGATTTCATGAAAAAATATAAATCCACCACCCGGTAATTAATACCATTGCCAGGCAATGATTATAATCAAAACATATCCTGGAGTAATTATATATTAGGATAACGTTAAATGTTATGAGAATATATCAATCTACCAGAATATATACATACTATAGCATCATCAGACAATGATATCAATGTAACAACGAGTAGTGTCAGAGGCTTTCTCCCCGGAAAATCCAGTGTACGGACCTTAGTCAAGTAACACTGAATGTTACTCATTAATAGTTTCCTTTGTGTGAAGTGGTGAACGATCGAATAGAATACTGCTCTGAATATAAATATGACAAAATTGTCAGTTAATTATATTATATTTATATAAACAAATAAATAAAATATGAAATGAGATTCTGAGCATTATAAACTAAAGAGAAACCCATGACTCTACCTCATTATTATTTTCGGAAAGAAACCTACGAAGAATATTACAAGATTTGATGACTGTTATCTTTTGTAACTGTTCGAACAAATTTTCTTCAGACCCAAAATCTCAATACTTTTGTGAAGATTTCTAGGAATAACGCCTGTTGTAGAAATAATAATCGGTAGAATAAATATTTTCTTCATTTTCCACATTTTTCAATCTCGTCGCCAAGCATCATATATTTAGAAATTTTTTCATTGTATTTATTTTGTATATTATGTGTGTCGGGTATAGCAATATCAATTATATATGTTATTTGATTCTGTTTATCATTAAGAACGATATCTGGTCTATTGTGTTTTACAGCTCTGTTGCAAAGAATTGTTTTATCAAAATAAAGTTTATATTTGTCATTTTCACAAATAATCTCAGGTTCATATTTTTGAATTTTTTTCTTTTGGGAATTAGGTCATGTTTAATTCCTAGATTGAAGTGAATAATATTAGCGACGGCATTATGTCTTTCTAAATAATCTGTTGAAGCAAGGACTGAGCAAGATGATAATATATGAAAAACTGTTTCTGAAGAACAGAAACATCTACGGCAAGAATCATCTATATTTTGTTTGATGATATATTTTCTATAATTCCTCGTGAAAACAACCTGATCCTGGATCGCAATTGCCAAGCCTTCTGTTTCACCAAACAATTCTCTAGATACTAACCATTTATTCGATGCAATTTCATCAATATAATCATTTTTCAATTCTTTAGGGTGCTTTCCGTGTAACTCCTTCTGCATCCAACTTTCTCCTTAGAATTATCATCAAATATATCAAAATCTACCTTTTGCATTGTCAAGTTCAGAGGTGTAAGATTATAATCTGAAGCAACAACAATATAATAATAATAATAAGGTAATATATATATATATATATATATATATATATATATATATATATATATATATATATATATATATATACCTTTTCGCACAATATACATTAGTTTAGTCAAGGTTTGGGTTAGGTTTAGTTAGGTTCTTCTCTATAATATCAATGGAAAAACTTATTCAAAAGTGTGAGTTTATTGGTTGTTACAAAACAAAAGAGTTATATATGATGTTGAAGCGTGGCACTGCATGTCCTCAGCATACTTTTCATAAGATGGTACGCAACCACTCAGTGCTAATCGCAAGCATGATGACATATGATCGTCAGTTAATCGATTGCGATATTTTGACTTTGATATCTTCATTTCAGAAAATGCAGACTCGCACAACTTAGTTGACCCAAACATTTCCGTCAGTTGCAGGGCGATTTACCTTAGATTCAGATATTCATCTTCAGATATAAAACACCAGAAATTTGTATCAGATGCTGCAGCTTTGAGATGTATATCTGATATAATCTGCATTAACTCATTTTCAATAGAACACGAGTTCATTTTAAACTGACTTGCTATTTCAGTAGCTAATTCCTCAATGTTTTCACATGAAAATGGATAACTCGTAAATGATGCTATATTTACCAATTCACTGCAATCATAAAAACGTATTTTGAATTGTCCCAAAATATTTGATAATTCAGCGTCATACGTATCAAAGACGAAAAATGTTTCAGATCATTTCTTCTTAGTTGATCTATCATAAGTTGCAATTTACTTTTGAATGCGTTTACTGAGCTAATTATCTCAATAATAGTTTTTCCTTTACCTTGAAGCTCCAAGTTAATGGTGTTTGAGTGCATTGTGATGTTAGTCAAAAATGCCAAATCAGTCAGCCATTTTTCGTTTTTCAACATCTGAGTGTCATCCCCTCTTTCGTCTAGAAAATTGTTATTTCGGACAATAAATCGTAAAACCGTTCTAGGAATTTTCCTCGACTCAACCACCTAAAGTCCGTGTGAAGAACTAAATCAGTGTGTTCAGCTGACTCCCTATCTTCCAAATGCCACTTAAAGAGCCGCCCTTGCAAGCTACGTGCACGGATGGAATTCACAATTTTTGTTGCAATGCCCATAATTTCCTCAATGTGTGAAACTTTTGAACATAAAACTTGTTGACGCATAATGCAATGGAATGAAAAAAAGGAAGGGAAATCTTCATTAGCTCGACACAATGTCACAAAACCGTTTTTAATTTCAGTCATTGCTGGTGCTCCATCGGTTGTAATGCACACTAATTTATATATTGGTAGCTTGTAGTATTTTACAAAATTGAAGAAAACGTCATATATATCTTCGCTACGGGTCTTCCCCTTCAGAGGAATGATTGTCGAAAATTCTTCCTTAGCCAACATGTCCTTGAATACCATCCGAACATACAAAATACACAGGTGGGCGGTGTCTGCTGCACTCATTTTCTACTATTTGATAGTAAACTTTGTATCGACGTGATATTGCCTTCAAGATATGATTCAGAATGACTCCAAGTCCTGCAAGCGCAACATTTATATCGTAGAAGATGTTAAGAATCAAGTAATTCAAAAGTTTGCTGATCCGCAATGTGCAACTGTTGCCAAGTCAATACATGAAGAAGTTGAAAAAATTGAAGAACAATATTTAGAAAAAGAACATATAGCTCAATCATTAATAATATATAAGGAAACCTTAAATATTTTTAATTATCTTCAATGACCAAAATTGACAAATATCTATCATTGTTATATGTTTAGTTTCATAATTGAATAAATTACCTGTTTTTATTATTTTGAGGAAGTAATTCATCTTAATGATTCAATAATTATTTCCATTCAGGTAAACAGTTCTTAAAATCTAGAAACTTTTATTTCGTTGATAATAAATACGATTGGAAATTTGAATTTAGATTGTTAAATTAACAGCATTTGAATGATCTTCAACTAAGTACCTACCTATCAAGGCAGACCTTTATTGGGGGATAAACACCTGTATAAAATCTATTTTTGAAAATAATTTTATGGTACCTCCTTTCTACCTTTTAATTTGGGATACAATAGACCAGTTCAGTTCTTAAATGGTTATCTCATATATCTTTTCTATTATTGAACTGTTTTGTTTCGCTTACAAAAGATAACACACACGAAATTGAGGATTTCTGGAAAGAAGTCTTGAAATTTTGTTTTCTAAATTTCTAGTGGTTAAATATTGATAATCGATTTCGAACCTTAAGGATGATTGACATGGCTCATTGTAGAGCTCGCGGACCCTAGCAACACCACGTACTTTTCTCTATAAAAATTCTGTTCTCTACGGGGCTACTGTATTGTGGAACTTGTTTCCTCGAACGTCTTTCCGATAACTTAAAATTTAGGCCTGTTCAAGAAACGAGTGAACACACACATTAATTAATGTTGGGTGGCCTTAGCTGTGGCATGATAGGAGAAGAAAAAAAGGATTATATCCCAAATACCTAAAATACGGTTTCGTCGGGGCAACGCTAGCACCGTCCAAAACGAATATCGAATTCAATTTCAAAGTATCCTTGTTCCAGCTTTCTGAATTTCGAGAACTCCGTCAGATTGGTAGATTTTCGAGACGACAATGTGAATATTTCCAAGGTATTTAATTCCTTGAAGTCTTACTGCTGTAAGATGTTATAAAATTATTGTATTCTTTTCGTCAGGCAACATGACGGAGAAGCGATGTATCCGTCAATGAGGAAAAAGAAATAAATACTCATTCAAAAAAAATCGACGTCTTGTCTTGTCTTCTTGGCACCCTCACCTAAAGAAACAGGCGGTTTGGTCGAGGAGATCCAATACCCTGGTCAGCTAGAAAATCAGGCGTAAAGTTAATGGACTATTTTGTCTAGGTTCATATGAAATACAATAATTTTAAAACTATCGTAAAAATTCTTCAAAGAGCAATAATCTTTTTTATTTCAACCTCGCAAGTTAACAGAAGAGTATTTTCGAGGAAACCTTGAAAGATGCCTAACAGTTTAATTTTTGATAGCAGAACATATGACTTAATTTGTTGCAAATGGTCCATCTTACGTCTTGGAAGATTGTTCACTACTTTCTAATCACCTTGTATATATTTTTTCTTCAAACCGAATGGGAATTTTCGGAAACGCGTAGAAATCAAGTAAATATTCTGGTTAAATCTTTATCAATACTAGAAAGTATACATCCTCATAAGGTTCTCTTCTTTACTTCTGTTTGTCCAAAACAAATCTTTTTGAGGAAAATCCTTGCCTCAAATTTGCAAATGCGAAAGGCATCGAGATGACCTTCAGACTGGCCCTCTGAACCTTCCGATTTAAATCCCATCGGGCACACTTGTGACAACGATTTGTTCTCCAGTATTCATCAAATATTTCAGGCTAGTTTCTACACGAAAACCTTCGTAAATCACAAACTGTTCATTGTATTATTCATTTACATTAAAAATAAAAAATAAAAAGATGAATCAATAGAAAAATTTGTTGGTTTTCTTATGTTTTGTTTAGAGGTGACAAGAAAGACCCGTCAAATTTTACACGGAGATTATCGGAATATAAAATTGAGCATGGCAATTTGGAGACTTCAATGCTAGACTAAGAAACCAAAATCTTATATACCTATAACTATAAATAACTGCCAGATAGTGTCCAATTTGACCCAGTTCCAAATACCGACAACTATGACGTCATCCTTTAATCGTGGGGTGTCGGTTCGTTGTTTTTCTTGGGTTCATATATACACGAACCTGATCCCTTTAGTTCAATAAACTTGACCGCGGCCTGTGGATACGAATCCTGCAAGGCAAAGGCGGGCATTTCTTTCACGGAATAGAGGAACGAATAAGTGTAACAGGACGCGGTGCATATACTGAGTCACGTTTGATATGTACCGCCGAAATGGAGTGCTTCAAAAAGTAGACTATATGAATATCAAGTTCGCGAAAGAAAGAAAATATTGAAATAATTTGTATGTTTCATTCTAACAGCTAATATTTTCAAGACTTCATTCGTATATATTAAATTTCAATTTAATCAACATCAGCTCCGTGTCTGATATTATTTTCGATGAAAAAACGAACAAACACAAAAAATTACAAATCGTAAAATACCCCAAACAATATAGTTACCTAATTCGCAAATGCCATAAGTTCACTTTAGGGATTGTAGCACAATCTCCATAAGGAACTCGCAAACTTTCAGTAACTAAAGAAAAACTGCAGTATAATAAACAAATATAGCTTCGCTGCACTGAGAAATTAATGCACAAAATCGAAAATTCAAATTTATTCAGAAGAAGCTTTGATATGTTGAAGTATTTTTCCAGAAATGAAAAGCTTGACAATCGAAATGAAAATTAAACTCATAGAAATGGAAATAAAACTAATAATGGAAAATATAAAACGTTTGGAAAAACCGGTTAATACCGGATATTTCTACCCCTGGCGAGAATTACTGCATGACATCTACGATTCATATTCAAAATCAATGGCATTTTGATCCATCTCGTTCCAAATTTGGATCGGCTTCGAACCTCATTCAAGATAGCTGGTTGGTTTTGCTGGCATCTTAATCTTCTATTAACACTAAGAGATATTAACAGACATATTCGATAGGATTGAGGCCTGGACTTCGTGCAAGCTATTCCGTTGAAGTGATTTCGTTATCTTGAATATAGATCTTGACGATATGAGCTCTGAGTTCTGGCGTTATCATGGATAAACAAAATGTTTTCACCTGTATGCGACTAGTGGCGTTTGAAAGGTACATCTTTTTCAAAATTCCATTGAAAATTTCATGACATTTGTTTCACTTGAAGCAGAGTTCTTGAGCATAATGTATGTTTTGCCAGTTGGTACAAAAATGAGTATTGAACAAAGAGGCAATATTAAGTTTTGTTTAAAACTCGGTACAACGTTCATCGAAACGTTTCAATAAAGCAATAAGTCTATGGTGTCAATTGTCTATCCCGTGGCAGAGTTCACGAGTTGTTTACGCGTCTTAAAAATGGTCGGAAAGATATCAATGCGACCCTCACGTAGGCCAGGCGGAATTCGTTATTACGCCAAAGAGCATCGAAAAAGTGCGCGAATTTCTTGAAATCCAACCAAAATCATCATTGTGTTTCATGGAAATGGATTTGGCAATTTCCAAAGATTCGATGAAACGCATTTTCACCGAGCGTTTGGGCTATCGAAAGGTATGTGCTCACTTTGGTGCCGTGATGATCAAAGTTTGCTCCGAACATTGTAACGACATCGTTAAACAGGAAAATAGGGTCGAAAACTACCTTTCAAACATTATAACTGATCATGGAACGTGGTGTTTCAGATACGACCAGAAAACGAACCGACAAAGTGTCGAATGGAGGCCAGAAAACGAACCAGCAACCAGAAAATATCCATTTGAGAAGTCAAAAGTGAAGACAATGCTCATTTGTTTTTACGATTCAAAGGGTATTGCTCATCGTGAGTTCGTTCCACCGGGCCGAACGCTTATTGCGGTTTATTATCTTGGTGTTTTGAGGCGTTGTATTGTTTTCGCCGCATTGGGCCAAAACATCCTGATTAATGAAGCTGGCATTTGTTGTACGATAATGCACCATCACAACGATAGACGCTAATTTCTGATTTTCTGAACAAAAATTAAATTTTATCGGTCAACCGTTCCCCATATTTCGGGACCTAGCTCCGTGCGACTTTCGTTTGTTCGGGAAACTTCATTTGCCAATGAAAGGAATGAGTTTTGCTGAAATTCCGGCCGTCCAGAAGGCGTGTACCAACAGTGGTCAGCCAAGGACCTCAAACGATAGGAGACGATTCTGAATAAAGTAATAGAATTTAACCAAAAAAATCAAGGGAAAATAAATGTTACAAATATGAACCTGAGATTATTCGTGAAAACGACAAATATAAACTTTATTTTTATAAAATAAATCTATGCAACAGAGCTGTAAATCAAATAGGCCAGATATAATTCTTAGAGATAAACAGAATCGAATAACATATATAATTGACATTGCTATACCCGACACATATAATATGAAAATAAATACAATTAAAAATTTCTAAATATATGATGTTTGCCGAAGAGATTAAAATTGTGAAAATGAAAAAATATTTATTCTACCAATTATTATTTTTACAATAGGTGTTATTCCTAGGAATCTTCACAAAATATTGAGATTTTAGGTCTGGAGAAAAATTTATTTGAACAATTACAGAAGATAACATTCATCAAATCTTGTAATATTCTTCGTTGGTTTATTTCCGCAAAGAATAATGAGGTAGAATCATGGGTTTTCTCTTTAGTTTATACTGCTCAGAATCTTATTTCATATTTTATTCATTAGCATATATAAATGTAATATAATTAGCTGATAACTCTATCATTTATATTCGACAAAGCAGTATTCTATTCTATTATTCATCACTTCTCACAAAGCAAACTATGAATGAATAACATTCGATGTTACTTGACTAAGGTCCGTACACTAGATGTTTCCGGGGAGAAAGCCTCTGACACTACTCGTTGGTACATTGATGTCATTTGCTGATGATGCTATACTTTGTTTATATTCTGGTAGACTGATATATTTTCATTACATTCAACGTTATCCTAATATATAATCATTTCAGGATATGTTTTGATTATAATCATTGCCTGGTAGTGGTATTATTTACCGGGTGGTGGATTTATATTTTATATATATATATATATATATATATATATATATATATATATATATATATATATATATATATATATATATATATATATATATATATATATATATATATATATATATATATATATATATATATATATATATATATATATATATATATATATATATATATATATATATATATATATATATATATAGTTAATATTTGCCAATGAGATAGAGATAAGGGTATTACGGCATAGGGCTTAAGTGATATTTCTTTATAGAAAAACCTATATTTCGGCAAAATTTTGTACCATCTTCAGGGACTGTTAAAAGAAACAAACTGTAGATATATAGACATTAAACTTAAATAAGAATACACTTACAGCTATGCGAAATTCAATAAATCGACACACAGGAAGGGCATAGATCACACCATACATACTATCATATACATATATATATATATATATATATATATATATATATATATATATATATATATATATATATATATATATATATATATTTTTTTTTTTTATTTATTTATATGTAATCACTCGGTATTTCACATTATTGTTGTTTTTAACCGTGGATCTTTGACTACTTGTGAAGAATGAAGTTTTTTCACGTAAAAAAACTGGATAGTATGATAAAAAATGTTGAATTATTACCACATGGTCAGGGTGTTGTACTCAGTCGTCAATGGGATTTGAAACTGTGAATTTCAAAATTTAAAAAAGCCTATAATCATAATTGAAAATGCCTTACGTTGGATTTTCCGATGTGTAGAGGGGTCGAATAATTGCTCTCGTTGACGAAGGGGTGGCACAGAGGGATATAGCGGCCACAATGGGGTTATAACAGAGGGTGATTTCAAAAACCTACGCCCGATACTTGGAGCTACAATCTCTGCAAAATAGGCCAAGAAGAAGTCGTAGGAAGATCTCTTCTGAAGAACAGGACTGCTTTTGTGCCAAATTGCAAAAGAGACCCTAGTGCGTCACACCCCATACTCCAAAAGCAATTTCTGGAAGCAACAGGCATCAGTGTATCAGTCAAAACCATACGTCGCAGACTTCGTTCAAGGGGTTTATACAGCAGAAGGCTCATGAGAGTTCCAGAGCTAATCAGACAACAAACAGACTTAATTGGTGTATCCAGCACCAAATTTGAAATATTGAGAATTGGCGAAATGTTCTTTTTTCGGATGAGACCATAATTGGTGTTCGATCAGATGACCTCCGGATTTGGGTTTCAAGGGATCGTGGAAGACAAGATAGACTCCGAGCAGCAAGACAAATTTCGAAATACCAAGTGGGAAATATGATGTTTTGACGTGGAATTATGCTGGGAGGCAAACGAGTCTTGATTCCGTTTCCTGCTAGTGTTACGGCTAGAAATTACCTGGATCTAGTGCTGGAGCTCATATTGAGACTCCACGGTGAGAGTTTCACTTTTATGCAAGATAATGCTCCTCTGCATACCAGGAACCTCGCGCGACATTATCTTGAAACAGAGGGAATCGGTATTTTGGACTAGCCAGCTTGCTCTCTAGACCTAAATCCTATTGAACATTCATGGGATAATTTCAAAAGTAAAATTAGATCGCGCCTGGATAGTCCAAGAACCCCACAACAGCTTATCCAAGCCAGAAGAGTGGCAGAATCTCACCCCAGAGGAGGTTGGAAAACTAATCCAAAACATGCCTAGACGGATGCAGGCTTGTATCAGGACAAGTGAAGGTAATACAAGCTATTACGGTCGAGAAAAAACACCTACTCTGTGAGAAAACAATTTTCAATTTTTTTACCACATGTGGAAAGAGTCTCTTATGTTCTTTTATTAGTTTCTTTCTTAAAATAAACCTCGACTTATTTCTTTTTCAATTGATGTATCTCAAAAGGATTAATTCTTACAATCCTTCGTAATTTCCAAAATCCTGAGTTATTTTTAAAATATCGGGTGATTCCATATAAATTTGGTTGTGTGTGTATATATGTTAATAAATTCACCATTGAAAAATATCTCTGATATGAATTTCTGTAATAAAATAGCTTATATATTTGGAAAAGAAGTTCGCATGAAGTAAATTAGCGCGTAATATTTTTCTACATATAATTCATCATTATATTCAATAGAAACAAAATAATGAATAGGTACACACTAAATAATCGCCCGGTGTCATATTTGTGGAGAAACGATAAAAAGCAACCAGTTTGGGGTGTTGTGGAGAAAAGCAGTAACTCTGGTTATTGATTAAACGGAGTCACCAATAAATAGACAACAATTTTGCAACTGAAAACAGGCAATTGCAGTATGGAACTTATGATGTTGAACATGCCATCATACTTGTGAATCTGTCGATCTTTTGTACTTTTGGTAATTGTGTTATCAGCAGTTTTGGTGACATTGCAGCTAAGGCTGATGGCCTCTTTGATGAAGAAATATTTATAACAATAATTCACTTACAATTGAACAAAATATTCATTGAACTATCAACGAAATAGACTTACAAACAACCGAAAGAAAATAAGCCCAATGGTTCTAGTTCTGACTCATATTGTCGCTTGATTTAGTTATGCGTTGACAAGCTTTTTACATTAATATTTTCGTTGACAGAAAGTTATCAATGCTTTTAACCAATCAATTTGACAGTATTATAAAACGGGTTTCATCCTTTGTACGAAATTACTGTTCGGACTTCAGACCTTACCGTTGGTAGTCAGTGTAGCTGTATTCCAAGTGCGAACGAGATATGGTCAACCTGCATCCAACGAATAAATCAGGGGTCAAAGAATCGCTCAGTCCATCCTTGCCGGAGAGCGGGCTAGTGCATTGCGCCGAAGATGATTCATAAGACAATTTTCGGAATGGTTATTAGAAATGATGGAACGTGATGAGGAAAGTTATCCGACTGCTCGAATTTTTATCATTTCTGATTCGGTACAAAACAGTAAAATATTACGAAATGGATAAGTTTATTTTTTTAATTTATTCCATGATGAAAGAAATTTTATCTTGAAAAGAACATTATCATTAAAGTTGTTCAGAGTGATAGCAATGCAAGTTGCGCAATCAGACATTAATGAAAGAATACAAAATAAATTCAGGGCGCCAACTGAAAAACAATTTTCTAAATCGTTGATCAATAAAACGCCGAGTCTCATATGGTGGCGAAACTTGGGACTTTACAGAAGACAACAAACAGAAATTGAAGAGATTTGAAAGAAAGGTTAGAATACACAATACAAGAAAAATGAATCTAAAATTGAATAGACAGGATAATCTCAGAACTAAATTATCACGATATCGTATTTCATGTCAAAGGATAAGATGATATGGAAAGCTAAAACTTATCCCGTTGAGAGGGAGAGCAGCTCGTTACTAGAACTAATCTCAGGATATTGAAGCTTCTCAAGGATGTTTTTTACTGTCATTCCTACACCAATCGAAAGTTTGGTAGGATTGAGGAATGAAATGTAAACACAATGACTCTGTTTGTACTTTTAGTTCATGATATTTATAATCATTTGTCATGTTTTCAAAACGACTATCAACATTTTTTCGCAAATTTTTCTTTAAATTGAACAAGATCCACGAAGGAATAATATATGGGACATGTCAACCCAAATTATTGGGTTCATAATGATTCTAGAACATCTATAGACCATAATCGGCATCACTTAGAAGACCGAACCTGGCCATCGGTGCTCTCTCGGTCAAACAGAGAGGGAATTGTTTTGTTGAGTTTGAATATTGAAAGGATTTTGCGATTATACATTAAAATTGTCAAGCAAGAACGAGAAAGTGATTATGTTTCAGGAGACTCACACTGCGACCAAAGAACATCTCCGCGAAAGAGTGAATATCGCAGGTGAAGGCTGTTGATCTTTGGAAAACTGAATGGCAGGAAGTTGATATTTTTAATAAAGTTCTCATAGAGGATCCTTCCAAAAGGGTTGCGGGTTTCGATGTAAGTGGGAAAAATTGGTGTACATTGAATCGTCTCAGGACAAGACAGGGTCGTAATAATAGTATGTTGTTCAAATGGAATACTGTAGAAAGTCCGGCATGTGAATGTGGCAGCTGAAGAAACAATAAGACATTTAGTCCTCGATTGTTCTTTTTACCATTTTACGGGTGGTTTTCAAGAAATTCATTCCGTTGCAGATAATTTCATTAACTGGGTAGAGAACTTCAAGTCTATTGAGGAGATTAGTTTTTTGCTCCCCCTTAGTGTTTTTTTCCCATGGTGTATGTTGATAAAGCAAGGGCTACATCCATGTAGGGCTTCATTCCCAAAAGGTGTATGAGATGTTCCCTGTTGAAAAACAGAGGAACATTAGTTAAGTTCTTAGATTCAAGTGAGTTTAGACATATAAGAGTTAGGTATGTTTTGATGAAATATTTTTCTGGTGGTTTTCTCTATCCATGTTATAGATTTTTCCAGTCCCAATCCCCCTTCCTTTTCACCCTTGTCTTCGTGAAGAACTAACACAACATAAACAGACAAACTAATGCTAGTGCAATAGCAGCAGGGAAACGAGTTTTTATCACAGATTTTTTCACCCGTTTACTGAATCATACGCAAGATAGTATGGTTCTCCTGTTACATTTCCTGTGCTCACTCTTAAGGGGCAATCGTAGGAGACATGATGCGAGTTTAGATGCCTGATTAAGGAACGGGCATGGTCTGTTTTTTCTGCTGGTATTCTATTTTTTCGCTTGTTTTTTACGATTGTGTTTTTCTGATACACAACAGAATTATGGCTATAAGCATTTATTGTAAATACAATTATTCGATTTTTGTGAATCCTCTCTTTTCAAAAGATATATATATATATATATATATATATATATATATATATATATATATATATATATATATATATATATATATATATATATATATATCCCAAGTTTCTATCCATGTTCTCTTGAATAATATAGAATTGAGTACGCACCATTCGTTTCCTCCCATTTTCATAAGTAAATTCTACAGAAACCATCATGAGAGGTTTAGAGTGTTTTAAATGTTTATCTATTTCTACATCAATCAAGCTTTCAGACGCATCAAGATTTGATGCTGATGGCAAGTAATGCAGGAAGATGTTATTGATTCACTCAGAACTAATTTACAATAACCCTCGTTTCGTGCATTCGCCATCAGCCGAAAATATCTCAAATACTTTAGATTCGCTAAAATTAATGAAACTATAACATCAACATAGTTGATGGAAAATGAATTGGAAAGAATGATGTGAGAAGAAAAGACGAAAGTTGGAAATATAATATCCAATTGCAAGGGTGAAAATAAATTAAGACCTTCATGAAAGAAATAAGTTCAATTCAAAGAATGATGTTCTTCGATAACATTCGGTCATTATATCTGATTACAGGTAGACCAAAATTCGTCTCAACGACAATCAAGATTTTCTCATAAAAAATTCATTTATTACAGCAATAATTCTTCGCACGTGGTGTACTGTTAGTAATTGGCCGGAACATTGCACTTTATGATGAATTATACCTCTCAGCTATTATGTGATTTGCTGCAACGATATTGGAGTAACAAAAGAAGACGGTTTGGTTAACGAGAAGCTTATGGATCAATGTAATTCTTTCTTTCACGAAGCTAAATTTCGAGCTATTTGTGAATTGATTATTAATATTTGAACACATTATAATGGAACTAGAGTTATGATGAAAAAAAATTTCTATTGAAGTGAGAATTGAAAGAACTTGATGAAAATTATCCACTATTATATTGTGAAATGCTGCAAAAATAATATTCATAGATATACATGGGAAAGGGGAAGAGTCATACTAAAATATTATCATCTAATCAATCAATCAGATCCTCAGAACTCAACGTTTGTATGCAATGGAAGAGACAATAATATCAAGTCAATACTGATGTGTAACAAAAGTAATTTGCAAAGGTGTATGGAAAACGAATGCCCGCTTACGAGAATGTCCATTTACTATGTCTGCTGACATCCCTTGTTAGAATACACCATTGTAGTTTTCTCAAAATAAAATGCAATCTCTCCTAAATCTTAACTAGGCATTCATACGCTTATCTACTTTTTCATAATATATTTTGTTCTGGAACCATACCATGTTTTGTGGATGAAATAGAGGGATAGAATTTAATAGAAAATTAAGAAAAAATATCTGAGCAAAAGAACCATTGTTTGAACAATCGAAAAAAATGACACTCCAAGCTAGCAGTATTGGGTATTTCCACCTCGGGCCCTTATAATCGTTCTCGTTTTCGATTCATACTCTCTATACATCTTCAACCAGAGAACCTTGAAGATTTGCAGGCCTGGTGCAAGGTGGATTCATGGCTCGTGAATCCCATGATCAATGGGATCCAGATCAGTACTCTACGGAGGCCACCTTATAACGGCACTTGCATGAAAAGAAAATCTTGACCGATTAACAGAACTAAAGGTTCTATATAAGAGCCTAAAATCTCGTTCACATGCTCATGAAAGGGCTGTAATTGTACGTATGAAGGTCAGTATGTGAATTTTAAGTTCACCACCATAGACTAACTAATCGCCTTCGTCCCCAGCTGCGCATAGCTTGTCACTCTTATTGTTTTTTGACTATTATGAAGTAAAGTAAGAGGTTCTCGGACACCCCCTTGTTCTATCACGAAGAAATTATGGCAGCTGTGATGTTTGGTGGGATTAACATTTCTCTGGATGATATCCTCTGATAGATGCAACCTGTGGGACCAGAATATATCTTCGATTAATAAAAATGAACTCACAACATCACTGTGGAGAATATATTGATCTTTATCTCACAATTATCGCAAATGAAACAAGGAACGAAGAAAAAGCAACAATACAAATAAATTTCTGGATAAGGTCTGCATGAATGTGGAGAGGGAGAGAATTACAGATAACAGGATAAGATAAGTAATAGATGTCAAACACATCATGATTGACGAAATAATAGACAGCTGGTGTGGTACAGACCTATTTAGAGAATGCCGGAGTCAAGAATACCAAAACAAATCTCAGAGTAGAAACCCGGAGAAAGGAAGAATCAAGGAAGACCCAGAAAGGGATCTGTCTTGTTCAGTTCGAAAGGGATCTGCTTTGTCCAGTTCGTCCCGTATGATCGTTTTTTGGAATTGCTGGGTCTCTCGAAAAATGTCTATTAGCAACGTCCTATTCAATACTAGCTCAAACCTTCTTGAGACAATATCATGACTCGAAAACATTCATCCCAATTGAAATCTCTTGAATTATGTTTCATGATTGAGAGATCAACGAAAAATCACTGATTTTGCAACCACACAACTCTGAAGAATAGTTCTACAAAACAAATGAAAAGTTCCTAAATAAAATAAAAGAAAGGGAAAAATGAATTTTTGTTGTACATATTTCAAAATATATCGTTAATGTATATTATACCTGATGCGATTGAAGAAATCATGAAAAATATTTATAAATAATTCATCATTTATAGATGATGCAATAATTTTTGGAGTATTGTAGATTGTCTTTCGAAACACAAGACTACCGGGGTAAATGAAGGAAGATATTTATTTTTACAGAGTATTGGAATGAAAGCATTTCAAGTAACATATGAAAACTGGTGTAAAAGAAATACTAAACAGTTTGACATCCGCCATAAACTTCGCAAAAAAAGTATTTTCTTATACGAAAAAAGAAATGCTCAATTGATATTTCAGAAATATTCATCTTTAAATTCAGCTTGAGGCTTTTTCGTTAACCCAAGGAAAACATATAAGTTTGTAAAACGATTATGGACAAACGATACTTGAGAAACAAAATTCCGATCAAGCTTCAAGAAAGCGAACTTAATCAAAACGCGTGATGTATTGTCCTGAAATGTGCGCGATTTATCAACGATTTTCAAGACATAATTCTATAGTTATGCAACGGGATCGACGCCGATGTCAGCCTCCATTTGAGAAGATAGAGAGGCTGTGTATAAATCAAACTAAAATGCAAATGCGCGCAACAATTTATTTGAAACAAAAATTGCGACCTAATAGTCAAGTATAGGAAACATGAAGCGCAAGATCTCTAATTTTGTGTTAGTTGCCGATAAATCGATTTCAAGAAGAATGTTAAACATTACGTGATTATTGAAAGGTACTTTAATCATCATATGCATTAAACGGATCATTACCTTTACATATTTCAGTGCACTGAAAAATTAACAATCTTTCGTTATTGATGGATATGAAATCGTTGGACCTCCACAAATAACCTACTATTCTATTCAGCTGAAAACATTTGCTATTGACAGATTGGTGTTGAAACTGACGAAACAAATAATAATATCGATTGTGGAAAACTTGCATGTGGTTGTCTTTATTATCAATCCTGTATGTAGTCTACAATCATCTTTCCGCTCTATCAATTTGGGTGGCTCCTTCGCTAATACCTTCCTTCCAAAACGAGGGGTGAATTGAGGTAAACCCATTGTCAGAATTCAAATTATGATTTTGTTAATCACTATGAACGAAAATACCAATTTTTCAACCAAAAAGTAACAATTTCGAGATTCAAGTCTGTCCGAACCCGGTTGAGATTTTCTAGGTTGGTCTCTGTTGTTTTGGAATCATTTCATGGTACGTTTCGTAAAGCCCATAAGTTGTATCGATATTTGCTACCATTTGTATTTGTCATGTGCAGTATTTAGGAGCCACGAGTAATCTTAAGAATTGAATTGAATTGACTAATTTGTCGAATGCTGTGAAGTAGACTGAGCCAAGAAATTAAGGCACAAAATGGAATATTCAAATTTATTCAGAAGAAGTTTAGATATGTTGAACTATTCCGTAATCTACCGGCACTAAAGAATGCTCCAAAACTCAATGGTACTCATAGAAGTTGAAATAAAACTTATAAAAATGTAAAACTATTGGAATAAGTCAAAATCACTGAAAACCTGATGATACTGGATATTTCCATCCCTGGCGAGAACAACTGCATGAAATCTACGATTAAGTCTCAAAATTAATGACTTTGTAGCATTCTGATCCATTTCGTTCCAAATTTCGATCAGTTGGTTCCGAACCTCATTCACGCTGTTTTGCTGGCTTCCTAATCCTCTATTCAGAATGTCAAAGAGATGATGAATTGGATTGAGGTCTGGAATTTCACGCATGTTTTCTCAAAATGTTACAATATGTTTTTCCTAAATGTAACGTACCTGAAAGCATTCAGAGTTTCATTAATTACGATTACCAGATCAGTGCAGGCGAAATTCTACCTTACACCATTATTGAGTCTCGACCTAAACCATAGTTGCACTGAGCTTATACCACATTTCGACGTATGTATACGACAGAACGTCGATCGCAACGAAACTCTCCCAGTCAGCTTCTAATCAATTGGCTGGAAGAATTCAATCGGGCTCTTCTATGAGCAGCGATTGCAGGCCTTGAGCTACGATACGAGGCCTCGAACTGAATTTTCTGAGACGGGGTCATATGGTTTCAGTGCTAATTTGCACTCCACTGTTGTGCCAAAGCTGCATTTGAAGATGCCTACCAGTAGCGAACCCTTATCTCGACGAGGAAATTCTTGAATAACAGTCATGGATCGCGCATGTTGCTAGAGATCGTCCTTGCCCAGGTCTCCTTCATGACTACCAGTATCTTTGTACTTGCGGACCATTCCTGAAACAGTTGAATGGGACACCCCAAGTCTTTGGTCTATTCTTGTATAAGTCTAGCCTAGCTAATCTAATTTCACTGCTTCAGTAAATTCTTCCAAGTTTAAACTTCGTCATTCGTGTTGCATTATTACCGAAAATTAAAAATTTTCAAGAAGAACATACGTTATTCGCAAAAATTGATAGACAAGTGCGCCAAGAAAAAACATCGAACTTTGTAGGCATATACATATTGCAAAAAGATATGTGTTAATAATCAAGATCAATTGAAATATTGAAACTATGCGTTAATTGCTCGGCGCAGTGTGGATTTCAACCAACAAGTAACAGTTTTGAGATATTTCCAAGTCCATTTCAGAATATTGTGATTTCATCTCTAGGTCAGTAGCTTCGATTTCCTCGAATACTATGATCTGGTTACCCTTGCACTGTTCTTGTCCCTTTTCCCAAAAAACCGAAATGTTGTAACTGAGATCATCCTCTGTCAGTGTTCAATGATACTTTCAAGTTAATCTCGAAGATACTTGATATCTCCGCAATGACTATAGACTGTCTAATGTCAATTTAGAGTGATGGTTTTGCACTCTTATTTTATGTGATTTATCATCATAGTGAGACCTGAAAACTGACATAGTGTTCTTTGTTTTTTTTTTAAATAAACTGGGACGATATGATGTTGATTTATACTCGCAGTAGGGCCTCACATTTCCTCAGTTCGCATCTACAGAATGGGGCGTAATGGAAGGGGGGCTTTGGAACAGGTAGTACACGTAACGGTAAGTGAGTAGAGGGGGGCGGCTGAGGAATTTTGGCTCAGGAGGAGTTACCATTCAGTTCACACTGGTTACCTGGACAAGAGAGAACCGTGCGTTCGTAGTGAGTAGTTATTTAAAACCGTCTGACATTGTCGTGCAGCGGCGCTTTCGCCAGCGCTTCAACATTAGTCGCAACGCTTCAGTTCCGAAACGTAACACAATCATCCGATGGGTACAGGATTTCAGAACGACTGAATCAGCAATGAATCTGAAACTTCAAGGTCGTCCCCGAAGTGTGAGGAAACGAGCTTCCGTGGAAAGAGTGAGACAAGCTGTAATTCAAATCCCAGGGCGCTCCGTCCAGAAACGAGCTCCAGCACTTCAAATGAATAGTCTGTTCGCAAAATTTTACACCAAGACCTCCGCTTTGATCTCTATAAGGTCATGGTTGTCGAGCACCTGAATGGAGGAGATTTTGTACAACGCCAGCTGTTTGCCGAGAGAATGCAAATGATTACCGCTGGTGAAAATAAACAAGTGAAAATGATGAGTGATGAGGCTCATTTTCATTTGAGCGGTTCGGTTACTAAACAGAACTGCTGATATTGGGCAGTAGAAAACTCTCGCGAACTGCATCAATTCTCTCTTGACATTGAGAACGTCACCGTTTGGTGCGCTACGAGCCGTCTTGGGGTGATTGGACCGTATTTTTTCGGGGATGAGAAAAGGGCAACCGTAACTGTTAACTTCAAGCGATATGTTTTCATGCTGGAGAATGACGAAGAATAAACAGAAGAAATGCTTGGTCCCAACAGGATGGTGCCACGGCACATACAGCCAGAGCCTCAATGGAGGTTGTGCGTCGCATTTTTCTTGGTCATGTAATATCTCGTTTTGGTGATGTGCCTTAGCCCCCTCGTTCTCCGGATCTCACTGCTCGTGATTATTTTTTGTGGGGAAACCTAAAGGCTACGGTCTACGTGAATAAACCTCGAAATCTGCAAGAGTTGGAAGGAGCCATCTCAAGAGAAATTAGGCAATCAACACCGATTTGTTAGCGCAGGCAATGTAGAACTTTGTGAATCGACTACAGCAATTCAATGCGGAACACGGACGTCATCTGCTTGCTGTCATTTTCAGAACATGATTCTCGTTACTTTTTCAACACTGAATGGTAACATCACAGCAATTTTGTATAGTTCATGGAGTAACCTTCCTTCAAAATGTCCACTCACCAAAACGGATCAATTGACTGCAGCAATTATAGTGTGGAGTCGTTCTTAGTAAAGGTAGTGAACGAAGCTATCGGGAGTGAGGTATCATAGCAATGTAACTAGATGTTGATCCCTGTAGTTGTCATCTAAGAAAGGTTTTTCTTTTGGAAAACTCCAAAGCAGTTTATTATTTCACTTTCTGTAGTTAATATTGCTCCAAGAGTGTTGAAGGTTTCTCATGATTAGTTTTACAGATGTAACTAGAGTTAACTTGAAACATAGCCTATTGCAATGTTTCATGAACACGAAAATCTTTTGGTCTAACTAGATTGACTCTCATTTAACTATTGTATCATGAATCATAACCAAGTATTTCACTTATGGTGGCCCCTACTAGATGGGCTTTCATCTAGTTCAGAGCCAAACAGAAAGGAGAATTACTATATAAATGCTATCAATTTCAATTACAAGTAGAGTAGCCTCGTGTTAATTTTAACTGCGAACGACTCGATAATGTTAACATAGAAATAATGGCTAAAACAACAAAATTTTTCGACTCTTTGAAACAGACCTTTAATTCTAAAAGACCTCAGAAAGAGTATGTTGTGGTTTTGGAACCTTTGGCGAATGAACAATGAAGACATTATATCACCACTACGCCAAAACTTTAACCTTAACTCTCGACGCGAGTTTCGCTAACTAAGTTAGCATCATGATAATATATTGAGTATATTATCATCTCCTGATTCCTGGTTTGTGCAATCGTGAAATCTAACCTAACCTAACCTAACGAAAAATTCAATGCAAGTGATGGATGGTTGCAAAGTTTCAAAAGTCGATATGGGATACGATTTTCAAAAATCGTAGGTGACAAAATGTTCTCGTAACCTGATCCAGTCATGTAAGAACTCTCGCACTCAATTTAGCTGAACAGCAAATATACAACGTAGATGAGACTGATTGATACTGGAAACTTCTAACTGAAAAGACCTATGTTTTGATTTCTGAAAAGACTAACCCTGGTTCGAAATTGGCTAAAAAATAAATAACTTTTCTAGGGTGTATTGAAGAAAGCAAACGAAGAAGAAGAGGTGAACCACAAAAAAAATAAAAAATCATATCGCCCTATCTATGTTATTGATGCAATAGCTAAGTTATCGTGAAATGATATCAGAAAAACAATTTGGGTTTAGAAAAGGCAAAATGATTATGGATGCAGTAGAAACAATAAAGAGCATCGCTATGCTTAAAGATGGGAAGACGCTGAGAGCAAGAATACTACGTAATTGATATTGCTTCATATAAAAAACGCCTTTGACACAGCAGAGCCTCGAGCTCTGGAACATCTTTTATAATAGTATCCTCAGTATAAAAATGCTAACGGGAGTGTCAAAACAGACCTTGAACTCAAACTGAAGGCTAGTAAAGCAGTTAGGTTGATACAGGATCGCACAGGAAAGCAAGCAGCTGAGAAAACTGAATCATTTACATTAAGCGAAAGAAAAAAACATTCTTCCTTGAAACTGAGGATAGATGGCGATATTATGAAGTGGAATCGTCAGGCGAAATACCTTGGGATGATAATGGGCAGACACCTGAAGTTCGAATCCCGTATACTGGCGGCTGAAAAATACACCAAAAAGCTGCTAATGGCTCCTGCGCGAATCATGCCGGGAATAACTGGTTGCTGCTGAAATAACAGGGGAATATCAGCAGAAGTAGCACAGTCCGCTATATTGTATCCTGCGCCAGTCTGGGGGAAAGGTATGGAAGATGGAATAAAAATATGTCAAGAATGCAGAAGCATCTCCACTGAAGCAGTCGTGGTACTGGCAAGGCAGATACCGCTTGACCTCTTGGCGAAAGAAAGGAAAAGGATACAGAACTAAAAGGACGCAAAGGAAAATGATCTTGAGTCTGTCTCAGGAAAGGTTGGGGGCAAATGAAAAGGGGCATAACAAGAATATTGATACAAGATCTGAGGCCCTTCTACGGCAGAATTATGAGTTATTACATAACATGGCTATTGTCAGGACATGGTTGTTTTCAGTTTTACTTGAGAAGAATTATCAAGACTGAAGACCCGACATGTCTACTGTGCAGAGGCGGACGATGATACAGAGCACACAATATTTACATGCGAAGAATGGTCTATAGAAAAACTTTGGTGTATCAGACTGCAGGGACGATACTACATTCCGAAAATATGGTGGTAAAGATGCTTCAATGTCAAGACGTATGGGACGATGAAGAAATGATGGCGAGAAATATAATAAAGAAGAATATAATAAAGAAGAGAGAAAATGCCATTGACTGCCTTGTGATGAGAGCGGAGAGATGTGGAGGGAACGGGTTTACCGGGTCGAAAGCTCAAAAGAGCAACCATCCCCATGTCGTAAGATGCAAACTGTTTTGGTAAACCTCTTCAAAAAAAATGGTGTGTCAATGCATCAGGCAAATACGAGTTAACACCGTAGTTAATCGGGAAGGAAAGTCACCGAGATTCAGCAGTTTGTTTCTGACGAGAGTTTTTCACATAATAACTTAGTAAACAAAAATATTTACTGGTTAGAACTTCCTTCAAAAATGAAAGCGTTTATCAAAGAGGATTTAAAAATACCTGACGGTGATATCTTTGTCGAATTTATGCCACCCAATGTCACACCCCTCATTCTTATTCTTCATATTAATCTATGGGTCAGAATGCGTTGAGACTTATTAAACTTTATTATAGAAAAAGCTTGCTTAGCTCTATTATCTAGAAGTGAAAAATGTTATATCTAAAGGTAATAGACTAGCAGATGCTCTTAAGGCAATAACATTTACATACGGCTTGGGAACGAATGGAAAAAACAACGATAGTAAAGTGTTGCATAATATTTTAAGAAAAAACAAGGAAAACTATGAAGATTGACTTCAAGCTCAGCTTCGTACATACTACATAAATAAATCTTAACTAGATACACTGGACGCGAGAACAAAATTGTTTAAGAGACGCACTAAAAAAAAGATCTATATTCATATATCTGTTTTCATGTTCCATGATTCTATCAATAGGAGCATTAACTGCGTAGTTTGTACTACGTTGAGGAATGAAAAACACTCGCTTACTACGCGTAGTCCTACTTGGAACATGGAAACAGATTAGACTCATTATTTCGACAGAATCCAATAAATGGTTAAGCACTTGTACAGAAAAATCAAGTCACCGGCTAAACGACGTTCAGATAAGGTTTTGATATTCAATTTTGAACGCATAAAACTAGCGGAAAAGTTCATACGTGGAATTGACAGCCGAAAAGAAATGTACATTCAAAATCTGTTCTGAACTTTTTCTAAATCGTGTGAATCTGACTCGTGAAAAGGAGACCAGACTATAGAACCGTATTCCAGAATCGGCACACAAAGTGCCAAATATAAATTTTTTACAGTGAATATATCCGAGAAATCCACCGAGTTCCTATGAATGTAACCTATTACCCGTAGGGCTCTCCCGATTATATAAATGTAATGGTCTTTGAACTCCAAGCGTTGATCCATGTATATTCCGAGATTCTTTGTATTTCATTTCCATTTATCCAGTATGGTAAGATCAAAGGATTATTACCTCGGTGGGACGTGATAACCCTGCATTTATCAATGTTAACATTAAGCATATGATCCGAAAAATATCTAAGTATCGCATCCAAATCTTGCTGAAGTTTCAAGGCATCGGAAAGGTTAGTTATCATCTTAAATATCTTCAAATCATCAGCAAATTACAATACTCTCGAGTAGTTAACTGTCAAACATACATCGTTTATGTACAGAGAAAATAATAAGGGACCCAAATGGCTACCCTGCGGAATTCCAGATGTTACATCAATGACATACGATTTGAAGTTTTTTATTTTCACAATTTGAGTCCTGCCCCTGTAGTAACTCCGTAGCCACTTGAGAAGATTATCGAAAAAATCTGCGGTCTGAACCACCGAATCCAATATGTCATGATTGACCTGGTCGAAAGCTCCAACGATGTCTGTATAGCAGCTAACAACTTGGTAGCCATCATGCATCACGTCATGAATATACCGACAATATGGAACTAGATTAGTCAATGTCGATCTTCCCCTAATGAAGCCATGCTGTTCGGTCGCAATTATATTGTTGACAGAGAATGAGAACTTTTCAAGCATAATGCTTTCAAAAATTTTCGGGATAACACTCAGAATACAAAATGGTCGGTAATTCATTATATTTCTCGTATTTCCAGATTTGAGTATGGGTGTAATGAAACTAGACTTCCATTTTTTTAGGAAGAGATCACATTGGATCGACATATTGAACAATAAGCACAAAGTAGCTGCCAATATATCTGCACACTGCTTGAGAAACTAGGGTGTGGGAGACCCCGAAATTTGGCTTCAATTTTACCAGCGCTAACCGTGAAACCACAAAAAATAGATTCATGTTCAACATGAAAAGGTATAGATGAAGGGGTATCGTTTCATTTACGTCAACGAATAAACTAATTATCAAATTATTCTTCATACGTTTTTTCCGAAATTGACTTCAGTTCTCGCCGTAAATTCTCTTCTATGTCTTCTATCGATTCGAAACGGTTACCTCGAAGTGGTAATATAAGTTTAGGAAGTAGGAAAAGGTCGTCTAGAGCCATATCAGGTGAATACTGTTGTTAGTCGATGGTATTTGTTGAATATTCTGTCAAAAATAAATTTCATTTCCAATAATAGCCTTGTGAGATGGTGTAAAATGCACTCGTTTTCTTTCTACAAATCTGGCATTTTTCGACGAAATTGCTCTCTCAAACGCTACATAACTCTCAAGTAATATTCTTCATTTACTGTCCAGCCTTCTGGCAAGAATTCTGAGTGCCCGAACCGCCATAATCAAAGAAAACAGTCAACAATACCTTGACTTTCGATCGACTCTGACGAAGTTTGTTCGATTTTGGTTCAGTTGAAAGGCGTCATTCCAAAGTTTGTTGACTGGTTTGCATATCAAACTCATAAACCCATGTCTCATCACCAGTTACAATGAGTTTTATGAATATGGGGTAGGAATCGAATCATTCGTCGAATTTTGTGGAACTGTCTTAAAACATTGTAATAGTCTTATTGTGTCTGTTTATAGATCCTGTAATGGTGAGTATAGAAATTGCTTATGTAAACTAGAAAATCTATCAACTGATTTTGTACATCTGTATAGTCGTTTTTACTGAATTGGAACCATCTGTAATAGACTTTTTTCCTTTGAACGACCGCGTCATGGTTCTTAAACTTGCAACAACTCATCGTGTTTTGAATGTCATTCAATGTTACGCTCCAACAAATGACAAATCGGACGACGAAGTTGAAGAATTTTATGCCAGTCTGGAAAAAGCAATGAAATTAACAAAGAAGGGTGAAATAACAATCGTGCTTGGGGACTTTAACGCTGAAGTAGGAGCAAGAGCTGAAGGCAACATCACTGGCCACTTTGGACTCGGTGTAAGAAACGAAAGGGGTGATCGACTTGTGCAGTTCTGTACTGAACACAACTTATCAATCACCAATACTTTTTTCAAATTACATCCCCGACGACTGTATACATGGAGATCTCCAGCTGACAGAGAAGATCGTTTGATTCGAAACCAAATAGATTTCATTCTCATCAGATCCGAATTGCGAAAATTTGTGAATCTACCAAAACATTTCCTGGCGCTGACGTTTCCAGTGATCACAACCCAGTTGTAATGAACCTACAAATGCACCGTTTTATACCAGTTAAGCGGCCAGAAAAAATTAAACATATCAACGTGAAGAGCTTTCGACGTTAACACCAAGATATTTGGTCACAGTAGCAAATTGAAACTCAATGGAAGGCAGAGGCTTTCTATTGCAAAAATTAAGGAGAACAGTTTTATCATTATTAATTATTAGCCTATTTCTATTGCACCAGTCAGTCATCTCCTCTATAACTCCATGTAGCGCAACCTGAACCTCGTCAGGAGTCCGTCCTGAAACCACAACAGCTGTATCATCAGCATACATTACTACTTGGCCCTTGGTGATGAAGTTGAGCAAATCATTGATGAACAACATGAATGAAAGTGGTCCTAAGACAGACCCTTGAGGAACTCCAAAACTCACGTCCCTGGTTGCCGAAAATGAATTTGATACCTTTACAACCATTTTTAGATTTTCAAGATAGGATTCAATCCATCAGTAATACTTGTTTAGATCAACTTTCTTCAACATGCACGACAATGCACGACAGATATCGAAAAATACACAGCCAACATATTTATCACCATCTAGTTCCTTATATATGTATTGAAAAGGTCGTAAGATGCCGTTTCAGCAGATGTACCTTTTCTAAACCCATGTTGGACATCCGATATTATTTCAAATTCATTCAGAAATTTCAGTCTTGGGTAAGGTGCTGGAATCTATTCTGAAGGACAGACTTTCAAACTTTCTTGAAAATAATAAGATATTATCACCTTCACAGTATTGTTTCAGACCCGGTAAATCTACAATAGGAACACTTTCAGACTTGGTGCCTAAGGTGGTTGAGGGTTTGGAAAGGGGTGAACGAACGGCCTTGCATTTATTAGATTTGGCCAAGGCTTTCGATCTTGTGATATATACCATTCTTCCGTATAAGAGGGGTTCCATTGAAACTCCTCACCTCTTACCTGGAGGATAGGCTTATGTGTGTCTGCGTGGAGGGGGCTATCTCTGAGTTCTCACCCATAAAACAGGCGTACCCCAGGGCTCTGTACTGGGGCCACTGCTCTTTTCGATTTGTATCAACAACTTACCATCTCACTTGAAACCAGTAGGCAGCGTCCTCTTCGCTGACGACACATCTTTATATAATACAAGCGGGGACCCACAAATGGCAAATGAACCTTGTGATTTGGCCATGAATCATGCTGATGTTGATGTATTGTTGAATAGAAAATTTCACACATATCATCAGGTTCATCGAATGGAGATAAGAGTGCAGTCCAGTCAACAAGAGAGAGTTCGTCGGACAGGGTATTGAAATTTGTTACACTATAAACTATGGTGTCTGCTTTTGTGTGTGTCCCAATATTAAGCTGAACTTTGCAAGTAAGGACTACATGATCAGAAATACCAACAGGAAGATGATAGTTAGGTTCAGTAATGAGATGTTCGACGTTAGTGAAGATGAGGTCCAACGTAGAAGGCTCATTATTCACTCGGTATCTTGTAGGTTTTGTCACTAATTGGATAAGGTTGCAGTTTGCTGCAAAACGTAGGAAGTCGCCTGTAGATGATTAATGGGCCATTTAATATCTCGATGGTTAAAGTCTCCTGCAATAATAAGATTAGACTTCACTGATAGCTGTTCTAGGTATTGAATAAGCTTATTGTCTGATTCACGGGCAACGTCACCAGGTCGATAAATACAAACCAAATTAATGTTTAAATTATTTCTACTCAGTTTTATGTGTAAAGCTTCTATGACTCTCCTGATGTATTGCAAAATTTTTGACGACTTCATCGCATAGGTAGATGCATACACCTCCACCGGTGCGACCAACTCTATCATTCCTATATATGCTGTAACCATTTATTCGACCAAGGGAGTCTGGTTCCACCTGATTAAGCCATGTTTCGGTTATGAATATAAGATGAGGTTTTAGATCACTCACAGAACAAACCAGTTCATCAAATTTAGATTTAAGGGAGTCAAGATTCGTGTAATAGAACAACCAATTTAAACGAGATATGGAACATGAGTTGGATTTAGTTGCGAAAATTTTGTACTATTTTTGGACAGCCGTTAGAATATTTGATCGTTAGGTTCGTTTCCCCGTTCACCTTTCTTCTCTCGAGTTCATCGCGTAGCTCTTCCAGATCCAGATCGCAGACAATAGTCAGTTTTGAAATTGCACATGTTTTCGATAAAGTCGATTCACCGTAAGCCTTCTGTAACATTTTGCAGCAATTCAGCACACGAAATTTCATGTGCAATACTAAATTTGTGACAAATTCATTGGTCTATTATATGAATTATATTAATTGTTAAAATCGCAATACACTTGTGAGAACTGACAAAATCGAGCATTGTAAACAAACTAAATGATAGATCGCGTTCAAACTCGACGTCAGTATAGAAAACAGTTGTTTTGACAATCGTTTCAAGGAAATTTTACTTCTCTGACAGAATGTATGTTCAAGTGTTTTTCATTCGATTCATACATTCATTGGCGTTAACATGTCTACTGTATTTGAAAAAGTTTTGTTTCTTTGTAACTAAAATGTTTCCTGATGATGACTTAAAAAGCGTGAGGTGGATAGTATCCATATTATTAATTATTCACAGTTAAACTACTATGTGTTTGAAAGTAGATATAATTATCCATTTAACGTTTCGTACTCTTGTGCTGATTACATTTACCATCATTTACCATCGTCAGTGTTTGATGGAATAGCAAATCATTATTCAATGAAATGTGGGAACACAGGAACTTGAAAAATCTTTCTCTGTAGCGAAGAGACGGTTCCTAATTTGTGAGAAAATTACTTTCAAGTCATGCTTTGTATTTTCTTGTTCATTTGTCAGTTACAGAATAAATTGATCTTAAAATTCAATTTCACAATTTTGAAGATTATTTTATTACACCAGTACTTCTAGATAATTCTTTATCTCTTTCAGTTAATACCATAAATATTCTTCTAATATTTGCTGTGGATTAAAGAAATCTATTTTCATCTTTCTTCCAATTATCACTCGGTTATTTATTGATGGAGAGTTATTGTTTCATAATATGACAGAATTATTAATTAATATAAGTTTGTATATTTGAGCCATAACTCATTTTATGGTAGTACTTTTATTCAGGTCGAACTAATTATCGCCCGAATTCATATTTATTCGATTTGAGCACGAAACTATTATTAAACTGTCATTCTCTTTCGAAATTCCCGGCTGGGCGGATCTAGCAACACCTCTCATTATTTTCCACTGGTCAGACTCATCTGGCTTAGAAATTAGAAGTCTGCACTGGGTGGCTGAATTTAGGAGTTTTATGAAGGTAGTGATTGTGCGTTGAAAGATACCTTGTACACGTCCTTGAAGGAGATAGAATCCACACGGATTATCGTAGGTGGAATATTTCACGCTAATTTAACACTTCTTGAAAAAATTTCTATTGTTCTTGGTTTCCCAACATCTTGGATTAATCTGGAACGAATTATTAGCAATTTCTCAAGTGAACGAAATATTTGTAATTAGGTTAGAAGATTTTCCAACCCCATTTCTTTGAAATCTGGCTAAGTTTTCAGAGTTCATCTAACAAGGCAGATGAAACTCGAGGTAAAACAATTTTTGAAACTGGAAGGAGTTTGGTGACATTCGTACCTTGTCGAAATTGTGTTTGTTTTTACCAATTCGGCCTTCTTTCGGATATACAGACTCATAACTTCGAATTGGCTGAATTGATTCGTATAAAACTTTCAACGTTACACCTACTTTATTAAGTTCATTCAACGTAATTTTAGTTTTTTCAAACGCTTCAAAGGATAAATATATGCACATTCGGCAACTATGAAGATTTCAACCCTTATAAAATCTATTCTAGTGACACTCATAGTATTTTGTGGAAAAAAGTTAATAATTCAGAAATTCGGAGTTCAATTCAACATAATTCTCAAAATCTAGTAGAAAAATCATGAAATATATTTGAAGAAGGGAGAATATCTAATATATGTTTATAAACCAATGGATTTTTATTCTTTTCCGGCAATGTGTTGGATTTCTAAATTTTCAATACTTGGAAAAGACTGACCGTTTTGGATGCAGTAGTTTGCTTATGTTGAATCTTGCTTATTTTCTTCATTTCTAATTATGAAGGAACATGTTTGACCTACATATGTAGAAATGATTGCAATCTAAACAAAATTAGTCATAAGCTTCTGATTTATTCGGAGTCTCTATGGGATTTTTAGAATTAAATAAAGGTGATGTGTGAGTTGCTTGTTAACGTACCTGTATAAAATGCTCAGCGAGAGAATTCGGTTAATTTGAAAGAAAAAGGGAAGAAATCAACCAGCAGTCATTTCAGAAATATAAAGAATTTCTGTATTCAACATTAACACTCTACACAATATTGATGTCGTCTACAACCTACAATAAATTTCTATAAAATATAAAATAGATTCAAATGAAATGATTATTTATGAAGTTTTTCGTATGATTCGTTAAAAACTTGATATTCTTTGTAAACATATATAGAAAACTGAAAGAAATTTATGTACTGTCGCCATCAAGCGGCCAGAAGTGTGAGTATCATAGTCCAGGCATTTCCCCAAAACTCGTATATAAAGGGAAATGCTTTTCCCTTTTCACTACATATCTTGTTAATAAACTGTTACTGTTATACCATTATCAGTATATGCGCCAGTACCGCAGATCGCACTAAAAGAAAAAACTAGAAAGTTGAAATAGACGTTTAGTGGAAATAAAATAAGTGATTTTTCTGACATCTCGTCGAATATGGATGCAGATCTTTAGGAGGACAATGGTTCAGAATACCCAGACGATAACTCATTGCATTCTGATACTGATATAGTTTCAACAGTTAACTGGCGCGGTGGCGCAGAGGTTGGGTCACTCGTCCTCTGTGCAGAGTTATCTGGATTCAATCTCTTGGTGTGATTTTTCGGATTCTGGGAATTGCTTTAGCTTCCATCGTTCGGAGGAGCCGTGGGTTCTGTTCAACAGAGATGTATTGGACATCAGAGATCCCAAGAGGGGTTCCCAGGTAAGTGAGGTGACAAGATTTTCCTGCGCGTCATTAGCCGAAAGGCAGAAAAATTGAATGTTAAAGGAACAACGACGTTTGAAAACTTCATTGAAGAATACTGCGTTGATTGTCTGACCTGCTGGAACGTATTTGTGGTGTACAGCTCCATAAATATCGAAAAATACGATGAGTAAAGATTTCCATGTCGATTCTAACATTCTGGCTTTCCTGGGGCGCTTATTCGCCTTTTCTACCTACTGCATGCTCTGCCTTTTGGTCTCATGGTCGTATTTGAACACCCATGACTCGTCACCAGTGATAACATTCGTCAATTCATGTCTTGAGTGATGGACAATCGGAGCTCTTTCTGCTCAACTGTGAACCATTTTCGGACACAGCTTAAGCATCCCAAAATCTTCTTGTAGCATCTGCCGGTATTCTCCTTGTTGATACATAACTCGTCTTCCAACATTCTAAGGCTTACCTGACGGTCTCCGTGAACTCGCGAGCGCAGCCGATCGAGGTTCTGTGCAGTTCGAGAGGTAGAGGGAGCTCTCTCGCGCGGATCATTCTCCACTGACTGTCTGCCGCTTCTGAACCGCTTTGCCCAATCGTAGACAGCTGATTTTTTCAGACAGTCTTCATTATACACGTCGGTTAACTGTTTCATAATTTCTACGGAAGTTTCGCCGCATTCACCAAAAATTTAATTACTATTTGCTCAGTTATTTTATCGCTCATCTTCACGACGGTGGGTCAAAACAGGTCGATGTTCAAAGGACTATAAAACAAGAAGTATACAACTGCTCAACGCGAAACTTTCACAGGCTGACGCAGAAATGAATTCTGTTCCGAATGAAACCAATGCGAACGCTGCAGAGCTACCAACCCCTGCAACATTGCCAACTTCCGCGAAGTTAATTGACATACCTCGTATAACATCTACTGAGGAAAACCACACACAGACTCAGCTATTCCAATGAACTCATTCAATCATTTAAATCACAAATTAGCAGCTTATAATTCAATAATCCATAGGGCCATTTCCATTCCGCTGTCACCTACGAACTTCAAACATGAAATAAATACTATCAAAATTGCATTAAATAACAAAATTCCTCTGGTTTTTATAGACAGAATTATCCAACGTAAGGAAGAACAACAAATAACACAATTATTATATTCCATAAAAGATACTTGCTTGAAAAAATACACTAGTTTCAACGATGCTGGTCCTTTCTCCAATAACTTTAGCAACTATTTTAACCTCTTCCTCAAATGGTCTGAACTTGAGCAAATTATTATCCATTGCTAAGCAAAAACAGACAAATTCAAAAATCAGGAGTTTACAAAATTGTTTGCAGTGAGTGTACGGTAGCTTATATTGGGCAGACCCCTAAGAATTTCGAAACCAGATTTAAAGAACACTTATCCTCTGGTAATAATTTTCCAATATGTGAACATATAAAAACCACAAAACATTCAATATCATTAGATAATATCAAAAATAAAATGAATCTGTTGGAATGTTTGGAAATCAATAAACTTTGTAAAAACCCAAGTGAAATCTTCCTTAACAGCGCGCAAGACATTAATACCTCTCCACTACTCAATTTGTAATTGGGCTAGTATCTATATACCTAAGTTAGTTTCCTGTAGTTGACGACTTGAAAATGACTTGGCGGTCGACACCGGTCGTGTTTGTGAAAAGTATAAAATATATTTTACTTCATCTTCGTTGAATTTCATTATATTCAATGAATTCTCTCTCATTGAATATAAGAGAAAGTCCAACGTTTAATTGTAATTGTGTTCTGATTCATGCTTTCAAGTTTCACGATTCAAGAAGCTTGAATTTCCAAGCATTTGTGAAAAAAAGCTTGAATTCTGAGAACAGAAGCTTGACTTGAGCTTGAGTCAAGCAGAGTGATTTTCAAGTCAAGCTCCTAGTTGCGAGCTTTAGTCTTAATGGTTCCAATTTCTTCTTTAAGATTTTCTATTGATAAGAAGATTTAGTTTGTTTATTATCTGATGGATACTGTTATTGAACAAAATGATCAAATTATCTGGTCAGACAAATAAGTAAATCATCGACGTATCTGTACCAATGAATGTCGATGACATACATATGAATTCTGTTAATTAATGGAAAGGATACTAATAGCTGGTTAGAATTCAGCAAAAAGATCTCTGTTCGATTACAGGTAGAACCAGAATTTTTAAACAATATTATTAGGACGGACGAATTTAAATTTTCTTGAAAAAAATCATTGAATCTTGACCTCAAGAAAATCCGTACAATAAACTGAAACACTTGAGCGCTGGATTGGTCTAAGGAATAGTGAGTTCATGTCGAAAAAATTTAAGAATATTCAGACGAACAAAACAGCATTGAAAAAAATTGTGTTTCCGAGATTTCATTGGACTGAATTGAGGTTAGCTTTCGGTTTTCAACAAAATTTAGTATTGAAATCATGAAATACTGAATTAAATTCAAATCATGAGCTACAAACTATAACAAAAATAGACAACTTTGTATAGAGAAAATGATTTGATAACACTTCATGGCGGCAAATTATTACGTAAGTCTTACGAGGAACGAACGTAGCAGATATTGGCCTGTTCTATCGGAGGATTAAGTATTCAGTGGTTGAAGTAATTGGTATTTGCTCGATGGTTGATGCATTTTGTCTTCCAAACCGTCCGTGGGAAAACCCGTGTTCGGCTCACAAATGAAACAATTACCCACTTGCGTGTTTGCATCATATTATTGAACCATTCTCTTCTCGCAAGGTATCCGTTTTTATTTTTCTTCATAAATTTCATATTTTAGATGATCCGAGAACGACTTCGATTTTTCACACGGTCTGAAACCTGCAGTATTGAATTCTTTGCATTTTAACGAAATTTGCATAACCAATATCGACCGTTTTCGGTTCTGATCTTTTTTTCAGTAGATAAGTATCCATGAACTGCTACCTAAAGGAAGAAAATTATAGAGCGCCTCTGTGTGCATAAAAATTAAAAGTCGACAACTAATTCATCCATCTTGTTTCCGAATAGCATGGTGTATTGTCTGTTATTCTTGTAGGTGAATCATAAAAAAGGATCATCGTGGCAAATTGTTAATATGCGAATCTTCGAGGCTTAAACTACCACTAAATTATCGACTGGGCACGACCCTATGGATTTTACCGTTTCCTGAATATCACGCCTTATAATTCTTTTCGGATTTCAGTATCAAAATTGGATAAAGAATCTTTATATCATTAATAAATCAAATCTCATTTCATCTAATTTGGTGTTCACGATGGTATAGGAATATAGGTATAGTCGGATGATTCCATAACTCGTACTTCTTGAGTTTGAAAGAAAAATTATAAAACCTGATAGAATATTTCCTGAACCCCAAATGTTTCGATTGATAATAAATTCTTCTCAATCGATTTTGAAAGAAATAAGTATCAATGATTGAAATTGATATATAATATAAAAGATCAGACATAAACACCAAAGCATTAAATGAATAAAAAGTTTTTACCTTTGAGTACAACAAGTGAATTTTAATAAGGTGCTCGAAATAGCCTCCCCTTTTATTCTTGCATTTTCAAGCCCTCTTCAAAACGTTTCTATTGGATTGCCGTACCAGTTTCACAAATTTCCTTAAATTTCCGCCCTGTGATATTTTCAATCAAATGTTCCCTACATTGTGTTTCAACTTCATAGATACCGAAAATGTATTTGATTTAGACACTGTACGGTTTATACCATCACTATTTGGTGGTTAAGCTTGATTAAACACGGATTGAATTTTAATTGTTTTCACTACCAACAAAATTAAATTAATAGATCATTGTTACCGCGGTTTCGAACCCTCATATAAAAACCAAGTACAATTCGAATTTATTCAGAAGAAGTTTTAATATGTTGAATAATTATTTTTCCACTAATCCACCACCACTAAGTGCATTTTAGAATAATATTTTGAATTAGGTAATTATAAAAATTTAAAAATCGATAAATAATATTGAAAAATTTACGGGAATGTTTTAGTGATGATATTTGCATTCAAATTCTATGATAAATTGTCATAATAGTCCAGAGGAAGACATATAATAGTCCGCAGGTTCTTTCCGACCTCATATTTGTGTTCAGTGACCTCGAAAATCCCTGAGTAACGAGTGTGAATCAATTGTATGATAATTATTCATAATACTTTAGAGGAAGATGTTAAAAACACCCGCTGCGGATACCAGATAGTCTGCAGGTTCTTGCCGACCTCGTATTCGTGTTCAGCATCCCCGAAAAACCCCGCATAATGAGTGTGGGCCAATTCTATGACAAATTGTCATAATACTCTGCGAAAACGCCCCGAGTAACGAGTGCGAACAAATTATATGATAAATTTTCATAATACTTCAGAGGAAAATGTTTAAAATACCCAATGCAGGTATCAGATAGTCCGCAGGTTCTTTCCGACGTCATATTAGTGTTCAGTGACCTCGAAAATCCCTGAGTAACGAGTGTGAATCGATTGTATGATAAATTTTCATAATACTCTAGAGGAAGATGTTTAAAACACCCGTTGCGGGTACCAGATGTTCTGCAGGTTCTCGCCGACCTCGTATTCGTGTTCAGCATACCCAAAAACCCCGCATAATGATTATGGGCCAATTCTATGACAAATTGTCATAATACTCCAGGGAAGGACGTTTAAACACTAACTGATTAGTTACAGGTACTCCGCAGGCTCTTGCCGACCTCGTATTCGTGTTCAGTGACCTCAAAAATCCCCGAGTAACGAGTGCAGACCAATTCTGTGAAGAATTTCCATAATACTTTAGAGGAAGATGTTTAAAACACCCGCTGCGGGTACCAGATAGTCTGCAGGTTCTTGCCGACCTCGTATTCGTGTTCAGCATCTCCAAAAAAACTCGCATAATGAGTGTGAGCCAATTTTATGACAAATTGTCATAATACTCCAGGAAAGGACGTTTAAACACTAACTGCTTAGTTACAGGTACTCCGCAGGCTCTTGCCGACCTCGTATTCGTGTTCAGTGACCTCAAAAACCCCCCAATAACGAGTGTGAACCAATTCTGTGATAATTTTTCATGATACTTTAGAGAAAGATGTTTAACACACCCACTGCGGGTACCAGGTAGTCCGCAGGATCTTGCCGACCTCACATTCATGTTCAGCGACTTCGAAAACCCCCGAGTAACGAGTGTGTGCCAATTCTATGATAAATCGTTATAATATTCCAGAGGAAAACCTTTAAAACATCCGCTGCGGGCACAAGGTATTCCGCAGGCTCTCGTAAACCTTGTATTCGTGTTCAGCGACGTCGAAGTCTCTTCACAAAGGTGTATAAGAAAGGTAATTTTGACAAATCTTTTTCGAAGAAAAAAATATTTTTTCATCTTAAACGACCCACTCTTGAGACTATTGAGAAAAAGGAAAACAAATCAATTTTTGTTTTGAAGGGAAACCTTTTTGTGTCCATTTACCAGTAAATTCACTTACCTTTAGGTTTTAGGGAAGAAGGTTCTGTTGTAATGCCTTTTGAGAACTCTTTTTATGAACTACAACAATCTTAAGATGATGGTTTTGGTTAATTATCTTTGCAGCCACTCGGCACAATTTTAAAGTTAGTAATGAAGGCTCAGCCGCTAAACACGTTCGTGCAATGTGTACGCCATCATTATCTTCGAAATTTTAACCACACCAGTAAAGGAGTAACTGAATAATTAATTTAAAATGCATTGAATGACAGAACAAATTCATTATCAGATAAACGCCTTGATAGATAGATGAAGATTAAATTGAGTGTGAGCTGATTGACAGTCCTGCCACTACTATTCAGTGATCTAGTGTGACGCACTCTGTCCTAAGTCTTACCAACAGGCTCTATCCTTGTTGTAAAGGCCACAAACATTGTGGATGGGAGCTTAATAAACCTAGCCAGTTGTGTAGTATGGATTCTATCTCCTCCTCACACAGTCAACATGAAGCGTCCTTGATCAATTCTAACTTATGTAGGTGATTTTAAAGTCGACAGTATCCCGTTCATATGGTAAATTAGAACTCTCAGGCCTAGCCTGGAGAGTTTCAGCCAAGTCTTGACTCTGGTAGTGGAAGATCTACTGTTGGCAGAAAGTATCTGAGGTCTGGTACCTCTAGATCCAACCACTGGTTTTTTTCCATCCTTGCAGTCTCCAGGAGAATTCCAAGCCTAAAATCTGGTTCTGTGAATACCATGGCTGTTTCTCGAGTAGCCTATGAACAGCTTTGGGATTCAACTGATACCTTGCTTCTAAGAACAAAAAATTGAGTCAAAACAAATGTTTTCATTTTTTTTTTCTTATTTTTTTTTTGTTGAGAATTTATTTGGTTAAATGAGGAAAAAAGCAATTCAAATAAAACAATGAAATCTTTTTAAGATTGTTCTGGTTTGTAAGAAGAGCTTTAAACAGACATGACGACGAAATCTTTTTTTCTCTTCGTCTAAAACCTCAAAGTATAAAAATTTACTGGTTAATGCACGCCGGCGCTAAGAACCCTCGAAAGGTTTACCTCCAAAACAAAAACTGATTCATCTTTCTTTTTTTCAAAAATCAACAGAATATTGAAAATATTCAAGGTGGCTTGCATGAGATAAAAAAGGATTTTGTTGTCAAGAGGCTTTAAAAAGCTTTCCAGTGAGGCATTGTTCGACCCCTTTGCTCTATTCAATTTTGATGGACTGAAGCGCCCTATCCTTAGAGGTTGCTTGTTGAAGCCTCAAAAATAGGTTTAAATATGTCTCCCGAACAAAATCCATCGACGTGTTTTAACAAATTCCTACAATCCGTACGGGATAGAAAAAAACAGGGTGGTTCGTTTGAGATGCTATACGTTAATATGGCGAAAGAAAACTAAAAGCTTTTATGAGTTTAACCATTCAAAATTGAGTGCGTATGATTTCTAGCTCAACAGAATAGCGTTTATATTGAAGAATCGCAGCTTAAAATAAAGTTTCCCCACACCAGAGATAATTGTGAGAAAATTCTTGAATTTTCTATTGAATATTCCTCCATTTTTCAATTATACAGACTAGGCATTGTAACATATAAAGTAACTTAAGTCAATCTAGCACAATGTAAATAGCTATCATTTTAAAAATTCGAAACGCAATATTAACCGTTGGATTTATCTAATGTTGGACTCACCTTTGAGAAACCAATATTGGGCGTTGGTGGCTGGTGTAATGATACATCGTGGCATTTAAATGCTGAAACAGACGTTAGGAAATTAATTTCTTGCAACAGGTGTCGGTTTTAGCAATGGTACAGTTGAGAGTGTTGTATTTCCTAGGATAAATGTAATAAGTTCGTGCGGTTACACTATTTTAATGACCGTCGAATCGAATTATTATTTTCAATCTCGCTATCGAACACGAGATTCAAACAATATTGCTTTTGGACACTGACCAGCATAACAGATACAAATTATATGATACTTATTGAAAAAATTTCAGTGGAAGTGCGTGATTTGTTGAATATTTACTATACTTACTAGCAATGACCCATTTTGGCCACTCCCGCCTTGAGTTCAAGAAAACTAAGGATTATCATGGTTTATTGATTTTTATTTATTCCAATGAAATAATTGAGAATAAAATAAATCAAATATAATAAAGAACCATATTGCTTATCGTCAAATTCAGATGTTAGTCAAAAACACGATCACACAGTATGTAGAATGGAATATCATTCGAAACATACCAAATCTCCCATTAACCCCCCCTAAAATGTAGGTTTAGGAAGATAAGGATAAATCATACGTAATTTTCAGAATATGGTTTGAGAGAACATGGAGAAAAGGCTGGAGGAAAAACCATAATAACGATAATACATCAGTATCAACTAGTCTGTAAGCGTGTTGGGAACAGAATGATTGTGTTAACAATCTTCATTTCTATCAGAACTTCTATTCCTAATGTGGGATGTAGGGATTCCACTTGAGAAGCATGCGATCAAAACATCTATGATCCGTTTTTAACGATTTGAGGTAGGAATCCAGAAACCTTCTGGTTTTAATAATTCTTATAGCATAATTCAATTGGGAATCAATTCTATGCACATGAGCACACTTTAGCCACATTGAAGAATTTTTAATAATATTCAACTTTCCGTAGACTGTTAAATATCCCTCCTTGAAGGAGCCCTACATGATCACCGTCAACCGGGTACACAGTAGTGGTAGTTTCGGTCTTATTTGACCTCGCCAGTATCGCATACCCATTCACAACATCAGACCGCACTGTCACCTACTCATCTCAATTCATTGGAGCGTGAGGAGATGTAAATATTATGGCGCCCTCCAATGAACTGAGACAGAGGCCACTCACCATTGCCACAGGGGAACCATGATAACGAAGAGAAGGTAAACAGAAAACTTCAAGGAGTCACACTGGTTCGACTATTAACCGCAACGCTACACACCGTGTCAGCAAGGAAGCGGTCTGTCGAAACACTAACGCTCTCTGTCTATTGGTCCTATTCATGACCACTGCTGTGTGGCCCCAGTTGAAGGTGATTATGAAGGGTGGATCGGAAAACCAGCTCCTTCAAGGAGGGGTATTTAACATTCTACAGAACGTTAAATATTGTTCCTTAAATGAAAACTCTTCAATGTGTCTGAACGATAATTTCGCAAGTAGTATTCTTGAAATCGTTGATAGCACTTTTAAGCCAGACAGAACAAGAGTTCAGCTCAGCTGTAGAAAAAGCCAGAGCAAGAGTAACAGATCGAAAAGCTAGAATATTATTTTTTGTTTTCAGCTTCTTAACTCCATTTATTGATAAGTGATTTGAAGGTAAAATATATTAAGGATAGACATTATATGAATCATTGACAAATCTCCTCAATTGTCTATCGTTTTGATGGTCATTCAGATGAAAACAAGTTACAGTTTTCGTAGGATAAGTGTAGAGACTATCTTTGAAGAACTTGTTCAAAATTTCCGAATCATTAGTCAAGTCATGTGTAATGCAAAAATGGGGTAATATCATCGACATAAATGAACTTTTTATAAGAAGTTCTAGAAATATCATTCATATACGAATTGCATAATGAAGGTACTGGAACAGATTCCTGGGGAAGACCATCATCAAGATTGCGAAAACGACTACTTTCCTCTCGAACGAAAACACGAAGTTGTCAGACAACGTACTCCAGATCAGCTCAGTCTGAAAAATGTCTTATAAGTTTTGAATGCTGGATATAGAGGACACCATTAACCAGCTGTCAGTACTAAAAGAGAACCTTTATGATGTCTTCTCTCTTTTTTTTTAGGACCTACAGTTTATATCGGACTCTGAACCAATCACCTAGACCGTGCTATGATAACTGCAACCACTGTGGATTACAAGTTATGTGGCCTTCGATCATTATAGGTTTAGCCTTCAGGCCATGTACCCAACCTCTGTAGCATCTGGGTTTAGATTATTCCTACATGCTTGAGCACTAACCGTGCCGCTGCCCAGACGGTCATCCTCTATGATTTGTTAATATAAATCCAAACTTTCAATTATATGCGTTACGTGTTCTAACCACAAAAAACTGTCAAAGTTGACAAGTTGGTTAAAAAATAGAATTAAATCTCGAGCACTATTTTCAATTACTACGAAATAAATATCTACGATTTTCCAAACAATTATCTCAACAAGAATGTTCCGTTGAGTTGGTTTCAATTATTCGCATTGAAACACCACATCAACCAATAGTTTTCTGTTGGTAAGGACAATTTGAACGCAAAAGGGTTAGGCTTAGCAAAGATCTAAGAGCAGTGAGTACTCAAGAAAAAGTGGAGGCAAAGAAAAACCGACAAAAGTCGTCCATGGCCGAAGTGTCTTCAAAAAGATGGTCGCAAAGTTTATTCCAAAACAACAGGTCATGTAGTAGCAATTTCTTTACAGGATCAACGAACAAGTTCTGTACGGCGAATCATCCTTCACGAAGACAAGTTCATATATAGCCTGGAAAACAATTGAGTATTTAACGCAGAAAAACATCGAATTGTCACATCATGCTTCGTACAGTCCGGACCTAAGTTCCAACAATTTGTTACTTTGCCCAAGAGCGAACTGCGTGGTCAAAGATTCAAACCTATTGATGTCTTCCAAAAGGTCATTTGGAATGGAAGAGCAAAAGATTGGAATAACTGATTCCACAATTGATTCAAACGAATCCAATGAAGTTTTCAAAAGCTCTCAATTGTATCATTATAGCTCTATATGCAGTTTCTTAACCAGACTATCTTTCTACTCTGTATCATATGCTGCGGAAAGATTGAAGAGTACAATTCCTGTTTTCAATTTTCTCTGAAATCCCGATTCAGTTATAAGATTCAAGACTTGATCTGAACAATTGAAGTTTCTTCTGTGACTTCCTTGCGAATAAACCTTCGTCAACAATCGCTTCTGATCCTTGATATTAAAATTATTCTAATATTTTGAGAGACACAGAAAGTAGACTGATGGGAGAAAGAGAACAGTAAAATTAAGACTCAATGACAATGAAACTGCTCTGAAAGAGCTTTATATGGTTCGAAGAATTCTGAATTTTCTGGTCACAATTTCTTTTCTATAGAAAATAGAAGTATGATGAAAGTAAGCTACAGAGAAAGGCATCTGGAAGGAGGTATCATGTGAAATTATGGTAGAAGTAACTCTTTTATTTGGTGAACTCACAATCATCAGTTCATACAATTGTGCTACACTTCAACCAAATTTGTAGTATGTTGTCCCTAATTGAAACAAACCCATGTCTAATAATTTCTGAATGGAAAAGTCATTGAAATTTTCAAGGGTTTCGGTCTGTGCATTCTCCATTATGTTTAAGCATGCATCCTTTATATGCTCTGATAGAATGCTGCATAAATTGTAATGTAATCTCAGAAAACCCGATTGAAACCAATCCATGACCTTGCACTTTCTCCTACTCACTTGGTTGAAATGGAAGTTGCACTCATTTACAGTGAGTTTTAGAAAATCATGTTGTTAGATGTTGGAGCTTTTCAGAGCTTAAAGTTGATATATTTTCTAGCAACATAAAAAGTCTTTTCTTGCCCATTGAGCAAGAACAGTAAGTGCATTTTTAGAATAGAACCTTAGAAGAAGACACAAATAGATTTATATAGACATATACAGGCATTAAATGAAATATTTCATTCTTACATTAGCGTGATGAAGACCAGAAATCAAATCTGGTTTTGAAACCATTGACAGATGGCGAGTCGATAATGTCTGGACGCAATTTATTCCACAACTCAAAAATCCCATTTAGTAAGAATTGCTGTCTTTTGGATGTTTGGAAATTCTCTCTCTATGTACTTTTAGCCTGTGATCGCAAAGTTGTCTATCATGATTCAGATAAAATAACCCAGAGAGGTCACAATTGCAGATGTTGTGGAGGATTCTGTAGTTGACTATTAGGTCTCCTGGCAAGTGTATGGAGGAAAAGTATCATCATCATCATCATCATTATAAGTCATCCTAATCTCGTTCATTGCTGGACATAAGGCTTTTGCAAACTATGCCAAGCCTCCCTATTCTGCGTCGTCTGCATCCAGTTCGACTTCGATGCGTTTTATGTCGTCAGATCATTTGGTAGGGGGGGGGTCCTCTGCTTCGAAATACTGCTTGTCTGGGTCTCCATTCGATATTATTTCTGGTCCATCTGTCGTTTGTTCTTCAGGCAATGTGTCCGAGCCAGTTCCACTTCTACAAAGCTATTCTACTCGCAGTATCCATGAGTCCATTTTATCTCTGAGGGAAGTTTTCAGCATAGAACTCGCCAAGGCTCTTTAGGCAACTTTATTTGAGTGATACTTTTCTTCGTGAGTGTCAGAGTCTCTGCTCCGTCTGTCATAACAGGCAAACCGCACTAGTCAACACTTTTCGTTTCAGACAAATGAGAATGTTCGATCTGAAAAATCTTTTAAATTACCGAAAGAAGCCCAAGAGAGTCTCACCCGCCTATAGATTTCTCTAGTCTATTTGTCCCGGTCTAAGGTTAGTGAGAAAGGGAAAGTATGGTCACCCGAAAATATTGAGTTGTTCTTTATACGGAGGATGAGTGGTACCATAGGAGATTCTTGTTGATCTACGCTGTACCGAATCCAAAAGATCCATATCGCATTTCAGGGTGGGACGCCACACTGTACCCGCAAACTCCATGATTCGCCTGACATATGTTTTGTGGAGCAGGCTGCAAGTCCTAGGATGACAAATCTTAAAAGCTCTCCTGAGCATTGATACGCCTTTTGATGTTGTTTTATTCTCCACATCTTGGATGTGACAACGTGAAATCTTTGTTAATGAAGACCCACAGGTCGCGATGATAATTAGACTTGTTTCAGTCGTGTTATCGAAAGTTTACCGAGTAAGAGGGTTGCTCTTACTTATTTGAAGAATCTTATCAACAATTCAAAGCTGATGGAGTCAATATTCCGCTGGAGAGTGCCAGCATTATCGAGAGGAGTATTGTTAATCTTACAGTCATCGGTTTCACTAAGATAGAATTATTTATTTTATTTATTTTTTTTATTTATTGAGAAATAGGGAATACTAACAGGCTCAGAGCCCAGGGACAGTATCCACAAATTGAAACTTACACTCATCGTGTGAAATAAGAGGAAAACAAAAATTAGTATAAAGAAAGAAAAAACTGAAAATAACAAATAATAAACAATAGCAAAAACATAATTTTTTTACGAAAACCTATGTTTGAGAATGAATTAAAGACTATCTAAAGATATGAAAAACATATCAATCTCGAAGAATTTTTCATTGTAGCTGCACAACATTCTGCAGATGGGTAAATTTTGAGAACTACTCGTCCGCCTGAACGGAGTATAGAATAAGTCGTTGGATCTTAACCTTAAACTACAAACTCTCAGTGGACTACTCTGCAAAATCTCAGACACCACCAAATAGTTATTCAATATTTTGTACAAAAACACAACATCACCAATTTTCCTACGTTTATTCCGAGTTATCAATTTGAATCTTTTTCGCGCCTCAACATAATTATGATCTTTAATAGTGATATTATTTCTATATGCTAAATATTCTAAAAATTTATTTTGGACACTTTCCAATCTACAAATATAACAGTTATATTGTGGATTCCATATTGCAAAATTCAGTCAACTGAACACAAAGAAATGATAAAGATTCAAAAATGTTGCGTTAATTCTGAAAAGTCCACAATTTCGAAGGATAAAGCCGAGCATTCTATTAGTGCTGTTCAGAACCCCTTCGATATGCTGGCCAAATATAAGTTTAGAGTCAAATGTTACTCCGAGGTCTTGAGTGCTATCAATTCTTTGGAGCTGTTGATCACCGATTGAATAGATGTTTTCAATTGCGTTAATTCTTCTGGTGAAAGTCATCCTATAGCATTTCTTGAAGTTAAGAATTAAGCTGTTCGCAGAGCAAAATTCATAAAGCCTGTCAAGCTCTCCCTGCATTCTCCTGCAATCATTTAGGTCCTGAACTCTTCCAAATATTTTTAAATCATCCGCATATAATAGAAATTTAGTATTGTCGAAACATTAACTTATATTATTGATATAAATTATGAAAAGGAGTGGACCCAAATGAGAACCCTGAGGGACACCCGGTTTATTGTGAAACATGTTCGATGACGTTCCCTCAATCGAAACGAAACAAATTGCGACCTTCCTACCAAATAAGATCCAAGCCACCACAGAAGTACACCGCCCACACCGACCTCTACTAGTCTCCTGATCATAATGAAATGACTTATTTTGTCAAACGCCTTTTTGAAATCGGTGTTAACGGCATCCTGTATGTGACCATCAAGAGCCAACGGGAGGTACTCTGTAAAACTCAACAAATTCGTCTCCAAATTTCTTCCCTTGTAGAAACCGTGCTGCTGCTAGATGATTATGTGTTTAACGTGATTTGATATGTAATTATATATAAGAGATTCAAATAATTTTGGAATTGATGATAGGATGCCTATTGGTCGGTAGTTTAGTATGTCGTCTCTCAAATATGGGAATAACCGAAGAAATCTTCCACTTTGCCAGGAAAATCCCGCTGCGAAGTAAGTTATTGGGACCCTTAGAGGGGTCAACTGAGCTGAGGGCAATAGCTACTTCCTTTTCCTAGAGTACAACCGTATTCAGATAGTTACTACCATATAAATTATCAATTATCCTCTAATTTTTTCGTAGACTGATGATTTATTGAGCTAGTTTTCAACGGATCTAAATTCGGGAATTCAACAATGTCGAGTCCAGCATCAATTCTTGTCCTAGTATTTATATATAATGAGGTCATCACGGGTAGCTTGATAAAAGAATACCTCCACATAATTTTTCGTCATGTTTGGAACTATGCGAACACAAAATCGTCGATTTCCTGCCTCCGTTTCGAAAACTTGCAGTTCCAATACAAACTCAGTTTCTAAATCAATTCATTAATCTTTTTAATTCTAACATAGAGAGTTCATAGCAACTAATGCCCATGTTTTTCGGAAAATTCAACAAAATGATTATTTATTTTCTAGTCTGTGCATCTACTTACACCAGGTTAATTAACCAAAGAGTAATTCATACTTAATATGCTTTCTGCCCGAACTAAAAGGCACTAGACAATATTAGGCAATTTAACATTAACGGACGCAAAATGGCAGAATCGTAATTAACGTAAACTATACCTCACTCTTTCGTTGTTCATTGTTTTATCTTGCGTTTCATGTAGGACATCAACGAGATACATTCTGTTGAGAATTCCAAATGTTTATTTAATGTATTCAAAAGCTTGACAACTTGGTGAATCAAATTCACCTTAACAAAACGATTATTCTCTTCAACCAGTTAGGAGTAAGTGGAGTAGATAGATTAAATTCGAGATACACGCTTAAATTACGGAATTATACTTAGTCGGTTATGATACTCAGCAAATTTAAAGTTAGTTGTTTCAAAAGGACTGCTTGAACTTCTTCACACATTTAATATACTGAATAAATAAAACTAAATAAATGTGGGGTATTATCTTATAACGTATCCTATAAGGCCTTCAGCATTTGATATTAAACTGAGAAGCAGGATAGAACCTTTACAATGACGCCTATTTGGCGTTGGAAGGACTAAGTGACGTTCGAGAAAGCCATCATGACGAAAACGCTTTGTAGAAAGAATATAGTAAACACGACTTGCAATTCCTTCGAAAATTTTATTCTTCAGAATGAGGACACTTTTTACCAGGCTAATAAGTGCGTGCAAATAGGAATGAGGAGAAGCAGCTCAACCATACATCCTGGTTAAGAACACTCAGAAGTTCGAATTTCTGGAAAATCTTCCCAAAAGTTCTTAAAAACTTTCGACATTTCCAAAAATTTTGTAGGTACGTGATTGTGAGGGATCGTCAGTTCGTAAATCTTTGAATTATACGATTGATGGATGTAGGATTATGGGATGGAAGAATTTAAACTATTTCCAGGCATTATAACGCCCATTACTTGTTCTTGAATGATTTATGATAATAATTGGAAGATCCTACTAAAAGAACCAAATTAATAACATATAGAAGGAATTATATTATATCGACACCTATGCATATGGCTCTATGTTCCTCCTCACATGTACCTGAATCCCTTGCTTAATCCAAAGAAGCCTCAAATAGAGCGAGGATGTATCCTTAGCAGATTACCGCGCCCATTCGTTACGCCTAAGCAAATCCATGCCTGGTTTCGACTTACATTTCATACCATCTGCACTTAGAATAGGATAGTTTTCCAGTGCTTTTTTGCACAAATAATATCTATTTGAGGAAATATCACAGGTTATCTATTTTTTTTCATCTCCTTAGTCCTTTTCATGACCTTGCTTGCTATGTAAAATCTTTTCTTAGATTTGTTTAGACACATAAGGAGTATGATTGTCGAAATATCTTTCTGCTGGTTTTCTTTTTCCATTGTTACAGATTTCTGTCCCAAACCCCCTTCCTTTCACCCTCGTCTTCGTTTGGAAATCATGGAATGCAAGAGAGAATGAAGTGGCTAAGCAGAAAAAACTTTGGTACTCTTTATGTACACACGTCACTAACACAACATAAACAGACAAGCTATTCCTAATGCAATAGCGACAGGGAAAGGAGTTTTTACCTCAGGTTTTTTCACTCGTTTATTGAATCATATACAAGATAGTTCCTCTGTTACATTTCCTGAGCTCACACTTGTGTTTTTTTTATCTCCACACCAAAATTATAGATATAAGCATTTATTGTAAATACAATTATTCAAATTTTTGTGAATTCTCTCTTTTCAAAAGAAGATATATATATATATATATATATATATATATATATATATATATATATATATATATATATATATATATCTAAACTTGCAATGTCTCGTCACTATCTGTGGCAGGAGCCGAGCATCAGGTCGACTGCTTTCAAGTGCCAACCTTGTATAGGTTTTACTAGGTCATGCAATCTCATTCTCTCTGATTTCGGCGCAGCCCGAATACCAGAGGAGACTGATTGTGAGGTACTGTGGTTCGACCCTTAACAGTACACCTAGCAACGCATTAGGAGTGCCTCTTTCAGTAACCAACACTTCTTAACCTCAGTTCGCTGGGCTTCTCTAGGACCAGCTTCACAGTTAGTTGTTTCAACCTCGTCCATCAGACCAACAGAGGCGAAGGTGAGTCTGGATAGCAAAACGGTTTTGAAGAACTACATCAGCACGTGTGGCTTTAAGCTCCACCTTCCGCTGAAGGTCTCCTACATGTCATGGAGGTAGCAGAGAACCTGCCAGTGTGCAGCTTAAGATTCCTATCGAGTACTACCCCTAAGTATTTAACCGATTCTTTTATGTGAAGTTCTAGTATAGATAATATATATATATATATATATATATATATATATATATATATATATATATATATATATATATATATATATATATATATATATATATATATATATATATATTCTTTTGAAAAAGAGAGGATTTACAAAAATCGAATAATTGTATTTACAATAAATGCTTATATCTATAATTTTGGTGTGTGTCAGAAAAACACAAGTGCGAGCTCAGGAAAAAGTAACAGGGGAACCATACTATCTTGCGTATGATTCAAAAAACGAGTGAAGAAACCTGAGGAAAAAACTCGGTTCCCTGTCGCTTTTGCACTAGTAATAGCTTGTCTGTGTATATTGTGTTAGTGTCGTGTGTACATAAAGAGTACCAAAGATTTTTCTGCTTAGCAGCTTCAATTCTCATCTTGCACTCCATGATTTCCAGACGAAGACAAGGTTGAAAGGAAGGGGGTTTGGGACAGGAATCTGTAACAATGAAAAAATAAAACCAGCAGAAAAATATTTCAACAATCATACCTCTTATATGTCTAAACACACTTGAAATTAAGAAAAGATTTTACATAGCAAGCAAGGCCATAAAAAGGACTAAGGAGATAATCGAAAACTATATAACCTACGATATTTCCTCTTTCGCGGAGATGCTCTTTTGTCGCAGTGTGAGTCTCCTGAAACATAATCACTTACTTGATTTGCTTGCCAATTTTGAAGTATTATCTCGCAAGATCCCTTCGATATTCAAACTCAACAAAACAATTCCCTCTCTGTTTGACCGAGAGAGCCCCGATGGCTAGGTTCGGTCTTCTAAGTGATGCCGATAATGAACTATAAATGTTTTAGAATCATTATGAACCCAATAATTTGGATTGACATCTCCCATATATTATTTCTTCGTGGTTCTTTTTTTTTAGGTGATCCTTATGATATAAAACCTCTCTGCCTTCCTCTGAACCAGGTTCGGTGGGGAGTAGTTGAAAGCTCTATCGACATCCAGAAACTTCGCCACACAAAATCTTCCTTATCCAACTGCTGCTCAATAATTCGAACAGCCGAGTGCAATTCTTCAGATAGTTCAGCAGTGTACGCGTTGATTGGGTGCAAATAAATATTTCTTCTGAAACCAAAACCATTAACCCTTCCAGTAGGATCTTGAATGAAAAACTTATCGACAACAATAAATTCATTCGATCAAGTTTTCGGAAAGGCCAGCTCATCAAAAGAAGTGCCTAGAAAACCAACTGACCAAAGCGGATTCCGAGATTTCTATTTCAGGACAGGAGCATTTCGAGGATCGTGGATAATTGGAAAAAGGTCCGGAACCACTTATAATTTTCATAGCATAAATCGATTGAGAATGAATTTTATGTACGCGAGATTTAGAAGAACAGTACCAACCTGTACGAAAGAGCTGAGCAAGAGAACCAGTTCGTAGAGTGTGAATATCGGCACCCCAAACGGATAGTTATTCAGATTTCCTGAATTTTTACCTGATTTCGGAATTGAGTTCTATATAGAAATGATATTTGCATAAGCACGCGTATATCTACAACCAATAATATGAACGATCGATAATTTGTCACTTGTTACCTAAGCAAATCTTCCGTGAAAGGATGGCTTCTCCTCCTGTGATGATTTATTGTAAAATTCCATGTTCCATATGTAAATTTGAGACAAAAAAATTATTTAAAAATCCGTAGATCAATGAATAATCCTTCCTGACAAGAGCAAATCTGCCCGCTATGCACGCAGCCCCCAAGAGCTACAATAGTGCAACTAAGCAGGATGCCGAGAAACGAAGCGGCAGACTTCAGTTTCTTCGTTATTAGGAGCTAATCAGTGTCGCATATCGCTTCTCAGCATCCATAAAGCTACATCGGGGTACCCTATCGATTCCAGAAAGGACGCATCTCGTACATACATACGAGAGTCACCCACTATGGACCGAGAGGGTGAACCCGCTACCGGACTTCGAGAAAGATACGAACAATAACAAACAGATGTGAGAACATTAAAAATTCCAACACTTGGGAAACATATTTCACCGGTCCGTGAATTATATCAACGGTACAAAACGAGCAAAATAATCCCGCTGAAATGGTGCTCCGTTTCCGGGATAAAACCTTCCGTCGGTAAATATTTGATGAGACAAATGTCTTCCGCAATACACTTCGCGAGGAGTCTACATATGTAAATTTGAGACAAGAAGAATTATTCAAAAATCCGTAGATCTGGAATCGATAGGGTACCCCGATGTAGCTTATTAGGATGCTGAGAAGCGATATGCGATTCTGATGAGCTCCTAATGAGGACGAAACTGCAGTCTGCCGCTTCGTTTCTCGGCATCCTGCTTAGTTGCACTATTGTGGCTCTTGGGGGCTGCGTGCATCGCGGGCAGATTTGGGAACTAGCTCTTGTCAGGAAGAATTATTCATTGATCTACGGATTTTTGAATAATTCTTCTTGTCTCAAATTTACATATGTAGATTCCTCGCGAAGTATATCGCGGAAGACATTTGTCTCATTCCATGTTCCTTTATTTAATAAAATAATGTGAGGAGTGTTAATAGCTTTGTCGGTACCACTACATTATTTCGAAATGCTAAAACTATTTCGAATTTAAGAAGTTGGTACAGAGATACAAATTAGATTCATAATTTTTCATAAATGTAGAAGAGAATATGGACGACCTCAAATAGTCTATTCTTCAGATATGAGAAACATTCGCCAAGGTCGATATCTAGGTATATTCTAAGTTAACTGTGCCGTGACGTATTATTTGTTATATATTAACATTATGAAAGAACGTTCATGAGGACGTGTTCGTTCATATTTCTCTCCACCCTGTATGATGGAAATATTATTCTATGCATGGCTGATGTGTAGTTTTTGGATGAAGAAACACTATCGTGATGAGAATCACCATCACAAGCAAACTTGTAATTCGAGATGATCATTCATAAAACTTCAACAAATAATATTTAATTGAGGCTCTTTTGCAACGGAATTGCTCAATTTATTGATTTCAATCGGAAAATAGTTACAATAAAATAATGGAAGGTACCTATTGCTGTTTCTCTAGATCGATTTGCTCTTGCAAAATTCCCATATTTCTTCTTCGTCTACACATTCGTTTGATAATTGCTGTGTTATTTTCACAAAAAGTAAATCATAGCTTAAATACTATAATTTGAAAGCAATATACCGGCTATGTGATTTAAAACTTAGTTGGTTTGCAATATTTGCATTATTAACTATCCCTGCATTCGTAGAAGAATCCGATTCGAATTACAAGTCGATAAGTCTGCCATATCAAATAAGACAATTACCAAACGGTCTAAAGACTCTATTTAAGTACGTGGACGTACAAGCGAACAGTATTCATGATCTGTTCGTGATTCTATCTATGTCATATGAGTAATGAACTTTCTGCAACATATTGAAGTATTCATCGAATATAGTCAGTTTTGATTAATCAGGTTCATTACCTTTAATGAGCTCGTTCTTTCTACCGAAACAACGATCATCATCCCTTGAAACTATATCTACGTTATTAATGCACCTGCTATGGATTGATTTGAGTTGAATATAATATTTCGAGATCAAGAATTTTTAATTGAAATATTCTCAATAATTAATGAAAAACTCTGTAAAAAGTTGAAATACTTACTAATATATAAATGAATTGATTTATTATAATATTTATTATTTTATTATGAGTGAAACACCCTGTAAAGATGAAATGAAAATCTGTTTTATTGATCAAGTTGATTGAATTGAAATGAAAAAATCAACAACGACATTACGAGATATTCGTGATTATAAGTTTCTATGTTCTATTATAGATAAAATGTGGATCTTACCAGTCCGTTGAGACTAATCAACTTATTAAAGATTCGTCATTTATTCCTCATAAACCCAAATGACCACAACTATACCGAATAATGATAGGTTTCACGAAATTTTCATTATGCATATTGAAATTTTCTTTTGAGTGGGTTTTGATTATTTACTAAGATTTAGTGCTCTTTCATTCTCCTTAAAGAGAAACAGAGCAGTCATATAGTATAATAATAACCTTCGTACGAATACGGAACGTATGCAACCTGACAACTGCAAGAGCAAAGATCTGTTCCAGAAATCATTCACGCTGGAATGGAACTCTACATCCCTCATTCCATGAAAAGAACACCAGCACAAAAGCGATGGTTCAACAAAGACTGCGAAAGAACCACTGCAGGCAAGAGCAGAGCTTACAAGTCATGGAAGATGAATCCAACAGAGGAAACAAGAACAACCTTCGTACGAATACGGAATGTATGCAACCTGACAATTGCAAGAGCAAAGGCCAATTTCAACGAAGGGATAACTAATAAACTCCTTGAACAGGCAAGCGGGACTAGACAATTCTGGTCTGTGTCAATTTCTGCAAATCTACGTTTCCGCCTATAGAGAAGACGGAAGTATAGCATCATCTCTGAAAGAGAAAGCCGATTTCTTTGCTCCCTTGTTCTCAAAGAACTCCGTGCTAGATTCATATAACGCAATACCAACGAACATTCCACCTACAAATTCCTCTATGGCAAAAATCAAGTTCAAGTCCGCACTGTGAGACGGGCTCTCGAGCAGCTGAACTGCATGAAGCCATTTGGTCTAGACGAAATTCCGCCAATTGTTTTGAGAAAGTGTGCTCCCGAACTGGAACCCATTCGTTTGTCTGTTTCAGATTTATTATGAAAGCCAGACTTTTCCGAGAAGCTGGAAAATAGCGAGAATTCAACCGATCCCAAAGAAAGGAAAGAAGTCCTTACCTCAAAACTACCGCCCTGTTTCCATTATGTCCAAACTGATAGAGAGTTATAAATGATGGACTTATCAAATATCTTGAGTTGCAGGGAATTATTAACGACCGTCAGTATGGTTTTTGCAGACAAAGATCAACAAGCCTACGTTACTCATGTTTGCACATCAACGATGTAAAAGCATGAGGAATCTAGAGCAATAGCCCCCGACATCTCTAAAGCCTTCGATAGGATTTGGCATGCAGCCTTGTTGAGAAAACTTGCTGCATATAGGCTTCCCGAAAAATTTAATACAAGTTGTGGTCGACGATATAACATCTGATTGTTTATGGTTGCAAGAAGGAGTACCTCAGGCATCAATTCTTTCGCCAACCTTGTTTCTGTTACAGGTAAACGATCTTCTGTCATCTACAGAGGACAAGGTCTTTCGTTTTGCAGACGATTGTACCCTGGTTTTGTCTTTCAGTAGTCTGCGGCCGATTACAGCTGCGGAATCTCAGCGTCAGAGATGTCAACTGATTGATAACTTAAACTCTGACTTACAGAGAATATCTGAGTGGGGTCAGTTGAACCTGGTGAGCTTCAACGCGAGCAAGACGCAAGCAACTACGTTTTCTAGAAAGGTCCCTACTGGAGAACCTACTCTAATGATGCAAGGCCAACAAATTGTATCCAAAGATTCGATACAACGGTCAACTCTGGGTTTTGCTGGCATGAACATGTATCAGCAATAGCTGAGTCGGCATCAGGTAAACTTAGTTTTCTTTTCAGAGCCAAGCAACACTTTACGTCATCTCAGCTGTTGATTCTATATAAGGCGCAGATTCAACCTGCTTTGGAATATTGTTCCCATGTATGGGGATCTGCGCCCAAACATTCGTTGCGGATGTTGGATAGTGTGCAAAAACGAGCTGTGACCCTTATCGACCACCCGGAGATCACCCGCGATCTCCAACCGCTGGCTCTGAGAAGACAAGTTGCTGACCTTTCTCTGTTTTACAGATACTTTCACGGAAGATGCTCCAAGGAGCTGAAAGACCTTGTTCCGGGAAAACTCAGGTTTTGTCGCAACATTAGGCTGGCAAAGAGTTCTCATCATATGGCGGTACATTTAACGACCCCTCGAACCTCTGTCTATAAGAATTCCTTCGTTTACAGGGCCGGTGAGCTGTGGAACTCGCTTCCGTCCAACATCTTCCCAACATCCTACTATTTGGCCCTCTTCAAGAAGCGAGTAAACAGACACCTCAATACTTTCCAGGCGCCCACTTATGTGGTGTAACAGGTTCGCCAATTCCTGGGAAGCGCAAATGAAAAGAAAATATGCACGATTATACTGTATCTACTCTCAATTCCTAAAATACTAATTATTATATGGAAGCATGTTGTGAAACGTCAATTGAAATGGGAAATTAATATTTTCAGAAAACTTATAGCCTTCTAGAAAAGAAGACCAGTTTAACTCCAAACCATCCATAATTTCAATAGTAAAATAAACTCATACGTTCTTGTGCTGCACCAATCTCATTAATGGAAGTACAAACCAATGTTCTCTGTTTCTCTTCGTGATTCTGTGTGTCAAGTCAATAATGGAGTTGCCGTAATATACTAAAAGTATGAATCTCAAAGCAGTTTTGATTAATCAGATACATTACCAGGAATTAGCACTTTTTATTTCGTCCAAAAAAGGAAACAAAGAGAGAAATCATAGAGGGTAATCACAGATCGAGATATGCACGATTACAGTGTACCGACTACAGATTAATGAAAACTGTAATTTTCTTTACTATCACTGTGGTAGAACATCAAGAGATCACAGAAAATTAAACTGTGGCCGCGATATAGTATTTTAGGAAGAATATGGCATTTTTGGTGCGTTAGTTTTACTTCAAACCATCAGTAGTTAGGTGATGAATATTAGTGAGATTTTCTGGTGCTTTAGAGCAATTTCGGTACTGAGAATTTTGTAAGTATATATGCTTGGAACTGTCCATTACAACAATTTGGTAAAAAATCTAATCAACAATGAACTAGTCGGAAATGTAGTTGATTGAACTATAGAGAAAATAATGTAAGGTTTCTTTCAAACCTATATACCGAGTATGACCTTAACATAGCAGTATTCATTTTCTAGTATAGTAAACTTCGAACAACTAATCACGTTTTGAGATATGACATCACCGGCGTATTTTTAAATGCTGACGTTATACAGGGTTTTCTATATGCTTCGTCATGGGGGATTCGGCAAGAAATACAACAAATTTTGGAATTTTCTATACATTCTCATTAATCACTGTTGATTGAAATTTATTTAGACTAAACAGGTTGTTGGGTAATAAAGATTCAGAACAAATTTATGCTTTTTGACGATACACCCCATATTCCTTTCAATGTTTGAATTTCTCGAACTTTTCATGATAAAGTTGACTTCCTTCTACATTCCCTATATCTGACATGGTTGATTTTCGAAATATTTGTTGTATTCGGGAATTTAATTTTACATCACATAATCCACCCACAGCGCTAGTTTTATGATAGATTTTTTTATTCAACGTACATGGGGTGTTCGAAAACGTATTTCACAGTGTGACCTCATAAAAACCAATTTCTTTCCATTATTTCGAATGTTACACCCTGTACTCAATACGCTACTGAGGAAGCACTGTCAAAATCTTGAAACCGTACCAGCGTTTATGTTTTCATGAAATTTTCAAATGTTAGTACTCACCAAGATTCAATTTTGAAAATATAAAGGTGTTTGTTGTCTCGCTTTTGCGAGCCCATTATTAAGTAGTTCCGCTAGACTCTGGCCTGTTTGAATCTCCTTCGAAAAAAATGGTTTAATATTTCAGATCAATTATGCTGCATGTAACCTCGTTGGTATAGAAGAGGATTCTTCGTACTTTGATTTCCGAGAAATCTTCATCTACTTTCAACATTTCCAGTGTCTATGTTAAAACGATTCGTCGTTCAAAATTTTTGTCCGACAGTTCTTGGTGATTTGTTCGTTATATGAGTGAAATCGGTATTTTTCAATATTATGGATATAGTGGGTAGACTAATTTCTGTTTCTTGCTTTATCCTCCGTTGAATGGAAGTTTCTATGATAAAAGCAATCGCAAAAAATCGAAAATGGGACACACTGTACAAGATGGACAGATTTTCACGTTTTGGTATTGAAGCTATGTTAAATATTGTGAATAGAAGAACATGACCCCCCTACTCCGTGTTTTTTAGCGTGAGGAACTGCCGCAAACAAATTCAAGTTAGCCTTTTTCGTTATTTTCAAATTTTTTAAATTTTGGGAATCAGTCGAATGCCAATATCTCGGTTGTTATGTGAAAGAGGTTTTGATATTCTACAAGTACTTTCAACGTAGAATTAAACTCGGAGCGGATTTTTATTGTCCAACTGTTGTAAAGTTATAATGCAAACTTGAATTTTTCTGAATATGATTCATTGATAACTTTAATATTATTTTGTTTCGTTTTCAAAAATGTATCACATGTGCACTCAGTTTTTTCATCATTCAGAACGTGTTTTTATGAAAACCGAAAATTATAAAACTTTCACCTAGGTTTATATAATAACTCTACGTTTATTCACAGAATTTACACGGAATCATTGACATATCTTGAACATGTTCTGTGCACTCTAATGAGTGCACACAATTAATAGTTCGAAAGATAATTCTTGCAATGCTAATTCAGATAAATTATTTTATGTTTTTCATCAATATACAACTATTGTGAAAAATAGTATCGTTTGTAATAACGAAGTGATTATGACGTATGAAAATTTTGAAAAGTTTGAAATGATGGAATGTTATATTCAAACTAGTAATGATGCTGATGCTGCGGAAGCTGATTGTTTTGTTGGTTTTTTGAAAGGCGAAACTTCATAAAAGTGTATTCGATAAATTGAGGAAATCTAACCCATATCGCCATATGTATAATTCAACGTCAAGATCGATATTGGTTTCATACGGCGTGGTCGCGTCGATATTATATTCAGACAATAATTGTTACTTATGAAAAAACATTAATTAATTCATGCAAATACAATAGGTTTCAAAAACCTAGATGTAATGGCTCAAGGATTGGAATCGAGCAGTTACGGTGGCCCTTCAATGTGCCCTCTTCGATTTCGTTCCTGTGGAAACATTTTATTGACTAGTTTTCAAAGACTTATGTATCGCAGGATATTGGAAGTGACGAATTATCCTAGAAGAAATTCATGCTACATGTTCAAGAAAGATGTTGCAATATGGAAAAGACAAAAAACATCCTTAGTTAGAAGTTCATCGACAAAAATTAACATTTTCGAACCTTGGAAGTGTTTGCTTCCTCTCGAAATATCACTAGATTTAAACGAACTTATGAAGCATTTCACCACACTATGTGTTCTTCAGATAAGGATTACATTCAAAATAAATGATGTGCCTTATATATTATATGGTAAAAGCAGATATTTAGCTCAATAGGAGTTAAATTCAAACAGGGTTGCTTCAAGGAGTGAAAAGATTAAGTAATAGTGACGAATTAAGTGAATTTCCGGAATTTTTCTGTTTATTGACTCTTAATATTCAGCTTCAGCTACAATCTATTATTTTTAATATGTAAAAATCAAAACTATATTAAAACTATGGTTTCATAGATAATGATATCCTAATAGTGAAACTCTACCGATATAAATTTCATCACAACTTCCATAAGATTGTTTATGAACACCTGATTTGTATCCTTTATGAATTATAGGTTCAGAGTTTTTAATTTTTCTGCCTAAAGAGAAAACGATATTTAAATTATCAGATGAGAAGAATTACTTTGAACTCAGACTGGATTTACCAATATTACTAAATTAATTATATTTTCGATTACTCTCTTTAACAATATAGAAAACCTCATAGACTGCATGTTGAAATTGTTCACGAGAAAGCATACCATCAATCATACTAGAATCATAACCATTATTAGCCGCTATTTGTTTTATAATTGAGCTGTTTCAAGAAATTATTTCCTGACATTGGTATCGAGGTGAGTCCATGTATTTTTCTGTTCTTGTGAATTGTAATGTCTGTATGGGAAGGTTTATGAAAAATAGAACAATCAATTCAGTGGTCAATTTTGGTTATTGTTAAATATAAAAAGTTGATGGAATTCTCAGTGTACATTTCCAAAGAGAACTTTATATTAGGGTGCCTTGAATGTTCTAAAGGAATCTAATTGTCTTTTAAAGCAGTAAAACAACATTTTGTCATCCACGAATCTAAAGTGATAAATTCAAAATAAACTACATCCAAGGATATACGTTTAGCATTATATTGCTGTACAGTTTGTTTTCAATTCAATTTTTTCTATTAGATCTGACGAACTCTCAATTGGAATTTTGGTGAAATTACATGAATTTTCAATGAGATTTTCAAGATAACGTGAAAGTTTGTTTACTGGGGCTGTAATATATGAGACAAATGGTCAGTCCGTCACTGAAGTTATTCTTGTGGGCGTGGATATCTAATTAACAACTGTCAAAAAGCTGCCATAGTTAAAAACAGAACTCAAAGAAACTGGAAGAAGATTCCAACGGCTGAAACTAAAGTTGAATATGTGTTAAGAATAGACTCTTGGAGCAGACCAGTGGAACTCGTCAGTTCTGGTCTATGACAAAGGTAGTCAGTAACAACTTTCCCAAGTCATCATTCCCACCATTGACTAGAGATTACTGTTTTATAGGATATAGCAGAGGCGGATCTTTTTGCAGAAATGTTTTCGCGAAATTCTGCTTTAGATATATCGAACGCAGTGTCACCAAGCATCCAACATGTTCAATCGAATATGTCTGAAGTAAAGTTTAGAGTGCGTACGGTAAAGCACGTTCTTCCACAGCTGAGCTATAAGGAAGCAATGAGTTTTGATGGAATACCAACAGCTGTTTTGAAGAAATGTGCTCCAGAGTTAGTATCTTATCTTAATCGTCTGCTTCAGATTTTGTATGAGAGCCAGACGTTTCCGGAATGTTGGAAAGTTGCGACAGTTCAACTAATTCTAAAGGAAAGGAAGAAATGGCTACCCCAAAATTACCTTCTAATAACATTGATGCCTATTATGTCGAAAGTAATAGAAAGAGTGATAAAGGATGACAATGATCGACAATATGGTTTCCGTCGAAAAGAATCAACTGGTGACCTCCTTGCATGAGTTACGTATTTGTCGACATCAACAATCGAAAAGCATGGTAAATCTAAAGCTATTGCGCTCCACAGCCCAAAGACCTTCTACAGGGTATATATAACTGAAGACGAAGATACCAACACAGCATATGATTGAATTCAGTGGAGAAGATATCAGGGTGAGTCAATTTTAATGCGAACGAACACAATAAATAACGTTCCCCCGAAGAGTCACAGCTGGAGAACCTCCTTCAATCGGACATCGAATTTCCTTTGAAAGGATCATGCATCTACTCGGAATCGCAGTCAATACCGGAGTTCGCTAGTATGACCATGTGACAGCCACTGCAAAATCTGCTTCAGCTAAGCTCAGTTTTCTTTTCGGGAATAAGCACTCCAACACAGCTGTTTTTACAAAAAGTACAGGTGCAACATGGTCTGGAATATGGTTACGTTGTGTGGAGCTCCACACCCGAACATTCAATACATTGCATCTATTGGATAGTACCCAGAGGAGACCAGTGCGCTTCATCGGCCACTCGGAGATCCCGCCTGATCTCCATCCTTTCGCTCAAAGGCACGTCGCCAATCTTCCTTTTTCTCCTTGGTAAATGCTCTTAAGGACTGAAGGTTTGGTTCAGGAAAGGAAAATTAGGCTTGCGGAAAACTCTAATGAGCAGACGGTCTAACTGGCAATGCCAAGTATCTCTTTCTATAAGAACTACAGGGCTGATATGGTGTGGAACTCGCTTCCATCGAACATCTTTCCGATAACTTACAATTTCCCTCTTCAAGAAGCGATTGAGCACAGACATTCATACATTTTGGGCGGCTACCGCTGTGGCATGACATGCATTGCCTCCTACCAAGAATTGAGAATGAAAAAAAACATAGCTAGATAGAAGGAAAATCCGAACAGGGTTGCTTCTTTGGAGAACTGAAAAAAATTAAGCAATATCGATGAATTTAGGTCTTACTGACGATTGAATAAATTTTTTCAATGAAATAAAACTATGGTATTTAGATCTTCAATATATCAACACAACTATGACCGGTTTCACCACACTGTGGCTTCTTCAGATAGATATAAACTAATGAACAGAATTATTCCTCATATAATTAACTTATTTCCTACTTATTATTACATTAGGTACAAGTACAACGGGTATGGTGGAAAACCCATCGGAATTGCTCACTTAATGAATTGAAAAGATTGAGTGAAATTTCCCATAAATTGAGTTTTTCTCTATTATTTTCATTGTGCAAAATTTTGAAATCATCATTAGAGTTATGATTTTCTTCGAGTAAGTGATTAAAATAATGGGAATCTGATTTATGTAATCAAAACTATGTTTGTGCTCGGATAATCTAACTTTGAAATTTCTGAAAGTTCTACCAATAAAATTTTATTACAATCTCCGCAAGACAGTTTATAAACACCAGATTTATTACCTTTATCAATTTTAGATTTGCAGTTTTTATATGTTGGCCTAAAGAATTATCAGTTCGGAACGCTGAAGTTATAATGCGAGAAGAATGATTTTTATTTCATACTAGGATTACCAAGTTAGGCTGTTGTATTTTGTGTCAGAACTTTTTATATTTGGAAATACTTCCTGGAATGCTTTTTGAAATTTTTTGCGTGAAATCATGTTCTCAATCATACTTGGACTGTAACCGTTATTGACTTCTATTTGTTTAATTATATTTTGCTCTTTCATAAAATTATTTTGTGACATTGGGATATTAATGAGTCTATGTACCATACTATTGTAAGCAGCTAATTTATTTGAATAAGGATGTGTAGATGAGCTGTGAATAGTAATATCTGTATGCGATGGATTATGAAAATAGAGAAATCATGTTTGCCGTTAATTTTGTAATAATTGTAATTGTAATAGTTAAATCCAGAAAGTTAATGGAGTTTTCTGTTTCTATCTCTAACGTGAATTTAATATTATCATGAATTTTGTTAATGAATGTTTTGAACGACTCTAATTGTCTGTTTGTACCAATGAAACAACAAATGATATCGTCGACATATCTAAACCAATAAATGAAGTATTTGAATAACGGATGTTCTTGGATAGTTTTTCCAATATTATTCATGAAATTTTCAGCGAGTAGAGGGTTAGAGGATTACCCATGATTGAACCTTTTTACTATTATATATTACCCCATTGAAGTTAAAATAATTTTGTTTTAAACAAATTTCTAAAAGGTGTTAGATTTCTGATTGAATTACCGGATTGACTTTATTAATTTGAAGAGTGTTGTTGATGAATTTCACTGAGTCACTAGGTGGAACACTAGGGAAGAGATTTACAACATCCCATGACATTAGTTTAGTGTTCGGTGGTAGTATCGGGTGCTGAATTTTATTTATAAGGACTGAAGAGTTTTTTATTGAGAATTAAGGTTCAAAATTAGCGTAGTGTTGAATGATGTCTATGAGAAAGCATGTTTTATTGAGTTCGACGAGAGAGTAAAGTAAAACTGGGCATCCCATTAGACCAGTACTTTCCTATTTTCTAGCTCCAGCTGAAAAACTTTCACGCTTTCTCATAGACATCATTCAACAGTACGCTAATTTTGAACCTAAATTCTCCTCAATCAAATTACAGAATAAATTTCCGGAATTTTTCTGTTTATTGATTTCCAATGTTTCTCGTATGTTCTGTTTGAATCTATTATGTTCATTATGTAAAATATTTCTGTGTAATATATTTAATTCAAGCAGGTTATAGAGAGTGTACGAAAAAACAGTGGCAATAAATCGAAATAATTCAATTGTGGTGTCCGCCAGGAGACATCCTCGTACCCGTGGTTGAGAGTGGAAGCGAGTAGTTGAGTAAAAGAGAAAATACGTAAATTCCGTGGCGTATTTTGAGCGTTATCCAAACGTCAGTGATAGCGTCGGTGCGGCCGTCAATGAAGGGCATAAAGCTGTCGAATAAGACGTTTAATTTAAATCGGGAGGAATAAAAAAGAGCAATTGCGAATTGCGAGTAGATGACGCCAAGTAGACATATTCTTCAGTATTCCATAAACATTTCAGCGTCTGGCGCGGTGACGGACTGATCAGATAAGAAGCGTTTCCAAGCACGTATACATGTCTCCTGGAGAGTTAATTGACAGTCCAATCAATGGAGGATTTTGTCACTAGACTGGAAAACGACATTGATTGACTTAATATTCCGAAGTTCAATTTCTATAGACAATGGGCAATTTCAATGCTCTCCAAATATACGTGATCGAATGCGTGTCGGTTCAGCCACACCGTTTCGGAAAAATCAACGCTTTTACGCTATTTTGTTCCATTAAAAGGGCAATTCGATGGAGCTGCGATTAAGATACGATTTGCATTTTTTCCCGTTCACTCTGTGTCTAATCTGCCGACGCTCTACGAATTTTCAAATCCGGTTCTATGAAGTTTTTACTATCGTTTATCTAGACCACCCACATCCTAGTCACTCGCGAATAGTTTACGCTCTGTAATATTCGACTGTTCCTGCTCTTAATACTTAAAAGCTTCTAATTATAAAGAAATACTTCTAACATAACATTGCTTCAGTATAATCGCGATATCATCAGGATAATGAGTTTGGTAGAAATATATTCAGCAAGGTGAAATTTCATCTAGTTTTATTATACAGGATGTCCTGAAAAACACCGAATAGGTTGTCGATGATTAATCGATTTGTATTTTTGAAGATCGAAGCGTCAAATATCTGTAAACATTCGTCGAAACTACACTGCGCCAAGAAATTATTGTGCAAAATTATTCAGAACATGTTGAAGAATTATTCTTCCAGTACGAAGGGACTAATCGAAATCAAATTATACTCATACAAATTGAATAGAAACTAATAACGATATAAAACGTTTGGAAAAAATCCTTAAAAATCTCTTATGCGGAATATTTCCAGCATTGGCTAGAATTATGCATGACATCTACGATTCATACTCAAAATCAATGACACATTTCATCCCAAATTTCGATAAGTCTGTTCCGAACCTCATTCATCGTAGCTGGCTGGCTTTGCTGGTCTTCTTAATTTTCTATTGAGAATGTCCCGTACATTTTCGATGGAATTGAGGTTCGGACTTCGTGCAGGCCACTCCATTGAAATGACTTGTGATCTTGAAGGTAGATCCTAATGGTATGACCTTGCAGAGGTCTGAAGTTGTCAAGCCCAAACAAACGTTTTCAACTATGTTTGCCGCAACATGATACATTATGGTCTTCTAAAAGGTCCGTAATATACCTCTGAGCAGTGTGGAAGTTCCAAGAAATTCCTCCCCACACCATTATTAAACCCATAAAAAAACCTTAAGTAAGTAAAAAGTTGTACTGAGTACATCTCTCATTTCGTTGTCTATATGTTAGAGGACGTCGATCGCAATGAAAAAGACATAATCTCGACTCATCTGTAAACAAAACTCTCTCTCAGTCAGCTTTTAACCAATTGACAAGTTCCCTGGCAAAATTCAATCGGGTTTTTCGGTGTGCTGCAGTTAAAGCTGAGACGTTGTCTTATCGGCTCGCGAGCTACATGAATTTGACGAGCAAGGTCTATCTTTAGCGTTGAAGTAAAATTATGAATAAGGCATATAGACTTCTGGGAGTTTTTCATTGTGAATTTCCTCCTATTTGAAGAACTTCTTTTCAATTCTTTAAACGTGAATAAATTCTGAGATATCGGCAAAAACTAAATGCTTTTTCTTCCATTTTGATTTTGTTAATGACTTTTGCATTCTGTTTATGTGCTAATATGCGCCTATGGCAGATATTTGCAACATTCCAGATCGAATCAGCATTTTTTAGGATCAGAATCACTGTTTTTCACTATTTTTAACTTGTGGACTTGACTACCATACCGACCGAATAGTTAAAAATCGTATAACAAGAAAACCAGAACTCTTGGTTCTGGCTTTGGCTCATATTCATATTTAGAACAACTACAATATATGCAAAATGGTTTATTTTTACCTTGGATGTATATGGACTTTCGAACACTGTAATCGATTATTAGGATTGAATAAAAAATTTGACCTTTCAATGGTCGCATAAAAAGTTGTAAACTTCTTTCGAACCGCCAGTTGTCACTGTCCTCATAAAATGTGCTATCGGTTGCTGCGCCCCACAGAAGGATGCCGTAGGAGGTTATGGAGTGGAACTTTGCATGATAAGTCAGTATAGCTGCTTTTCCCCCTACTATTCGGTTCATTCTCCGAATAGCATACACTGCAGATGACAACTTCTTCTCCAAGTTTCCAATATGACTAGCCCACGACAGTGCACCATCTAGATTAAATCCCAGAAATTTTATCAGTTCATTTTCTTTGTCAAGTCTTCTTTTTGTGACAATCAGTTTCTGCGTCTTTTCCATATTCAGACATAATTTATTTGCCTCGAACCATTTTTGAGCCCTCCTAATCGAACTCTCAGATTTGACATTCAGGTGATTTCTGTCTTGATCTTTGTCTATTAAGGTTGTGTCGTCAGCAAATATACATACTTTGTCAGAACCCACATTTGATCGTTCAAATATAATAGGAACAGAATAGGCCCCAGAATTGAGCCCTGGGGTACACCTGTACTGACTTCATTTTGTGGACTTAAGCAGTTCTCCCACTCAACAGACTGGAACCTTCCTTCTAACTAAGATCTGAGAATTTTGCCGAAAACACTTCTGAACCCATACTTTTCGATTTTGAGAAGATGAATGTGACGGTTCATGCAGTTAAAAGCTTTTCGAAGATCGCAGCATTTAATGCTTGTTTCCTCTTTGTCTTCCAAAGCTTCCATCAGAAACTCGATTATTTCTAAAACCAGGTTGAGAGTCGTTAACTATTGCAGTTTTTTCCATAACCTCTACGATTTGATTTTTCAATAGTGCTTCGGGAAAAGGTAGGTAAAATTGAAACTGGTCTTTCTTATCACCTTTTTCGTAAATAGGAATGACTTTCGCCACTTTCAAACAATTTGGAAAAACACCTTGTGTGAAACACAAATTGATTAGGTCACTCAGGGGCTCAGCTATTATATGTATTATTTCCTTGAATAAATTGAAATTCATTCCATAAATATCGCATGTGGACTTATTTTTTATTCCTGCAACCACGTTCATCAACTCTTCTGGAGTAGTTGCGCGGAGAAACATCGAAGTCGTACTACTTCCTACTACGAATTCCTCTCACTGCATCTTCTGAACGAACTACACCATCATCTAGCGCCGATTCGATGGTCGCAAAATTTTGATTTGTCATAGTGGCATATATGGGAGTTGTTTCTCTTCCTGAATTAGATCCTTATATATTTTCATTAATTACTCTCCAAATTGTGATGTTTCTATTTGTCGAGCTTTTAATTAGTTCTAGATTTTCCCTTTTAATTTGAGCATCTATTTCACACTTATATTTGTTTTTCATTTCCTTATATACCTGGAAAGACCAGTCATCTCTACGGACACTCTAACGAAAAAGTATCCGGAAGTCCTCATTTAAATTGCTCGCGTTCAGAATCTTTAAGTATTTTAAGTTTCTGTATGATGGTAGAACTGTCTTTAATCACTGTGCCAAACATGAGCGTGATCTGTTAACTAGTTTCTTCACGACAGCTGTTGAAACCAGTCGACCTCAGTGGTACTATGGAAAAAATATTGAACAAAGAGTTTGTCTCAAATTTTGTGTTTTGAACAAAATTCCGTGTGCTGAATCAAAGCGAATGCTGGAAAAGGCTTATGGAGATCCTGTTTTATCGAAAACCCAAGTGTACGAGTGGTACAAAACCTTTGAAGACGGTCGGGAGATCGTCGAAGATTTGCCTCGTTCCGGACGATCTTCGACCTATTCATGCGACGATAATGTAAAAAAAATGGTGTTTGAAAACCGTCATGCCAGTGTTAGAGAGATAGCTCGTGATCTCAACGGCGCGTCGCCGCTCGGCTCATCCCGATAGAGCTGAATTTTCTTCAAAAACAGTAGCGCATGTGGGTAGCTGCAGACATGCTGGATCGTGTGAATTCTGATCCCACGGATCATAACTGGTGACAAGACATGGGTCTATGAATACAACACACTAACGAGCCAACAATCATCGGAATGGGTAGGAAAAAATGTGCCAAAACCGAAAAAACCTCGTCACAGTCGTCCGAAACCAAGGTGATGCTGATCGTTTTCTTCGATATTCGTGGTGTAGTTCATCATGAATTCGTTCCTCAAGGTCAAACGGTCAATAAGGACTTTTATGCAACCGTTTTGAGACGTTTGGCGAAAACATTCGCCGTAAACGGCAGGATTTGTGGCAAAATAATTCGTGGATTTTGCATAACGATAACGCACTATCTCATCGAGCCACGGTTATTAATGACTTTAACCCATCAGTGCATAAAGTTGAAAAATCATGAAAGTTCAGTTCTTTTTTATTTTCTTAGTATTTAGTAGTCATAATAATAACAAGAACAAACAAAATACATTTAACTTTCATATAAAAAAAAATTAAGCGTCATCCGATAAATCGGATTGTGCGCAGAAGTCACTTAAAATGTATGAAAATAGTTGAAACTTACTTTGGGATGTAATCCAATTCCACATGTTGTGCGAATGAATTTGCTCTTTTTACCGCAAAATCTGCATAGTTTTTCGGTAGTAATATATTCTGGCCAGTGATTGAGACCATCGTAACGAGTATCGTTCATTGAATTTTTCATCAGCTTACCTTTTACTGAAGGTTTACCGTAAGTTGTTAGAAGAGACATAGCTATATTCCTCCTAAAAATCAGAAAAGAAGCACAATCCTTTTCTCCTGGACAGATCCTTTTCATCAATAACCAGGAATTAGTCACCGATACATCCAATAAGTAGCAGAATATTGGCCACCACCATTTTTTTTTATGCATTCTTGTTCTACAATTAGCAACCGATTGATCCATTTTATCGACGCTACCCATGCCTTCATCCTTCATTTCCTTCCTAAAATCATACGTTCTCCTCTACTGTTTTTGCATAACAGACTTTTCTGTGAGGGGGACATTTACGAACTCTATTGTCACGGATAGTTCCAGTTGCGCAGTATCCAGTCGATGTCAAGTGCTGAAATAACTGTATTGAAGAAAAGAAACTTATATCCTTGATTCGGCGAAACACTGGCAGAATTCATTAGAGAACCTTGTCACTTCTTCCTGTGTATAACTCGAAAGAAACCAAGTAACCATCGCTGTTACAAATTGCCCAATTCTTAAAACCAAATCTAATTGGTTTTCCTTTTATATATTGTTTGGAAAAATGACGGCTATAATATGGAATCATAGATTCGTCTATCGATATATTTTCCAGTAATCCACCATGTTCTCGAAAACTCTCATTCAAAGATGTTATGAGAGATCTGAGTTTATACAAACGATCGTCCTTGTGAATGGCTGAATTATCATTCAAGTGAAAATGCCTAAGTATCAGTTCGAAGCGATTTAGTTCCATGCTTTTCTGTAAAATTTGAGGCACATCATCCAATGTGGACCAATACAATCTTTTGTTGGAATATTTCGCATTTCCTGAAAATAAAAGACCACCTATGAACACAAGCAGTTCCTCCATGGTTACATTCAAAGGATTGTTTTTTGGCTTGAGTAAGCATTTGTTTGTCTCAAAATTTGTGATAGAAGCTCACTGTTGAAGAAAAGGCTGAGAAAATCTAAGGCAGATGTTGCCTGTTTCGCATTTTCTGATGGTTACTCTTCCACACAAGCTACATTCGAATTCATAATTAGTGAAGGTACTAGAAACTGGTTCAAGCGATGGTGATGGAAGGTCGTTTTCATTCGAATCATTTTCTTTATTTTTCATAGAATATTCACATTGAGCACTCAACATTTTCGATCCTAGGTGGTTCAAATTTCCATCAGGCTGATCACTGCTATCTAAATCAGTATCTTCCCCATCTTCAGGTGGAACAGCATATATATCCATTCCATCATAAATATCATCATTTTTTACGATATCCAACAATTCAGAGAGAGTCTGAAAATTAAAACATTTCTTGGTACCGAAAATTTTGAACCTCAAAAGCTGACTTGTGCATAGCATCCGATATATCGGATCTCAAGTTTAAACCCATATATTTTCGAAAGAATATATATCTAAGGCTAGTATTGGCAGCAAATATATACTGTCAACTGTTACATGTCTGAATTGATGATCCAAGGGTTTTGGAAAACACAGGAAAAGTAAAGAAATCGGAATACACTTACCATCCCGCACTTTTTGGGTAAAGGGCTGGATCCATCTCTGTTCAAACTTTATAATTTTTTTTCGTTCACTCAGTCACTTCAAAAAGTCCCAAAACTATTACACGACACGTTCAGTTTGATATTGTATGTGGTAATAATTTTGAGTTTATATCGTTGTGCATCTTTGGTTGCCTAATTGATGAATCCGATAAATCGGATTGTATGCACTAATGGGTTAAGATCAAACACTCAATGAATACCATCGAGAAGCCGCCTTGTTTCCTGATCTAGCTCCGTGTGGCTTTTTTCGTTTCTCCAGACTGAAACTCATAAAAGAAAATTGCCAGAAGAAGCTGAAGACCATCCCTGAAAGCGCCTATAAAAAATGTTTCGATGATTGGAAAAAATGCTGGCATATGAGTATAGCTTCAAATGGAACATATTTGGAAGGAAATTGAATAAATATTGAGGTAGATTAAACTTTTTGCGTTTTAATGTATATCACGAAAGTCTTGGAAAAAAGTTTTTTCATGCATAGTTCCCGCAATTCGTGAAAGATCTAGTTGCCTTGATCAACAAATGTCATTTATGATTTATATTGAGTATTCCTTCTGTCAAAAGTCTGAATAAGTTCGCTTAAATGGCTTACAAATTAGAAGTTCGAAGTAGTATTCACAATTTAGTTGGGCGAGTTCCTAAGTGTGAAATCATCAAAATTTTTCGTGGTCAGAATATTTGTAAGACAACTATTTATCGGGTAATAAGTGAATGTGAGCAAGGAATACCATGCTTGAATTTGCCAAAAAGTAGTCGACCGAAGGCTCTGAATGAAATCCGTAGAAACAGGCTCTTAGAAAGAACAAGAGACTCAGTAGGAACATCATTACGAAAATTATCCAGAAGATTTCGTACTTCTCATGAGACAATAAGATGAGAATTACTGAATGCGGGATGCGTAAATGTCCAAAATACACCCATAATCAATTAGAAAATATACCCAGATGTAGCCGCGCCTTAAGAAGAATTCACTTCGCAAATGGCAGAACCATAATTTTGGATGATGAAAGATATTTTACATCATCCCATTCTGAAATCAACTGTAATGCTGGTTTCTATATCAATAACATAGAAGACTGTCCAAACGAAGTAAAATTCAAAACAAAGAAAAAATTTGAAGACAAGGTTTTGGTTTGGTGTGCTATTTCTGAAGCTGGGGTTCCAAGACCATATGTAGAGCATGTTAGAGGAGAAGCTGTTGATGCAAACCTATATACTGGAAAATATCTACCAAAATTGTTAGATTTGATCAATACCTATCACGCTTATGACGAAATAATGTTTTGGCCAGACTTGGCGTCTTCCTATTATGCGCGAGTTACGAGAGATTGGTTAAAGCTAATAACATCCCATTTGTACCTCGCGGAGATAACCACCCAAAGCAAGACCAATCGAAGATTTCTGGGGTTTACTGACAAGGAAAGTCTATGACAATGAATGGGAAGCCCAAAACGAAGAAGGTTTGAGACAGAGAATCTTTCAGAAGATACGAGAAATCGATGTGGATGTCGGAGAGAAGAACGGGCCCCTATCAATCCTTCAAATACGATTTTATAGAGTTTAGATATGAGGTGAAATCCTAGTCATATAATCAATTCAATAAAGTGTTTTTCAGTAATTAATTTATCTATTCGATTTTTTTCCCAAGACTTTCGTGACATACGTTATTTGTGTGACTTTTTTCACAGAGTATATCCGAATATTGTGTGATGTGCAAAAATTGTTACGAGAATCCTATTTAAAGATTTTCGTGATATATTCACAACAATTTTATAATGTTTCCCAAGTATTAATATTTTTTTGTAAGTTTGAGTTGAATGTGTATAAATAAACCTTTTGTTCATCAATTTTGTTTTTTCCATGAAAACAGTCGAATATAGAAAACCCGGAATTCTAGATCGGTTTCGACCAATGGCGAGACAATGGTGAGTGGGTTGATAAAAATATCCAGTGTCATCGTTGAAAAAAATGAATGAAATATGTAATAGATCTTAAGTCTAATCTTTTATAAAATGTATTTCATTATGATTTGATTTATATCGAGTAATCGCCTGCTGATTTCATATATTTCTTTATAAATTCCTCCATCAGAGCGCGCCTAACATTGCATGTAGGTAATTGCACAAGAGAATTTTACCCCGAAGGAATATTTTTCACCCATTTCGAACCATGCAGTGAACAATTCCAAGCTTGGAAAAATTCATGTAACAATAGTTAATCAATTATACTTATTTTACCGTACCGAATACACGTATGTATGTCGTAGTCTTGACCTATTCAATAGGTCGTAGGTAACATAATACATAAGGTACTTATGTATTTCTCCAGATTTTTCCCTTCAAATACAGAGTATCCGTCAGTAAATTATTGGTAGGAAATGGGGCCGTGTGAAATTAATTTCACCATTGCAAACCCTACATTGAATCGAGCGATTCGAAGTCACCTTCCGACGGATGACTGTATTCAACATTCAGAAAGGACTTCTGTAAATTACGTTTTTATAAGAAAGTTACAACTTTCCTGCCTGAATTATACTGCACTTTGATCAGAATTTTTTTATCGACGATTTACGATTGAGGTAAATTAATAATTTTCGAACTAATGCGATTTTATAATAGCTTTATTACTGACTTAGACTAAAATATTCATTACCATTCACCGCGTCTTTATACACATATATAATTGATTTAAATGTCTACTAAAACTCTGAATCAATCATAATATTCCCTACAAAGCCATTTGATGAGTCTATTTGGGTTGTACATAATGAAAAATAGATGATTCTATAGTTTCACCTTTATATTATCTCTAACAAATGAACTTTCTTCGAAAAGCACTAGTAGAATATACATAGAATATTCCCTAACAATTCAAAATTTTTAGATACGTCTGTTTGGGTTGAACACAAAGAAGAAAATATGTTAATACTAAAGTCTCAGTTCAATATTTCCTCCAATAGATAAAATTTATTCGTAAAGCACTCTTAGAATAAACAAAGAATATTTTCTCCAAATTTAAATTTATTTGGTCCAGCGATATAAATGAAACTAACTCAAAATTTCTCCTGAGAAGAACAACCTTCACGCAAATAATATATTCGATTGCAAATAACTTGCATTCCAGAAAAAAATACTGTCTCCACTTCTCAGTTCGAAAATCTTCTACCAAAAAGAGAGAGAAACAAAAAATTAAGATTTATGAGAAGAATAAGAAAATATTCATGCTCAAACTTATGTAACGTAAGTTTTTCATAAAGAACTTGAAAAGCTTGATTCGATAGTTCTCTATCGTTCCCCTTCAACCCAATCAAATATCGAAAAATCCCTTAGAATATTCCTAAAAAATATTCCCTACAAACACAAAAGTATTTTTTCCAGTGTTTGTACAAATTCAAAATCGCTGATGGGATATTGCACTCCCACAACAAAAAGAATAGAAGCTTGATTGGAACAAAACCAATTTCAGCTATGATTGTTCAACAGAGAAAGAACTAACAAAAAAAGTTAGTACTACAGTTTCATGCTTCTTAAAAAGGTGAAATTTCTTCGTGATGTATCTTCAAAATATTCATAGAATATTTTCTGTAATCTTAAACACTCAGTCCAACGATATAAATTATACTACAGAATATTTCGTGAGAAAAACAACCTTCATTCAGATGATGTATTCCACTGATGATAAATTGATTGCGCTAGATTTGAGTAATTTTGAAGAGTGTTTAACTGAAAAAATTCTAACAAAACAGGTTGATACAAGAGTTTTATGTACTTCGAACATGAAATTTCTTCGTGAAGCTCCCCCAGAATATTCATTGAATATTTCCTGCAAATTTGAGTTTTTTTCGACCAGCGCTTTGAATTATACGAATACCAAATTCTCGTCATACTTAAGTTTTATCCCCACTGATAATATTTTTGAAAGGTTGATTTGAGTGACTTTGGAGAGTGTTTAACTGAAAAAATGTTAACAAAACAGGTTGATACAACAGTTTTATGTACCTCAAACATATTAAATTTCTTCGTAAAGCTCCCTTAGAATATTCATGGAATATTCCCTGAAAGTTTGAATTTCTCTCGACCAGCGATATGAATTATTCAAATTCCAAATTCTCGTAAGAAAAACAACCGTCATACAAAAGTTTTATCCCCACTGATATTAACTTGGTTGATTTGGCTCGGTAATAATACTGTCTGGAGCTTCCAGTTGAAAAATCTTTCAATCGAAAGAAACGTGAACCAAGAAATTCAACTCTCCTATATTGAAATAGAATAAAATTTCTTTTGAGTGCACCTCTAGACTATCCCTTAAATATTCCCTACAAAATCATCAATCAAGATTAATCTAACCAAGAAAGTTAAAAAACGGCGAACTTATAGTTATATATCGATATTCTTAAAACCAATCAAATTCTGAACAATTTCTTTGAAATGAATCCTCAGAATATTTCCTACAAATCCAAGAGACTCTTTAGAACATTTTCACTAAAATTATTGTATAATATACTAATTATTTGCCTAAAATAAGAAGATATAAGTCTGAAAATTCAAGTATTTATCATGAATCCCACTGATAATAACTCTGAGAGATTGATCTCAGTGAAAACACTATCTGGAGTTTTCTGTTGAAATATCTTCTAACCAAATGAAGTGGAACAAAACTTTAACTTTCCTTCATTGAAATAGAATAAAATTCCTTTTGATCTCAGCTCTAGAATTAGAACAATAAAAGCTTGATTGAAAAACTTCAATTTCAGCTATGATTGGTCGAAAGTCACTATGAAGAAAAAGAACTTCTATCAAAATATGTTAATACTACAGTTGCAATTTCTTTGTGAAGCAGCTATAGAATATTCAAAGAACATTTTCTATAATCTCAAACACTCATTCCAACGATATGAATTATACTATTTCAGAATTTCCCGTGTAAACTTCATACAGATCATGTATCTCATTGATAATAACTTTGAAAGGTTGATTTGAGTGTTTAAATGAAAAAAATTCTAAGAAAAATAGGTTGGTACAACAGTTTCATGTACCTCAAACATATGAAATTTCTTCGTAAAGCATCCTCAGAATATCCATAGAATATTCCCTGCAAATTTGCGTTTCTTTCGACCAGCGGTATGAATTATACGAATTTCAAATTCTCGTAAGAAAAGCAACCGTCATACAAAAGTTGTATCCCCACTGATAATAACTTTGAAAGGTTGATTTGACTCAGTGATAATATTATCTGGAACTTCTAGTAGAAAAATCTTCAAACCAAAAGTAATGTGAAACAAGAAATTCAACTCTCCTGTATTGAAATAGAATAGAATTGCTTTTAAATTCACCTCTAGAATATTCCTTAAATATTCCTACAAAATCATTCATTAAGCTTTATCTAACCAAGAAAGTTTAAAAACGGCGAACTTATAGTTCTCTATCGATATCCTTGAAACGAATCAAATTCTGAACAATTTCTTTGAAATGAATCCTCAGAATGTTCCTCGAATATTCCCTATAAATCCAAAAGACTTTTTAGGACAATCCTCGAATATTTCTTCTTTCCAGCGATTTAGGTCGTACAAATTAAAATAGCTGATAAGATATTGCACCCCAACAACAATCATAAGTAGTGAATATTAGAGAAAATTCGTTTTCAACTTAGCTTGTACACGAGTGAATGTGGAGAATTTTTAATTGAAAGAATTCCCAACAAGATAAGTTGATACTATAGTTTTTCCTCTGATGTATGAAATTCAAAATATCCCTCTCAGCAAATATTTCAAAATTATTCTCATTTTCATTTTCACTAAAAATATTATATAATATACTAATTATTTGCTTAAAATAAGAAGATATAAGTCTGAAATTTCAAGTATTTATCATTTCACTTTAGAGTTTTAAATCTAACATTCATATAAGAGATTCTTCATTTCTGTATATTACCAAACAGACCGTTTCATCTTCAGACCGGACTGAGAGCTCCTCAGTTAAGATAAGTACGTACTTTGAGTCGAGAGAATTACTTTATGAAATCAAGAAGCTCACTTACCTTGTTGAAAATAATTCGCTTTTCTGACATATACGCAGACTAATGCCATAAGCTGAAGTTGTGAGAGTCTTTGCCTCGTTGAAGGCGGCAAAGGCAACAGTTCTCGCAGATTTGCTATTTCAGCATTTATCAGGTCTCTCCGTAGCTTACTTGCTCCTTTGGTTGATTTGTTTGCATCAAATCTGAAAATAAGGAAACTAAAGAAAACTAAAATAAAAAAAAATTTTCACATACGCTACAAAATTGTTCATGTTTTGGAAATACAATTACGATCGAAACGTTTAGTGTTTTCTTATCATTCATATTCAATGCATCATAAAAATGTAAACGATGTTTGTTTAAACAATATATATTTTTCATTGTTGTTAAATATCTTTTCTATTCAGTAAAATCAATTTTATCACCTTCCTTATCAGATACGTGTGATTTTTACAACCTTAGAACTGGCCTTTCAAATATTTCCTTCATGAATGAAGAAGAATTAAGTAACAGAAGACTATGTGACAAATTTCGTACTTCCTAGTCCTTTTTGGATGTTCAATCAGTTGAAACTTTTGGTCGAGCGTTGCCAAAAGTAACTGATCCCCCTTATACAGGGTGTTCCCGGAGTAATCGGATACTTCATGGAGTGATGAAGGATCAAGAAGCTAACCGAAACGGGCAATTATTTGTATACGATATACAAGCTGTTTCCTGAATTTGGATGCGACTTTTGATATGAAGTTTTCATGGATAGGAATTAATTCATGAGTACCTGATATGGTGCAAAACAATATTATGTGCTGATTTCGCTCATTAGCTCATGTACATCTAAAAAATTCCAGAATAAGGAGTGGAATAATGAATTTAGTCCGTAAAAATTTCTCTAATACAGCTGTTTCTATTTTTAGATACAAATAGTTCCGATTTGGGCCTGCCTACTCAATTCATTCACAAAATTTGAACATAATCGAATCAATGGCTTGGGAGATAAGTGCCATTTCGAGTTAGTCTCTGAATTCTTTATTTCCGTTTCCTCAAGAAACATCCTATGTGAACGTTTTATAAACTTTAAAACGGTCAGTAGTGCAGCTTTTTCACTTAGTTTGCATCTTAGTTTCCACAACGATTTGGGATTCAGAAAGAACATAAGAAAGCTGGAACCAAGTTCTTTCATTCATATGCTTTCATGAATGCTAATGATCCATGAAATCAAATTTTTTTAATTACAATATCTTACATAGTGATGTGATCTTGTTAACCGAAATTGAATTGTTGCTTAATACTTCAAAGGTTATGACATTTCCGAGAAAAAATAGTTAAAATCGCGAGCTTCATTTGACGGGGGCACTTGTCAACCATATAGAATATTTAACTGGCAAGGTAACGCACACTTTGGGTTTCTTCAGTAGAAGTTGCATGAAATTTAATTCGTTCGGTCGTCAAGTCGCTGTCTGATTTCTTCTGTCAGGAGTGGACTAGATTTTAATGGCGCGATTTTAAGAAATATATAAATCATTCAGTAATAACGTTTCTTAAATTTGCTATAACTATAACAATAATAACTATGTACATCATCAAGAAACGATGATGCAATTAGATTCTTCAATTTTTTGATTCAGTTCTTATCATTGGATGTCAAAGCACGACCGGAGCACATCAACGCGTTCTCTCTTTTTTTGAACAATAAGGATCACTCTCATGGGACAAAGTATTGTCATAGGAAACGATCGTTTTTTCAGCCTTCAAACAAAATTCAATACAAATTCTATTTTAAATTTTTGCTTTCATTTTATAATTTCCTCAAAAACACAAAAAAACGATAGAAAATATTGGACTCGTTGACTAGTTTTGCCTAATGATGATTTGGTTTCGCCATATTGTTTTTAAGATTTGTCTATGTTCCAACTGTTAATTTTCTGGAATATTGAGGAAATTGTTATTTCCATAATCACTTGTTTATTGCAATACAATATTTTCAAATAAATACTTATTTCAATCATGTACGTTCCAAATCAAGCCCAGGAGAAAGTCTAAGATGAAAAGGTAGGTTCAAATTAGATCTACAAGATTTATTTCTTTAATTTAAACATTTCATATGGGTTGCTGTTCCATTATTTTTGTTTCTCGGTGTTTGAAAGATATCTGTAGACCTTCTTGTAAAGGATTTGGAACTGTTCAATTACATCTTTCAAATTTGTTGTCTTCTCTAATGTAGAAATAGAGATATTGAAATTTGAGTGAAGGTTAATTATCAGCCCCGCTACTGTGACTCGGCAGCATATTCCCCTCAAATTTTACCTCCAAGTTCCATCCTCTTATGAAGGTTTGAAGCTTTGTGGATGAGGCTTGATTCTGACCCCGGCTGGGCATTCGAACATTTGGAGGGTATCTCTATTGAATCTACCTCCTTCTCACATAGTATGGAGGAAGAGTTTTCGATTAATCCTATTTTATTCAGATGACTTCTGCTCCAGTACCTTCAGGGTCCAATCATAGGCTATTGTTAATCCTTGCAGTCTCTAGGGAAATTCCGAATCCAGGCTTTGGTCAAGTCCCAAGGCATCCTTCTGGGCGGCCATAGAGTCTACCTTCTTATTGCCCCCAGGCGAAGCCTGCTTATTTATCACAGTCCGGCAAGGATTGAATGACATATCTGCACCATAAGAGGCGTGCAGTTGTCTGAACCGAAGCCTTCAATAATGTTTGGGTATTCTTAATGATTTTTATGTACCTATTTGTCTAACCCCACATGTGGAAGGTGCGCATGGTGGTCAAATATTTCTGCTTGGAAATTAGTCGTTAGTCTGACAAGGTAGATATACAGTTCATTGACATAACTTCACTATATAAATCAGCTCCAACATCTTGGATAGTTTCGGAGCCTTCTGTGAACCAACAGGACCCCTCGACAAGACTGTTCCTGTAGCTGGCCCATTCCTGTCTGCTAGAAATGATGATCTGAAATAAAAGCAGCTCTGTTTTGGTTTTGGGAATTTGTGAAATATGTTCGTTGCCATTCTTGATGTTCATCTAATCACTCACTATCAGTTACATGCCTGTGTAAAGAGCAAAATGGTCTAGTGGTTATCATGCAGGCCGGTCTCTACAATTTAGAGATATTGAGTTGGGATTACTTTTCAAGAGTACACTCCGAACAAGCTATGCAGCCCAATGTGACACGTGGTTCATCACCATCACATATAGCCGCTGAAGGCGCTTTGGAGCAAGTCCACATTTATTTCCACGGGTCATTTGACATGCCTTTAATGAATGCCTAGCCTTAAGTTTTATGTTTTCTTGGTGCCATTTCTCATTCTCCAAATACTTAATTGACTCCGCCGTTACTTCGCGATAGTTAATATTGATGATAATAAGAGATTAAACTATGTATTATAATATCACAAAAATTCATTCAAATTCAGGATAGCAATTTCAATCTCTCGGCCATCTTCACCTGACAACTTGTTATCAGCTGAAGATGGTCGAGAGACCGACATTGCAATCCTGAATTTCCGTACACTCTTGTGAAAGTATAATACATAGTTCAATTTCTTAGCATCTCACTATTCAAGGTAAAACCAAATATTTTACTTCCTCCACAACTGGAATAAATACTCCACTTGGGATTGGGAGGTGATACGAAAATCTTCCCATAATTATGGTGAATGGCACCATAATTATGGGAATTTATATTAAGTTTTCCACTCTCCCACTACTCTTGGATAGCAGATATAGCCTCCTGAAGTCTGTCGCAGACGGCATCGTCGTTATTCTTTCAACTCCTCTGAAATGAAACCCGCTGTGAAATATAGAAAATTTCTTGTACTCAAATGTCTTGAAACAATAATTCTCGCATTATTATCCAAGGTACCCTTTATTGTGTTTTGTCTGAATGACTTTTTCAATATACTTTTATGTTTGTGTTCACTGAACTTTAACTTGTTGAATGGCAACGTTTGTTTGAAAATATTAAAACCTGAATGTAAAAGTGGTTCGAAAATGTCGACATGAGACTTCTGAATTTTGGGCCTCTATTATAACAGTTTGATTTAAGAAAGCGAAAGTATTCCAGTAGGCTTTCCCTCCATTATTAAAAAAGTTGATATAACAGAGTAACAACTTTTTAAAGTCTGTTGTACTTGAATAGGCAATATTATTAGATTGAATGTTTGTTTTGGAAATATATAAATTTATGGTTTCCATTTTTCGATATCAGGTATATTACAAAATACAATATTATTGTTGTTGACTCTAATTTTTCTCATATATATACCTAAACATTGATAACAATACAATGTGTTTAATTTTTATTACGTTTCTTGATTTCCTTGCAAGCTCGTTTAATTCAACACAAAGAAACGATAACAGAATTAGTCGGATTGAGTATAATCACGATTAAATAACTGTGACAGCTTATCGAAACTGTTCGAGTATGAAAAGATCTCACATAAAATAAGTTGTTGATGAGTTTTATTAAAATTTTTGAAGATTTAGATTTAGGTTAACCTAATCTGAACTCTTCTTCTTCTGAGAAAAGAGCATAGTTCGATGTTATTTTTGCATAAGTATCGAAACGAGATAATAATACATCTGTGGTGTGATAAACTTATATATCCTCATTAATTTTTGGAAATATATTTCTTTTATTGAAAGAAATACTGGGTACGCCGAATTCATCATTTTGCAATTTTTTTCAATGCTATGTGAGTTTCATCAGAGGCTCCTTTTTAACAGCTATAGCTATTAATAACACTGATATACAAAAATGGCCTTAATGAAAGTTGAATGAAATTGAATGGGTTATTTTGTATCTACGACTAGTAACTAATCTGCATTTTTTGAATGTTTCAAATGAAGAAAAAATAACTTGTATTCAGGATTTTCGAGAATATTTAGCGTCAGGTACACTTCTTTTGAGTGTCCAGCAGTAGTCAGCTAACATTTTCAGACTCCACTTGCCTTGGTACCTTTTTTCCATGAAGAATATGTCCTAATGGAACCGCTCACCGTGTTCGTCGCTAACGGCTCCCAAATTTTGAGTAAAAATCCAAATGTGATTGTAAAAAGTGAATCTTGAGCGACATATTGCATCTCATAACGTTGTAAGCCGCTAAGAGGTTGTTGACTAACTCTTTATAGTTTTCGGCCCTGTGGTTTCCAAGAAAATTACGAACAATATTTCGAAAACATGTCCATGCGGATTTTTCGATCGGATTGAGTTTTCGTTCAAACTTTTCTTCAGACAGAAGGTCTCTTATTTCTGGCCCTACAAATATTCCTTCATTTATTTTGGCATCACTGATTTTTGGGAAGTTTTGTTTCTTCTTCTTCTTCACCGTGTAGAAGGCGTAGCGCCTGTTCAGTTCCGGTTTCCCTGCAGCAGTTCTTGTGAAGTTGATTGCCAACTGTCCCACCATCGTTTTGGTGGTCATCCAACGGGTCTTCTTCCGTGTGGTATGTTGTTATATACGATTTTATTCTATCTGTGGTCATTCTGTTTACATGCTGGTTCCATTCTCTTCTTCTTTTTCTTACCCATCTTACAATATCGTCTGTTTCACATTTTTCCCGTATGTCGGTATTTCTTTGTCTGTCATTCAATGTGTAACCGGTTATAGTTCTTAGCGTTTTCATTTCTGTTGTTCTTAATATCCTCTTTGTTACCGACGTTTCCGCTCTTGTATCTGCCCCGTATGTCATAATTGGTCGCACACATGTTTTGTAGATTCTGGGTTTGCATGGTATACTGAGGTGTTTATTTCTCCAAATTGGTTGTTTAAGATGTCCCGATACTGCAGCTGCTTTGTTCACTTGTCTCCTCACTTCATCTTCAAGGTATCCTGTGCTTGTTATTTTGCACCCTAAGTATTCGAATGACATGACTTGGTCTATAGTGGCGTTGTCTATTGTTAACTTGCAGCGCAGAGGTTCCTCAGCTATGGTCATGCATTTTGTCTTACTTGTTGAGATTTCCATATTGAAATTTTTTGCGCGTTTGCTAAAGGCGTATAACATTCTTTGTAGGTCGTCTTCCGATTCTGTAATGAGTACGGCGTCATCGGCATAGCATAAGATGTTAATTTTGTAGGTTTCCATGCGGTATCCTAATCCCAAGTTTTTAACGGTCTCTACAAGTTGGCCCATAACACTATTAAATAGTAGAGCACCTTGGCGGATGCCCGACGTTGTTCCGAAATGCTGCGTTAGGGTGTGGTTTGTTCGTATTTGCGTTGTTGTATTAGTGTTCAGATCTTTTATGAGTCTTATATATATTTTTGGGTACCTCTTTGTTTTCCAGTATCTTATTACATCCTTCAGTTGGACTCTGTCGAAGGCCTTCGTTAAGTCTATGAAACAAAGATATGCTGGAGTGTTATATTCAAGAGACTTTTCTACTAATTGGCTTGTTATAAATAGTGCATCGACCGTGGACCGGTTTCTTCGAAAGCCTTGTTGCTCTTCGCTGATTGGCATTGTTGACGTTATGTCATCGGCAAGAATCTTTGTAAGCAGTTTCAAAGAGGTGCTTAATAAGGTTATTCCGCGATAGTTGGCAGGATTTGTTTTGTCTCCTTTTTTAAAGATAGGCACTGTTACACTTCTTTTCCATTCTTCTGGTATTTTTTTCCGTGTTGAAGTATGATGTTAAACAGTTTTGTGTACTCTTCTCTCATGGCTTCTCCGCCATATTTGATCATCTCATTTGTTATCTTATCTTCATTTGGAGCTTTCCTATTTTTAAGTTTACTTATTGCCATAGCTACTTGCTTTTTCGTGATTGTTACTGGTTCATTTATAATGACGTTTTCTAAGTCTTCTTCTGGGGGTTCTTCTTCATATTCTGATTCGGTGTAAAGATTTTTGAAGTATTTTTCCCATGTTTCTTGTGATTGTTTTCAGTTGTATAGTTTCATTGGTGTCCTTTTTCATACCCCTTAATAATTTCCAAATTCGTTTTTGCGCTCCATATATATCCGCTTCCATTTCAGCACTAAATCTCTGCCAGTATTCTTCTTTATTTTCCCGAACTCTGTTATTCAGCCTATTTCTTATTTCTATGCATCTATTTCGGTTCTCTGGTGTCGGATGGTTTTTATATTCTAGATATATTTGTTTTTTTCCTTTGTGATGTTTTTGACTTCAGTGGTGAACCAGGGTTTATTATTAGGTTTGCCGTTCTGTGATACCGTGCGGGTTCCCAAGGCCTCTGTGGCACCCTTGTATATGTTTTCTTTTAGTTTGAGCCATGCTATGTCGGGGTTATCTTGCTGCAATATTGGATTACGAGTTATATACTGTTTGCAACGGTTTGAATAAAGTTGTTTTGTGCTCTCATTGTTGAGCGATTCTACGTTGAATTTTTCAGTTTTTACAGATGGTGTTTTCTTTTTTAATTGAGTTGTCATCTTCAGTTTCCCTAGAACGAGCTTGTAGTCTGTTCCAATGTTAGCTGATGACAAAACTCTTACATCTAAGATTTGTTGGGGTAGAAACATTCGGTTAGTGATAATGTAATCAATTATGGATTTGTTGTTTCGGTTATCGTAGGGAGTATATTTGTGCTGTTCTTTATGAGGGAAAAAAGTGTTATTAATTCGCAACTCGTTTTGTGCACAAAATTCCGTCAACATTTCGCCGTTTCTGTTAATTACGTCTTCGTTATATTTTTGTTTTACCCCGTTTACTACTTCGTTACCTACTCTAGCGTTAAGGTCTCCTAATATGATTATCTTTTCTTCAGTTGGTATTTTATCTAGTTGTGAAGTTTTGTTTCAAGTAACAAAAACCATCTCCATTTTTATCCATAGCTTCGACAAAACTTCGTAAATCCAAGCATTCATGAAGTCGGGACGCCAACAGTTCTGCCAGTATTTTACTGAGGTCCAAATCACGTACCAAGTCATTGAGATCGTTTTGAGTTATAAAATGAGATTCTCTGTTTGAAGTATTGGGTTCAAAAGTCGGATCGGAATCTGAACTCTCCGATACATTTTCTTCGGTCACGTCATCCATGTTTACTAGAGGCTGAGGAACAGGTAAATCATCACTGTGTGAGATAGGTCTTCGAGCAGATTGTAGATTTGGATAGTTCACAGAGGGTCTAAATTTGTGATTAGTAGCTTTTATAGAAGTTTGGTGGAAATAACAATCTGATACATGATATTTCGGTTTGGCCCATATGATTGGAACTGCGAACAGCATATGACGAGATCCCTCAGCCCATGATGTTAATAAAGTGACACACTGTGCACAACAAGCACTAGATGGACTCCTAGTGTTTGCTGTGCTGTACAAATTTTACGCCGGAAAACCAAAATAATTAAAATAAGCGTTTTTAGCTAATGGTGTCAAACTACGACGTTGACTTTTAACAGTAAGTTGACCGCAAATATAACAGAAGTTATCAGGATGGTATACACACACTCTCGGCATCTGAGTACGATGTATAACACTTATCTCAAAAAAACTGTTTTAGTTTCAATATTTTTCATTAATTTATTCGGAAACACACGTCGGTAATCAAAATCGCGTAACCGAGTAGGTAAGAAAACTGAAGGGTATCGAACAAAAGTAAAGATGAGGTTTATATGCGGGTAGGTAGTAGTGTTTGAAAATATGACTTGATTTCGTTTAGTAAATTTACTGCTTATCAGTATAATTGAACATTTCTCTCTTTTTGCAAAAAAATGGAGAGATACCTATTCTCAACGGTGAGAATGATCGTCTGATTAATTTTGGGTGTTCTTTGATATCCCTGGCGAGTTTTTCTTTTAACCCATGTGGTTAAAATGGAAAATATTTCACCGTTCTTCTGCCGCCAAACTTCAATATATAATTTCTGCACCAAACTGCTAGATGGACAATTGATTTTATTTTAACGTCTTGTTGGCTTCGAATAACAATTCTGTGAATCTAACCTAACCTCAAATAAATTTTGTCAGATCTGTAGAACACAGAATTAATTCTAAACCAGTCCGTCAATTTTCAATTTTTCATTAATTTATTCGGAAACACACGTCGGTAAGCAAAATCGCGTAACCGAGTAGGTAAGAAAACTGAGGGGGATTGAACAAAAGTAAAAATGAGGTTTATATGCGGGTAGGTAGTAGTGTTTGAAAATATGACTTGATTTCGTTTAGTAAATTTACTGCTTATCAGTATAATTGAACATTTCTCTCTTTTTACAAAAAAATGGAGAGATACCTATTCTCAACGCTGAGAATGATCGTCTGATTAATTTTGGGTGTTCTTTGATATCCCTGGCGAGTTTTTCTTTTAACCTTCAACTTCAATATGTAATTTCTGCACCAAACTGCTAGATGGACAATTGATTTTCTTTTAACGTCTTGGTGGCTTCGAATAACAATTCTGTGAATCTAACCTAACCTCAAATAAATTTTGTCAGATCTGTAGAACACAGAATTAATTCCCCATAATTCACTCGACTAAAGCAGTCCGTCATTTTCAATTGGATTTCGAACTATTTTTATTTTCATTCGATAGGTATGCCCAGTTTTACAAACGCCGACTATGCTGATATGCTGATATGATGTTGGTGTATGGTGTTTTGTAATTGTAATTCTCGGGCTACTGTCAGAGAATATCGACGGCGATAGCTACAACGACATTTCCCAAATCATCAAACGATCGTAGGTGTAAATCACTCTTTAAGAAAAACTGGAAAGTTTCCATTGAATACAAAAAGATAAAGGCCTATCTAGGTAATCGGTAGACAGCTCAACAATATCGTGGAAATCGTAGAGAACAACTCGAAGATCAATTCAGGAAGAGTGGCAAAAAGAATGAACCTAGGTCAGAGTAGAATATGGCATGTCTAGAAAAAAAGGCATCTCTACTACTTCTAGCTGGTACAGATGCTTCATCCCGGAGATGAAGTAGCAATTGAACGATATTGAGAAGGAAATGAGGTTCAATTGGAATCTTCACAGGCTGATTCAGTCGAAAATTAATTCTCTGTTCTATAGATCTGTAAATATTAATTCGAAGCACCACTGATTGCCTATGATTCAGAAAACTGTTGTTCGATACCTAGTGGATGGTATGAGAAAAGTAGTTGACCATCTGGCAATTTGGAGAAAAATTCGTTTACGAAAAGTTGTGGGCATTTTGGAAATTATATCATGAAATTTTCTGAACCTGGTTTCCTTTCTATCATGAATTATAATTATTATTTGATATTCCAAATAATAAATTTATCAACATCATCGCCATAATAAACTAAATGTCTCTTAGGGTTTTTTTTGGTATTGAGTTTGCGAAAGAAAAAGAAGCCGGTGATGAAATTCACATTCCGAAAATTCCCCTAAATTGATGACTAGCGCGTACTCAGTATTTCTTTCACTGAAAGAAATTGAAAAAAATATTTGCGGGTTACAGCTGGAGTACTCATGGGAAGAATAGAAGTCGATTAATATCAAATTCTGAATTGAAAATAGGTACTTCGATTGCGGCCGCGAAGTGAGCTTCGACTTGATATTAATCCTTCAATGAAAAAATTGAACAGAATATGAAAGTTTTGATAATTAGCCCTTTTTCAGGGTGATTTTCACTCATTCACATCGTGTACAAAAAATCATTCTCCTTACAAAATTTCGAGTGAATCGATCTATACGTTCAAGACTTATGGCGTTTAAAATATACGATCCAAATAGATTTACCTTGTTTTCGAGCCTCGATTCAGTCTACTGAGTGAACTTTAACGACAGTTTTTTATGTACAGTCTTTCATGAATAAGGAGAATATATTCGTTAGATGTGAAAGTGCAATTTTTTTTGGGAATACCTACTATTACATAGCCTCATGTTTTATGGAGATTTAGTATTGAAATTTATGTAGATTCTCGTTTGCGGATTAATTGATTCTTGGCGTAGTCCATGATTTCTTTCTCTATTCTTTGTTGAATCGACATCGAGGAGTATTAAAGAGGTCACATACAAAATCAGAAACATTATTCTCACGAATATAAACAAATACAAATCAGCAAAAACTGATAAAACTCTTATTAGAGTAGAAATAGACCATAGATTTTGATTCTCTTGCTAGTGACAAAGTTTCAGAATGCAGTTCCCGCACCTGAGAAAAGGCGAAAAATTTCATTACCGCAAAAGAAATTGTGATGTAATTTTAAATTCATTAAATTCGGATGAATCCTTGAAACAATCTTGTAATTAAAGTAATACGAAATAAGACACTTTTGTCATTCTTCCACAAAAGTGTCTCATTTCGTTTTACTTCAAAATGAATTTCCATAAAATGAATAAATGATCAATACTATCAATCTAGTAATTCATTGAAGTTTGAACAAAATCACGAATGTGGAGTCAAAGAGTACCAAAATTCAATGTCTAAGTCGTTATATTAAAGATATGTTTGTAAAAGATAGGAAGATGTTTTAAAATGAATATGAAACAGAATAGAATTTTCAAGTTCTAAAACTGCATATCGTAATAAGGAAAGACTATTCTAAGAATTACGGATGGAAATTCAATACCCTTTTCCACATTCATTAACAGCCTTGGTATGAATAATCTTTTCCAGAAACGTATCGGTAACAGTACCCCTGCAGATGCTACTATTAGAATTACAGCTGCCATTGACTTTTTTTTAACGCTCCATAAACAGTTTCTGAACTGTTTTCATTAGGTGTCAATAAGCGTAACCAAAAGCTCTTCGTGAAAGATTACTATGAACAGTAACTAACTCGTTCTTGTTCGTAAATTGTTTTGCATTAAAATTCGAAAATGAAGATGTTATTACAAGCCGAAAAAGTTGAAACTTCTTGTTCTGAGATCTATTTCTCAAAATCGTCGGCACGAAATATAATAGTGTGGAATAATGTGATTTGATCTAAGCATGGGACATCAAATTGTTCTTTCTCCTTGTTATAGTCTCATCAGTCATGTCTACTATCCTGCGACATTCCAAGCAGAACCTTTAACAATAAATCGAATCTCATAAAGTGGGCCAATCTCGTGGATATAGAAAACAATAAAATTAATCTAACATCAGACCCAGAGAGTTTAATTCAACCCCAATATGTGCTAAGATTCAAAGATTAGTTGATTAAAATCTATTGCACGCCATCTTACCACTTCATCGTATATACGAGGTTGGTGTCAAAAGTACCTGGTCAACAAAGAAAACACAAAAATTTCAGAAAAAATATCTTCATTTTCAACATAATCTTTTTCAGCTATATACTCGTTTAGGGTGAGAACTATCGAGCCATTTTTTCTATTTTGGAAAAAGAAGCTCAGTTTGTCGGATAGCGTACACGAGGAAGCAATTGAAACTTTAATTCATTAATTTTGGCCGTTGCAATAATGGAACTATATGCTGGTGCCCTATCACTTCCTTTCTAACCAAATTCATCCGTTATTCTCAATTTCAACACTCAAATATTGTAGAAAATTTGCATTATGCTCTCTAATGATAGTTTTTTCTGTTTCGAGATAATCAATGAAAATTACCTCACGCACATCCCAAAAAACCGACGCTATGATCTCCGCTAAAGATGAAATGGTCATCACCTATTTTGAGCCAATTCTCTTCTTTAAGTACAATGTTTTGATCTTCTTTTGAGTAATGCATGGAAGCATTTGCTCATATTTCACCCATGGTCATGAAACGACACAAAAAGCCTGCTTTATTGCTTTGAAATATTAAATTGAAACATTTTCATGACACACATCTTGCACACGTTTTTGAAAATGTTACCTAATACATCAACAACTGATGCTAGAGAGTTTCTAACATAATCTTTGGCCGACAGATTCATACAGCAAAACAAGCTCAGTTCTGAGGTCAAGACGAAGTTCTGTTGACACCATAGTTATGCTTTATCTGTAGCTGTAGTCTACATGGATATGTTGAATTCGATTTATTCTGACTATGCTTATCCAGCAGTACAATTTCTTCGATTGAGAAGCTGGCACCTCGAAGGCTTTCTGTTGACTAAATTACCTTCTCTTAACCTCTTATATATGGTGTCTAGAAGCAGTAACACTATGAAGTCCTCACAGATGATTAATTATTCAGACTACAGGTTAGGTTAGATTTGTCATCTGTGATTTGTCATTATTGATCATGCAAAAGTCTTTCTCATAGACTTCTTGTTTCACGATAATGATTCCAGAGAGGCAAGATTGAATCTGAAAAGTATTTCGCCTCAAAGATTCCTACAGAATGTTTAGTTTATCTTCTGCATTAATTGAACTTAAGTTAAAGTGTTTCTGAAGAAATTTTTCTAGATGTTCACACGGATAAATATATCAAATAACATGACATACTGCCCTACACAGTTTGACATTCCTAAACGTTTATTTTTCGCGAATAATTCCAAAGTGTATAAATAAAATAACCATTTCTAATTACCCGTGAATGGACCACCAATATGCATTAATTCATGCAATGACACATTCAATTATCCAGATCAGTGGCAATGCCTGTCAAAGTCATAAATTATCGGGCCCTTATTACGCCTCTGCTAAGGTTTCCATCTAGCCATAACAATGGTTTTGTTGTCTTGAAAATGGTTCATGCTCGTATTGGTTTATGAGGGAGTTCCTTCTTTGCCCATCGTAAAATTTTTCCCATGCTGGACAATCGCTGGAATTTTATGACCTTATTATAAAAGCCCTGCAATTGAGAAGGAGTTGCCATTTCAATCCAGTTTGCGCAAATCGTAGTGACACTTTTGAACAGCCGAGTATGTGCCATATGAAGAAGTACTACCGCATTATGGGGCGAGGTAGGCTTTTCTATTCTATATATCTACTTGATCTTGGGGATTTTATAATCATTTTTTCGATTCAATATTTGAAGAATTGCATTAAATTTTAAAAAATTATGGGAAATTCTACTTGCTTGAATGGATTTTCGTTCCACATACGATATGTGGTGGTAGTTCTTTGGGTTTAATAGTTATTCAAATTAATTTCAATTTTTTCAATTTTTTTCCGGTCTTTTTTTCATATCAATATTTGGTAAATAAAAACTTTTGGATACTTTGATAAAATCTATTTTCACAAATGTTTATTTTTTTATGTGATACATATTTGTTCTTTCTTTAATCCTCAGTGATTTATGATATTTGTCATTTATCTTGCTACATTCTAATAATTCAGTATTTGGAAGTGGATAAAATTGATATGAACTTGTAGGTTGTTATAATATTGGATCAAAAATATTGAATTGAAAGTAGGGTGCACTTCAAATTTGTTTTGCATTGAGTTTATAACAATGTGCGACAATTGCAATCTGATTCTGGTGTTTTTCTGATTTTTTCAATGTATGTGATTCATTGATATCATTTCATCCTTTTTCAACCAATTTCGATATTTTTGACTCTTTGCGAGCTAGTCTATTTCGTATTTTTGTGCTATTTATTTCAAAAATTATATTCTAACAATATTTTGTTTTTTTTGCAGTATACAAGTCAAGAATCAAGTACAAGGTAGGAAGTTATCCTCTTTTCGTTGTTGACCTTTCTGTATTGTTGAATATTTGATATTCTCGATTTTTGAGCAGGAAAATGAAAATTATATTTTTATAAACTTTATGATAATCTCTTTCACACAGCATATATCGACTATTCTAATTATTTAAATTATTTTGCGTGGACTAAATATCTATAGAACAATAATTTTAAAATTTTAATATTTTTTACTATACTTTCGAAATTAGATCTAAGTTCTTTCTCTGGTATTCCGAATCATCTGTCATTTTTGTGTTCTCATTTATATTTATTTGATAAAGAAGGTTTTTATAATTTACTAGTTCATTTAAATAAGATATCAATTTTCAATTCTCTAACATTTTCAACATAATTTGTTTTTCAAAATATTTCACTGAGCTGATTTAAATATCCTGGCTCCTTCGCCATTTTGCGAACAATTAAAAATTAACAAAAATATTTCATTTATCCTAAAATTCATTATTCATATAATTTCTCTATTTCTATAATTAATTCATTCATTTACTCAATATTACTATAATCTAGGCCCAAAATATGTAATAATTTCCTGAAAATGAACGCTATTTCCAAAAGCATAGAGATAAAATAATATTGAGAACTTTCTATCGAAAGTAATAATTGTCGCAGATCGCAGTTTGTTTGTTTCATAGTATACTCAAAATTTGTTTCAATATTTATAGTAATTGAAAAGAAAATAATTTATAAGTGAATTGAAATATTTATATTATGTTTTATCATTCTATAGTGCGTGTGTTACATAAAAACTATGTCTTGAAAGGTACTCGAGATATACACTCCTTTCTCAATAGCCTCCTAATTCGATTGAATTGAATGCTATCCAAAATGAACGATGAACCCGACTAAGAAAGAAAGATAATCAATTAAATATCGATAAATTAGGACCAACATAACTATCAACGAATGCCGAAAAAATTCTTTTGTGTATCCGTGTTTGGATCTAATTCGAGTTATTCGTAGACTCATATCGATCTTCGGATATATACTAGTCATTAACAATAATAATTTCTCATAGAAAGAGTCAGAGATGTTTCAAAATGTTACTACACAAATATTGCCGTCGGTTGAATTCATATTGAAAAGTGAACCGTGGTCCAAATATTTATTGTGCTCATTCAATTAAAGGCTATCCTTTCCGAGCTTGTTATGTCATTTTTTAGAAGTGAATTCAACGGAAATTTATACTTATCACCTTTAATTGTATGCCAGAATTAAAAGTGGGGAATGGTTATTAAAAACATCTGTGAAATTACTCTATTTCTACAAAAATAACACATTTATTTTACCTTTAAAATTTGTTATGAATTTACTTCTTCAAAAATTAATTAAAATTCAATTGATCAAATCGTTCCATTAATCTACGTGTCAAACAGAGCAAATTTTAGGAAAAACAATAAGTGAGTAATTTTGATGCTTTATTTAATTTCAATGTAATAAAACTATGGTATTTAGATTTTCACTATATTAACAAAACTATGACCGGTTTCACCAAACTGTGGATTCATCAGATAGAACAAACTAATGAACAGAGTTATTTCTTATATATTAGTCTCATTTCGTACTTAATATTACAATAGGTACAAGTACAAGGGTATGTTAGAAAACCTGGAGTTGCTTACTTTATGAATTGAAAAGATTGAGTGAAGGAGAACGATTTAGATCTAATTGTCTATTAAGTAACCTACCTGAATTCTTTTCTTTGTTAATCTCTAAAATTTCCCATAGATTGAGTTTTGGTCTATTATTTTCATTGTGTAAAATTTTGAAATTATCATTAAAGCTATGGTAACTTTGAAATTTCTGAAAGTTCTACCAATATAAATTTTATTACAATCCCCGCAAGATAATTTATACACACCGGATTTATTACCTTTATCAATTTTTGATATGTCGGCCTAATGAGTTATCAGTTCGGAATGCTATATTGAAATTATAATGCGAAAGGTGTGATTTGAATTTTAGACTAGGATTACCAATGTGAGTTAAGCTGTTGTATTTTGTGTTAGAACTTTCTATACTTGGAAATACTACCTGAATTGCTTTTTGAAATTTTTGGGGTGAAATCATTTTCTCAATCATACTAGGGCTGCAACCGTTATTAACTGCTATTTGTTTAATTATATTTTGCTCTTTTATAAGATTATTTTGTGACATTGGGATATTAATGAGTATATGTACCATACTATTGTAAGCAGCTAATTTATGCGGATAAGGATGTGAAGATGAGCTGCGAATAGTAATATCTGTATACGATGGTTTATGTAAGATAGAAAAATCATGTTTGCCGTTAATTTTAGTAATAGTTAAATCCAGAAAGTCAATGGAGTTTTCTGTTTCTATCTCTAACGTGAATTTAATATTATCGTGAATTTTGTTAATGAATGTTTTGAATGACTCTAATAGTCTGTTGTGCCAGTGAAACAACAAATGATATCGTCGACATATCTTAACCAATAAATAAAGTATTTGAATAACGGATGATCTAGGATAGTCTTTTCAATATTATCCATGAAAATTTCAGCGAGTAGAGGGCTCAGAGGATTACCCATGATTAAACCGTTTTCACTATTACATAATGCTTCATTGAAGATAACATAGCTTTGTTCTAAACAAATTTTTAAAAGGGGTAAGATTTTTGAATTGAAGAGCGTTGTTGATGAGTTTCACTGTATCACTAGGTGGAACACTGGGGAAGAGATTTACCACATTACTACCATATAGTAAATCTCTTCTCAAGTGTTCCACCTAGTGTTACATTTAAACTCATCCACAACGCTCTACAAATTAATAAAGTCAATCCAACAATTCAATCAGAAATCTTACACCTTTCAGAAATTTGTTTAGAATAAAACTATTTCAACTTCAATGGAGTATTATATAATAGTAAAAAGGTTTAATCATGGGTAATGCTCTGAGACCTCTACTGCTGAAATTTTCATGGATAATATTGAAAAAATATCCAAGAACATCCGTTATTCAAATACTTTATTTATTGGTTAAGATATGTCCACGATATCATTTGTTGTTTCACTGGCACAACAGGCAATTAGAGTCATTCAAAACATTCATTAAAAAATTCACGATAATATTAAATTCACGTTAGAGATAGAAACAGAAAACTTCATTATTTTTCTGGATTTAACTATTCCTAAAATTAACGGCAAACATGATTTTTCTATCTTTCATAAACCATCGCATACAGATATTACTATTCGCAGCTCATCTTCACATCCTTATGCACATAAATTAGCTGCTTACAATAGTATGGTACATAGACTCATTAATTTTCCAAAGTCAGAAAATAATTTCAGAAAGAGCCAAATATAAATAAACAAATAGCAGTCAATAACGGTTACAGTCCTAATATGATTGAGAACATGATTTCACGCAAAAAATTTCAAAAAGCCATCCAGGCAGTATTTCCAAGTATAAAAAGTTCTAACACAAAATACAACAGCTTAACTTATATTGGTAATCCTAGTCTAAAATTAAAATCATTCCTCTCGCAGTATAATATCAATATAGCATTCCGCACTGATTATTCCTTAGGCCGACATATCAAAAACTGCAAATCTAAAATTGATAAAGGTAATAAATCCGGTGTTTATAAACTATCTTGCGGGGATTGTAATAAAATTTATATTGGTAGAACTTTCAAAAATTTCGAAGTTAGATTATCCGAGCACAAACGTAGTTTTAATTATCATGAATCAGATTCCCATTATTCTAATCACTTACTCGAAGAAAACTATAACTCTAATGATAATTTCAAAATTTTACATAAAGAAAATAATAGACAAAAACTCAATGTATGGGAAATTTTAGAGATTAACAAAGAAAAGTATTAAGGTAGGTTACTTAATAGTCAATTAGATCTAAATCCTTCTCCTTTACTAAATCTTTTCAATTCATAAAGTAAGCAACTCGGATGGGTTTTCCAACATACCCCCGTACTTGTACCTATAGTAATATTAACTAGGAAATGAGACTAATGTATAAGGAATAACTGTTCATTATTTTGTATCTATCTGATGAAGCCACAGTGTGATGAAACCGGTCATATTTTTATCAATATAATGAAAATCAGAATACCATAGTTTTATTTCATTGAAAATATGTATAGCGATTTTCATTCAATCAAATTATTTATTTATCTTGTGGAAATCATTCTTAAAGATGGTGAAGTAAAACACATGTTATAATTTTCACAATTCTATTCTTACAAACACGACCGGTTTCAATCATCAGGTCATCTTCAATAGGTCAACTATAGGAAACGAACTTACATATATACACGCAACCTAATTTATATGACCTCACTCGATATTTCACATTATTGATTGTTTTTAACCATGGATCTTCGACTACTTGTGAAGAATGAAGTTTTTTGTTGTAAAAAGATGGATAGTATGATAAGAACTGTTCAATTATCATCACATGTTCGGGATATTGTACTTAGTCGCCACTGAGATATAAGACTGTGAATCTCAAAATTTCAAAAGTCTATAATCATAATTGAAAATGCCTAACGTTTGATTGTCCGATGTGCAGAGGAGTTAAATAATTGCTCTCGTTGAAGAAGGGGTGACACCGAGGGATATAGCGGCCACAATGGGAGTATCACAGGGGGTGATTTCAAAAACCTTCGCCCGATACCTGGAGCTACAATCTCTGCAAAATAGGCCTAGAAGAAGTTGTAGGAAGATCACTTCTGAAGAACAAGACCGATTTTTGTGCCAAATTGCAAGAAGAGACCCTAGTGCGTCGCACCCCATACTCCAAAGCCAATTTCTGGAAGCAACAGGCATTAGTATATCAGTCGAAATGATACGTCAAAGGGTTTATACAGCAGGAGGCCCTTAAGAGTTCCAGAGATAACCAGACAACAAAAATAAACAGACTTAATTGGTGTATCGAGCACCAAAATTGGAATATTGAGAATTGGCGAAATGTTCTTTTTTCATATGAGACCAGAATTGGTGATCGATCAGATAACCGCCAGATTCGGGTTTTAACGGGTCGTGGAAGACAAGCTGGACTCCGAGCAGCAAGACAAACACCGAAATACCAAGGGGGCAGTGTGGTATTTTCGGGTGACATTATGCTGGGAGGCAAAACAGATTTGATTTCGTTTCCTCGTTTCCTGCGAGTGTAACGGCTAGAAATTACGTGGAATTTGCGCTGGAGCTCATAGTGAGACTCAGTTGAGGTACCCATGGTGGTAATTTCACTTTAATGATCCTCCACATACTAGCAACCTCGCGCGACATTATCATGAGAGGGAAATACTATTTTGGACTGGCCAGTTAGCTTTCCAGACCTAAATCCTATTGAACATTTATAGGATAATCTCAAAAGGAAAATTAGATCGGGTGATTCCGTATAAATTTGGTTGTGTGTACATAGCCAACCCAACATGCCGAATTCAAAGATACCTTGTTAGGTTGTCCCAATACATAAGAATAAGAGACAACTTGTTGAAATAATTGAGACATATTTCGATGCATCAAAGTAAAATCTTTCATTTGATCACACCTCGTATATATAATAATATCAGAAACTGCTCTCTACGAATTGTGATATCTCTAGATCTTTTAGATCTGAATAATGAATCAACTGATATTTAATATATTCTATTCAAAAATCCATTTCTCAGATCAGAAATTCTCTGTGTACCATATAAAAATGCTGCTCCCAGTTAACGCCCAACAACTTCGTTAGATAATCAGCGGAGGCCCCTTCGATAGTTGGGAAATAGTTCATGAACTATGTATGTGTCAGAATAGGGCGTTAATTTTCATCCAATAACTCACTAAAGGAGATTTATGTCAGAAATAATATGAAACATTTATCCATCGCTTGCGAAATGCGGATTCTCAATAGTTTTGTTACTATTAGAATCGTACAGATAAAAATTGATTTATTTGTTTTGAAAGCTTTATCCACTTGTCATTTACTTATTTATTCAACACCGGAGAATTCTCGGAAACAATAGATATTGTTCAATCGTTTACATGCAGTTAAGCTGTTATTTACAATAACTCAAGGTAAAACTGACTAAATAAAAATCGTACCTATAACTGTTTATAATCACAGTTCAACCGATTGGTTCACCTATTATTGTTCTCATTTTGGTAGCAGTTCAACGTGCCCACGTTTTCGTGTTATTCCCTGATTTGACCGTGCTTTACCGCTTCCCAAAAGAAAGCAACAAGAACTAGCGAGACTTATTGAATATGGAAGTGAGCATCGAAAAAATTACGTTGGGTTTCTTATAGAATTCAGTACGCTGCAGATAAATATTCAGAATAGAATATGCTATTGTTAGGACAATGAATTAGATGGACTCAAAATTTATTAGGAAAATGAAAATCATTAAAATAAATAGATCCGCAATTTCATAAACCCAACGTAAGTGTATATTGACGATATCGCGTATCCTTCTGTTCAACCACGCATCATTACATATACCGGGTGTAACTAGAAACTTGGGCCACCCCTGTAACTTTTTTTCTATTTAGAATATTTTGATGAAATTTGAGAATCGGATAGTAGACAACATCGATACCATCTATCGATTTTCAAACGGGACACCCTGTATTTTTTTGCTTATTTTAATCGTTCATCACATCCTACGACCTTTCGACATATTTTTGGAAGAAAAACAAAACACAATCTTTTTTGTAATCTTCATCTTTCGTTCTAGAAGGCCATGAACAGTGACAATTGTCTCAGCTCAACATCCACTATCACGAAAATACAAGAATGTATTTAAAAATTTAATTGCTCATTTTTTACGGGTTGTCAAAGTTTTAAATTTCAGTTTTTCCTCAAAAAGTAGGTTTTCTTCTAGGACAACCATATCGAGCCACCCGGTATTACAGAAGCAGAATTTTTTGCATCTTTTTTTAAACCGCTCACGTCACTATATTCTTAACGGTTCCGGAATTCTAGTGGAAAATACCTGGGCAGAAGGTTGCACCTCACGAAATTTTCGTTCAACTTTAGAAAAATAGGTTCTATTTGGATGAAATAGATCTGGCAAATCACAGGCGGCTAAGTAATATAGTAACAAATGCTGTACGCGATGAGTAAGCTAGGTATTTGGAACATCAGGCGGTGGAGCGAAATAGTGAGCTGCTATAGATGGCGGTTAGGAACTTGGGCATCAAAAATATTATGACAACAAAGGAATTCCTGACTCTCTCAGGAATTGTTGTGAAGTTAACTCCTATTTCTCATCTGTGTTTGGACACAGGAATACTTGTGAGGCGGCATCGGAATTCTACATCACACATGAATACAATCCGCATTCGAAGTTTCTTTTTCGTTTGGCGACTGTTGATGAAATTTCACAGTTGATCATGAAACTTCAGTTGAATTCTATGGGATCGGATGGGGCATCGTCCGAAATGTTGAAGTTGTGGTGTCTCTATATGAGCCATATAATAAATTTTTGTTTGGATACCGGGATATTTCCAGAATGCTGTCATTGGTCAGGCCTTTGCCCAAGGTGGATGATCCCACAAACTACGAGGATCTTCGTCCCATTAGTATCCTTCCCTCATGTCCAAAGTTCTGGAGAAATTTATTGCGGTCCAGATTAATGATTTTTTGTTGGAAAATGAAATTATAACAACGATGCAGTCTGGATTCTGTAGGGGGCACAGCACGGCAACCTTGCTTCTGCATGTGGTTGATGATATTGTTAGCTCTAGATTTTGTGAAAGCTATCGACAGAGCTGATCACTATGTGCAAATATGAAGTATTTTGTTTTTGATGTGATTGAATTATAATTTTTTTAGTCATATTTGGACAAGCGTTTCCATGTAGTAGATCTCGCCATTCCTATGCAGTCTGGGGTACTGCACGGATCTGTGCTGGGGCCCGTACTTTTTCTTCCTCACACTGAAGATATTTTTCAAAGAAATTGAGTCGTGTAAGGCTCGTTCTTTTGCAGATGAAACTCAGCTTTTTTACAGCTTTGACGTTCTCAAATTAAATACTAGTAAGTGTGATCTCATACTTTACGTAATCTAGTAAAAAGCTTATTGTCTCGGACTTTGCTACTGAGATCTCGGGGGAATCAATAACTGTGAAGAACTCCGTGAAAACCCCGGTGTAATTTTGTCTGTAGTCTTCGTTTTCAGGATTATATTTCACAGGTGAACAGAAAATGTTACGTAACTTTGATTACATAATATACATTATATATGAATGCTAGATTTCTTAATTTCAAATTCAGAAAAAACTAGTTGAGACATTAGTGCTACCTTGCTTGGACAAGCTAACGCACAATGGACTTCAGAGTCTCCAGAATTCATCCTGCCGATTCGTCTGCCGTTTGCGGAAATATGATCATGTTTCTTCCGAAATTCAAAAATTGAAATGGCTGACATTCTTCACTTATTTGAATTTCACTCTATCACATTAGTACACATTTTGAATTCTGGTGAACCTTCGTACTGGTGAACCTTCGTACTGATACTTGAGTGATATGCGCAATACTAGTCTGAGAAATTTTCTTACGCTTTCTTTGGTCAGATTCCATTCGGCTTTTCTCAGGAGATCGTTCAGATATAACTCTGTGAATATTTATAATCAGGTTTCAAATAGTTTGAAGAATCTTTCAACACCCTCAATGCGTACTAGCCTGAAACATCGCCTAATCCATTTGCAACAGATTAGTTTGCTTAATGTATCTCTTCTTCTTTCTTGGCAATTGATTTTGCTCCTTTTTGTTCTTGTTGGCCTGGGATGCTCTTTGTTTTTCATTTTGTTCTTTTATTTATCTTTCTCTAGGTATCTGTTACAATTACAGATTTCTTGCACAGTTAAACTAGCTTTACATTCAGATATGTTACATACACTGCAAACAAGTAGGTCGGTAAAAGCTTTCAATTATTTCATTCTACATTTATATGCCAAATTCAAAATACATCCCTCGTATTTTTGGTGCAATTTGCTACTCTGTGACTAAATAATAGAGATTACAAGGTGTTACCGTCTAAGCGAAACATGAAATAAATATCACTCAGTTTCAAGTAACATTTGTGTGTAGGATACATCTCCAAAAATGGATCCGGAGATCTTTATTCAACAAAAATTTCATGTTCTTTCAAACAGTGACAAATAATTCTCTTCCCCTGCTAACTATTATTGAAACACAAACCACATGACATATCTCGGTTATACTCGAATGAACCAAGATCGCCGCACATCTGTCAAAGATTGAATGCCCAATCTGTTACAGGAATGTTCAGGAGCAAGAATTGAATCAGATGTACAGAATAAAATAAATGAAAATTGCGAAAAATTAAATGAGAACCGCGCACCTTTTATCCATTTTTGAGCATGAAACATTGGCGGAAATAAACAATGGGAGTATACTAACTGAATTCAGTAAACTCAAGCTAAGCTGGAAATAAAAAATTTCAATTTCATGAGCTCATGGAGGGAGAAGAAATAATGAGGGCTTGAGTTTATTCGATATTTCGGCAGAATACGAAATATCAATTGTATATATCTCATAAAGTGAATCGAGAAACGAAAATCGAACATGTTTGAACCAGAAGTAGTATTAACATATTATTACACCAGCAGAATGGACGCGGTGATAAATGCAATGCGTGAACATGATCCTGCGGTTTTACGGTTCATGAGATATGTGAGGCCCCAAAAATATATTAAATATATATATATATATATATATATATATATATATATATATATATATATAGGGTGCTTCAACGAAAACTAAACAGAGGCTATATCTACCAAGATATTCATTTCTGATCAGAACGCAAAAACATGTCAATTTTGGTTTCAAGGAGGACATCTTTTGGGGTACAATACTTGCCTGAAATATAAACCCCCTAAGTGGGGTTGCAATCCTTGAACATTTTGAATAGGGAAGATGGGTCGAGTGATGACTCAAAAATAAAGGTGATATCTTTGTCTACATCACTTTGAATGAATTTCCATTTTTAATTGAAAACTGTGAAAGATACAGGGTGAGCAACTGAAAGATAGGGAAGACTATTTCCCTGAGACAAGTTTCAGTGAAGTAAAATGGAACAGATCAATGCTGATCAATGGCAGTCATCTTCAAGTACCATCCTCATCTCGAATTTCAACCCCTGGAGCAGGGGTGACAACCCTTGAAAATTTCAGTAGCTCGCTCTGTATCTTCTACAGTTTTCAATCAAAAATGAAAATTCGTTCACGGAGATGAAGACAAAGATAATACCTTTCTTTAGAGGTATCACTCGACCCATCTACCCTCTTCCGAATTTTCAAGGGTGGTCACCCCTGCTCTAGGGGTTGAAATTCGAGATGAGGATAGTACTTGATGATGACTGCCATTGATCAGCATGGATATGTTCCATTTTACTTCACTGAAACTTGAATAGTCTCAGGGAAATAGTGTTCCCTATCTTTCAGTTGCTCACCCTGTATCTCTTACACTTTTTAATTAAAAATGGAAATTCATTCAAGGCGATGTAGACAAAAATATCACCTTTCTTTTGAGTCATCACTCGACCCATCTTTCCAATTCAAAATGTTCAAGGATTGCAACCCCCGCTTAGGGGGTTGATATTTCAGACAAGTTTTGTCCCCCTTGAAACAAAAATCGACCTGTTTTTGCGTTTTCATCAGGAATGAATATCTTGGTATAGCCTCTGTTTAGTTGTTCGTTGAAGCAACCTGTATATATATATATATATATATATATATATATATATATATATATATATATATATATATATATATCTTCTTGGACAATATTTTGGCTGTTGGATACAGAAAACCATAATATACAATGAAAAGACATGATTGATGTATTTAATTTATGACTCCTTCATATAAATATCTTATGAATTTAAAATGAGAAGGAAGAATCATCACCCAAAGAGAACAAGAGTGGACCCCCAAAGGCAAAAATATAAAAATGAGAAAATCCCACAGAAATATTTATATATTTATATCTCATATTATATGAAACTAGGACTTTCCGGCTTGACTTGAAAATCAAGCTGCTCGACTTGAAATCGAGTCAAGCTCAAGTCAAACATTTCTTCTCAGAATTCAAGTCTACTCAAGCTTTTGTTTTCAGAATTTTAGTCAACTCAAGCTTCCACAAGTTGAAAGCTGGACTCAGATCATTCATATATTCAATAAGAACGAGAAAAAAGGTTTGAATAATACTGAATATGTGTTCGGGAAATATTTAAATGAAATTCAACGTAAGAATCTAAAAGCAATCCAGAAGTTGTTGAACGAATAGAATAAGATTTTTCAAAAGCTTGAATTTCAAGTCAAGTCAAGCTTTTCGAAAAATCTTCAACCTGCTTGAGTTGATGAAACCCTATATGAAATACCTAATATACGCGAGGAGATTTGCATGTTTTGTATACCAGAATTTCACTGACAGTGACAATTTTCATTATATCACACCGTTATGCGTTTATTCCAACATTCAAAACTATTTATGATTTGTTTTTCATCGACCTGTATATTTTGAGATGCCAAAAATAGAGTTTTATGATATCTAAATGGAATTGTTGGAAGTAGGAATCAATTTAGCTATCTTGGTAAGAAAGTACTGAATCTAATTTTCGGACGCATTACGAAAAGCGGTCAAAATTGAACAGCCTGTATCTGAAAATAATCCGGTATACGAAGAAATACTTCCCCCCAAACTTTGGTGAACTTTGACCGGCAATTTTTAGTGTCTTTTATGCGATATCTTCTTAAATATTGCTAACTAATTTCGAAACTCCCTGTTTAGTCAATTGATAATGGAAACATTCCAATTCTGCATGCGTTTTAAAGTGATATTTTGATTTGAACGAATCGATTTGTACCTTTGTGAAAAAAGTAATCCTTTTCATCTCTCCCACTTTTTATTTGTTTCCACTAGAATGTTACTGTGCGAACGTAATAAGTATAAGAAGAAAAACGAACGACTAAACTCCGAAGACCTGTTAATTTATAATGTAAAGTGAATTTATAGGTCACTTAGACGTTGGAGCGGCTAAAGAAAAACGTGTTTGGGCTCGTTTTTTTAAGAAGAAGAGCGAACAGTATCGGCCAGACCGAGGGTTGTCATGGTAAAACATAAGTACCAACTTGTGAACCACAGATACACGCTTCCAGTAATTAACAAGTAGATTTATTAAGGTTTGGTCACATATCCACTAGCTTGATGCCATTGCTAACACGGTCTACCGTTACCAGTAAAACACCTAGATCAACTTGCCCCCTAGTCACGATTAGTCGAAATTGCCATAATTCTCATAGAAATAAAAAATATCAGACTTGAAATACTCTAACGTTCACTCCGAAAAATTCAATCGAATTAATACACGAAATTAAGACTTAAAAACGTTATCGCGTTATTAATACCAAATACATATGTCTGAAATCCTTTGGATCAGTAAAAACTTTCTAATAAAAAAAAATCACTCGTTCACAATGAAACTAAGAATTCGAAATATTCAGAACCAACATTTCGAATATGCATTCTACGAGGTTCTTAAAATGTTCGACGGTCATTAATTTTCGTTCCTACAGGACCGTGAAGGCTTCTGAAAACTAATAAGAGTGACCCTTCAGACCATAATTCAATTTCGACGTCGTCCACAGTTTCACGAGACCATATAAATAAGTCATTAAATGGTCTGGTTGAAATACAACACACGACAAGGGAAGGTGTTATAGTGCCAAAAAAGTAGTTGGCCTCAGGTTACGTCACGGTAACTCACAGTCATTGGGTCAGAACGGGAGTACTCCTTGAAGCTCTTGGAACGAAATGGAATTGAAAGGATTATAATTTCAAGCTTTTTTTAAGCAATTCCTATTTTAAAGAGAAACTTTCAAAGCTTAGTAAAATCTTTCATTCGCATGTTAAAGATTAATCAATTTTTAATCCTTATACTTATATGAATTCCACTATTAATTAATCATCTCCAAACTCGAAATTTATGTAGTTTTTCATGTAGAAGACATTTTTATAAAACATTTTCCTTCTACTTACACCTACATAGCATTACAGCGTATTCACTTCCACGCCGTTCAAGCAGCTACCATAGAAATCGATGAATACAGAAATTTCATTAAGGAGAATAACTTCATGCTATACATTTTGTTATAATTCCTCACTAAATGACACTTCATCGCATCATTTTATATACCGTGCAAAAAATCACCTTGGAAATTAGTACGATTGAACATTGAATACTGGCGCAATGATTTAAGCAAAAGACCGAATAAGATTCATTCTTTAAAGAACTAAAAATCCCCTTATATCAATCTAGCAGAAACCAGCACGTGTTATATATTTATTTCATTTTATTTTCTAAACCTTAAAATTGTTTAAATGTTGTTATTTACAGGGTATCCATTTAATACGTAATCGGTCCATGATTTTCTTTCTGTTGAATTATACATGTTGGTCCAGTTTTTATAAATGAATTCAGAGACCAATAGAGAATCGAAAAATAATATGAGTTTGCTCTTTGAACTATATTCGAAAAATGTTTCAGTAAATAAATACAGGCTGTTCAAGTTTGGTGAAAAACGACTGCAGAAATTTGAATGAAATTTTGTAGGCGTGAACTGCCCTCGAGGGAGTTTGTTTTGTAATGAAAATATTATTTCTAATTGTACCAATGGTACTTATTACTTATTTTAAAGTAAAATTGAAATAATTGTTATCTTCATGAAACAACAACAAGGACAACAGATTTAGTTAATAACGTTCAACAAAAAAATTTAATTAATGAAAAGATGAATTTATTACAGCAGATATTTCATTCAGATTTTAACGCATATCATTGCAGATTTGTCGAATTCTTGAAAATTTTTCTTTTATATTTCCCGAAACATTAAAGTCCAGTGGATTTGGTTCCGGAGATCTGGGTGGCTAAGCCACTGGTACATATCATTTTTCCCTTGTTGACAACTCCAAAGTTTAGGATAATTAGTATTTAACCATTTCTTTACTGCCACTTTAAAGTGAGGGGGAGTTTAGATCCATTTGTATCCAACTTTCATATCTTAAATCAATAGGAAAATGATGTAATCCTGAAAGTTATTCGTGAGAAAGTCAAGGAATAATTCTGAGGTAAATCTTCGGAGTAGAAAATGTAGACCATAAACATTGTTATCAAAAACTTCTAACCAAACATTTACCAAAAATACATTTCGAAACGCTCCTGGTCAAATTTACCAAGGATTTTCGTGTGCCCAAACATTGATACTATGGTAATTCGTTACTGAATTAAAGAGGATTCATCAGTCCAAAGAATTTTTTGCAGAAGGTAAAGATTTACTTATGTAGAATTCAAAAGCACATGGCAAAATCCCATTCTTTTTTCAGCATCTCCAGGCTATAAATCCTGGAGGGGCTGTAGGTGAAAGGCATACATGTCGTCGTCTTGTAATGTTCGTAATACCTCCTCCATTCTAAAAGTAACCGAAATTGTTGAGAATAGAAACAACCAGTATTAATTCTGATAAAAATCTTTTCTATTAATCAACCTACTCGCCTTCTGTATTAACACACAAGTTTTCACGAGCAAACAGTTTGTCAAACGACTTCTTTATCTCCTTTGTTGGAATGGTCTTTAGCGCGTCAATCATCGCACTTTTAATGGCCTCAATCGAACCTTGCCGCTTACCTTTCATCGTCAAATGTAGCTTAGGGAACAGATAGTAGTCGCACGGAGCTAAATCAGGTGAAGAGGGTGCATGCTGCCAAGTAATATTGTATTTGATCGAAAATTCAGTTACAACTCTTGAACGATGTGTTGAATAAGACGAATTCTTGCCAGCGATCTCTTCATGATGTTCTAATAAAAGTCTCCTGTGACTATCTGGCACGTGGAACAAATTCTTCATGAGTTATTACTCAACAATCTTAAGAATAAATTAGCATATCCTTCACTTTTGACTATACCAAGCGTTTTTCTTCGTTTTTCCTTCATCCAACGCTCCCTATTCAGCTCTTGCCAGACTCAGCCTGAAAACACCACCTCTCGTCACCAGTCACAATCGTTTTCAAGAAGATTGGGTCCTTCCAAGGATTTCTTGTGTTGTCTTTGCTATTCTCAATACGATTAATTTTTGTAGTCGGTCAGTTTGTGTGGTAGAAACCTCGAATTAATCTTCGTAAGGCCCAACACGTCGGTCAAAATTAGGTATAGAGTTGTTTGAGGAATTTCATTAAATTTCACAGACAATTTTTTATTGTTTTAGATTAATTCGCGTACTTAGTTTTCTTCCGATAATCCAGTTTTTGAACGGCCTGACCTTTCGTCATCATTCAGGGTCTTTCTACCCAATTCTGATCGCTCCAACCACTCAAACACTTACGTACGTGATAGATAATCATTACCAAATACAGTTTGCAACATTTGGTGCGTTTCGGTAGAAGATTTAGCAAGTTTAACACAAAACTCAATTGCGGTTTGTAAAAAAAAAGAAAAAGAAACAACAAGAAAACTAATAATGGTTATTCCTTAGAGTGTTTTTCAGGAATATTTTCAAGGAGTACAATGATACCACAAAGAAGTCAATATTCCCACAATAATTATTACTCGATCAGAACATTCTAGACATAGGAGAGTTCGAGGAGCTATTTGTGTTGGAAAAGGGTGTATTGAATAGGTTGAAATATCTCAAACTCCTCTGCGGAACACAGAAAGCAACTAGCGACAATAAATCAGGAGAATCTACTCTTGCATTAACAATTTTATATAAGGTAACAATATCTGTAGCGACTCTACGATCTTCGAGCGAAAGGACGTTAAAATGTGAGTGCAAGAAGTTATAATCTCTATCAAACAACACATTATTCTTGAAAATCAAATTTTTCAAAAACTTATTTTGAACTTACTCAAGGCGAGTCTAATAAATATTGTACTGCGGGTTCCATACTGATGAGGCAAAGTTCAAACGACCGAATACATAAGCATAGTATAAAGAGAGTAATGTATTATTATTCTGAAAATTTTTACATTTCACAAACTTCAACATTCGAAATACTGAACCGATGATACTCTCGATATGACGGTTGAAGAGTAGTTTATTATCAATGATGATCCCGAGGTCCTCAGGTTGGTCTTCGCGCTTAAGACTCTTGCCATTCAACACAAAGTTAAATTGAAATTCATTATGATTTCTTGTGAAAGTGATAATGAAACATTTATCGACATTAATGAATTAAATATTTAGCTTTCAAACTTCCTCAAATCTAACAAGGTCCGACTGCAGCAGAAGACAATCTCTAAAAGTTCGAATTTTTCAGAAAATTTTAGGTCGTCGGCGTAAAATAAATATTCCGAGTGTTTGAAGCAATGCCTAACCTTATTTATGTATATGCTAAACAACAATAGCCCTAAGTGACTCCCTTGGGGGACTCCGGAAGTTGCAATAAAGGTTTCAGAGGTACAGCCTGCTATAGCAATCCGATGTTCTCGATCCGATAAGTAAGATCTGAACCTATCCAGAACGACACCCACCCACAACCTAATCAAGAGCAGATTGTGATCTATCTTGTCAAAGGCCTTACTGAAGTCAGTGTAAATGGAGTCAACCCGAACTCGCTCATCCTTACTTTTGAGAATATATTCCACATAGAAAATCAGGTTAGAGTCTATGGATCGATTAGGGAAGAAGCCGTGTTGCCTTGTATCAATAATATTTTTAACAGTGAAAAAAAGTTATTTATAGATGAGTTTTTCGAATATTTTCGCGAATATATTTGAAAAACACTACTAAAAAACATGACGCAATATCTCAAATTGCTTGTATACAAATGCCATGAAATTTTTAACAGCTATCAATGAAGTCCCAAGGTATCAATTGGTACTATATTACAACAGATTGCACTAAGAGTACTTTTTTTCAATAGTTTGGTTATTTTTGGAATGGAGGGTGTATTTGAGACTTAGGTATTTGTAATTGCTGAGCCTCGAATTATTATCAAAGATTCGAAGTATACGATTGTAATTTCGACGGTTTGTATTTGGTTTATCATAAACACGCAGACCAAAGTTACGAAAATTTTGATATGTTGTAACGAAGACACGAGCATCTAGAATTCTTCTATTTGGATAGCGTCTTCGATATTCATGAACTGCAGCAAATGCATTTCCATCAAAAAATCCATTACAAAATATAAATAAAACATCTGCTTATTCGTTGTTACTAAAACGATTTTAAGAATAATTCTTAGAACACTCATAATAACGATAGGAATAGCAATAATTATTAATATCAACAATAACAATAAAACAACTGAAATCAATAGATAGCTAACTAATTTTTACTCTGACCACTATTTTAATTTTCCATTTAATTCTTTTAAATAAATCAAATACGAGGATATTCCTTTTTCTTATGGATTTTCTGATGGAAATACAGTATTTTGTGTATATTGAAGACGCTATCCAACTAGAAGAATTAAGAATTAATTATTGATTTACGCACTAGGGATGCCGAAAGGAGAATGCGATTTTCGTCAATAAAATGAATGAAAGAATATTCTAATTTATTGAACAAAATTCGTTGGACAGATGAATTCTTGCACTAGACGTGAAGAGACGAACTACCATAATATCCATGCTTGGGAAAACAAAAGTCCTCGAGAAATGCGACCAAGAAATTGAAAATAAACATAAAAATTGAATAATTTCAACTCGCAAATGCTGAGTCGAACAGAACAATCGAAAGAGGGTTTTTTCTTCTAAATTAAATGAATCAACCATAAAGTATCAAATCCTTAGTGACTGGCAGAGCCAGTGGAACAGGTCAAACACAAAACTTCATCCAGTGCAGCCAAATCCCAAACCCTGTAAACTACCCCCGATGTGCAGAAAGAATAAGATCATCTTAAGGAGACTAAAAATAGGCCACACGCGCCTACCTGATGAAGTCAGAAAACCCTTCAGAATGTGAAGTCTGTAACAGTCGGCTTTCAGTAGAGCATATTTTAATAGACTGCAACAAACAACAGAGATCCCAGATCACAACACAACCTCAGTAGAAACCTAAAAGAATTGCTCAACTCCGAATATCAGATTTCAAATTTGTTTGAATTTCTAAAAAACACAAACTTGTATAACCTCATTTAACATGATAGTCTATGTTCTATTTTATAATAATTTTCTATTGTTTCTATATAATTAATGTTTACATGATGTATAATTTCACAGTGTCAATGACTATAGCCGTCGAGACACGTAAATTTCCTAAATAAATAAATAAATATAAATGGAAAATCCAACCCTGATTTTATTTTGTGGAAAAACAGTGGCGTATCAATTTTTCTCCAAAAATATTCAGATATGTATTAGTACGGACATCACTTGTAAAATTAAAAATAACATTTCATTGCAAAACATACTCCTTGGATGCAGTTAGCTCCTACAAAGATTTATTCAAATAAACACCTCAAAAAAGTCTACCACTTACTTACCCATATCTTTATAATATGAATTTGATGATTCGAATTTATAGAAATCTTTCGGTTTTGTTAGGATATATTGTATATTATGTATTCTCAAGAAAACAAAATAATATTTGACTTCTCCAAAGCACCTATTATAAATAAAAATTTGAAATATGAAAATGACGAAATTTGGTAAAACAAAAAAAATCCTGACCTAATATTTTCGAAACGATATGAAAGCACTTATATTTACAGTACCCAGAAGGTCCACCTCTGTTATTAATGACACTTTGGCATCGTCTCGGCATGCTCAGTATCAAATTGTCTATTCCATTTTGGCCTAAGTCATTCCAAGCCCCCTGAACTGCTAATCGAAGCTCCTGTTCATGATGGAAGACGTTTTGACGCAGGAGATTTCTGTTTAGGGTGTCCCACACATGCTCGATGGGAGTCAGATTTGGGAAGCAGGATGGCCACGGTAAACGATCGATATCATTCTCTTCAAGAACGTTCAAGACAATTCTTGCACGATGAGGAGGGGCATTATCTTGTTCGAAGAGAGGATTTTGACCCATTGTTTGGAGATACGATACCACTACAGATAAAACTATCTCATTTGGGTAAGAATTTTCCGTGAGGTTGTTCTGTATGAAAACGAGGTCAGTTCTTCCACCAAGGCGTATACCTCCCCAAAAAATCACTGATCCGCCTCCCTGTCTAACAACTTCTCGAGCATGCTGGAGACGGTTTTGCTTTCCAGGTTCCCTCCATATTCGAATTCTTCCTGAAACGGAATAATAACTAAATCTAGATTCATCACTGAAGAGAACTGTGGCCCACCTCTCTTGATCGCAGTTTACGTGTTCTTGCCACCAAGCTAAACGAATAGCGCGATTTCCATGGGTCAGTTGTGGAACTCTTAAAGGACGTCTGGAGTGGAGTTGACCTTCGTGCAGTCGATTTCTCACAGTTTGGTCGGAAATTTGTACATTATGAACTCGTGATAGCTCTTGAGCTAGTTGAGATGCTGTGGTAGTACGATCTCTTCTGGCTTGTTAAACCAAAAATCAGTCTTGGGCGACTGTAGTAATCCTGAAACGACCTGTATGGCGTTCTTCTACGCTACCTGTTTCATTGAAACGAGGCCATAAACGGTTTACGACACTTGGGCTACTTCCCAGAACCCTGGATACTTCCCCTTGTGAGCTCCTAGCTTGGAGCATGCCAACGGCTCGTAACATCTCTTCTCCAGTCAAATGTCGTCTTTCCATGGTCGAATCACAGAACTTGAATCTTTTATTTGTCTTACAACAGAAACAAAGTGCCAACTAACTGATTTCAAACACTGAATACATGAAATGATTTTAAAGCAGCGTCGCATCTGCTGCATTTTAAGTTTTTTACAAAAAAAAAACTGAAATCTGTTGCGGCACTCTACATAATTTGGTGAGAAATTGATGCAGTTGTTCATTTCTTTAAAAAAATCATCCATATTGATCGTTCTGGATACGATATATTGGTACTCAGAAGTGTTCCCTATACTTTTTTGGGGTGTTTATCGGCTGTCCTTTGAAAAGAATTGATAAATTTGATTAGTTTCTACCATACTTGAGCACCCTGTATTTCTTCAACGCAGCATTTCTTCTTCTCTATTGGTCTCTAAGTTTTCTGCTAAAGAAACTGGACCATTCTGTACATAACACGCTAATTTGCGGCACGTTTTCAAATTTTTCATCACTTTCTTAGTTAAATCATCAAAGCTTGTTATGCAAGAAAAAACAAGCATGCACTCAAATAATTTTTTAGAAATTTTGATGATGTGATAATTTCTTTCAACAAGACTTAAAAGGCTATGATTTAATAATTTCAATCAAGTCTCATTGATAGAAAATTAGCAACAACAATTTTCTATAGCTATAAAAATTCTTTTTATAATAACTATTGAAGAATCGATAAAATAAAAAACAATGGAGGTCTTTAAACCCAATACATACCTAGAATAGTTCCGTGTTCATAATAATTCCTCAAGGGTCCTTCCTGATGCCCCAATCTAAATCAATTGAGTTAATTCGAGACTAACATATTCTTCAATATAGAATATTGTTGCGACTCACGCGAGATTGGGAGACAGAGTTTTTTGAATTCCATAAAACGAACAAACATTCCCATACGAAATAGGAACAAATGGAATTTATATGAACTGTTGTTTAATAATTTTCGATGTCACGATTACCTGGTATTAATGCATTCATTCCGATTGAGCCTGTGGGCGATCGATCATTAAACAAATTAGGGAAATACATCAAAGAAGTTGCAACTATAGCTGTTAATAAATTCAACGGGCATCGAAAATCGAATTTAAAACCAACCAATATCGTTCAGAATTGTTATACCGGGTGGGGAAACTGAAACGAAATATACTTAATAACTGCTAAACTATTCGTTTCTGGTCAAAAGGCAGAAATATATCAATTTTTGTCTGAAGGGAGACATCTCTTAACACACGGTGATTTTATTTTGCATCACAAAACTCAATTTTTTAATGGGGAAGATGAGTCAAGTGATCCTCATTGGAAAGCTCTTTTGATTCCCAACACAAATGTAATAATTTTTAAGTTTGGATATATTCGGTAGAAGATACAGGCTGGATCGTCAAAGGACGAGTTATTTTACGTGTGGTGCTTCCACTACACCCCCTCAGACACCCCTCAAATTTTCGAATTGATCAGTTAGTTTTGAGTAATAACTAATTAGAAAGGTTTTAGAATTTCTAGAATATTGTAGACAAAATTTCTGCTTCATCTGCATTGTGATGAAGATACAGGGCGAATTAATGGAGAGAGATACAGTGTTTGCGTGGTCTGCTGATTTTGGATGGAAATTCAGAACATGATTGTTTGCTTATTCATAGAATTACCTACATGTTGATGAGTCGGGAAAAATTGAAAAAACATTTGAATTTATTATACCTGATACATTTTAAAGGTCAACTCGATATCAATCGAACAAATGTTCAAAGTGTTCGCCGCCAACTTCCAAACACAAATACAGATTTTGCTCGAAACGTTCCCGGACATTACGTTGCATTTTAGGGGTTATAGGATCACACTCGACTACAATCCGTTGTCATAGATCCACCAAATTTGCTGGATCAGTTTTATAAATTTGACTCTTTAAGATTAAGAGGCCTCATAAAAAAATTCAATGGTGACAAGTCGGGAGAACGTGGGGGCCATTCTAAAGGGCCTCATCTTGATATTGTCGAACAGGAAGTACAAAATGCATGGGGGAGGGGGGTTGGTCTACTAAATAGTTAGGATCATTTTCCAAAATTCCAGTTATGGAAGGATTGATTAGTTCTTCAAGTATTTGGAGATATATTTTTCCCGTCAGATTTCCTGGTAGGAAAAATGGCCCAATCAGACAATTCCCATAGATGCCAACCCAAACATTCAATTTTTCAGGGTATTGGGTATGTACTCCACGAAAGATTCCTGTATTAGAGTCCGACCAGAACCGGCAATTATGGCGATTTACATTGCCATTCAAAAAAAAGTACATTCATCCGAGAAGCAAATATTGTAGAGAAATTAGGGATTGTATGCGATTCGCTCGCTTATTATTTCACAGAATTGCACTCTACGGTCGAAGTCATCCTCATTCAATTCCTGTGCCATCTTCATTTTATACGGATGGAATTTGTATTGCTTGAAAACTCGTCCAATAGTTCTTCGACTCACACAAATTTCACTTTCTAATTTTCTTGTACTTGCACAAACAACGCAGTTTCCCTTTCCTCATTTCGTATGGGTCTTTGGACATGCTCTCTTTTTCTACTCTGAACAGAGCCAGTTTCTCTAAATTTAACCACCAACTCCAAAATGTACTTGGCACTTACACGTTTGTCGTCATAGCGTTCATTAAAAATAGCAGCTGCATATGTGCATGCTTGTAAAAGTTTCCATTTCCTCATTTCGTATGGGTCTTTGGAGATGCTCTCTTTTCCTATTCTGAACTGGCCAGTTTCTCTAAATTTTTCCACCAACTCCAAAATATACTTGGCACTTACATGTGCCAAGTAGCTGCGTATGTGCACAAGTATTATTGCTGAAAAAAAATTGCAATAATTTCTTCTCTTTCGGCTATTCAATAAACTATTATACTAGTATGGATGCAAACCATGAGTGTGAAAGGCTGCGAAATGAACAAACGAACTAAGTCGAATTTCATTCATCAGATACAAGCAATCTGGGAACAAAAACAAAAACTGCCGCATTTGTTGTTGAGAAATCTGCATTACACCTGTGTGATTTCAGATGAATATTTTTCTGTAAGGAGAACTTCACTTGAGTTCGTTTCATTTCAACCTTGGATACCATGCTGTTAGAGGCTTTTCACATACGACGATCGGTTGCGTATCCGGTCGAGAGGCGTGCGGGCCATAACCCTAGTGGTTGTCTTCAGATGTCTACGTTCCATAAGTCCGCCGATGGGGAACATTTTTTGCGATTCAACCGATGACACGGAGCGATCATCGCTTCTTTGTGAAGAGGCTCTTATACTATGTATGAATTTCTCAATGATCTACCCTGTAATGTAATCGGATTTGAAAATTCGTTCACTGTAATCAGATAATGTTAAATACCTATCCAATGAGCTAAAACTCGGATTAACTGATCAATTCGAAGATTTGAGAGGTTAACATCCTCATCAGAAGGGGTGTAGTGGAAGCACCACTGCTTAAAGATATTTTTTCTCCAAAATACAACAGTATTCCGGTGAATGTTCATTCCAAATCGACAGACTTTGCAATCACTGAAAATAACTCGCATTTTGACGAACCAGCCTGTATCTTCTTCCAAATATGTCAAAACTCAAAAATTATCACGTATTTGTGTTGAGAATTGAAAGAGCTTTCCAGTGAGGTATCATTCTACCAATCTTTCCTATTAAAAAAATTGAGTTTTGTGCACCTCTGCTTAGAGGCTTAAGGTAAAATAAAATCACCGTGTGTTGAAAGATGTCCCCTTCCAGTCAAAAATTGACCTCTTTCTGCTTTTTGTCCAGAAACGAATAGTTATTAAGTCTTTTTCGTTTTAGTTGCACCACCAGGTATAATAATTTCCAGTTAGAACTTCATGACTATCAAAAGATAAATCAATGTCGAATGGTTCATGCGTTCCTACGTAGAATTATTTATGATCTAGATTGTGATTTCTTTTTGAAAAGTGATCTTAATTATATTGCCTCAGGCGGAGAGTATTCATCTAAATTCGATCGATATTCATTGGACTAAGAATGTTTTTTACGTGACTGAAGTTGAAGGATTGAGAAATCATTTTGGAGAAAATAATGTTGTTTGATGAAATTATACTTTCGAAGTACCCCGCACAAGAAGAAAATTGCTGTTAGTCATAGTTTTCTGAAACTTCTAAATGTTGCCATTTTTCGCTTCTTGAATTCAGCAAAAGCGTTTGTCTAAGATACAAGGCGTTGAAGTTGGTCTATGTTTTAACAATATTCTTAAATTTTGTTTCTCTTGAATCCATTGCATATGCTTTTCAGGAATAATCCGCTATTCCTTGTAGGTCCAGGCTTTGGTCAATCTGCTGTAGAGAAATGTCTATACCAGGTGTCCATTTAGCGCGTAATCGTTCCAAAACTTTGTACTTGTTGAATATATTAAAGAAGTATATATAGAAAAAAGAGATTGTACAGTTACTTTTCTGCTATCAACCATAAGCTCATCTTTTTCCATTGTATAAAATATTGTAAATAGATACTTCTTAAAGAGTACAATTACATTCAAAATTAAGATGAGACAGTAAGACTACGTTCTCGTACAGTAAATAGTTTTTTGCAAGAATGAGTTTCTATACAGTCTGTTCCCCAAACTCTAGGACAAACTTTGAGGTTTGAAATTCCAAGACAAATCAGTAACAACAGCTTGGTCTGATTCTCTTTGAATTCATAGATATTCAAATTCAAAAATGTAATCCTCATGGGTCCTGAAACAATTTTTAATATACGAGATCGATTCTGTGATGTTACCATAGATGGAATTAAATAAATATCTTGTACAGAAGGTGACATTCGTTACACAGTCAAATGATTATCAAGAATGTTGAGTAAGATTATTCAGCTCAAAGGATCAATAATAAATAAATAAATATCCAAAATTCTAGACTCCTCAACTTATTTAATTTGATTTAAATATCTCTTAATTTTAATCATCTAAAACCTTATTTTCAAGAAAACAATATCTGAATAATTTGAGTATTCATTATTGATGAATCAATATTGTCTCTTTCTGTCAAAAACCCAAATAACTCAAATAATCTGCCAAGTAGTAGCCCATATTCTATGACAACTTCACAGAATATAAAATAAATGAATTTGTGAGCCTACTTTTGAATCAAGTGAAACAGTGAAGCACAGAAACGTAAAATATACAGATTAAAAAGTCGATGCTTTAGATTTTTTTGTATTTGCTCAATAAACCCTTCAATGTTTTGGGCAAACAAAAAACATTTTGTACTTGAAATTAAAAACATTATTTTCAAACATTACCTGTGCTATCACTGTGAAAATTTAGACTTTGCTATTTCACTTTATGCTTTCGTTAAACTTGACACGATTTTGAACATTTCTACATCAGGTGTCGTTCAGTTCATAGTCGGCCAACAACTTTGTTCTTGTTGGATATATTGAGAAACTTAGAAGATAATTAGGTGCACGCCATAATATTATTTCCAAATATACAGGATGTTTCATTTCAGAGATTCATATCAAAGTAATTGGATCTCCCCTTCCAATGCAGCTATTTGGAAAACTTATACAGTCATTCAAAAAATAAAAAACTATTCTTCCTCGATGTGGACATGGTCCATTAGAAATTTTCGATAAGTCATGGCTTTCAATCAGTTATTTAATATATGAATGGGCTAGAAAATATTATTATAAGTCCCACCCCAAAAGTTGAAACTGATCCTCCTTTTGAAACGTCTTTGCCTAACCGCATCTGGATTCTACAGGGTTCATGAAACATCATTATGGAAATTATTTATACCATCTCTTGTTAGCCATGATTCATCAAAGTATAAAATATTGGAAATGAGATTTGAATTTTGAGCATGTTGCTACAGAATCCAACGGCCCAATGTGAGTTGATGCTGCTCGTCCCCTGCATTTAATGCCTGCATTTCCTGTGGATAATGAGGGTGCAGTTCCTCTCTTTCCAAAACAATTTGCAATGGGCCGAATTCTTATCCAAGGATTATCTTCAACACAGTTTATAATGTTTACTCATTTTGTATGTTGACTTGACGCGGTCATACATGTTTTGGATCAAGTGAGGAATCTTCGATGGTATTCTGTAGCAGCTTTTTGTGCATTTCCATCGCGAAAACCATAAACATATCTGCATATTCTTCGTTACTTAGGGAATACGTAAGAACAATTATCTATCGAAAAATAAATTCTGACATAATCTATCGAAAGTAGCATAATATTTTTGAAAATCATTTGGTTACGAATTTTACCTTCTATACCACAAGATAATTTGTCTTTCAATTGCTTCACAAATCACCTCTCAGAATTTGTCACAAACTTTGGGGAACACACTGTATATTAGAAATCGATTATATGATTACATTGATAGAATACTGTTTTTGATAATGAAGTATGTCAATTTGTTCCAGAAGGTCGAAAAATTGGGTTAAGAACGAAAAAACAAGAATACATTTATTTTTATCTTGAATCGTGAATAACTTTTGAATAAATGAATTCCTGCTCTTCTTGAAATATTAAATTCCTTCAAAAATTTGTATTGTTCTTTTTCATATATTGATTTGCTCGTCGGTTACGAAATTCTAAAGAAAATGTCAAATTAATAAATCATATATAACTAATATACATTAATAAATGCTCGACGCGTTTCGATACACAGTATCTTTGTCAAGAGCGAATGAATACTACAAAGTTATCTTAACAAACGTATACTTATATAGACTAAAGAGGATCAATTCAGAGATATCTGTATTTGAACTAGTGTTTAGGAAACAAGTTCAATAAGGTTGCATTATTTATGTCTATCTGGTCATTAAGAATTTCTGGAGAATACCTAAATCTGTTAATCTGAAGTACTTCCAGAAGGCTGAGTTTTATACCCCTATTCTCAGAATGTAGGATTTTAAATTCCGAATTGAAAGAATGACTATTTTCCTTAGATAATTAGAATAATTCGAATTGGTTTTTCCATTGATGAAACTGCGTTCATGTTCTGAGATTTTAACATTGAAATTTCTTTCTGTTCTACCTATATGAAAACAATTGCAATCTGTACATTCCAATCTATAAACACCTGATTTATTTTCTTTATTAATTGGACACTTATAATTTCTGATAAATGAACCTAGATTTGTTGATGTTTTGAACGCAATATTCAAATTTGAATTTTCAAGAATGGACTTCACATTATTGCTAATATTGCCTATATATGTTAAACTATTGAATTTTTTTGCTTGATGTTCACCGATTGGATAAATATGTTGTAAATTTAATTTTTGTGTTTTCTTATATAATATGTTGCTAACTAAATTTGCATCATAACAATTATTTATTGCGATCTGTTTTATCAAATTCAATTCTTTGAGATAATTTTCACTAGACATTGGTGTGATTAAGAGTTTATGTATATAACTATTAAATGCTGCAACTTTGAGTTGGTAAGGATGTGCCGATGTATAATCAATTGTGATATCTGTATGAGAAGGTTTATGATGTCGTTAAATGAAAAATAATTTTGAGATATGTAAACATCTAATAAAGCGAAAATCTCATATTTAATATTGAATTAATAAAACATATCTAGATTGCTTAGGTACGGTTAGTCTGACGACAATTTCCACTCAAACGTTTTTCGCAGGAGATTTAATTCCCTACAAAAACTTGTACACATGAACATTTTCATCAGATCGGGAACAAAAAAATCGAAAACAGCGATGACCGATCTCTTGAATTAATGCTGAGGGGTTAACTCTCAACAATATTTTTTTTTCATCCTGAACGATATTCGAGGATATACTTCATAAAAAATGAATAGTCGATGTTTTTGGCCCAACCTATCAAGTATTTTTGTAAATAATTTTAGGACTTGCAAAATCGCGTTCAACTTTTTCCTATATATTGATGATCTGAAAGTTTTCCGACCTCTACGTGAAGATGGCAGCAGTCGTCAATAAAATCTAGTGTATTTTCATTGTTCATCTGTTGACAGTCATTTTGGATGCTCAGTTGTTATGGAACAGTCGTTTGAGTAAGTTGATGTGAGTGTTTTTGTGATAATGGACAAACTCGAGTACAAAGCTCTCATTAAATATTTGTTTTTGAAAGGCAGTACGCCTATGCAGATTGAAGATGAGTTGGATTCAATATGTGAGTACTCTGCACCATGGTTTACTACAATAAAATTTTGGGCAGTTGAATTTAAACGTGGCCGTAAGAGCTTGGAAGACGATGTACGCTCGGGACATCCAAAATTTGCAACAACCGACGATAACATCGCCAAAGTTAACCAAACGGTGTTAGACGACCGCCTAATTACAGTGAGAGAGATAGCAGAGGTTACGAACATGTCAAATGAACTTGTTTGTCACATATTAAATCAACATCAACATTCACACTGAGAAAGTTGTCCACGAGTTGAATGCCGCGTTTGCTCTCGTTAGACAAAAACGTTTCCAATGCTCTGTTGGTAGTTTGGGCACAATAAGTCCGAGTGTTGATGCTGATCAATTACTGTAGATGAAACTTGTATACACCATTATACACCAGAAACAAAAACACAGGGGGAACCGGTTTCAAAAAAGACAAAACTCTTTTTTTGGCTGAGAAAGTCATGAAGTTATTTTAATCCATTAACTTCAACAAGGAAAAACCTTCACAGGATTATACTTGATAAGCCAAAAGCAGAACTTGCAGGAAAACGGCCACATTTACAGAAAAAGAAAATCCTGTTTCACCAAGACAACAAACCACACCTCAGCAGTAGTAATGGCGAAAATCCACGAATTACGGTTTGAACTACTTGAACATCCACTTTAGTCACCAGATCTAGCTCCAAGCGACTTCTTTTTGTTCGTCTGAAAATTGTGCTCAAAGGACAGAGATTTTCTCCGAAGGAAGACGCAATCACGTTCGTGAACCACTATTTTGCAGAGAAAAACGCCGAGAATTATTTGGACGGTTTACAGAAATGGAAAAAGGAGACTATGTTGAAAAATAAAAGAAATATATTAAGAAGTCTTGCATTTTTGTTAGATCGGAAACTTTTCAGCCCCAGTGTATAATTTTTCAATATATTCAACGGAAACAAAATTATAGAATTAATTAAGAAGGAATTTCAATAATGGGCCCCTATCCATTAAGTATATATTTCTTGCAAAATAACAAAATATGATTAAAAGAATCCCAGAGTGAGATTTGATCAGAATAAGTCATTATATTTTAGAAATCAAAGACAGAATATTGCTTCAACCTTTTCTCACAGTCAAATCCTTTAGATTTTATGAACAAAAATTCGAAACAATTATTAGAAAATTCCATAAAAATTTAATACTGTCGAAAATTTTATATCTCAGTTAATAAGCTGTAAATCTATTTTGATCGGGCAATAAAACTTGATAAGTACCAAATAGCAATAAATTATGATATTTGTTGAACATTTAGTAGTAGTTAAAATCTGAATCATCGATGAAAAGCTTGGAAATAATACACTTCAACAAAAATGAAGTAGAAATATGGTTTGACTCTTAGAGTGAAGTGTTGTTCAATGGATCAACTATGATTTGAATACCGTTGGTAAGCAATTTTTTTCAACAATTCAACAGTGTTTGATGTTGTCGTGATTAACTATCGAAATATGGAGAACTCATTTGAAGATTGAGTAATAAATTATAGCAACTTCAAGGCTGATTGAAATATATGGAGGCGTTTTCTTCAACATTTTGTTTTCGACAATCAATGATCAACTGCCAAAACTTCATGAGGCACTGTTGAAGGAGTTCTCCAATATCACCTACCAATATTTCATGAGACTATTTGGGAATGAACTATCTAAAGATAAAATTAATTATCAACTTCAATATTTGAAGAAGAATCGACTATCAATCACCAAAACCTATAGAGTTGACCTTTAGAGCAACTTGTTATTTTGGAAATTGATAGGATACTTCGTTTTCTCGAAATTTGTCATGAAAAATTGGAGAACCATTCTTCTTCGTTTGAATATTCTTAATCAAATGTTAACATCAGAAGTCGTTCCAATCAGAAAAGGCCTTTTTCAAGGAGATTCTTCGCTTTAATCCATTATCGCACGAATGAACACTTCAAATCGAAGAGTCTATCAGGTAAATTCAAGTTAACTCATTTAATTTATTTAGACGATATTGAATTGTATGTTGGAACTCGATCTCATTTATGAAGTCTACTTGAGATAACTTTGAATTTTTCCAAAGATAATTATATGGAATAAAAGGAGATTGCACAAAGATTTACTTTATCGAAATTGAGCCAATGTATTGAGAAGATACATACAAATAGCTTGGATTTGTGCAAGAAAAGACAATAAACCATTGAAGCACTGAAGAAAATATTAAAAGTGAATATGACGATAGACAATTATCATCAAGAGTCATTTTACTAGTAAAAAACCTTTTCTGGGCTATCAATTCCTATGCGGTTTCTATTCTAGCGTCCTCTTTTGGAATTATTGAATGATATAAAACAGATCTAAATAAATAACAAAGTACAACAACATTAAGCACACAAAGCCAGCAGTTCTGAAAGTTGCACTACCTAGACATCTTAGAGGTCGAGAATTAACTGATTTAAACAATCTTCATAATACAGATTTTTCTTTTACGTTCTTATTTTCATGATAAACAGAGAGAAATTATAGAAAACACATCATCAAACAAAATATGGAAGATTCATGTTTGATGTTTTTCTTCTTTTCTTTTCATCTATTATCTATTATCTATTATCATCTTGTTCAAAAGATTATTCGGAAAGACATAATAGGCTAATATAAATTCATTTTAGTTAAGCAATAAACTATGACGTCATTCCTAAGAAATATTACAAATATGAACCTGACATTATGTATGCAAACGGAAAATATTAATTTATTTTGATAAAACAATTCTTTGCAACAGTGCTGTAGATCACAATAAACCAAATATCTTTCTTAAGGGAAAACAAAATCACATAACATCCACGGTGGTCCAACGAATACTTGACACTTCGATTTTCCGGTTTTAAAATGAAAATATATAGAATCGCTCGGTCCCCGTAACTTCAATCCTCTAACAGGGGTGAGCATAACCCCCTGATTTTGAATAGGGATGAGGGGTGTTGCGATACCTCATTTTGAAGATCTTATCAAGTACTACCTGACTAAATTTTTGCTTCAAAATTTTCATCGTTAACGAAATACACGTAAAAAGGGGAAGACTACTTACTTTTGTGATAAGTTTATTAACTGCGGAAAACGGGCACCATTCACTTCCATGCAGTAAAAGAGTTTTGCTCAAATCGTTCACGTACATTACTCAACATTTCTGGTTCAATTTGACGACATTCATTAATGATCCGAATTCGGAAATCATCCAGTGACTCAGGTTGGGAAACGTAAATCTTAGATTTCAAGTGACCCCATAGAAAAAAGTCAAGTGGTGCCAGATCGGGTGATCTGGGTAGCCACTCAATATGTCCCCTTCTTCCGATCCAGGCCTGAGGAAAATTTTCATCTAAGAACAGACGTACAGAATGAACGAAATGAGTGGTGCGCCATCTTGTTGAAGAATGATGAATTCGTGGTCTTCTTCATTCTCCAATACTTACAAGAGGGCTGGATAAATATCGTTCTGTATAGTTCTAAATGAATTTGGCCAGTGATATTACCATATCACCATAAATACCCGCCCGAACATTTAATTTTTGGAGATGCTGAGTATGCTCTCCTCGAAATAATCTTGCATTTTCATCTGACTAGTACCGATAGTTATGCCTGTTTACAGTGCCGTTAAGGTGAAAAAAAATAGATATTGAACAAGTACTTTGGATTATTGTTAATAATTTCACTGACCACTTCATAGAACTTGAGTCGGCGATCAAAATCATCCTCATTCAGTTCCTGAACCAATCGTATCTTAAAAGGATGAAACTAATGTTTTCTTAAAATTCTCATGATTGTTATGCGTGAAACACCAGACACATTGGACACACACATAGTACTAAGGGTCGGATCCATCGCTACCTGACCTAAGATAGGCACTTCCCTGGCTTTGTCTCCTTCATACATCCTCTTTTAGTTGCCGACTGAACCAGTAGCGTCAGATTCAGCAACCAGTTGCACAACGTAAGCAGCGGATACATTTTTTTCAGGACGTCGTTCGTTAAATAAAACCGCTGTTAATCGTGCAGATGCGTTATTTCTAAAAAATATTTTCATCATTTCCATCCTTTCTTCTATGGAATACACCATTTTACCCCTACTACAAATCTACAATCCCTTCGGCACGGTTTCAACGTTCCTGAAATTCACAATAGACTAACGAGAGACTACGGTAAATCAAACACATGGTCTGTCTACTTTTTCGACCAAAAAATTAACAAATAAATAAAAACATTGCATACCTCGAGGTGAATTCATCATAAGCTAGCAATACATCAGCGTTCTTTACTGCATGGAAGTGAATGGTGGCCATTTTAAGCACTTATAAACTAATCACGAAAGTAAGTAGTCTTCCTTTTTTTTAGCTGCCATTTCGTTAACGATGAAAATTTTGAAGCGAAAATTTAGGTTCAGATAGTACTCTTCAAAATGAGGTATCGCAACACGCCTCATCCATATTCAGAATCACCCCCGTTAAGGAAACGAAGTTACGTGGATTAAAAAATCGGAAAAGTTGTCCCCCCTCGATCCAGAAATCGACGGCTCCCAGCAATTCTCCATATTTTTATTTTAAAACCGGAAAATCGAGGCGTTAAGTTTTCGTTAAACCCCCCTGTATATGATTGATGTTGCCATATCCCAATATTAAGATTATAGATCTGAAGTAAATTTCTTTGAATAGATGCAGAAGATAACAGTCATAAAATCAAGTCTTGTAATATTCTTCGTAAGTTTTTCTTCGATTGAAATAATGAGGTAGATTCATAAGTCTTCTTTTGAAGTTTTAGTTAATACTGCTCAGAATATTATTTTCTCCTTTATTTATTTGTATTCATTAGTGCTATATAATTCGCTGAAAATGTTATCATTTATTTTCTAAATAATGTTTGATTAGATCGTTTATTACTTCTCATAAAAATGTAATAGCATTCAATGATACTTGACTTAAGTCCGTACACTCACTCTCCTCGTCGGTACATTGAAGTTAGTGGCTGATTATGCTTTAGATTGTGTATATTCTGGTAGAATCATATATTTTCATAACATTTAAAGTTATCCTGATATGTTATCATTTCAGGATATGTTTTGATCATAATCATTGCCTGGCAATGATATTAATCACCGGGTGGTCGAATTATACTATTTCATGGGATAGTTACGGTTGCATGAACAAACATATGGGCAACTTTCAATATATTCAACTGGAACAAAGTTGTGTTCAAATATTTTGCACTGAATGGACATATGGCAAAAACGTTATGTTTGGAATCATCAAAACTTGATCAGACTTTGTTTAAAAAGCAGTCATCAACTAATAAAATTTGTTATTTTCAGGAAATGGTTTTCAAAAAACACGAAATATTTATATCAGTTGATAAGCAACAATAGTAAATAAAATGCATGAGGCAAACGATATCTCAAAAATACAAGTTTGAGCAAGCTAGGTCTTGCAAAAAAGTAGTATTGAAAATATCACAAACTTTACCACCGCACAATACAGTGGGAAACTGAATGTTCGAGAACTCAAATTCATGCCAGACAATGAAAAGTTGAATTTATTTCAAGATCATTTCGTTAGTAATTAGATCAAAGAAGATTCTTTATTTCCAACAATATTATGGGTTGAACATTTCACGAACAAATCATTCCAAAGAATATACTGTTCACTTTTATTTAGATCATCCATCCTAAATATATGATATAACTATGCCGAAGGCTTTTAATCATGTAATTAACAAACTTGAAGAAAAATATGGCAAAAACGTGATGGAAAGATTCGATTTCAAATGTATTTTCCACCTATTTAAAACACAACCTCAAACTAGCAATTTTTGTATGATTATATCGATCAATTCTCTTCAATTTCGAACCGTGTGCGGAACTCAATCATCAGTGAATTAATTTTCACAAAAACAATAATAATAATCTCTGTTTGTTGAAAATTATACAATTTTGAATAATTCAAGATTCAACTTCACTACATCGTAGTTGAAAACAAGAAACAATATACTACATAAACTAGCTGGATCTCTACTTTAGGAACTACTGCTTTAGCTTTAGTATTTTCAGCAGCAGAAAATTGCTGTAAGGTGTGGTTGAATAGTGCTCATGTCAATAAGATTGATTCTCAGTTGAACTGTTCTATGAGAGTTATAAGTGGATGTATCAGTTCAACTGCTGCCCCATGGCTTCCGGTTATTTGTAATATAGTTCCTTCCCATATTCGCAGGAAATTAGCTCTTAAATCGTCTTGGGATAAGTATTACTTATTTCCAGAAGTTTTTCCGATGATACACGATCTTCAAAATCCACCTAACCTGAGATTGACTTTTTGCGTACACTGGTGAAGGCTGTTGAACTTTGGAAAACTGAATGGCAGGAAATTGATGTTTTTAATGAAGTTCTCATAGAAGATTCTTCCAAAAGGGTTGCAGGTTTCGATATAAGTTGGAAAAATTGGTGTATATTAAATCGTCTCAGGGGAGGACAGCCGTTATAATAATCAAAGACTGTCTTTTTTGATCTGAATGATTCTATTCCAGTTTTTCGCACTAATACTCCAATAGTCTTGGTGCGATAGTCTTCTCTATTTTTCAGCGGCTCATTCTGTATCTTCTACAGTTTTCAATCAGAAATGAAAATTCTTTCACGGGAATGCAGACAAAGATAATACCTTTCATTCGAGTTATCACTCGACCCATCTACCCTCTTCCAAATTTTCAAGAATTGTCACCCTTGCTCCAGGGGTTGAAATTCGAGATGAGGATGGTACTTGATGATGACTGCCATTGATCAGCATGGATCTGTTCCATTTTACTTCACTGAAACTTGAATAGTCTCAGGGAAATAATCTTCCCTATCTTTCAGTTGCTCACCCTGTATCTCTTACAGTTTTCAATTAAAAATGGAAATTCGTTCAAGGCAATGTAGACAAAGATACTACCTACCTTTTGAGTCATCACTCGACCCATCTTTCCCATTCAAAATGTTCAAGGATTGCAACCTCCGCTTAGGCGGTTGATAATTCAGGCAAGTATTGTACCTCAAAAGATGTCCCCCTTGAAACAAAAATTGACCTGTTCTTGCGTTTTGATCAGAAATGAATATCTTGGTAGATATAGCCTCTGTTTAGTTTTCGTTGAAGCACCCTGTATATTCTATCACCTTGTTCAGCTTCGTGTCTGGAGCTTCACAATCTGAAATTGAGGACAACTAGATGCTGTGTAATAGGCCAGCTCCAAGGACGGTCTACTTGAGGGTCCCTGTTGGATCACAGAAGGCTCCAAAACTGCTCAAGGCGTTGAAGATGGCGTATACGGTCGAAGTGCTACCAAGAAACAATCTATCTGTCTTGGGAGGTTTGCGACTGTTTTTCAAGTAGAAATCTTTGCCATTGACTACCTTCCCAGCCTCCAGCTTGTGGGGACTAAAAAGTAGGTCAAAGTTGCACTGAAGACATTGGCGACCGGCAAATGCACGTCACTTTCTTTGCAAGAATATCGTTCAGCACTCGCTAAAATGGGAGAAAGAAATAGGCTCCATCTGATACAGGTCCCGAGCTTCTCGTACATTGAGAGCAATGGAAAAGCGAACTCATTTGTCACTGAAAGAACAGCCTTGGGATTCAGCGGACTATAGCCTCGGCTTGGAATACCCCTGGAGACCACTATGATGGAGAATAACCAGACACTCTTAGCTTGCCATCAGTGTACTTTTCAGTGGGTGCATGGATTGAAACTCCAAGCTAGACCTCACCTGAATAAGTTAGGATTGATCGAAACCCCTTCAGGCAGACTATATATGGAAGAGATAGCTTCAATAGAACACGTTATGTACGAATGCCATGCTGGGAAATTAGGTTTGAGGAACTTGGATCTAACAAACTGGAGTTGGCTGAGCTTATGGAGCTCTCACCCTCAAATCATATAGGCCTTCAAAAGAAGAACATCTAGGAAATAATGTGCCATAACAGATCTCTGGGTTGCAATGGCAACACTATCAATAAGCTCAATTTTAATAACTGTTTGTCTGTCTGAGCCATTGTCGTTCAGAGATTGTCGGTCCAGTCGTGATGCATTCACATACAACGAGAGCCACAAGAAATGTACAAACTTCTCGGAAGAACAAAATGTCATTGCGTTGGATTGTCACTGATTCCCTGGTCTCAATCCTCATGTAATATGCTTCGATAGTTCACTTCATCAAAGTCATTTCTGAAACTGAAATCAATCATTCCAAACTGTTCCGTAATGCTGTCTCTTAGTGCGCAAACGCAACATACTCTATTCGGAATGAGAAAGACAAGCAGCCCTCCATGTAGGGGCAGGGGGAAAAGAAAGAAATTTGTTGAACGTATGATTGATTTTCAGCATTGATATCGACTAAAAAATGTATTTTGGCTAATTGGTAAAGAACGGATCATCCACTGTGAGCATTATCTGGACTTCTAATCCAATAGATGCTGATAGAAAGCATTTCAGTCAGTTTATCATTTGATAACATAATAAAGAATACTTGCTGTTAAAATCCAAGGACTAAGCGATAGATGAGAAAACACATGTTCTTCCAGCAGGGGGTTAAATCACAAATGAATCCAAAACCACCAATCAAGCAAAGAATCAAAACCGTCAATCACGATTATTCTGTTTTGTATCGTATGGTTTAACAATTCATTTTTCGCAGAATGTCACAGGCTTTGCCTTGTCATACGCATTCAATATTCCAACATTATCTGTTGAGTCAGCATAACAGTTCTAATTGGCTGAAAGCCGTAATAAAATCTTCAATGAATTTGTGTGCTTTGGCTTAAAGCATGAAATTAGATGAAACTCACCATGAAACGGCCAGATGGCATTCAATTTTCATCGAAATAACTGAAACGACATCTCAATAGCCACATAGCGATATACGGCACTGAATTGTCGAACAACAAAATAATGCTTTCCATTCAGACTTCACTCACATATTTCTCGAATACAAACTTACCGATTAGTTTCGTTGTTTCACAAAAAATCAGACTGCAACTCCAAAGAACCCACAAAAATTTTATATGTTTCAAATTAGTATTATTCGTGGAAATCAATTTTGAAAATATTGTGAGGAACATTATTCTCTTGGGTGATTGTATAAACAGCCTCAATCATATTGTACATTGTGTAAGATGCTTCGCTATCAGATCATAATTTGCTGTATATAAGATTCGAACGGCTTGTGCTCCTGCGGTTACTCATTTGTAACGTCATATTTAATTCAATTTATTGAAGTTTAATTAATTAACTAGAATACCTCAACGTTTTTACCGCTCTTTATGTGATAATTTCGTTGAAAATTGAGTATTTTGTCGGAAATGTTGTCAGTGTTATATGTTTTTATTGAGAAGTAATACTTGTGGTATAGACTGGAAAATCCAAACCAGATTCGTTTCGCGTAATAATGATGAAAGATTTTTATCATTATCATTCCAATAAAAGAGAGAATTACAGAAAGATTATATTGATTAATGTCGCACAGTATTTAGAATGTATGAACATTTCAAACACACTAATAAGCTTTCTTCAATAAAGTGTACACCCAGGAGAATAAGAAGAAAAGGGTGAAGTACGTACTCTTTACAGAAGATTCAAGAGAACGAGAATAACTCTGTCTCGCTCTATGTTTCATTCTTCATTCCAACCATTTGACGATTAGAGTTCACAGGCGCCTAATATGTAGTTTATGACCAGATTTAGACGAACGAAGTTTAGAGCTGTTAGGTTTGACACAAAACGTGCGCCCGTTTGTAAAAGCAATATATTCAGTTTAAGTGAATTTTGCAAATGGGTTTCTTAGAATATATAGGACAAACTTGTATTTCACCGTTTATGGACCGTAAGTCCATGTAAATATGAATATGCATTGCCACTGACTCATCGTACATATTTGTGCTTCACTAAGGAATTTTTTCTAAAATGCCTCAAGGTAGCCAGAGTCATACCCATCAAGAGGATTATCAAAACGACGCTTCAAATTACCGACCAATAAATTAACTCTGGAAGACTCTTAACACGGTTTTCGCCAGAATAGGCCAACCACAACAGCATTGGTAGACATAAAAGAACTTTTACTCAGGACCCTACAAAATAAAGGAGAAGCGAACATCAGACTGAGGAAAGGCGTTTGACGACATGAATCGGAAGATCTATCTTTAAAAAAAAAATTGAACATAACGGATTTATATGCTAAATATACAGGCTCCTAGCTTCATAATCACTGTAGTTTTCGACAAGCGGAAAGCATTTCTTGTTTCTTCGGCTACTCCAGCGGCTGCAGCTCTATTTTGCGTTTTAGAAGCAGCTGTCATCTAAGCGTAATCTTGGTATGATAAAGTTTGTGAAAAAATCTGTGGGTGAGTGAATGTTTGGGAAATTTTGTGAGCGTTAAGTTGATGATAGGAATTTTGACTATACACAACCAAATTTATATGGAATCACCCCATATTTTGATTATTACCTCAGGGATTTTAGAAATTTTGAAGGATTGTTAGAATTGATCCTTTTTGAGATATTTCAATTGAAAAAAGTAATAAATTAATGTTTATTTAAAGAAATAAACGAAAGAAAATAAGAGACTCTTTTCGCATGTGGTAAAAAATTGAAAATTGTTTTCTCACGTAGTAGATGTTGTTTCTCGACCCCAGATACAAGCCTGAATCCGTCTAGGCATGCTTTGGATTAGATTTTCGACCTCCTTTGGGATGATATTCTGCCACTCTTCTGTGGCGGCTTGGATGAGCTGTTGTGGTGTTCTTGGATTATCCTGGCGCGAACTAATTTTTCGTTTGAGATTATCCCCTAAATGTTCAATAGGGTTTAGGTCTGGAGAGCAAGCTGGTCAGTCCAAAATAGCGATTCCCTCTGTTTCAAGATAAGGTCGCGCGAGGTTGCTGGTATGCGGAGGAGCATTATCTTGCATAAAAGTGAAATTCTCACCGTGGGCAACTCGCCAGAGTCTCACTATGGGCTCCAGCACTAAGTCCACGTAATTTCTAGCCGTTACACTCGCAGGAAGCGAAATCAAACCTGTTTTGCATCCCAGAATAATGCCACACCAAAACATCACACTGCCCCCTTTGTATTTCGGAATTTGTCTTGCTGCTCGGAGTCTAGCTTGTCTTCCACGACCCTCTAAAACCCGAATACGGTGGTCATCTGATCGAACACCAATTCTGGTCTCATCCGAAAAAAGAGCATTACGCCAATTCTCAATATTCCAATTTTGGTGCTCGATGAACCAATAAGTCTGTTAATTTTTGTTGTCTGGTTAGCTCTAGAACTCTCATGGTCTTTGACGATCGTTTCGAGTGATACACTGATGCTTTTGCTTCCAGAAATTGCCTTTCGAGTATGGGGTGCGACGCACTGGGGTCTCTTCTTGCAATTTGGCACAAAAAGCGGTCTTGTTCTTCAGAAGTGATCTTCATACGAGTTTTTCTAGGCCTATTTTGCAGAGATTGTAGCTCCACGTATCGGTCGTAGGTTTTTGAAATCACCCCCTGTGATATTCCCATTGTGGCTGCTATATCCCTCTGTGTCACCCCTTCTTCAACGAGAGCAATTATTCGACCCCTCTGCACATCTGACAATCCAACGTAAGGCATTTTCAATTATGATTATAGACTTTTTTGAAATTTGAAATTCACACTTTCGAACCTCAGTGAAAACTGAGTACAATATCTCAAACATGTGATGATAATTTAACAGTTCTTCTCATACTTTCTAGTCTTTTTACAACAAAAAACTTCATTATTCACAAGTTGTTAAAGATGCATGGTTAAAAACAATCAATAATGTGAAATACCGAGTGATTCCATATAAATTTGGTTGTGTGTACATAGAGGGGATTCTAGCTGATATGGTAGTCAGAGTTTGAATTGTATGTTCACTAAACTGGTACATCTCGTGAACTCCTACTAGGCCAATTAAGGAATTGTAGGTGTTTCTGTTTTGTTAACACTACTGGTATATTAGGTGAAAGAAGAAACAAAAAATGGTTGGTGAAATTATGACGCGAGAGACGTAGGTGTCTGAGACTCGCGGAGTATGCAACTATTTTTTGCGTACACTATATATGAATATTGAGACTTGAAAAGAGTGTTGAACACTTCAACATATCTTGGTTTATTTAAATAATACGAAATACTGACTATACAAACCTGAGTTAAAGGTTTTAAATAACATACAGCAACTACCCAAAGAGTGGGAACATATTTTCAGATGCACATCATTGGCACTTACCCAAAAGTTGGGGGTAGAGAAAACATCTTATTGGTCGGCAAGAGTTGTGGGGAATTCCTTGTTTTCGAAAGTTCTGGTTTTCCTCTGAATTTAATTCAGCCCTATTCCAAGAAATGAACAATAAATACATTCTAAAGGGCTCTATTTCACATGTTGTGTGATGTAACATAAAAACCCAGATAAATTCAAATGAAGGACAGATTTCTTTTCAATACATAGTACACCTCATATTGAGAAGGGCCGTTAGGATAGGCTGAGTAAAACAATCATAAAGCATGTATTTCGTTCGTCACTCAAGATTCGGATTCAGAGAAATTATTGAACAGATGGGTTCATAAATTAAGAAATAGAGTTACCAGAATTGCAATAAATCAAGGGTGGGACCATTGAGATGCTTGTGAGATGATATACAGAGTTGTACTTAAATAATCAATAATCCTATTCTGTCTTGAACATAATACAATATCAAAATTGGATTTAAATAGCCTTTCTGTTCTAGAGATTCATGGATTTTAGATATTCTTGAAAATTTCACAAGAAGAAAATATGATGGAATAGTTGATATTAGATTTATTTTCTGAGATTCTAGATACATAACACAACGATGAATATTCTCGATGAAGTTCTAGAGGTGGTTCTTTTAGCAGGACTCTGGATTTGGCTATAGCGATAGGCTCCTGATATCGTACGCAAATGTGTATTGTGTTTTATGTCTAATTTTTTAAGTATACTCGAATCAGCAGAGCAAATGAACCCATAGTGCATTTCACTTCGACTTAATGCTCTGTATAAGTGTAAGAGATGAATCGGCACTCCATGAGATGCTAGAAATAACTCTTAGGATATTCAAAACAGATCTACAGGATTCGCGAATTTCATACATGTGTTTTTGTCATCTTAGCTGACTATCGAAAGTAGCACTCAAGAACTTTGTTCTGTCATTTCCAATTAAGGTTTAGCTTATCGTTCGAATGTTTTTTTGCTAAACAAATCTAGCCTAACCGAACCCAATGCGTTTTTCCGAAGAAAACAAAAAGTGTTTCTAGACAATTCCTCTCGTTCATTTATTGATCTCAGAAATAATGATGATGCTGTGTTGATGCTCTTAGATATAATGTTTATTAGAAATTATTTGAAACATGGTTGCAAATTTTTTTCCTTATAAAAGTTAGTATCTAAAACATTTCCTATCGAAGAACAGGTGTTTCGAGAATATATATTCCTTTTGAAATTTTGGCTTCAACCTTGGACAGTTTTGGAATTTGAAGATTTATACCTATACTTCTCATGGATGATTGAATCTAGTTTTGTGATCTATATTAAGTTCTATTGAATGCGATTCTGAGTTGTCCCCTTTACGAAGATGTTGTAGTTCCTTAAGTTGAATTTTGTTTTCCATCTTCAATTCATTTTTCTTTGGCTTCAACCATGGACAGTTTTGGAATTTGAAGATTTACACCTATACTTCTCATGGATGATTGAATCTAGTTTTGTGATCTATATTAAGTTCTATTGAATGCGATTCTGAGTTGTCCCCTTTACAAGATGTTGTAGTTGTTTAAGTTGAATTTTGTTTTCTATCTTCAATTCATTTTTCTTTGGCTTCAACCTTGGACAGTTTTGGAATTTGAAGATTTACACCTATACTTCTCATGGATGATTGAATCTAGTTTTGTGATCTATATTAAGTTCTATTGAATGCTATTCTGAGTTGTCCCCTTTACGAAGATGTTGTAGTTCTTTAAGTTGAATTTTGTTTTCCATCTTCAATTCATTTTTCTTTGGCTTCAACCTTGGACAGTTTTGGAATTTGAAGATTTACACCTATACTTCTCATGGATGATTGAATCTAGTTTTGTGATCTATATTAAGTTCTATTGAATGCGATTCTGAGTTGTCCCCTTTACGAAGATGTTGTAATTGTTTAAGTTGAATTTTGTTTTCTATCTTCAATTCATTTTTCTTTGGCTTCAACCTTGGATAGTTTTGGAATTTGAAGATTTACACCCACACTTCTCATGGATGATTGAATCTAGTTTTGTGATCTATATTAAGTTCTATTGAATGCGATTCTGAGTTGTCCCCTTTACGAAGATGTTGTAGTTGTTTAAGTTGAATTTTGTTTTCACTCTTCAATTCATTTTTCTTTGGCTTCAACCTTGGACAGTTTAGGAATTTCAAGATTTACACCTATACTTCTCATGGATGATTGAATCTAGTTTTGTGATCTATATTAAGTTCTATTGAATGCGATCCTGAGTTGTCCCCTTTACGAAGATGTTGTAGTTGTTTAAGTTGAATTTTGTTTTCCATCTTCAATTCATTTTTCTTTGGCTTCAACCTTGGACAGTTTTGGAATTTGAAGATTTACACCTATACTTCTCATGGATGATTGAATCTAGTTTTGTGATCTATATTAAGTTCTATTGAATGCGATTCTGAGTTGTCCCCTTTACGAAGATGTTGTAGTTGTTTAAGTTGAATTTTGTTTTCCATCTTCAATTCATTTTTCTTTGGCTTCAACCTTGGACAGTTTTGGAATTTGAAGATTTACACCTATACTTCTCATGGATGATTGAATCTAGTTTTGTGATCTATATTAAGTTCTATTGAATGCGATTCTGAGTTGTCCCCTTTACAAGATGTTGTAGTTGTTTAAGTTGAATTTTGTTTTCTATCTTCAATTCATTTTTCTTTGGCTTCAACCTTGGACAGTTTTGGAATTTGAAGATTTACACCTATACTTCTTATGGATGATTGAATCTAGTTTTGTGATCTATATTAAGTTCTATTGAATGCGATTCTGAGTTGTCCCCTTTACGAAGTTGTTGTAGTTGTTTAAGTTGAATTTTGTTTTCCATCTTCAATTCATTTTTCTTTGGCTTCAACCTTGGACAGTTTTGGAATTTGAAGATTTACACCTATACTTCTCATGGATGATTGAATCTAGTTTTGTGATCTATATTAAGTTCTATTGAATGCGATTCTGAGTTGTCCCCTTTACGAAGATGTTGTAGTTGTTTAAGTTGAATTTTGTTTTCCATCTTCAATTCATTTTTCTTTGGCTTCAACCTTGGACAGTTTAGGAATTTCAAGATTTACACCTATACTTCTCATGGATGATTGAATCTAGTTTTGTGATCTATATTAAGTTCTATTGAATGCGATCCTGAGTTGTCTCCTTTACGAACATGTTGTAGTTGTTTAAGTTAAATTTTGTTTTCCATCTTCAATTCATTTTTCTTTGTACTTTTCCTTTTCATGCTTTAGAAATTCTGTGGACCTTCTCAAATAAAACAGTAAGTTTCCTTGTTGTTGAATTCAAATTCAACATAACTTTATTTGAATACTACGGGATGGAATAGAAAAATTCTGATTCATCACAAAAACGCAATTACAGTTTCTCTACATAGAGTGATATTTTTATATATACAGTTATGATAACATTTCTTCGATGGTGATCTCAAAAACTAAACTCGCTGTTTTAGAAATTACTTAGTATTTTTTCGTGAAAAGGTTGCTGTACATTTCATGCCATCAGATATAATCATTTTACAGACAACTTCAAATAATACTCTGCATTCGGATTTTGATTCATTGTGACGAAATGTACTACCCAGTCCGGAATCTGCTTTTTAATGCATCAATTTTCATACAAAATAAGAAAAAGAGTATCTCCTAACATTTAATGTGTGAATTAACTGTTACAACATAAAATTTTCGATACTTTCCAAAAGTTCTCTAGAAAAATGCTGAAACTCACGGTACTAAAACGTCGGGTATTATTTGAAGTATACTATTTCATGAAAATCCTAAAATTTTATATAGAAAAATTGATTTGATTATTGTCTTCTCATCAATAATTGAGAAGCGAAGTGTATTTTCCAACATCGATTTCTCCTTGAAAGAGTCGATATAAATTCAGCGCACTCTATTACAGCTTTCTTTCATGAAGAATTTACCTTGGCTCTTCGATACTGATGAGGGTCCTGCTGTAATAGTATTACAATGGCAAAGTTGGCGCTTGGAAGTGACCTAGTATGCGCAATGCGCTATGCGCTGTTCTTCTAAGCGGGGGAGGAACAAAGAGAGATAATATGTGCTCTACCATCGTAAAGTTTATCACACATAAAACCATACGAATACTTTCTTTTTTTGTTTCATTAACTATGAATTACTTTCTCGTAGTCTTATCTCAGTCAATCTGATTTAATTAAATGTTATGTGAGAGGTACTGAAATAGAGCCCTTAGGCATACCTCACTTTTATGTACTATATCTGACCAGATGTTCGCATTGCAATAGAAGAAGTTAGTAAACAAATCTGAAAATATGATCAGTTCTTCAGTTTGTTTTCATTAGGAATTCATAACGGTTATATCGACATAGATATTCGTCTTACTTCCATAATCTTCTGGATGCTATTAATATCACTTAAACTTCGTTGAAGAGCAAATAAACATTTCTTATCAGTGGTTTTGTAGATGATTTTGTATATTGTCAATATAAACAAATACAAAGCCAATCCAAGTTGTATTACAAATTATCTGAAATTATAGCCTAACTAGTTATAACTGTGAATATGAACAGATAGGACTGTATATGCATTCCAGAGTATTTTGTGCTTCGTGTTTATTTTTATGACTTTCAGTTTTCTTTAAGCTTCCTGACGCAAAACTCTGACACAGGTATCCATGTTTCCTCGCGCTAATCACAGGACCCTGTGGCGGGCCCTTTGGGGCCAAAACTATTGAAGAATAAGGCAGAGCTTCTAGCATCCACCTCCAAAGATATAGAATAACCTCAAGTAACTCGAGTGCTATCGTATTTTATTCGCAATAGCACTTGACTTACTATAGATTATTATATCTTTGGGGGTGGAGGATAGAAATTCAATTTCGCCTCTTGCTATATAAACTTCATTCGTCGATATTTAATTGCAGTTAAGTGATCCTCTCGATTCTTTAATAGCATTCTCACTAGTTTGTGGAACTGCTATTTCTCGTTCAATTCGTCTAGTAGATATGCTTCGACAACCACTATCTCAATAATACTCCGTGCATCTTCTTCTTCATCAATTCAATAAAAATAATTTCGGTCTCGATTTCTAGAATGCCCCAAAGTTGATTATGGTTATATTCAGCAAGAAGAACAATTACTAATCTGCAGAAATATGATAACACAAGGTAACAGAAAGGATCTCCGACTATGCATCAATGCATCCATTGATTTAAGATGTTGGAACAAAATTTGAATTTTTGGTGGGATTCCAGACACGGCCTGTAAGTAAGTATCCCGAACAAGCGATCTTTGAGGTCGCAGCGCTAAGGCTGAATCAATGTACTGTAGCAACCACTTAACTATTTTGCATTAGTATCCATCAAAAATACATTTTTCGACGTCTTAGAAATTTATGTACAACTTATTCACTATACCTCACCACCATGTACACAAATTCCTCAGATAATTCTGCTAAATTAAGCTTCCTTTAATAATGTATGCTCTACAAACAAAAGGTTACGACGGTAGAGTCACTTTTTCTGCAGATTTTTGGCCAAAGCATCATGTACGCGCGATGTTTTACTGTGTTCTTTGCTTGGTTTGACCCGCATTGTTAGATTCATCTAAATACAGATCTAAGTTTTCAATGATCCACCAGCATTAATGAAAGCTTGAGAATAATCGAAACCAAAATGGTACTAATAGAAATTGAAACAGAACTAATAATGAAAAATGGAAAGAATAAAAATTCTCAAAAACTTGTTGATATCGGTTATTTCCACCCCAACTTCTACGATTCATACTCAGAATCAACGACCTTATAGCGTTCTGATCATTTCGTTCCAAATTTCTGTCTGTTCCGAATCTCATTGACGGTAGCTTGTTGGCTTCTTAATCTTCTATCGAGAATATCCCAGGCTTATTCGATGGGATTGAGGTCTGGACTTTGTGAAGGCCACTCTATTCTTCATATATGAGCTTGTTGAGTAAAACAGATTTTGAAGCAATAATAACCTTACATTAATCTTTCCATAGGGAAAAATGAATCAGAACATATTCCTACCACATTGAGATAATTTACATATAAATAACAATTTTGAATACTACGGGCTGACTATAGATAACCTATTGTTTTATAACAACTGTCTAAGAAACTGTCTAGTAGAAAACTCCGGGAACCCTTCTTGAATTACTCATTATTTGCCTTTCGCACTGTAGTTTGTAAAGAGTTATAAAATTTAATACCAATGAAAGTAAAACTTTTACGTGAGAGTAGCAGTCTGTGTTAAGGCACTACTAAATTATTTCTATTCAAGGTGTTGCGGTTATGTTTGTGAAACTGCAATCCGAATGAGCTGTAACGCTCATGGACATAGCTTAGGCATGTTAATTTATCCATTTCTTCTATAAGCGTTCGACATGAGAACTGGAGATCGTGAAGGTCGTTCCTGACGATACGTGCTTGGTGAGGTTTGGCGTTATCATACATAAACAAAAAGTTGTCACACATGTTTACCTGAAATGATACAACATGTTCTTCTAAAACATCTGTAAACAAAACTTTCCCAGCTTCTAACCAATTGATATGTTCCATTACTAATTTGCACTCCACTGTTCTGTCGAAGCTGCATTTGAAGGTGCTGTCTATAGCGAACGAGAAAATTCTTAAATAACGGTGATGCATACTAGTTGTTGCTAGAGGTCGTCACCTCACGACTACTCTGTCTCTCTACCTACGGATTATTACAATTTTCCAAAAGAGCAAAGGTTACTCGCTGAAAATCATCAGCAACTGCTGCTACTACTATGTGACGGTTTCTTGTAAAATCTCAATTTATTTTATTCATTTTATTTCTCATGAGAGCAACAGACGCTCCAAAACAAACATCGAATTTAGTCGACATATGTCCAGATTTATCCAAATGTGTTAATAATTAGCTGCGTACCAAAAAATAAATTTTAAATCTCGCATTAAATTCTTGGCGCAGCTCTTGAAACATTTCTGCTTTCATCACCAACCAATTAAAGACTTCAGCTATTCTCAAAACGCTTTTTTAATATAGATTTATCCTCTCTAATATATTACATTCATCGAAAAAACTCAAGAAGAGATACACACGGAGACGAACCTGGTCACAATGCCCATGTGTGGCTTACTTTAGATGAATGTGCGATCAAAATCGGCCACAGGGTTCGGCTGCTGGCCTGCGGCTACTCCTCCGCCGCGTCATTTCCTTCTCGTACCTATTTGCATTCAAGATACTTCAAATGATATTTATATCATGAGCTTGGACGATGCGTGTGTCTTTTTGTTAACGCCACCCGAGCTTTGGCTACACGGTTTAAAAAACCGATACAGTAAATAACAGACACGGTCTCACTGACACACTACAATATATCGACTACCACTTGAATATTTAATGTCGTCAATTTTTCATAGCGATCGGTTTCGTCATACGGCCCTTTATTTACGCATTCTCTTTCGGATTTCATGAATGATTTTCTTTGCTTGCCCATTGTTCGAAATGATTGATGATGATGTATCATCTTGTACGGTACGATTCGGAACTACGACATTTTTTCGTATCAGAAACCTCCCGGAAAAAAATAACAATGTTATAGACCATCTTAAAACCTTTGACTTGACATCATACAACTGGAATGCCAGTCTTCTGTACATCTTAAAAGAAAATCTATTTCGAAAGACATCCTATAAAATATCAGCGACGAGGCCACCGAATTTAAATATATCATTTGTAATAATTCAACGCCCACTCAACAGTCAACGAAAGACGCTAAATGGGAGGTGGTAGGCATAGCTTTTAGGCATAAGAACTTGTAGATATAATAGTCAGTAGGCATAAAGCCTAGTAGACAAAACGGCTCATAGGTTAGATCACTGCAATAGTTTCGGCGATAGCTTTGGTGGACAATTTTTAAAAAAATCACCCTGTATAACGGGAGTTCAATCAGTTAATCTGCAGACACTTCGATCATTTTCATTATGTGTGTAAGTTTCCCTTTTCTCTGATATTGTTCTTACTCAGATCATATTTGAGAATTTTAGTACTTGAACTCTGAATCATATTATACATTTCCATAGGTATTGAAATTGTCTTTCATTTGCAGTCTTTAAATATATGGTCTCACTTTTGAAATGACAAAAATATCGAGGTCTGAACAACCGTTTTTTCAACACGCGTACACTGCTGAACTATTAACAGATACATCATTGCACTTGGCTGTTCGAATTATTGAGCAGCAGTTGAATAAGGGCGAGTTTTGTATGACAACGTTTCTAGATGTCGAAGGAGCTTTTAACTACACCACACAGAACCTACTGCTCTTACGGAATACCTCATGGATATCTTAGGCGGTAGGAGAATCACCTCGACGATGGGAAATCACACCGTCACAGAAATGGTGAGACGACTTCGTCATTCTTAGCAAAAGAAGGGATCTTCAGTCTATGTATGAATACAGTGCAGATAACTTCGAAAAGGGTAGAACGCTGTTGTACGTTCTCGGATCTGTGGATTGACCAGCAAAATACGGAACTAGATATTGTCACGAGGAAATATACGATAGCTCATGTTTAAGGCCCAATTTCTTTGGATCGAAATTCGAAATGAAAGAATCGGTCGAGTACTTGGGGGTAGTACTAGATAGAAGGCTTAGCTGAGCGCATCATCTCAAGCTGGCATGTTTTCTGCTTCTCTCATGACTTGTAGGAGGACCTTCACGCTAAAAACGAGAGTCGGTACGAAAAAAACCTACGCTAAATGAACTGGAAGAAAATCACGTTGAGGTACCACTTTGGTGATAAGATCGAGATGAAAATCCTATCCAGACAAGAGTAGGGGAAAGAAAGATTTCTTGCCAGATAGAGGGTATATCTGATACACGGATGGCTGGAAGGGCAAATAGGTAGCGGAGTTTACTGCCAGAGAAATGGGAGAGATTTCTACCTCCCGTCAGATAAACATTCAATGGTTTTCTATTCGGAGATCGAAGGAATAACTGGCAGTGTTCTAAAGCTGGCTGAACAGGGTGCCACTAATGAGGGAATCACGATCTGCTTCGGCAGTTCTGAGAGCCCTGGGCGAATACCATCTAAGGTGGTCTGGAAACTCGCCCAGGCACCGGATCAACTAGTGGAAAACAACATTATCCGTCTCCTCTGTGTTCCAGCTCTAATGAGACCAGGTTTCATGATAGTGGTTTCAACCTGTTTTGTTGAGGAAATGCTGGGGAACTGCCAAACGAAACAATATGAGGACACCTGATTGAATGATCGAGGTTGTCGCCAGTCCGAGGCAATACTTGGGGTACATCACCAAATAAAACCTGAACAATATTGGTTCCTGACACAGATAGTGACGTGTCAGGGTGAGTTCAGATGTCACCTGTGTAAGATAGGACTACAGAATAATCCTCAGTGCAGGTTGTGTGAAATTGGCGTTGAAACACCAATTTATTAATCCATCACATGGGCAATGGACCCGCCTTAAGCTCAACCGATATGGCGTAGAAATGCTGGAAGAGTGAGCTGCCGAAGATATCTCCTCTCTCTTTTAGAGACTGCTTTGTAAGCATTGAGCAGATGATGTAGTTAAACGGATGGGTGACGATTTAGTTATTGTTGTAGAGAATTTCAATTATTATTAACCTAGAAAAATTTCGAAATCCATCACCGAACACCCTGTGAAGTTGCAGCTACAATTATTTATGTTCATGAATATTTAGGTTCAGGGAAATAATTTAGTATTCGAATTAAGAATCTGAGACGATAATCGTAGATACAGGAGATGTTCGAAAAATAGTGATATTTTCACAAAATGTCGATTAATTTGAGAAGAGTTCAGTTAAGGCATATACTGATCTGACAAAACTGATTTTATTTTCAAAAATTAATATGAATCACTGTATTCTTGAAAATAATTTTAGGACATGCAGCAAATTATCCTGTAATTTTGTTCTTCATATACTTATCCGACAAATTCAACAAGAACAAAGTTATGGACCCGTTATGACTAAATTGACATATGCTGGAATTCAGCAAGGCCTCAAGTGGAGACCGATAACCAAGTACACTCACAGGCAAAAAATTCGATCAAGCAGAAATTATTCTCTAGTTTGAAACTCTATAACTCCCTGGTTTATCGTTCGATATCCTTGAATTTTGGATATGTTACAGATAATTCAACGCAGAATAACAATATGTAATGTCTGAAAATGCAATTTGAATAGTGATTTACGAGTTAACAAAAAATGATTTTTTCATGAGTTTTTAATCGAGCTGTATAATTTCTGAGCTAAATTGTGTGATGAATATACTTTCAATACAAAGCTACATTCATTTTCGATGACGTAGTTCTTGATCCATGGCGTTATCGCTTCATTTGTAGAAAATATATCAGAATATATACGATGCCCCATGAATTTCCAACTCAGCGAGAATATCATTATTTGTCAAATGAGTGTGCTATGGAAAATGCAACTCGGTGTAGAAATAACTTTTATGTCATTCTAAGAATAACTGGTACAATTGAACCAATTAGTATATCTTAAAATCAATTGTAAACTATGGCTCTTTCCGCAGTTGAACAGAACAATTATTCATTAAAGGAAGATCATAAAATTACACCGCTAGACGAATTGGTGCGTACAAGGGCAAGAGAGCCTTTCAAAGAGACCGGTGAATTTAGAAGGCGAAGAAGATCGGAAGGAAGATGGAAAATTACTGCTCACAATGATCGTTTTTTTAAGGCTTTGTGTTTTGGGAGACATATCTAGTACCACTTTACAGGAAAGAAACAGGTTGGAAGGAGTGAGCCAAGTAACGGTAAGGAGCCGTTCAATAGAAAATGACTTTCGTGCCAGGAGACTTGCAACGGATCTAGAATTGAATAGACTATACCGCACGGCGCATCTTCAATTCGACAGAGAACACCAGCAGAGGGACAATGAAGAATGGGGAAACGTGCTGTTTTCTGACGAATCTAGGGAATGGAAGGATAAACAGAATGAATTACATTTGATAGAGGATTCATGACTTCTGAGAGGTATATCTTCAAATTGTGCAATTAACTCATAATATAGAACAAAACCTCATGCTGTTGCATGATAATGTTACAGTCACACCGCTAGAATAGTAAGTGATTACCTTGGTGGAATTGAAATATTTAGAATCGACTGGCCGGCAAGGAGCCCTGATCTCAATCCGATTGTGTATGTGTGGTACACAATGGGTAAAAGGTTAAGAAAGCGCGTCGCTGCTTTCCAGAATCTGAATGAATTAAGTCAGACTCTGCAAGAATAGTCCAAGGGTACATCCGTAATCTTATCGAGAGTATACCAATACGCATTCAAGCCATGATACGAGTTCGAAGGGGTAACAACTGCTATTGAAAGTGTTTTTATTTAACAACTCTCTTTTCGTATTCTTTCCTTTGTTTACCATTTCATTTATTCCGCAAATAAGAATTCAAGCTATACCTAATGTATATGTATCTCTTGCAAAAAATTATCCAGCGCCATGAATTAGAAACTACGTTATTGATAATTAATGAAGCTTTGTGATGAAGTGTATGTTTGGCTCAAAAATTCTACAGAGTGATTCAAAATTCTTCAGAAAAAGATTCTTGGTTTATCTTCGTATATCGATATTTAAAATGCATTTTCATACATTACCAATATCAATTATTATTTTGTGTTAAAATCTGTGACATATCCAAAATCAAGAATATCTAACTATACATTAGAGAGTTATGGAGTTTAGAAATAGAAGATGATTTCTGCTACATCACATTTTTTGGCTACGAGTCTATAATTTCACCATAAAAAAATTCTCGAGTCTCATTTCAATAAAAAAAAATTTTCGTGTTTTTATCGAGTAATTGATATTTCTTGAGCCATTTCTGAATAGGACAGAACTGGGGAGAAACTATTTCTGGGCAAATCTTCATCTTTCTAACTGTAAATCACTACAAGAAGTAGGTGCGTGTACTTTAAGGAACACCGTGTATTATTAGTTTGCAAAAACAAATATATCTAAGAGGTTCCGGTGAATACAAACATTCTCTTGAACAATTAACGCATACTCATTCCTTTTTCCTCATAAATGACATTTCATGATATGAATTTTTTCCCAGAATCTATTCAAGGTGATAAATGTGGAATCACAAAACCGTATTGAGGTCTTCTAATAGAAATTGATTGTATCAACAGCTGGGGAGCTCAGTTACTAAACAACTGATTTTTAGATAAGAAAGATCATTTAAGTATACTTGACAGGTGAATTGTCGATTTATGCTCGCGAATATTCAATGAACAAATAAATATTGCATAGACAATTAACTGCAAACTCCGCTCAGCTCATAAAATTCTATAAATTTCAATTAAATCATAGGAAAGGTGAAAAATTATTGACTTATTACTCACCGAGGTTTTTGATTGGTTTATGGGGCGGTACGTCCCCCTCTGGTGTAGAATAATAGTATTGTTTCTACATAATTCATATTATTCATATCTGTTAATTATTGATTCTTTAGTAACGTAATTGCTTATAAATAGACGAAGGTGAGCTCAATCATTTTCAATCATTAGAAGCGAAGCTCTCCACGGGATCATTATGCAAGTCATTTTAGTTTTAACACAATTTCAAACAATACAGCCAGATGGAAAGCTCAAGAAATCACTCTTTCATATCTAATTACAAGCCCACTATAGACTGCGAGCTATAAGAAATTATAATTAGGCTGAACATATGTGTATATTTCAGAAAACCCTCTCAAAAAAAATTGAAGCTTTAGAAATTAAAATAAAACAGCTATGTATGAACATAATTCATTGAATTATATAGAGTTACTGGAATACATGAGGATGATCTTGAAAGTAGAATGCTGTTCTGCTAGGAAGTGATGAAAGTCTTAATTTTTCAACTAAAAATAGCTGAAAATTATAAAGAGTTAACGTTCGATCGACAATCATATATTGCAAATGATTCGCAACAAAAAGTCTATCTGCCAAACTGGAGAGAAAAGAGACTATTCAGTTGACAGGAAATATTTTAATATATCCAATATTCCATTTTTTCCCAACAAATGAAGCAAGAAAAGTCAGATTTTGGAACAGAATTGGCATCACCAAAGGACCATGTCTTTTCAAGTATACAAATACATGAGTCAGTTGCATTGTTTGTAATTCTATTTAAAAACTCCAAATGGAATCCGTTTGATGATTCTTTTAATACACTGTCGAGCTTCTGGAGATCGAGATACATTCGTCTGCTATCAGTGTTATATCCAGGAGGCACAATGCTAAAAACTGCCCCTGGGCGTTTCTTTTCCACTGTCACTTGAGAGGTGCTTGAATAACCGAACTATATACCGAAACATTCATTTCCAGAAGATATTTCCATTTTCGTGTTGGAAACACTCTTTCCAGATCAAAGTAGTAGTCCCTAGGGTTCTGTATTGACCCCTTCTATTTCAGTAAAACGCATCTAAGCTGCCCCAAGTGGCTAAGTCAAAAGTTGTTTGTTCTATGAGGGTACCAATATCTACTAAACCCTCTTGCTGAGCCGCCCTTACTAGAGGATCTCAATCTTTAAACCGAATACTGTGACCCAACGGTCTCTCCCAATGAATAAGTTTCCTTTGCCCCACCTGGAAAAAACCATCCCCACAATACTTACTGAATTACAGACACTTTTATTATTAATTATAATGTGGTATTGGCCAGGATATGTAAACTAACCTAGTCTAGCTCCAATATTATTTCTTCTATTAATTTATGATCTGAAGGAAGTTTTTAGCGTCTGCAAATTTTTAGTTTTTGTGAATTATTGTGAGACTTTCAAATGTGTTTGTTCAAGAGAAGATCAGATTATTCTCCAAAAGAATTCAAGTTATTTTAAGAGATGGTGTAGTTCAAAATATATCTAAAATAATATATCCAAAAGTGATAGCCAGTAAGAGGTCGAAACAAGTCGGACAAGTGACACCAGTAGATAGAGGAGCAACCGAAACAATTTGTTTCACCGTCGATGCAATTAAAATCGCTACCCCTCCTTCTTCATATTTCTTAGGGTTAGATATCAAGAACGTTTTGTTTCGGAATGACCAGAAAGATCATCTGAAGACGCTTATTCAAGTGGTTGGATGGTCACAAAAAGTTTTGTAAAATTCCTTCAGCACTTTGCAAAATACTCTCGAACCTCTAAGAATAGTCGCATGCTTTTGATATTAGAATTATGAGAACCATATTAGCGTTGATGCTATTCAGTTTGCCAGGAGTAAAGGTGAAAACAGTAATAAACTACAGCCCCTTAAAATAAGAGTTTATTCCTCATTTAAAGCCTACAACGCATTCAGTCAAAGCATCATATTAAGTGTATTTGAAAAAGCAGGAATCCATTCATACAATTCATAAATTTGGCTAACGGTAAGTTTTTGTGTTCAGCCGTTACGGTTAGAGAATTATATCAAGAACAACCATTAACCTGCGCACCTGTGTCTTGAGAAAGTGAGCTTGTGTTCTTCACCCGATTCCAGAAATCGTGTCATCATGATCAGAACAATATAGCAAACCCAACTGCTTCCCTTTAAGAATCTGAAAATGATCATAATATTGGCGGTTATGGTCATGGTTCTGACTTGGAACAACATTAAGAATGTGCTGACGAACGGAGTTATGTCATTTTATGAACATCAACAGAGGTCGAATTCATCACAACAAATCGGTTATTGATCTGTTGTGATTGATTGAAATATTGACAATGACTCCCAAGAAGGAAAATAACAATAAATGTCTATCAGCAACTATAAACAACTTTTCCTAATAACAACAAATTTGATGACTCCAAACGACCAAAATAAGAGCTAAACGAAACTCAATCCAATGTTACGAAGAATGATCCAATAAACAAACGAAAGATGAATATTGAAAAGAGTTTGTTCAGAAAAAGCGACATCAAAAGATGACCAGAAAGAGAATGTTTCAGGAAAACCTGAAGGAAAGAAAACATTGAATACTAAACAAGGTTCAAAACGAAAAGCCCAGAGGAACACTGGTAAAGGCAAGCGAAATGAAAATGTTAATGACTATAGTGAAACCGACTGTGAAGACGAAGATGTTGCGAACGCTGATAGTGATTTTGCAGAAACTCTTAACGTGAATTATCGTTGGTATTGTTTTATTTGGCAATCAGAAGAAATTATGACCAGAAATAGAATTGCAGGTTACCAGCTGACTGAAAGTAAATATTAAGACTGATTAACGATAGCAAATGACTATAATAAGTATATAATTTAAACAAAGAGTTAGAAATTCAAAATATGTTGATTGAAGAAACGATGTTCGATTTTGTTGACAAGATATTTAATAATTATGTTGATTGTTGAAAGTTGATAAATATGTTGAATATTTCTCTTTTACTTTATAAGAAGAGAAATAACTATGTTTCTTCAAAATTTCATTTAAATTTGAAATATTTTGTTTAATATATCTCTGATTTCAGCTGCAAAATGTTTTTATTTTCCCCGATCCAACATTCACAGACCTACCCTACTTTTTCCTTGAAAGTTACTAGAAATACCAACAGATATTAGATTTGGATGATATTTAATGCTTTCATCTTCTCAATCGAATCAAAGCGACGACCAAAAAGAATTTCTTAAATTTCGGAAGCAGTCAGAAGTCAAACAGTGCCAACAAAAAAAATTCATTCGTATTAAATCAGAAATGGAAAACTTGACCATCATTATCAAGAAATTTAGTACTGAGGAATGAAATGGCTTTTGATTCAAGATGAATTTCTTATAAAAAATAAACTGACAGTTAAGAAATTTTGATGGTTCAGATAAATCATAAGTTCTCTGAAAATAAATTTCAAATTATAAAATTTAAACTCCCGCGAGCAGTTGCATATATGCTGAATATTCAAGACTAAACAACAATGTCAACCGGATATTGAATACTAAAATAGAAATACTTGTACCAGGTGATAAACGAATTCTGACGCAAATTTGCGGTCACTTATGGCTGACAAGTTTTTCACCACAGGTAATTTTGGTGTCTGGTATAACGGGTTTCTTGAAGAAAATCATGAAATTTTGCAATTAAAAAGTTTTCCCATTAGACTGAACAGTTTGTCACTGTGATCCGATGAAATAGTACGCATAATTTTTTTTTAAATATCCATTTATTGCTATTTTACACACATCACACTAATTTGACGGTCAATAAAATATCAGTGAAAGTTAGATCCGGTTATTGAGCAGGCCGAAGTAAAACTTTTATAATATTCTCTTCCAGATACACACTATAGCCGGTGTTGACATGCATGAAAATGAAACTAAGTTCTACACACAATTTATAGCTTTTACAATTATCTTTAACAAAACAAGATTGGTTCTTCCGCTAGAACTTATACCAATTCAGACTATCACCGCACATCATAAGCAACATTTAAACAATTCCAAATTGTTTCCAAATGTAAGTATTGGTTCTATTTGGATTAATAGCGCTGGGTGTTGAAGTCCAATTCAATGTGTCCTCTATCCAAAACTACCTGTGAGTACACCAACTGCTCACATGTCACATTTCTTTCAAGATGATATCTTTACATTTCTATGAAACAAAATTCACTTTAAGAACATTCAAAACCACTGCATTATTTGTGTTCATGTAAAAAGTGCTGCTAACATTATTCCATTGCGATATGGTACCATTGATCCTGTTGATCTGTCTTCATTTCTATAAGTTCCTCTCACCAAATCAGCAATGGAAATATCCCCTATGTTTGATTCTTCTAGAAGAATGTAGCACATCAAGATCGAGGAACAGGGTTAAAGAACTATGATTTCATTATATTCACAGCGACTAGAATACTAGTAAAATTCGGAATTTATGAACTAACAGCCACTATTTCAAAATTTATCAGTGATTCATGGTTGAGCTATCGATGAATATATTACTGAAGTTAAAACCGTTTTTCTTAACGGAGTAGCGATGTGTCTATCGAATCTATTTGAAATATTATTCGTGTGAAGTGCCGAGCTTTTAGTAATATTTTCACAACTACTAGCGAAGGCTAATTCCGAACGCAAAATTTCTATATTTTATATCACACTCATTTTATGTTCTCGACGCCTTATATGTATAAGATGGCTGCCGAATATGGGACACTAGAAATACAGGGTGGCCCCAAGCTCTGTAACAAATTTTAAAAGGTGATTTCTGAAGAAATATTAAGATAAATTAATGGGAGCAGTACGGTTATAATCATTTTGAATTCGGGGATATTCAGCTTAAAAAATTTTATCCTCACAGGCTCTGAAATCACAATTTTCAACTTTCTGGTGTTACCATAGATACTTGTTCAATAATTCCAAAAAACATAGGTATAGAAACCTATAAAAGCTGTGCAAATACCATACTGGGCTGGAACTGAAGACAATCCTGCATATGCTATCGATTGAGGAATCATCATGATGTCAACTGTCAAACCAGCCACAAAATCTGATATGAAATCGAGCTTGGTGTCTCGTGGAAGCCATTGGAGAATTTGAATTCAGTCAAAAACGTTACATATCTTGTTGTACAGAAGTGACATTCGTAACTATTGCCAGTACTATTTTGACAGAATGTAAACATAAATCACATCTGCATATTCTTCATTACTGAAGGAATGCATTTTCATTTCAAGGACTCTAAGGTTTCGAAACAATAATTATCTATCGAGAAATAAATTCAGACATTTATCTATTAAAAGTTACTCAACATTCCTGATGATCATTTGAGTAACTTTTGATAGATAAATGTCTGAATTTCTTCCTCGATAGATAGTTATTGTTTCGAAACCTTAAATTCCATGAAATGAAAATACATTCCTTCAGTTATGAAGAATATGTAGGTATGATATATTCTGTCAAAAAACTACCGGCAATTGATTATTTAAGAAGTTTGCTCAAAACGATCGTCAAACTTTCTATGTCTCACGAAACAATTCGTATCATTTTTGAACAATAAACGTGTTGCCGCTGGACTAGTTCCAAAATACCTGCATATTCTTCAAAAATTGAATCACTTAAAGGACGCTGAAGACGTGCTAGAACGAGTCAATTCCGAACCCACATTCATAAACCGCATTGTAGCTGGTGATGAGACATGAGTACATGAGTTTAACATGCAAACCAGTCAACAAGCTTCGGAAAGGCGCCTTCCAACTGAACCGAAACCGAGAAAACCACGTCAAAGTCGATCAAAAATCAAGGGAATGATGACTGTTTTTGTGATTATCGCAGTGTTGTTGCACTCGAAACTCTTGCCAGGTCAGATGATAAACAAGAATATTACCTGAGCGTTATGCGGCGTTTGAAAGAGACATATAAAAAAGCTTTTGAAAAATATTTTGGTATGGTTCGGGTAGTGAGTGTTGGAAATCGGCTAGGATGATTCTGACCTTTCATAGAAGGGTTCAGCTATTCTAGGTTTGTTTGTGAAAAACCCTGTGCGTCTGTGAAAAGTTGGGTTTGGTTATCAAGTAAAGTTGCTGCATTATTGAAACTCAAATTGTCCCTTCTCGACTTCAAGGTGGGTTTTCCTAGTTCCCAACACAGGCTATTGACAGGTGTAGTTCTGAATGCTCCAAGAATACTCCTGAAAGCGGTATTTTGAATAATTTCTAGTTGATTTAAAGTTGAGACATTGGATGAGTTATACACGATCGCCCCATAGTCCAGTGATCAGATGAGAGATTTGTAAAGGCGCATAAGACATTGACCATCTGATCCCCAATTTTTATTGGCGACTATTTTCATTATGTTGCTTTTGGCAGTTCAATACTAGTTGATTAATGTGTACTTTCCAGTTAAGTTTCTGGTCAAAATGAATACCAAGATATTTGACTGATGTTGTGGTTTGTACGATTTGGCCGTGGAGTTTGAGGCTAGGTTGGTAAACTGTACTTGTCTTCGAAAAGAGTAAGCAATGCATTTTAGAGGGAGAAAACTGAAAGCCGGTACTTTGGCTCCAATTCTCTAACCTGTCCAAAAAGGTTTGTAGAGTTGTTTCCATTGTTCGAACCTGATTTCCTCTAACGTAGACAACAAGATCATCTGCATAGAGCCGTACTCTCAAGGGAGCATTGAGGTTTTGGAGTATACCATTTCGGCCTATAAGGAAAAGCGTAGGGGTTATAGTGGATCCCTGAGGAGTACCATTAGCTTGGGTTCTTTCGTTTGAAGTATATCCGTCAATTCTAACACGGAAGGTTCTTTCACTCAAAAAGATATTGACGAAAGCTAGGCACTGTCCTGCTATATTCCAATCTTGCATTGTTTGTAAAATGTACCTCCAAGTCATTTCAAAAGCTACATATATGTCGAAAAATACTGCCATGCATTTAAGATTCAGTCCAAAAGATTGTTGAATGAAGCTTTCAAGGTCTACTAGAATGTCGAGGGTTGACCTTTTTTGTCTGAAACCGCTTTGCTCGAGGATTAGGAGATCTCTTTTTTCGAGAGTCCATAAGAGACGTTTATTGACTATTTTCCCAAGAAGTTTACACCTTGAACATGTGAGTGAAATTGGTCGCTAAGATGCGGGAGATATTTTTGGTTTATTTGGCTTCAAGATTGGTGTGATAATTGCCTTCTTCCACTTATTTGGAAATACTTGCTGAGTCCTTATATCATCAAAAGTTTATTTACTCATCAAGTTCTAATCTTATGATTTTAGAATTCAATGGGTCATCAGACTCCAGAATTATCAGTTCTTCGGATTTTATCAAGTTTTTTGTGTTCATGAAATTATAGTTGTAGTTGGAGTTATTTGAGTGGATTTCGTAAGTGTCTGCTAGGATTTCAGCTATCTATAAATGTATATAGTTAATCCCTATTTTTGTAATGTCGCTAATAACCTAATTGGTTGATGCGACAATATATAACTTTATCATCCACACAGGCAGGTATTGAGTGCAGAGTACGAGCAGCATTGACTAATATTTTTCCGCTGGAATCATACTTCACAAGAGATGGTATAAATAATTTTTATAATGATCATTTATGGGTCCTGCAGAATTCAAATGCGGTTAGGCTAGAAAGACGTTTCTGAAGGAGGTTCAGTATCAACGTTTTTTAAAAACACGTTGGTCAACATATTTGACGAGGTTGCACTAAATTTATTCAGAATATGTATCATCAAGATGACGAAGCACCTCCCATCAAGTAAGAATAATTGTTGAATGGCTGAGTGAATAGTTTCCTAATAGGTGGAGTGATATGAGAGGTCCAATTGCTTGACCATCACAGTTTACGAATCTTAATCTGTTGGACTTCTATATGTGCAGTTACAAGAAATAACTCGTCTACTGTGTACCGATACCAATTTTCGAGCTGTTAGAAGAACGGATAAACAATACCACTGAAAAAATTATAAACTGAATTGTTCATCATTTTGTTCTGCAGTTATTTGGAGCAACTCTTGTAATGATTACTATGATTTTATTCATTTATTATTTCCTTTAATAAATTCTCACAACTTTGAAACATAGTGTTAATCTAGAATTATTTTTCGACCTTTAAATAATTTTGAAAAATATGTATTTCACCACTTGAATCTTCAGTGGTATTCTCAAGCAGCTTAAGCGTTTCCATCGCAAAAACCTTCAGTATAAGTCATATCTGCATATTTTTCATTAACGAAGGGATACTTTTTCAATTCGAAAAATTTGAAATTTCAAAACGATTATCATCTATCGAAAAAGATATTCTGACATCTTTAAAAGTAACTCAACATTCTTGATAAAAAATTTTACTATGAATACGAATGTCTACTTAACTACAGCTAGATATGTATTTCATTCTATCTAAGATAAGACCAAACAATCGATTTCGTTTGTAGAAAATTGTGAGGATCAAATTTTTGAAACTGAATATCTCCGAATTGTCTTAGATTTTATACAGGAAAAATTCCTCCAAGTTTATCATAGAGAGTGGATACACTCTGTATATAGATAGATCGTTCACCACCAAATTTTGGATTTTGAGTTATAGAATATGAAACTAGCTTCTAGAAATATTTTCAGTGTTATACTGCTTCCGTGTGAACTGGAAAAGAAACTCAACTTAACTTTAAAAGCCTGATAAACTTTTCTACTTTCTTATTGTAGAAAATCATTTTTTCGAACCTTTTGTTGGTATTTATTACCACTAAAATTGTCCATAAAAAGAATACGAATTTTCAGAATAAAATTGTTGGTTCCTCTTCATTTTTATGAGATTTAATTTTTGCCTCAGTTCCAAAAAGAAAGGTTCAAATATATTCATCTTGAGTCAAAAAAATAAATACAAATAGTAATCGCTCTCGTCTGCCGGAAATTGCGAGGACCAAATTTTCGAAGCTGAATATCTTCAAATTTCGAAAAGATTCGGACCATGATGTTGTCATTAATTTGTCTTACAATATCTCCAGGAAACACCTATCAAAGTTTCTCATAAAGTTTGAGGGACACGGAAAACGGATGGATGATTTTTCACCAAATTTTGAATTTAGTGTTATAGTATACGAAACTAGCTTCTTAAAATGTTGTACTACTTTCGGTTGTACCGAAAACGAAAACCAAGTTTTTTAATTTACATAGCATGATGAGCTTTTCTACTTTTTTATTGTAGAAAATCATTTTTAAACCATTTTCGTCAATATTTGCTACCTCTGAAATTGTTCATAAGAAAGAATCATAATTTTCAGAATTTATGTGTTGGTTTCCTAATAGTTTTAAAATTACTGTCTTTTTATAACATTAAGCTTTGCTTAGTTTTAATGAAAAATTTCTATTTTTCTCAACAAATTTCGTTTTAGAGGCTTTTTCATATATGATGTGCTGCAAAATCGCAAAATTCTTCAACATTCTTCAAACACAGAAAAGACAGTTTTTTACATACATTTATATTTACTTCTTCCATTAACAACATTTTTGAACAGGTTTTGATCTGTATTAGATATAAAATTCTTTTATATGTTCAATTAAATAGTTTACATTATCTATGAAATTGTATGCGGAAAATGGATGGATCATTTTTCAACAAATTTAGCATTTATTGTTGTAGAATTCGAACTAAGCTTTTAAAAATATTTTCAATGTTGTACTACTTTCGGTTGTACCAGAAAACGAAAACCAAGTTTTTAATTTACATAGCATGATGAACTTTCCTACATTTTCATTGTAGAAAATCATTTTCTAAACCATTTTCGTCAATATTTGCTACCTCTGAAATTATTCATAAGAAAGGATCAAAATTTTCAGAATTGATTTATTGGTTTCCTAGTAGTTTTAAAATTACTGTCTTTTTATAACATTAAAGTTTGCGTAGTTTGAATGAAAAATGTCTATTGTTCTCAACAAATTACGTTTTAGAGGATTTTTTATATACAATGTGCTGCAAAATCGCAGACTTCTTCAACATTCTTCAAACACGGAAAATACAGTTTTTCAGATACATTTATTTTCAGTCCTTTCATTAACATTTTCGAACCGGTTTCGATCTGTATTAGATATTAATTTCTTTTATATGTTCAATTAAATAAAATTATCTATGAAATTCTTGTTGAAGCAGACATTTTCGAACATCAAAGTATCATAGAAACTCATATGTAGATTATTCATCAGTTTTCATTGAAATTCAAATTTCAAAAACAACTATTCTTTACATTATTAGATGGCACATTTGAAAATAGTTTTGCTGTATCAAAAATAGCTCAATTTTATTCTTAATTCACTTTCCGGCCGTTCATTCAAATATTTCGAAGATTCAAAATGCATCATACAATGGAGAAGGGCGAAATTTTCAGTTTTTGAAAGTATTGCGCCATTACTATATCTTGTTCGGCATATAACTCCCACAGCCATTATTTCCATTTTTGGAAAGAAAAACCCAATATAAAACCATTTTTACTATTCTAGAATTCTCAGTCGTTCTTCCTGATAATTGAATAAATTGGGATCCTCTTTATCGGTTTAATCTATAGCTATAACGAGACAAACAGTTTCTCTACCTAATTTTCTACTCAGATCGATTGTAATCATGATTATACAACGCGACGATAATTCAAGATTTTCGAAAAACTATTATCGGTATTTCAATTTAAATTTCCTGTTAAAAGAGTTATGTCTTCACCAATAAATCGGAATAACGGTAGAAATATTTACTGAGCTTCATATAAGGAACTTTTAAATAGTGCTTAGGTATTTGTATTACTCATTGTATATCCTTGTATTCCCACATTGCCCTTAATGAGATAACAATAACCTACAAAAGGACAACTCTAATAAGTAAGCTTGCTTACATCTCACTTACAATATAGCAGATAAACAAGAATAACCACTAATCTTGAAATCTCGCATACAAATTAAGACAACTAGAGAATTTATTAAATGGGCTTGAACGGAGTACCCATTCTTATAATAATTCATTTGGAAATGCTCCGTCCTGAAGCTACGTGCCTTGCCATGTTTCAAGGAATCTAATAATATAATTCAAGCGAACTTGAATGTAACTTTATTCATGATCCTGCAAGACATCTAAAGCATTCGAAACGTTGGGATATTCTCTATGATGTCAAAAATTACCGGCATTGATAAATAAAATTACGAAATAGTTATCCAATCTTTTCATATTTTCTCAACGATATAGTGACGAAAGAATTTGATGTTTGTTGCTTTAGCAAAATTCTTAACAATCAACGCTTATCCGCTGTCATTTCAGAAAATCTAAATGATTATTTCTTACTCTCTTTTTGCTACCAACAATTTATTAAATAAATAGATCAGTTACCATGGTTCCCAACTCTCCTTCATAGTCGGACAGCATGAAAAGAAAGTACAAAGTGACATGAATAGATCGTTATTTGGATTTGTAAAAATCAGACATTATGACTGCATCTAACAATTATTGAAAAGGAGTTCTTTGAATACATCGAAAATTTGTGATTTACATGGATCTGTCTGGTCGTTTCACAATCTGTAAGTTGTCAATAAATAGTGATTTGAAATTTCACTGATTCTAGGTAATTGAGTTTTCTACCATTTGGTACAATCTTTAGAACTTTTAATTCATCAAAAGGATATAAGCTTTTTGTTCGTGCGGTATATGTTGTGTAAATATACCGCGAAAACAGAAACCGTGAATATGAAATGGTTATTTATATGGGATTATGAGGAATACAAAATAAACAATAAATATTTCAAAAATCAATTTAATTGAAGTTTTTGACCATATTGAATTGTTATTTAAATGAAAGTACCTATAGTTTCTTCATAAAGATCTATTATTGTTACTAGGACTACAAGAAAAACAAATATTAAAAGTACAACGTAACAAATTATGCTTTTGAAAAAACCTACCCAATCTATTCTCAGCAAGTAAAGTTAATTATAGTAAAATTGAAAACAATCAATAGGACCGACATTTCACAACAAATTAAAATGGTATTCGAACAATATACCTATTAAAATTATGAATTAAAACAATTCAAGCTAAAAATGATTTTATGACAAGACAATAACGAATTAAATTCAAACGGAAAGTGTGGTTATGTCAGCTAACCACAGAACAAAATATCACAAATCTTATAATAGTAAGTCATCTTCTTTTTCAAAAAAGCAGACATGGTTATAACATTAATCAATTAAACAATTCATAATTTGTATGTCTCTGAAAATCACTTGACTATTTATCAATGTCACATTACAATTTTCATTATGTTTAACAATTTCATATTTTTCAGAAAATCTATTAGTCCAATATTATGAGATGTATGCAATGACTCAAAATAATTTAAATGGTTATAATTATGGTTGAATTCTAGTAGGTAATTACCGAAATGAGCTTCTTGACATTCTTTGTTTAGTCTTAGAGGTTTCAGATGTTCACTAACTCTTTTTGAAAACTTCTCACTGTTTGACCTATATAAACTGCTCCAGATGAAAGTATCAACTTAAGGTCTAAAATTCTAGAAAGACCACTTTATATATATATATATATATATATATATATATATATATATATATATATATATATATATATATATATATATATATATATATATATATATTCTAAAGATTGTAACTATCCATAATCACATAGAATTTCGGCTTACACTTCAATAACCCAACGAGAATTTTCTTCACCTTTATCGTGAGAAAATCTTGAAAAAAAATTGAAACTATTAAATCTCTAGCTCACAAGAACGGTTTTGATATTGGCTCGATTAACAAAATAGTGCAATGAAAACAATTACATATAGTGATTAGCCACATATATCTAATTATAAGTACCAACAAATTCGCAAACCGGAAACATCAAACTGTGTTCCTCAAAAATGAACAAGATTCAAGATTAGCTAACCACTGCATCGAAAAAATTGCCGCCCTTTTCCTAGTATTCACTAATTAAATGTTCTACACATTGCCACAAAGGGTAGAAAAAATTACTTAAAATCGGTGGAAATTGTCAAATCACTTTTTAATGCCAACTAGTAGATAATGAACGAATACATGGCAAAAAATTCTATTCATGTTTTACCTAGAAGTCATTCTTGAAATGCAATTGTGGAAAATTAGAATACCACAGTTTACACATTTATTTACTTGATATACCCTTTCAGTCCTTCATATCCCCGTAGAGTAGCTCAATTTATTCTAGAATAACCTGGTTTTTCTAAAATATCTTTACTGACGAAACCTACTTAGATTTTTCTGGATACGACTAGCAAAACTTTCACATTTAATCTTCTGAAAATCCGAAAACAGTTTTTGCAAGCTAAACGTGTATGGTGCACTATGCGCTCAGAAGCGTGATTGTGCCGTTTTTTGTGGAAAATTCGGTTGGAAATTCTGTTACTGTCAATGAAGAGATGTCAAGAACTTAATTCTGTTTCAACAGCATGGTGCCACAAGTCACACATCACTGAATTATTTTTGTGGGACTATCTATACGTAGCCGAGATAAATCGATTAAAGGCTCATAACTCAAAATCCGGGAAATGTAGGAAAATTGATAATTGTAAGTGTGGTCATGTTGGGCACGACAACGATACCAAACTTCTCACTCTGTCTGAATCAATAGAAGACGCATTGTTCACCTGTATCATCTCAATATCCTAGAACGAAACCTCACAGTTTAGGGACGAGCGTGACAGGCCTACCGTTGATGTAGTCTTACAATTTTTGTGTTTCTCCCTCTTATACGATTAAATAAGTATATTCTTTGACTAATCATACAAGCAATTAAAACTTTTCGTCATTCTTATTATTATAAATTGAAATTCAGATATCACATTGCATTTTATGAATCCTCAACCGGAATACTCATTCAAAGCACTAACAATTTCATAACACATGGATGATGTTAATCTCTTGTACCTCATAAACTAACGCATGAAATGTCAGAAAAAAGGCGATTATAAATTTAACTCATTGAATTGAGTTTGAGCACGATATAAAACAATTAAATGACTTCATCCATTTCTTCGAAGTGATCATATGATTAAATGGAATTATTTCTTTATTTGTGGATGTATTCGTAACACCGGCAAGCGCGTGATACTCATGATCGAATTGGCGAGGTTGAAGTTTGTTCTTATCGCACCGTATATAAAGAGTATCGTTTGGATCTCATTCATTACTATTTCAATTAGTATAAATCAACTCTCTTTAGAACTTCCCGACTGAACAAGATAGGGTGCTTTACCGCAAATCATGTGGGGATATGAAACGTTTATCTACTTGTGGGACTATCCACTAATTTGTGAGAAATTCTTAGAGGTGCTTGTTTAGAAGATTATGCATCTAGATTGCCGACGATAAGAGCAACACCAACATAATTCAACTGAATGTTCGAACTTGGGAGAATTTTATTTGATAAAGAGACATAATATTTTCAATGAAATGAAACTAAAGTATTTAGATTTTCACTATATTAACAAAACTATGACGTATTGCACCACACTGTGGCTTTATCAGATAGATACAAACTAATAAACAGAGTTATTCCTTATATATTAGTCTTATTTCCTACTTAATAATACAATAGGTACAAGAGGTATGTTGGAAAACCCATCGGAGTTGCTTACTTTATGAATTGAAAAGATTGAGTAAAGGAGAAGGATTTAGATCTAATCTACTATTAAGTTACCGACCTGAATTGTTTTCTTTGTTGATCTCTAAAATTTCCAATAGATTGAGTTTTTGTCTGTTATTTTCATTGTGTAAAATTTTGAAATTATCATTAAGGTTATGGATATCTTCGAGTAAGTGATTCAAAATTTTACACAATGAAAATAACAGACAAAAACTCAATCTATTGGAAATTTTAGAGATCAACAAAGAGAAGAATTCAGATAGGCTACTTAATAGTCAATTAGATCTAAATCCTTCTCCTTTACTCAATCTTTTCAATTCATAAAGTAAGCATCTGATGGGTTTTCCAACATACCTCTTGTACCTTTTGTAATATTAAGTAGGAAATAAGACTAATATATAAGGAAAACTCTGTTCATTAGTTTGTATCTATCTGATGAAGCCACAGTGTGGTGAAACCGGTAATAGTTTTGTTAATATAGTGAAAATCTAAATACTTTAGTTTTATTTCATTGAAAATATGTATATCGATTTTCATCAAGTAACGACCTCCTCAATCAAATTAAAGAGACATAATTCAAATATTCGGAATTTTGACTAAAATTAGGTAGTACCAAACTTCAAAATGTTAAAATTTCGCGACTTCATTAGTCTCTTAAAAACACTGCTATTCAATGGGCAAAATTTACCGTACTAGCCCAAGAATAGCTTGAAAACTGTTACCGAAAAAGCTCTTCGAAAACAACCATAAGCCGATGGTGTGCCGATTTCAACCGTGGTCGTACGACCATTAAAGACGCAGAACGCTCTGAAAGGCCAAAAGGGCGATTACGCCAGGAAATATGAAAACGTGTTGAGAATTATTATGGATCCAATTGTCTGAGTCATCTGACATCTCAAATATATAAAAAGGCCCGTATTCAACATTTTACACAAAAATTTAGACATTCCGAAGTGGGTGTCGCGTTTGCTCACATTGGAACAAGAGCAACAACGAATTGTCGGATCTGGGCGTCATTTGAAGCTTTAGGAGCACGATAAATATAATTTCTTGCATAGATGTGTGACCATGGAAGAAACTTGGATTCACCACTATACGCCATAGTTGAAAAAACACCTGATGATGAGAGAACGAAAGCCGTTCAAAGCATGCAAAGATCCAACCGATTGTTGGCAAGGTTATGGCATCTGTATTTTGGGATAGTCACAGAACATTGTTCATCGAATATTTGAAGAAAACCAGAGGATTAACAGTTACTATGACATAGTCTTACTCGACCGATTGAATCACTACATTAACGACCCCATATGGTGCAAAAACATTGATTCATCAAGACATTGCATGAATCCACAACTCGGTAAAAACAATGCCGCACCCACTTTTTTCTCCAGATTTGGCAACCAGCGATTACTGGCTTTTTGGTGATTTGAAAAAGATGCTTCAAGGAGCGAGATTTGGTTTGCCGAAACTACTGCATTTTTCGAGGCCAAAGATAAGTCGTTTCACAAGAAGGACATAGAAATATTAGAGAAGCGTTACGATGATTGTATCGTATACATCAGGAGTGTATATAGATGAGAAAATTTTTTATTTTCATTGGTTAGACTAAGGACGTTTTGATCGAAGCGCTAGTGAACCGTGACGCGTAACGTGCGAAGGAAATACTAGAAAAAGTTGCTGAAAAATGATTCATTATTAGTATAAAACCAAATCAATAAAGTTCATTGCAAAATTGCTCCCTAAATAGATTCACTAAGGGAGAATTATTCAAGTATATTCTATTTTTCATGGGCTTTCTATAATATAAAAAATATTTCTTTTTATTTCATTCGGGTAATTCCTGAAATCATTTTTGAAACAATTAACTTTCGTAGGTTACTGTACACGATGGGCCAAATTCGACGGTAGCAATTTATAATAATGTAGATAGAGAAAAATAGTCCCCCCCTGTCTCGAGTTCAATTTTGGAGAAAAACCCATTGATGAAAAAGGATTTTAGCCACCGTGTAACGTGTCACAAGTTCTCCTTTGAATCTATCGTGACTGATCATCTTTTTCACGTGTGTAGTACAAGAACTAATAGACTACAGTATGTTACTTTGAACGGACATTCCTCCAAAACATTTCATGTTTTTTCCGGGGTACCTCAGGGATCGCATCTGGGGCCTCCTCTCTTCGTTATTTATATAAATGATATATCTGAATGTTTCATTAATACTCATTACGAAATGTTTTCTGATGACCTAAAAACCGATAAAAGAATTGAATCTCTTGCTCTTGTTTCAAGATGACTTGAACCAACTTTTCAGTTTTTGTTCTTCAAGATATTTCAAACTTAACATAGATAAATATTATTTTCACGAAGAATGTCATTGTCGTCGAAACTAGTTTTTCTCTTGGTGACCTACATATAAACAGGGTGGATAATGTCAGAGACCTTGGCATCAAACAGGACGAAATACTTTCTTTTATCTCCCACATCGATAGTATAGAATTTCATCCTCAGAATTACTAGGAATTTCAAGAACTACGAATCTTTGAAAACTTAATTGGTTAGAAGCAATTTAGAATATGTTACTTCGGTGTGTTGCCCCTATTATCATGTCCGTATTGACCGAGATGAGAAAGTTCAAAGAAGGTTTTTCAAGAGTTTAAATTCTAGGTTCAATCGTAGGTTATTGCAAAGTAATTATAAGTCAAGTCTACAAGAGTTTGAAACAGGAGCGAGTGCTGTTTGACGGTTTATTTCTGTATCGCGTACTGAACAACTATTTCAACTTTCCGAAAGTGAATTATTTATGTTTCAATGTTCCCCAGTATCGGAACCGCCAATGTTCACTCTTTTATGTTCCTAGAGCATTTTTCTATAATTCTGTATTTTTAAGATCCATGAGATTCTTCAATTATCATTTGAGTAGCTTGGATGTTCTCGTCTTAAGTGTAAATGTGTTCAAGTAAAAATTAACCTCTTATCTGATAAAAATTTACGAAGCTTAATTTTTAATTTCTGAGTTGATTTCTGTTATAAAATTGAATGACACTTGTCTTTGAATTATAACGTTTGAATTCTATTACTGTATTACAGCCAGAATGACTATATCATCAGTGTATGCTTGTACACTGGATGTTTATGTACAAGCATACGCTGATGATATAGTCATTCTGACTGTCGGAGATGATAGCGATGTTTCCGGCAGACTACAGGAGGCTATGTCTGCAATTCAGGGATGGTGTGAAGGAGAGAAACTTAACATAAACCCCTACAAAACCCTTATGGTGCCGTTTACCAGGAAGGGGAGGATATTTGATCCTCCCCGACCCTGAGCGGGGTGTTTATTCCGATTGTAGAAGAAGCGAAATATGTGGGGATGACTCTGGATAGTAAACTCACGTGGAATTTGCACCTGGAAAACACAATACACAAAGCTAGATATTCCCTATGGGCAGGTCAAAGGAGCTGTGGAAAAAAGTGGGGTCTTGCCCCAAAGCAACTCCAGTCTATATGTGATGGTGGTTAGACCACGTATTACGTACGGCTGCATTGCTTGGTGGGAACGCAGTCTTAAGAAGCAATGCCAACTCAAGCTCTCTACAATACAGAGAACAGCCTGCATTATGATTACAGGAGCCTCTCGCTCTACACCCACTGCGGCCATGGAACTGATATTGGGCCTTGCCCCTATTCATCCTGTTATGAGATGAGTGGCTAGAATGGCTTTCTACAGATTCCATCATCTTTCCCGTAATGAAGCGGGTAAATTCGGCTTTGTGCCTGGCGCCATACAGTCTGAAATTCAGAACAACGAAGTGCTGAGTATGAGATCAGACATAGCAACACCTAAAACCAACATGGAGAGGCCATTCCAGATCATCATTCGCGATAGACAGGAATGGATCAGCTCCAAGGACCGTCTACTTGAGGGTCCCTGTTGGTACACGGATGGCTCAAAGACTGTGTTGGAGCTGGTGTCTACGGTGGAGGTGACGCTAAGGAACAGTTGATCTGTCTTGGTGGGCATGCGACTGTCTTTCAAGCAGAAATATTCGCCATTGACCACTGTGCTAACCTCTTGCTTGCAGGGGGATTAACAAATAGGTCAATTAAATTCCTCACCGATAGCCAAGCTGCACTGAAAGCATTGGCATCCGATACCTGCACTTCACTAATGTCGCTCTACCCTTACCAAACTAGGAGAGCGGAGCAGGCTCCGTCTAATATGGGTTTCTGGCCACTCAGGCATTGAGGAGAATGAGAAGGCGGACTCATTGGCTGCTCGAGGAACTAACCTGGAGTTCATAGGACCGGAGCCTAAGCTCGGAATTCTCCTGGAAACTGGAAGGATGGAAAACAACCGATGGCTGGACTCTCTAGGTTGGAACTGAGAGTTTTAACTGCCATATTAACGGGGCACTATCGCCTCAGGAAACACCTAAATAAATTAGGATTGGTTGAGGATCCTTCATGTAGGCTATGTGAAGAAGATACAGAATCAATGGAACATGTTATGTGCGAGTGCCCAGCAGGTGGCAGGATCAGGATGGAAGAATTTGGATCTTGCAAACTGAAGCTGACTGAGCTTATTAAGCTCTCACCCACGAAACTCGTATCCTTTACGTGAAGAATGGAGCTCGTGGATGAAATTTAGGAGAGAGTGTGCCATAATAGACCACTGGTTTGCAGTGGCCGGGCTGCTAGGCAGCCCTCACTCGAAGATAATATCCATCTATCTATCTAATACTGTAGAGAATTCCTGTTATTGGGTTTTTTACCTGTAGGGATTCCGATAATATAATAAATAAATGAATGTCACGATAATCCGTATCACATTGAATATAGGCAAAATAAATATTTTCATATTTCATAGTCACTTTTTTGAGTAGAATGCAGGGACGTATTCGAAAATTTTTTTTGCCTATCGGTTTCTGAACTACGAAGAAAACTTTTTTTTGATTTTTCAAACGCCAACTTGAGGTGATTCCAGTATCAATGGGGTGGATTACTTATTTTGGTTCCAAATATGTATCACATGTTATATCAATTCCTTCAACTAATGCCTTTTTCAATAAAAATCGAGGATTAATATCTATCCACTCCAAATATAGCAGATATTCCCAATCCTAGGCAGAAGAGGTTCGTATGAATGTGCCAAAGATGCCATTCATTCACTTTCCAGAACATAGAGTTTTTTATCGAGAAATTCAATCACTCGACCCATCTACCCTCTTCCAAATTTTCAAGGGTTGTCACCCCTGCTCTAGGGATTGAAATTCGAGATGAGGATGGAACTCGATGATGACTGCCATTGTTCCATTGTTCCATTTTACTTCACAGAAACTTGAATAGTCTCAGAGAAATAGTCTTCCCTATCTTTCAGTTGCTCACCCTGTATCTTTCACAGTTTTCAATTAAAAATGGAAATTCGTTCAAGAAAATGTAGACAAAGATACCACCTTTCTTTTGAGTCATCACTCGACCCATCTTCTCTATGTAAACTGTTCAAGGATGTCAACCCCCGCTTAGGGGTTGATATTTCAAGCAAGTTTTGTACCCCAAAAGATGTCTCCCTTGAAACAAAAATTGACTTAATTTTGCGTTTTGATCAGATATAAATATATTGGTAGATATAGCCTCTGTTTAGTTTTCGTTGAACCACCCTGTATAATAAACCCTAGGCATTTCGTCAGAGAAAATAATCTAACGCAGTTGAATCCGATGAACAGTGTGGCCATTCCATTGGTCCTATCGTTCCAATCCAGTTATCACCGAAAGGTCTTATTCAAAAGTTCTGATACATTTCTTGTCAGGTGTGAAGGTGCGCCGTAGTGCTGAAAATATACTAACCTTTTTCATTCCAAGGAAATGTCATCCTAGACTGTGTTCTCGAGTATTATATAATGATAAAGTATCACATGAAGATTTTTGTCAAAAATGACGTACACCAGAACATGATGGTTCATTTATGTGCACCAAACATTAAAACCGAAGCTCCCGTGGTATTGAACATTCACTTGCGATAGGAACTGACTTCGAACCAGTGATGTTCATTAATGCGATTGAATTATTCCTTACTGGTAATTCTCACTTCATTTCTCCGTGTGGCATACTAGAAGAATTGCCTTGACTTTTCCTGATACCATCGACAAAATTCCAGCCGTCGCTCATAATTGCCTGGCTGTGAAAACTTAAATTTTGGTATTGCATTCGCTGTTTTTAATTGCTTACATAAAATTGAGAGATTCGCAGTAACAGCTCCCAAAACTTCCAATGTAACTTCTTCATCATCTTATTTGTTGTTATTTTTCTGAGTACTTTGAAAGAGCACGCGTTTATGAGATTCTGTTTCATTCTTTGTATTATAGATTTGTGAGTGTCAGGAAAACGAACAGAATCATTTCTAAAACTGCATGAGATTCATACCCATTCTGAACATAGCTTTCAAGAATGCTGAATTTTTCAAAAGCCCCTAACACTTTTCTATCAAGAAGTTTTCATCTAATTGTTTCTAAATCAACAATGTGAATTAAATAATGGATAATTTTGACATTTATTGTTATGAGTATATAATTGAAAAGAATTATGGCGTTTTGTGTAAATTCCCCGAGCATACTGAATAAAACCACAGATAATTCAAAGAATTTTCTAATTTGTCCCAGCAATCTTCTCAAAAAGAGCCTGTACAATGTCAAAATAGTTTCCACCAAACTTTGATAGCAACCGAGATATTGGCATATGCCAAAATCCCGGAAAATCGAGGAATCTGTTTTCTTCAAAAATCGAGAACGGAGATGAGGGTCATATTTCTCAATTTGCTGTATTTTTCAAAGCTGCCGTACTAAAACATTGAAAATCGGATACCATGTACAGTTAACTAATGAGAAAATATTTATTTGTCTTGTTCAACTTGTATTCCATCTAAAAATGCAATGCATAATTGCAGTATCGTCCAGCGATATCGGTTTTATTACTAAACGTGTTTAAAATTATCAATAAATTTCTATCTTTATATGTTACGAGAAGATAATGTTTACTATGTGAGCTCCTGATAATGAATAATGGCAACTATTAAAAGTCCGTAAAGTCTGCAGTAAACCACATGAACATTCTATAGAAGACATCTTTACTTCATTTTATTTTATTGATGAACCAGCTCTCATTCTCAGAATTTTACGAATAATTCTTGTGAATTCTCAATAACGGCAGAAACGTGAGATGACGAATTGCGATTGGAAGAAACGCCAATGCAAGAAGAAAAATGCATGTTCTTTTAGTTGGATTTTCCTCGAATTATACAACAAAAGATTTAGCGCAATCCTGAATTATCGAGAAGGAATGCACTGTGTTCCAAGAAAAATTTGACTCAATCTGGTGGAAGGTTGGGTTTAAAACGGAAATAAGGAAAATTTCTTCTACTTTCACGAAATTTCTTCCATTTTTCGATCGACCCTTCCATCCTATTCAATTTTTAGGAGTTGAGGCCTCAAATGTAATGTCTAGCCAGCCATTAAAAGATTTCAATTTATTCATTCTAGATTTGAATACATATAAATTATGTTTACAATATGATATATGTCACAAAATTATCATAACGAAAAAATGAATTCAGTCTTCACATTGGTCTACACATAGTATAGTAGGTATATCCGAGTAGGTAGGAGTACGGACAAGAGCATATCTAATGGTAGGTAATTTTCAGAGAATTCTATCAAAGATGATGTCGTCAAAACTTCAGTTTCAAGAAGCATCTGTTCAAAAAGTTGTATAAACAGAGAAATGAAGAAAGATGAAAAACATTTAGATTTCTGCAGAAAAAGAATAAATATGGAAACTTAGGCAAGAATCTGTGCAAATTTGTTGTAGTTTGAAATGATAAAATTTTTCGGATTGGTTTTCTGTCTTTTGTTCTTAATGTTAATTTTTTTCAAATTTTTGGGGACAACACTATCCAACCTCCGCCCATGAAAAAATAAATCACGTTGAAGATATGTCCACGAAATCTAACCTAACCTGACCTAATTTCACTTAGGTTTTTACAAAGTTCATTGATTTTCAACCATTTCAACAGACTCATTTTTTTTGCTTTGTCGCAATTATAAATAATTTTGATATTATCTAAGATTAATGAATCTTTGGTGATTTTTGTATATTCACATATTGGACAATTATTGTCAGAGAATAAAAGTTCTCTAAATTTTCCACCTGTCTGCTCACCAAAAGGTACAGTGTACAGTACACTAATTGCAAGAAATTTCGTAAACTCCTGATTATTTGAATCTGTCTGTTTTTTCACGCTGGATGATTTCTTCTATAAACACCGGAGGAATTGTGTTATTTAAGCCAATTATTCTGATTATTCTGATAGTATTTATTTCAATTCTGAAATCTGTCGGTCACAGTGGAATGGAAAAGACCTTATGGATCATTGAATTATAAGCTGATAGTTTGTGATTTAAGTGATTGAATGACTCCATGAGAATAATTGAATCTGTGATGGTTCAACTAGAATCGAATGGTTACTAATCATTTTCAAAATCAAGTGTTTCGTCCCCGGGCCCTAATTACTGCCAGTATACGTCTAGGAAGGCCCTCAAACAAATTTTGGATGTACTCTTGAGTCACTGAGTTCCAAATTTCAGGAAGCAGATTTTCTAGTTGTTGGAGTGTTCTGCAAGGCATCCTATGTTGCTGAATTTGCCACCCTATGTTGTCCCAAACATATTCTATGGGATTCAAGTAGGGACTTCTGGCTGGCCACCTTAAAATATCAATTTTTTCATCATTTTGAAGGCCGAGCATTGTCATGCATATAAATGAAGTTTTCGCCAATCAATGGGCCAAAGGGTACAACATGGGGTTCAAGGATATCTGTGATGTATCTGTCCGCTGTCATTCTTCCATTATTCACTAGGAATAACTCAGTTCCACCATGGAAAGAACACCATTACTGAGCCCCCTCCGAAGTTTTCGGTTTGCCGGTCTGTATACAAGCATGCATATTTCATTTGATACTAGACAGAACCTGGACTCGTCGGAAAAGAGAACATTCGACCATTCTGGAATACCCCAATTTACATGTTCCCTCGCAAACTGAAGTCTTGCAACTCGATGCTCTCTGGTGAGATCGCGGCCGGTAGAAGCCACTCTTGGACTGATATCGTCTTCTCCGCCTGCTTCTAACATTTTGCAATGAAACATGCACATTTCTGGAAAGTGAAAGTTCATTTTGTTGCATTCTAGCTATACAAATCCGAACTCTTAGTGCAGTTAAACGAAGCAAACGATCATCAACTGGTGTTGTTATCCGATTTCTTCCCTTTCCGGCCCTTCTTCCATATTCTCCAGTTTCGTGGTACCGATTAACTGCTCTGGAAATAGTGCTTCGGTCAACATTCAACAAGTTAGCCACGTAACGTTGGCTTCGCCCCTTCTCTAGAAGTGTTACAATTCTTACCACTTCATGATCACTCAAATAGCGTCCAGGACGTTCAGCAGCTATTACAATAAATTCAAAGATTCCAAAATCAACAAGAAACACAGAAAACTTGCATTAATTTAGCGTGAAAACTGAAGAGAAATTGAATGAATACTCATAGTCAAATAAAATCATTCTTATTTCAGACGTGTTTGAGATCATATGGAAACAAATGTTACTACATAGATAAGATTTTTTCCCCTCATATGTCCAAAAACATATGTTGACAAAGAAACTGCGATCGAGCTGCTTGATCGATTGTGAAATTCAGAATACCAGGTGATGCGACAATTTTTGTGGTGTGTATATTAAGCAATGGGGACGAATTAAGGTCTAATTTATTATTATCAAGTGAATTCCCGGAATTCTTCTGTTTATTGATTTCCAATTCTTCCCATAGGTTTAGTTTCAATATATTATTTTCAATATATTAAATATCAAAATTATTAATTGAAGTATGGTTTTCTTCTAGTAGATGATTTGCATAGTGAGAATCTGATTTTTGTTTGTCAAAACTGCGTTTGTGTTCAGATGTCCTAATATTGAGATTTTTAAAAGTTCTATCATATAAATTTCATCACAACTGCTTCTGTCATTCATTTATGAATTTTAGATTTTTTTATTCAAATTATAAGAAGGACTTTTAGTAACTCTTTCAATCTTCTGAAACAGACTTGAGTTTCTTCTGACATACTACCAAAATTAACCAGTTGTCAAAATTTAAATGAAAAATAATTTTCGCTGCGACGGGACAAATATTTGGTAGATCAAGGATTACTTCTTCCTAATCCAGACTCGTATTGACATAATGTAAAATATCCTATATACCAACGGAATGTAACAATTCTATAGCAGTTTATACGTTCATTTCCCTATAATGCCGTATAGTACATACCTTCAAAAATATATTCAATTCCTTTGCGGTTTAAACAGTCGTATATTCAATTCGGTATCTGAATTATTTCGAAGAATAACAGCTTGTTGTTCCACCTTTTCTTCATTTCATAAATAAATACATTTGTCCATGCCGTTTAAAATACTTCAACAAGAAATACGCATCGTTTTCGTTTCAACATTACGACATTATCTCTTATTCTTAATTTTATTGCTTAATCTTACAAGTCTCGGAAACGTCCAGAGAAGGACTCGGGTATTAGGCCCATCTCGAATCATTCACTGTGTTTTTCAACAAATTTAACGGCCTTCAATTCTGAAGAAGTTGATTTGAAGCATGGTAAATTAACCCTCAGCATCCCTAACACAAAGTCAAGTTCCACTTCTTTTTAATTGAATTATTATACAGGATGTCGCGTCACAGCAAAAGTTATTATGCATCAAACTCCAAATTTTTGAATTTTTTGATGTATTGAGGTGTTCATCATGAGTCCCATACTGATAGAAAGTTTAATAGATAATGAAGAAAATATAATTCATAATAACCCACTCTGTTCTGGTTCTTCTTTTGACGAAATTCTTGTCTGTTTCAAAAATACGAACAAACAATTGAATTTGTTTTTGCATTCAAAATATCATTCACAAAGATAATTAAGATAACAAGAATATCGGAAAATGAACGTTATTTGAATAGTTATGAATACACATTTCAGTTTTTCAAATCACCTTTTAGAATGCAACCACTATTTCAATCCAGATTTCCAAGTTATACAATAGCCTTTGAATACATTTTCCTAATATGGTTCTAATTGTATTTTATGGTTTATATTACCTATAGCATTGTGTACTTGAGAATGAGAGAAAAAATATAATAAGAATTAATCTTAATCGAATTCAAAATGTTCTGATTTATATGTAAATTTAAAATCGAAATAGTAAAAACTTAATTTCGGTCAAAACCATATAGACTGAAGTCTGTACCTAAAAAGGGATTTCTAAATGATAATTTCGAGTTACTGGGCTCAACCTCTCCCCTAAGTGTATCTAATTTATCAAAATTATATGGTCGACAAATAAATCTCAAACGTAATCTAGTCCTCAACGATTATTCCATCACTTTCAGGTTGTCTCTTCAGTATAGATGATCGCTATTGAGTTGTTTATTCAAAATTTTCAACTCTCTATCACTAGATCACAATAAGACACCTTCATTTCTATAATAATGATAATCACTTGACGTTCGCAAGACCACACAATCTATTAATCTATAATCTTTATTGTTATATGGGCTGTTTAGCCTCACAAGGCAATAAAAATTCACATATATTCCTACTGTGATATTGCCATACACTTAAAAAGTTATTATATTTATTATGGAAATTACTCAGCAATCGGGTGCTGAAGTGAAGATTACCTGGCTAGGGAAAAACAATATCACAGAACAACTAGACATATTGGGAGAACATTTCCAGACAATACGACAAAGTGATAAAAACAGGTTGGTACTAATAAAAATTTACGGAACATCTGAGCTCGCACTCAGGAGACACGACGAAACAAAAGAATCTGACAATCCAAAAATATTTCAGAGCCTAATCAATGACACAACTAAACTTGACATGACATCAAAACATTTACAGGAGGCTATTATTTTCATAAGAACTCCTAAGGAAATTCAAAACGGATTGCTTATGTCCATTTTTAAAGTGAATCTGGAAATTATTTCAGCAGAAATAAATAATACAGATTTTTAAGAAGTTAGAAAGGATGAAACGAGCCGCCATTGAACAAAAACCATATGTTTTTTCATGTTTTCCAAAAACAAAGACTGCGTGAATCCATTCATAGGAACCTTTTTTTTAACTACCTGAAATATTTTGTCTTAATCTTTAAAAACAATTATGTAACACCCCGTATGAAGAAAATTGGAATGATGTTGGTTAGTTTAGAGAAAGCCTGTCTTTTAATTTTGAAATATAGTACGAATTAGATTCTTGGGGAAAGCAAAATTTCTCAGGAATGAAAAAATTAATTTCTTTAATCTTTGTATGTCAAGTTTTAAGTAAAAATTGAAAGAAAGAAGACAATAGAAAAAGAATATTGTTGAAAAATAAGATACTGAATTGTAGCAAATTGAATTTGTTACAAAATAAAAGTGAAAAGTGGAAAATATGAATGAGTTAACTGATACATATAGTACTAGATGTAGAGAAATTTTTGAAGAATTTGTTTGATCATTAACTTTAAAAAAATCGTTATAGTTATGTTGTTTCTTCACTTTGAAATACCTCTCTACCCAAGTCAGATTAGGGAAGGGTTTCTGTTTTAACGGCGCATTAAAGTCTCCACACAATTCTAAAGGAAACTCTTAGGAGTAGTGAATTAATTTATTCAAAAATAAGTTTAATGTAATTCTAATAATTCTAATTAATCCTTTGGATAATTTTTCAACGAAATAAAATCTTCTTGAGAAAATAAAAATTTTCACTGAATTTTGAATTCAATGTTCTAGTCTAAGTGTAATCGACAAGTTGAAAATCGTAGAAAATAGTGATACTGCTTGTTATGTTTTGAATATTGATTTAAAAATTTGAATACATAATGGTATATTATGAACACTTCAAAGAAATTATTCCCGTTGCAAGTTTTACGTGAATTTTTCAACAAGTTGGACGATTGATAATAAGCACAATTTCCATGAACTTTCGTCATCATTGTAAACCACACAACAAAAAGTTATGATAATTGATGTTAATTCTGTTCACTTCACAGAATCCTTCTTCAATACATGGTTAATGAGATCTCGCTATAGAAGTTCGAAAAATATTGGTTCTTGTTTATAATAATATTTTGAAGTTACCAAACAACATAAAATTTTTTGTATTTTTCACCATAAACAAAGCATCAATATTTCTTAAATTTCATGAAATTTAGTAGAAATTTAGGAAATTAGGTAGAAATTTACTCCAATTATCTAGACATTACCTTTTGGTTTACAATGAAGACGTAAATTCATGAAAATTGTGCTAATTAGTATTCATCCGGCTTGAAAAATTCATTTTAAGAAAATTTTCAACACCAATTATTTTTTGAAGTGTTCATTATACACCATAATTTTTAAATTTCTAAATTGATATTTAATACTTAAAAAATATTTATTGTGAGATACCCGCTTTTGACGCGACATGTGATAGGTAAGACTGACGTACAGAGGCCTATGTAAATTAAAATTATAAATAGTAGAGGTAAAGTTTTGACAATTGGAAGTATTTTATGGAAATTTCCTTCTCTATGATTCTTTTTTATTGCTTAAATGTTAATAGTATAGATATAGACAAATACCTTTCTGTTTCATCTTCAATTGTTTATAACTTTGGTAACTTTCTATTTACTAATAAACGCTTCCAGCACTTTTTTGGGCATTATTCTGGATCCAAGAAGCTATTACGCATATTTTCAATAGAAGTAACACTATTTTTCACCAATTTTATTTTGTCGACTAGACTTTACTCATAGCAAATTTCTTTTAATAACTTGAAACATTCATTCTGTAAATGATGATGAAATTTCATGCAATGGATGGATAATTGATGAAAAATATTAGATGAATAACTACTGAAGATTTAAATAAAAGATATTACCGTAATGTGATATTGAGATTCATATTCTCCTACAAGAATTAATAAAAATACATTTTTATATGGTAAGCGTTTAAACGACAAATATTATTCCGGTCAAATTACAATCAATTTCCACAAGTTTTGCCAGTTCTCCATTTTTAATTGAAGTTTGAAAAATATCAGTTATGTTCTGAAGTTCATGAAAAAATATTTTCTGCAGGTTTTTTCTATTGCTCGAATTTCTCCCGAGATAATTCACAATTTTCCTGAGAACTTATACTTTTTGCAATTTGTTTGAATTCGCCAATTTTTTTAATTTGTTCTGAAAATTATTACACCATCATAGCGAACGAAATAAACAGAATATTTGAGCACTTTTAACGTTTGAATCTAGAATTGAATATTTAGATCAAACCAATTTTTTCTGATTCGGATTTTCTCGAAATTCTGGTTGCAAGTTTATAACAATAGACATGATTGGAGGAAAACATAAAAGACAATGAAGTTTTCTATCAAAACGAAGCTCGGGAAAATAGTTTTTTCATGATCAAATTATACTTTCCAAGAAAGTTTTAATGCAATGATGTAAAGGGGTTGGGAGTTTTCTGGGAAGATGAATGAATAAAAAAAATAGTGACATAGATAGCCTTGTTAAACAACTAAGAATATCTGCAGAATTTCAAGCTGATTGCCCTTCTCGTTTATAGAGAAAACTGTATCAAAAATGGAAGTGAACTTCTCAAAGTTTCATGGCGATTAGTTGAATGATATAATCATGCAAAAGTTATACAGACATTCATTCGTTTTTATACGTTTAGAAAAAGGAACCAATTTCTTCAATAACAAGATTTCTTCTTTACCCTTTAACTATTATTTTCTAATAGTTAAGAGATAGAATCAATTAATATTGATTAAAATATTCAACCCATTATGAACCTCAAAGTTTTAATTTGTTCAAGAAGTTTTCTTGATAATTCTTAACCAATAATTATTTCTGTTTCACAAACATTTCAACATGAAATTAGTTTTGTAACCTAATTTGAAGCTATTTCACTTTAAATGCTTGACTTTATCATTGAGATTAAGCAAAAATATACATAGGAATTCCTTTTCTGATTTCGAGTATCTTTAGTTATACTTATTTTCATAATTAAAGAATGTACATTTTCGGAGAACAACATACGAGCCAAAAATTTTCTATCAAAATTTAGCTTGGGAAAGTAATTTTCATGGTTATTTTATACTTCCCAAAAATTTTTAATAAAAACGAGAAGGGTTAAGAGTATCACCCATTTGCTAAAAAGATCTATGAATATAAAATACTAACATAAAAAGCCTTTATAAACTGAGACTGTTTGCAGATTTTCAAGCTATTCGCTATTTTCATTTACGAAATAAAAACTAAAAATCACATGTTATCTCCAATTTGAGCAGTTACATTCCGGAATCGAGGACCTTTTAGAATAAGTTATTTAACATAACTTCGGAATTTTTGCCGAGGAACACTATTTAGGAAACACGCTGTTTAGTAAGACCCCAACAGATTTTTTCTTCACCGTCGCAGGATATCTTCACTTTTGGCGCCAATTCAATCTATTACCTTACCAAATATTTAATTGTAGAAAATTTAAACCAACAAAAGATCTGATAATTCCACTGAAAATTTGAATACGATATATATTTATCGCTTGTAAGTGAATCTTTATAGAGTATTCAAGGAAAACTTCAAAATCGACAATGCGAATATTGAAAAATTGCCTTTAAACAGTGAAAACTTCACACGATTCTTCCAAAACTCTCGCGCTAATTTTTTCGAAAAATAGAGAGATAGAATCAGTTCAAATTGATTGAAATAATCAACCTAATATGTACTTCGAAGTTTTCTTTCGTTCAAAAGTTATTCTTATAATTCTTAACTTAAATAATCATTTTGCTTTACGCACAAATAAAAATGAAGGTGTTTTCTGTACCCGAATTTAATGTTATTTAATTTCAAATGCTGGAATCTGTAATTCAACAAAAATATTCATAGGAATTTTTCTGATTCAGAGTTCCTTGAAATTTTGGTTACATCTGCTTTCATAATTTTTTTCTGAACAGATATACATTTGCGGAGAAAACATAGGTACAAAACAGTTTTCTATCGGAACGAAGCTTGAGAAAATAAATTTATTAAGGTCATACTATCTTTCCCAAACATATTTTTATGAAATACAAGAAGAGGTTGGGAGTTTCACTTATTTCCTGGAAAGGATTATGAATGTTAAACTCTGACATAAAAAGCCTTGTTGAACTGAGAATATTTGCAAAATATCTTGTTGGTTACTTTTTTCGTTCACAAATAAAAAAGTTGAAAATTTTATCTCTGACTTCAGCAGTTATATTCAGAACACGAGGAGCTTTTAGCAGAATGTATTCATCAAATCTTCGGCATTTTTGCCGAGCAACATCTCTATTTAGGAAATACCCCAACAGATTATAGAAATACTGTAGCTTAAAAATCCATTACAGTCAGATGAATTATATAATAATACAAAAGATATGCATCCATTCATTTTTATACTTATAGAAAAATGGAACTAATAATTTCTTCTTCACCGTCGCATGGTACCTTCAGCTTGGCGCCACTTCAATTTACTAGCATAACAAATATTAAATTGAAAAAGATGTTATGAGTCTACTGAAAATTTGAGTGCGACGTAGCTTTATCGCTTGTAATTGAATCTTTATTGAGCATTCAAGGAAAAATTCAAAATCGATAATGCGAATTTCGAAAAATTGCCTTTAAACAGTGAAAATTCCATACGGTTGTGCGATAACCCTCTCACTGATTTTTTCAATAAATCAAGAACAAGAATCAGCTTTAATTAGTCAAAATTTTCAACCCATTCTGAGCTTTTTTCTTGATAATTGTCAACCTATCTTTGATTTACGAACGAATCAACATATAATTGGTTTTTACTGAGAATATTTGCAAAATTTCTTGCTGCATGCTCTTTTCGTTCACAAAGAAAAATGGAAAATTTTATCTCTAACTTCAGCAGCTATATTCAGAACACGAGTAGCTTAAAGCAAAACGTATTTAACAAATCTTCCGCATTTTTACCTAGCAACATCACTATTTAGGAAACTCCTGTATAAAAATGCCCCTGCAGGTTATAGAAATACTGTAGCATAAAAATTCATTGCAATCAGATGAATGATATAATAATACAAAGGAAATGCATGCATTCAATTTTATACTTATAGAAAAATGGAACTAATGATTTCTTCTCCGCCGTCGCATGATACCTTTAGATTTGGCGCCAATTAAATATACTACCATACCAATATTAAATCGAAGAAAATTCAAACCAATAAAAGATGCGATGATTCCACTGAAAATTTGAGTGCCACGTATATTTATCGCTCGTAAGTGAACCTTCATTGAGCATTCAAGGAAAACTTCAAAATCAATAATGCGAATTTCGAAAAATTGCCCTTAAACAGTGAAAATTCCACACGATTGTGCCATAACCCACTCACTGATTTTTTCAATTAATTAAGAACAAGAATCAACCCATCATTGATTTAGGAACAAATCAACATAAAATTGGTTTTTACTGAAAATATTTGCAGAATTTCGCGCTGCTTACTCTTTTCGTTCACAAAGGAAAATTAAAATGTTATCTCTAACTTCAGCAGCTATATTCAGAAAACGAGGGCTTAAAAAGGTGTTTAACAAATCTTCCGCATTTTTACCTAGCAACATCACTATTTAGGAAACTCCTGTATAGAAATACCCCTGTAGGTTATAGAAATACTGTAGCATAAAAATTCATTGGAATCAGATGAATGATATAATAATACAGACGATATGCATTCATTCATTTTTATACTTATAGAAAAATGGAACTAATGATTTCTTCTTCACCGTCGCATAATACCTTCAGTTTTGGCGCCAATTTAATCTACTAGCATACCAAATATTAAATTGAAGAAAATTTAAACCAATGAAAGATGTGATGATTCCACTGAAAGTTTGAGTGCGACGTATATTTAATGCTTGTAAGTGAATCTTTATTGAGCATTCAAGGAAAACTTCAAAATCGATAATGCGAATGTAGAAAAATGACCTTTAAATATTGAAAATTTCACACGATTCTTCCAAATCTCTCCACTAATTTTTCGAATTATTAAGAAATAGAATCAGTTCAAATGAGTGAAATAATCAAAGTTTTCTTTCGTTCAAAAATATTTCTTGATAATTCTTAACCAATAATTATTTTTGCTTCACGAACAAATAACAAGAAATTGGGTTTTGTACCCGAATATAACGCTATTTAATTTCAAATGATTCAGTCATCAATTCAAGAAAAATATTCGTAGGAATTTTCCAGATTCCGAGTTTCTTGAAATTTTGGTTACATTTGCTTTCATAATATTCTACTCTACAAATATACATTTGCGGAGAAAAACATATACGACAAAACAGTTTTCTATCGGAACGAAGCTTGAGAAAATAATTTTTTCATGGTCATACTTTCATTCCCAAACAGTTTGAATAAAAAACAAGAAGAGGTTGTGAGTTTCACCTATTTACTGAAAAGGATTATGAATGTTAAATTCTGAAATAAAAAGTCTTGTTGAGCTGAGAATATTCGCACAATTTCTTGCTGCATACTCTCTTCGTCCACAAAGAAAAATTAAAAATTTTATCTCTAACTTCAGCAGCTATATTCAGAAAACGAGGACCTTAAAGCAAAAGGTATTTAACAAATCTTCCGCATTCTTGCCGAGCTAAATCACTATTTAGGAAACTCCTGTATAGAAATACCCCAATAGGTTATACAAAAACTGTAGCTTAAAAATTCATTGCAATCAGATGAATGATATAATAATACATTCATTCATTTTTATACTTATAGAAAAATACAACTAATGGTTTCTTCTTCACCGTCGCATAATACTTTCAGTTTTGGCGCCAATTAAATCTACTACCATACCAAATATTAAATTGAAGAGAATTTAAACCAATAAAAGATGTGATGATACCACTGAAAATTTGAGTACGACGTATATTTATCGCTTGTAAGTGAATCTTTATTAAGTATTTCGAAAAATTGCCTTTGAACAGTGAAAATTCCACACGATTTTACCAAAACCCTCTCACTGATTTTTGCAATTACTTAATAACAAGAATCAGCTTGAATTAATAAAAATTTTCAACCCATTATGAGTTTTCTCAACCTATCATAGACTCACGAACAAATCAACATGAAATTGGTTTTTACCGTCGCGTAAGTTTGAATTTTTGTACCCTGATCAAGTCAATTTATCTCAGAGAAAATTATGATACTAATTCACTGAAAACTGTGAAATCCCTGAAAGATTTTTTATTGGAAATATGCTCATGATCATGTATACAAATTAAAAAAATCAACTTATTCTATACTGAAAATATCTGAATAATTCGTATTACTACGAAATTCATTTAGTATAAATGCAAACCAAATTTTTACAAGAAAAAAAGTAATAATTATAAAAAGTTGAAAAGTTTCGATAATGTCACATTATTAGTCAAATATCATTATCGATATAACATATTCTTAGTTGGTAAAGACAATAATCTGGCAATGATGAGAATATCTAACAGGGATGACAACTTCAAAAAGAGAACAAAATTTACCGTGTGAACATAATGGATGATTGTGGGTGGCGTCATAGAGTTTCACATTCACAGATTGTACATCACACATAAGATGAGTAAATCGGCGCGGAAACAACAAAACATCAACACGTGTGTTCCGTGAAGAGTTGAACACAAGCACGTGGTTTAGAAGCAACAGTTCGATTCCGACTAACGTAAGGTGAGGCAACTTCTTTTGACTTCGCGAGCCCCTTCTATGAACTGATGCTTCACTTGGCTATCTATTGCCTTATTACATGATATGCGCTATGCCTTTTACCTTGTTATTTTGTGAAATTATCTACCACCAATAGCGGAATAGCGAATGGTCACCCCAGCTCAATGCAACGCTGCCGATCGAACATGTATTTTCTTCCTTGTAGCCTATCCTATATTTTACACAGAAATATGAAAATCTCTGATATTTTCTATCAAATTTTCTTCCTGTTTAACAAAACCAAATTATGATCAACATATTATTAATTACACTGATCGACAAGAATGATCATAATGAAAGTTAAAAGGAATTGAATGGGTTATTTCGTATCTACAACTAGTCTGTAAGTAATCTGCATTTTTAGAAAATTTCGGTCACCGTCAGTTTTTTGCAACAGAAATAAATCTTTTTTCAAGTAAAAATTGTGAACAAATGTTTCAAACGAAGAAAAAATAACTTACTTTTATTCGGGATTTTCGAGTATATTTAGCGTCACTTTTGAGTGTCCAGCAGTAGTCAACTGAAATGTTCGGACTCCACTTGCCTTGGTACCTTTTTCCATGTCGGATATGTCCTGATGGAACCGCTAGCGGCTCCCAAATTTTGATGAAAATAATCCAAATGCGAGTGTGAAAAGTGAATCTTGAGCAACCTATTGCATCCCATGTCCTTGTAAGCAGCTAAAAGGTTGTTGACTAACTCTTCAAAGTTTTCGGCACTGTGGTTACCACGAAAATTACCAACAATATTTCGAATTTTTTCGATCGGATTAAGTTTTTTGCTCAGACTCTTCATCCGCCAGTAGGTCACTTCTTCGTGGCCCTACAAATTTTCCTTCTTCTATTTTGGCATCACCTATTTTTGGGAAGTTTTTTTTCAAGTAACAAAAACCATCTTCATTTTTATCCATAGCTCTGACAAAATTTTTCATCAGTCCAAGTTTGATATGCAATGGAGGCAGCAATACATCTTCAGGATTTATTGAAAGAGTGTGAAGAATATTTCGTTGACCTGGTACAAGAGCGTCTCGCTTAAGCCACTTCTTTTTGACATAATGATTTTTTTTGTCTCGACTATCCCACTCATAGTGGAAACAACAAAACTTCGTGAATCCAAGGTGTAGACCTAGCATAATGACATAATGACTTTTAGTCTCGAATATCCCACTTACAGAGGACCCACAAAGACTTCATGATACCATTTTTGGCATTGACGCATATCATCAAGTCTATCCACCTTGCATCCATGACAATACCCACCATGTTTGTTGAGTGTTTTGGATTCCATCTTCTTACTTACTTGGTTTTAGTCATTTTTTCATTAATTTCTTCATTCAGTCGTTTTTCTCTGGGTACTTTTTTAAGTTCATTACTTTTATTAGAGTCACTCAGTTGTTTTCCTTTCTGTCTCTGGTTTCTTGTAAGTTGCAAATTTTCAGTTGCATCAGCGTCACTTGGTCATCTACTTGGTTTAGTTTTTATAGTTGTTCTTTTAGTGTTCTTTGCCGTTTTTTCCTAAGCAGTATCAAACAAATCTTCAGTTATTTTCTGGCTTATTTATATTTAAACATAGCGAAGTTAGGAGTGGAGATATGTTTGTGGAACGGTCATTTTATAGTATGTTTTTCAGTTCTGATAAAGATAAATTATCTTCCGGATCATCACGTTGAACTTTATTGGGCTGCGAGAACCATGAAAGCTTTTTTCTTCGTCTGATTTAGAAGATGGAGCATAAATATTGAAACGGCTTGTAGAATTCTTCTTTTTGTGAAGGCCTTCATAAAAAATCTTCAATCTTCAAACCAAGCATACTTGAACCTAAATGCGGTATTAAAGGTTGCTTATTTAAAGCAGAGGTAACAGAAACAGTTGAACAAAACTCTGTACTTCTGTATTTTTCTATATATATATATATATATATATATATATATATATATATATATATATATATATATATATATATATATATATATATATATATATATATATATATATATAGAGGGGTTTTACCCCGACGAGTTGCCCATATATCTGTTCATGCAATCAAATTGATTTCATGAAAAATATAAATCCACCACCCGGTAATTAATACCATTGCCAGGCAATGATTATAATCAATACATATCCTGGAATAATTATATATTAGGATAACGTTAAATGTTATGAAAATATATCAATCTACCAGAATATATATATATATATATATATATATATATATATATATATATATATATATATATATATATATATATATATATATATATATATATATATATATATATATATATATATATATATATATATATATATATACTATAACTTTTTTCCTATCCTATATTTTTCAATGAAATTTTTTGAAATTGATTAAAATTTACTTCATATTCAATGGCACTGACAGTTTATCTGAAACGCTTCCGGTTTCATTGAAAATGAGCCAAAGTTTCAATTTTTGAATGGCTCACCCTGTATATGTTTTGGGAAATCGAATTAAATTCTCCTTGTCTATACATTCAGTATATTTAAAGATGTATTTGCCGAATTTTTAAATCATTCTTGATAAATTTGTTCTCAAGTCTAGGTGGCTATGACGACTCAGCTGGTTCTAAAATTGTAATGCACGCAAAGCATAAACGCAAAACCTTAGCTTCATTTTGGCATGGCGCACATACTCATCATCGTACATTCCAGATGAATAAAAATCAAACAAAACATAAAATAACGCAAAATACACAAATGGACCATAGATGGAATGTCATCAAATCAATTAAGCATAACTTCACAACAGGTTTTCGAAGAGACCCCCATTCTGTGCCTGACACAGCCTATTGCGGCGTACTGCATTATCTATTTGATTTGGAAAAATTTAATTTCTTGCTCCCCGAACTCTATTCTCTAAATCCTCTCGATTTTCTGAAGCAGTTCAATAAACACGATTTTTCACATGGGCCCATAGAAAAAATCTAATGGGGACAAGTCGGGCGATCGAGCTGGCCATCTTGTCGGGCCGTTGGTGCCTATCCACCTTTCATTTAAATTATTATTTAGGTATTGAACAACTTCCCTGCAGTTGTGCGCTGGTGCTCCATCGAAAATTAAGTTATTAGCAACACCCAGTGGTAAACCATCAATCAGATCGCTTATTCCGTTTTGTAAAAATCCTAAATATCTTTCCCTTGTTAATGGTCCATCAAAAATGATTGGACCTATGAGATGTCGCCCTACCATTGCCATCCATACCTTTAACCCAAATCGCTCCTGGAAATTACCCTCACGTACTAAATGCTCGTTTTCGTGGGCCCAATAGCGAGTATTGTTTCTATTGAACATTCCGTTGTTAGTAAAACGGGATTCATCTGAATATAAAATTTTATAAGGAGACCTTGGATCCATTTCCATCTTTTGAAGAAACTGGTTGCAATACTCTAATCTTCGCCATTATCATTTTCATAAAGGTGTTGATGAAGATTGTATTTGAACGAGCGAAATTTATGCTTCTTAAGAATTCTCCAAACACTCTGATGACTTATCCCTATTTCTTGTGCGATTTCTCTGGTAGATGCTGTCCAATTCAAATTAATGTACGCTAATACATCAATTTCAGAATTTTCGTTTACTATGAAATTTTGATTATCTGCAACATCCGGTTGCTGACGAAACTTAACTTCCAGTTTTGGAATATAGTGCCTTGAAGGATGTAGCCGTTCTGGATAGCATTCAGCGTATAAAATTGCTGGTGCTGTAGAGTTTTTTCGGCATTCGCCATAAATGAGTAGCATATCTACTTCGTCATCTGTGTGTACAGCATTTCGTCTGTTTTTCTGCCGTGAAAATTCAAAAACTCTGAACAATTTATACCAACTCACCGATTCAGATGCAACACAATTTTATCTTATGACATTTAAAATTGAATACAAAAAGTTCTATGATCTGTGATCTATTTGTGATAGGATTTCAATGCATTTCTGAAGGACTTCAGATAATGAGTTGAAAAACGAGTATTATACTATGTCCAGGATTACGAATGGAAATTTTCAACGAAAAATTATCAATTTGGTATCAAAATATTCGTAAAAATATTCTGCGTATTATAGTGCTATTGAGCCTCTATTATACCTTGCTGAAATGAGATTTTTTTAAAGAAACAATGTTTGGAATGTTACGAAGCCAATAACAGAAGGAATTCTACAGTTGCAGTAATGAATCCAAATGTACTCGATTTCGGTCGATAAATCAGGCAGTTTTTTTGTCGTCATAGCCACCTTGACTTCAAAACAAATTCATCAAAAAAAAATTTTAAATTCGGCAAATTTGTCTTAGAATATGCTGAATGTATAGACAAAGAGAGTTCGATTTGATTTCTCAAAAAATATACAGGGTGAGCCATTTGAAAATCGAAACTTTGGCTAATTTCCTTTGAAACCGGAAACGTTTCAGATAAACTGTCAGTGCCATTCAAGTTGAAATAAATTTTTAATTAAGTTCAGAAAATTTCATTAAAAATATTGGACAAGAAAAAAGTTATAGGGGCGAGCCTGTTTCCTGTTAGAACCCGGTATATATTCTTTTGAAAAGAGAAGATTTACAAAAATTTGAATAATTGTATTTACAATATATGCTTATATCTATAATTTTGGTGTGTGTCAGAAGAAACACAAGTGTGAGCTCAGGAAATGTAATAGGGAACCATCCATGTTAATATCTTCAAAAGAGAAGCTATAATCAACTGATAAGATGCAACGATTTATATATATATATATATATATATATATATATATATATATATATATATATATATATATATATATATATATATATATATATATATATATATATATATATATATATATATATATATATATATATATATATATATATATATATATATATATATATATATATATATATATATATATATATATATATATATATATATATATATATATATATATATATATATATATTTGAAAGAGAAGATTTACAGAAATTTGAATAATTGTATTTACAGTAAATGCTTATATCTATACTTTTGGTGTGTGTCAGAAAAAACACAAGTGTGAGCTCAGGAAATGTAATAGGGGAACCATACTATCTTTTATATGATTCAATAAACGAGTGAAAAAACCTGAGGAAAAAACTCGTTTCCCTGTCGCTATTGCACTAGCAATAGCTTGTCTATTTATGTGTTAGTGTCGTGTGTATATAAAGAGTACCAAAGATTTTTCTGCTTAGCCGCTTCATTCTCTCTTGCATTCCATGATTTCCAAAAAAAGAGTGAAAGGAAAGGGGTTTGGGACAGGAATCTGTAACAATGGAAAAAGAAAACAACAGAAAAATATTTCAACAATCAAACTTCTTATAGGCCTAAACAAATCCAAGAAAAGATTTCACATAGCAAGCAAGGTCATGAAAGGGACTAAGGAGATAATAAAAAAATACATAACCTGCGATATTTCCACAAATTCCTTCTCTGTTTGACCGAGAGGTTTCCGATGGCCAGGTTCAGTCTTCCAAATGATGTCGATTATGATCGTAGATGTTTTATAATCATTATGGACCCAATAATCTGGATACATCATCGTGATTGAAAACTGATGATGATGAATTCCTGTCCTCTTCTTCATGATTTGAAAAATTTTCCTTCGAATGATTGTCACAACTCGGATACATAATAGGACTTCCGGGAATAGAATCTCTAGAAGGTGATGAATTAAACACTGAAACAGGCGTTCTTAAAGAACTTGCAACCTGTGGATTGGGCCTTAATTCAAGTATTGAAGGTGCACACGCTTTTTCAAGAATTGCGCTGGGATCGTACGGGAAGAGGCCGGTAGCTCTAAATCCATTAATTATATTGCTCTCAATTATACACTTATACAAATGATGTTTAGACAGACATCAATAGCGTCAACGATTCTTGGGTCTAAATGTGAGGAAGCCAAATCAAAAATTAGTAAACATTTTCCTACAGATTTCTTCTGTCCTAAGTGGTGTATGAAACCAACAAAAACTTCAGTCGTCATACTGCCTTAGGAGTCATTTTGACTGAACTTCAAGAAGGTGAATTGTCATAAAATTCTGGTTTCTACCTTTTTTTCTTGAAAAGAACCATAGATGGCACAGTGTTGCCTGTTGCACTTACACATAGCGACTGTGATATCCTCTGCATGTTCTTGACTGACAAAATGCGCTGTTTGGTCCCTTTTGCTACAAAAACCTTCTGTTAGTGGTGTAGTGTTACACGAGATTTCCTTTCATCCATATTATAAATTCGTATCATCGTAAATGTCTTTTAGGGCTTCAAAATGTTTTGAAACAATTGGTTTATTGAGTTTTTGTGCTTTGGCGGGATATGACAATTGAGCTCTTCGAAGCGATATTTCTGCATGGCGTTTCACAGAATTTGTGAGGTATTTTGTTCCAGCAATATTCTCTTTATCACTGAACAAATTCGGTATATTATTCGCTTCACAAAATTCGTAAGCCTGCTTCCAAACAATTTTGAGAGGCAATAGCATTAATATCATATTGCATAAATCCTTTTCTTTTGATTTATTAAGAATAGGGACACGACCAGTTTTATTCTCAATGGAACCAGATTCTGTGGTTTCTCAATGTTTACCACGCTATGCCATATATTTCAACAGATTTTTGCTGTGACATTTGGCAGCTTTAGACTGCTTGAAGGGCGGATTCAAACTGTGTTTATGTCCAATCCTGCGCTGTTTTAAGTAGAAGGCTCCATTCCAATCTGCGATAAAAGACAAAATGAAACAAAGAGAAATTAAGCACCTCAAAAATCAATTAAAGAAATTGTGCAGACAAACTTAACAAATCAAACATACAAACACAAAAATATACTAACACTACATTTCAATAATCTCAGAAATCCCGGGCTATGTTTAGGAATGATATTATGGGCCTTGATAGGAAATTACACACGGGTTAGATATCGCAAAATACAAAAAAGGAAATAAACCAATAACACTTACCTGTAATTTGCTGACAAATAAATTAAATATGAATTTTCACAGTATAGAGCAAATAGATTTGCTTTTTATTTGTTAACTTCCGAAATGATTCAGATAAATGAGGTTATAAAACATGTATCATCTTGACATGACTAAGCAAACTGTCATCTATCTTCCAAATGATAACCGGAAACATAAGCCGAGTGTTTTAATATATTTCTGTGAAACCTTTGTCAAGTATTTTAATTAATCATTTACCCATTATATTCACCAATTGCTTAACGAGATATAGAATATATAGCAACATTTTATACATGGATTTGTATTTAGTTCTTCAATCGGGTGAAAAATAGAGGAATTTTTGCGAATGGCGATTTTTAATAAACACCTTGTATATTTCAATCCTGAGTGTCACCTGAATTCGTTCAGAATATAGAAATATAGATTATAGATATATATAATTTAGTTTCATTGCTGGATGATATGCGACATTGATGAATCTACAATAGAGATGGAAGTAGTATATCATTCTATCCTAGAATTATTGGTGTGCCTGAAGTTTATATTCATGAACTCATTGTGATACATCTTCAATGACAAGAGTTTTGGTAAAACGCAAAAGTGTCATTTGTCTTGATCTTAAGATCGAATCAGACATTTTGTTGGAAGGAAAGCAATTGACGTGTGAGATTATTCGAAAATAATCTCGGGTTTTCGATAGCAATTCAATGCCTTGCAATTGTCGAGAAATAACCAATTGGAACTTGTTCGTTATGAGCAATAGAAAGAGTAGCCGATAAAATGGGGAAACTGAAAACATTAATCGAAGTTGGCATTCTAACGAGATGAAATACTTCAAAATAACCTAATATATAAATGCTATGATAGCATTTCACAACAGGCATTTCATTGGTAGAAGAGGTAATGTAAAGTAAGAATCATCGCTAACAAATACATAGGAATTGAATAAATCAATGAAACATCAAAGATGGTTTTTTATCGGAAGAAAATATCGTATAATTCTTGCATAATCGCCACTAAAATAGATTAAGGTGAAATGTCTTGCAAACATGCCTTATTACCAGCATTTTATCCGTAGAAACTTATTTCAATTAAGATCGCTAAAAGAAGCGGGTTTTCGGAACTGCATTTTTTGCAGCAGGCATCATTTATTGTAGTCCTAGAATATCGATAAAATTTCGAAATTAAATACATTGCGAATCTTGAAACGTCGTAAGTTGAAGATGAATTTTATCATGAAGAAATATCTTCTAACTATAGAATAACTTGCACTGAAAGCACTTAAGGTTTTTGTTGATAATTAATCGTCATTTTAAGAAAGCATATTATTCACAACTTTCAAATAATAGACCAAATGAAAAGTTCTACGATTTCTGCAATTTTTGAAACATCGCCAATCGAAGCAGGCATTTCACCGAAAAGAAATAAATATCTTGTAATTCACATTTGAGATGAGAGTCTACTAGATTGGGATCCGGTTATATGGGTGGCCTAATCAATGGTCCAATACCTTTAATCACGTCACGATGCATATCATCTCTAGTCGACCAATTAAGCGTTGCGAGTAATTAGTATTAACCACTCTCTTACTTCTACTCCAAAGTGGAAGGGTCTCCATTCATTCTTTCCAACTTTCATATCTTAAATCAATATGCGAATTTTCGATGTAGTTCTGGAAGCCATTCGTAAGAAATGCAAGAGTAGTTCTGAGGATTATTTTGGGGGAAGAAAATGTGCACCACAAATATTGTTATGAAAAACTTCTAACCAAATATGATCTTAGTCTAATGTCTCAAGAATTTTCGTATGCCCAAACATCGATATTATGGTAATTTGTTAATTCACGTCATATGAGGATTCATCAGTCCAAACAGTCCAATCTCATTCTTTTTCTAGCATCACAATATCAACAAATCGAATTACCAGAGAGCTAACTAATTTTTCATTTTTATTTTTCATGTCAACGCATAAAATATTGTGCCATATTTTTGGAGAAGTAACCTTATCTTTCTCTTCCACTATTTCGAAATGAAAAAATATCATATATCAGGGAAATTGAGATATTTTAAGGCAGTGGTGTATGAAATACGTAATAGATTGGTTTTTGGTGAGATGATCTACACGTTGTTGAACTATTTCAAGCAGTGTTTGAAATGTTGCCCGTTTCTTTGTAGACACAACTCAATCCTTCTGACGAAAGACCGTTGAACTCTTGTCAACATTTGCGGATTAACTGATTGAAAGGAGTCGACTATTCTCTGTCTCATATCGAAAAAGTGCGGCCCAATTAGATATCCATCTACTATAGCGGCCCATAAATTCAAGGACCAACGATGCTGGTGATCTATTTGTCTCATGAGTTGTGGATTTTCCTTGGCGTAATGATGAAAGTAGTGCCTGTTGACAAGCCCATTCTTGTGGAAAGTTGCCTCGTCCGAGAAAATAACTCTGCTAAACATATTTGGATTTTCCGCTATTTTGTCACTTGCCCAATTGCAAAAATTGATTCGATTTTCATAGTCTTGATTATTCAGTTCCTGGTGCAGCTGTACATGATATGCATCAAATTCATTCACTTTCAAGATTCTCTGGGCGGAAGTTTGACTTATATCTGTTAACTGAGAAATCTCTCTTTGGCTTTTATTTGGGTCCACTGTCACTGTCAACAAAACTGATAACTGGTTGTCTTCAGATGTAGCAGTTTTTGGTTTTTCATGTTTTTTGTAAGCGATATTACCCGTTTCGATAAATCTAATTAGAAGTTTTTCAAAGCATCTTGCATCAGGATGCATCTTATCAGGAAACCTTTGTGCATGAACTCTACTTCCCAACAAAGAATTTTTATCACACTCACCCACAATAAAAAATCATATCAACCATTTCTTCTTTGAAGAACTTCATGGCAGTCAATTGAGAAAATTGGGTTCAAACCTCACTTTAACAATGTTTAATAACGAAACACTGATAAGTTCACCAAGTAAAATGCAGAATATGATATGTCGGGACACCTGACAGAAGGCACAGATAAAAAAAATGTCATTGGATTTACGTTTTAATCATCTTGATTTTATCATTCGTTAAAAGAATTATCTTGTTTAGGTTTCATTTCTTACTACTCGAATCATTACAGAATAAAAAACTTCTGTGCGAATAATGATGCATGTTGATGAGTTTGATACGGTTTGTAGAATTTTCATGAAAAATTTTCACAAATAATCGAATATTTCGAAAATGATCTAAGATAAAGATAAGGTTACTTCTTCAAAAATATAGCACAATATTTTTGCGTTGACATGAATAATAAAATACAGGATGTTCCATTTGAAAAAATCAAGAGTCACTCCAGTATAAAATAAGGATAATTTATTTCAATCCATCAATAAAGCTATCCTTGGGCAATAAGAAAACGAAAGGAAAAAAGTATTCATCCTCTTTGGCCGAAGGAGCATGCGATGTGAGAGCCCATTTTCATGAATTTTTACGGAAAAAAATATTGTGACGAAACTACTCACCAAAAAAACTTATTACTTAAAGACATTATAGCATAATTAAGGCCGCTCCTGAATCACCCTGTTTACTTCAAAATAAATTGCTGAAGTATATTCTTACTTTATGAATACAATACCGTTCGAACAAAAATGAAATCTTCAAGAGTGTACGAGCTACAGAGCACCGCACCACTGGTGAATCACCCAGTATAATTTATGCAAAATAATAATAAACCTCTTTCATTTTCGTTTTATCGAATTTCAGATAGAACGGTATTGAGGAATCATAAAAATATCACCACTATTGGTGTTGAGCGGCTGAGTATCGACGAATAGTACACAGTAATGATGAGTTCATGATTCAATTGACGGATTATTAATGAAATCATTTTAAAAATAAGAATTCATAATAGTAGAAATATTCCAAGTTCATTTAAAATTTAGCACTCTTTGAAACATTCTTCTAAACTGGCCTTCACGAACTGATTTGTATAAAATCTAAAATATGTAGTAATGGAGAAAACCTTCCAGTGATAACTCATTTAGCTCGAAAGAAATATGCTTTCAGCATAATGTTCTCTGTTGTCAGTACAGTTATAAATTTGAATATGTCAGTTTGCTTTGAAATAAATCTCAACTTCAGTTTAAAATCCTGAAAGAGTTTTATCTTGGCAGCAAATGGTGAATGTTTTCATCTGATCGAATAAATAGTTTCAAGGAGGTCGCATATACATATCTTTACGTCGATCAAACTAATTATATTTTCAGTTTTAATAAGTATCGAATAGACTAGCCTCATTATTTCTTTCCAGTGTTTGGCAGCACGAGTTTGTTGCAATGGAATGTCCATTAGGATCACCTCCAAGATTTCGCTAAAGTTTTTGAATTTTTTCTTATTTTCGAAATGATTCATTGTAGTTCAACTTCTGAAATATGAAAATATTGTCGGGAGTATGATTCTTGTCGATTCTTTTCAAAACAGAATAGATTTCACGAATTCAATATTTCGTAGACGGTGCCTGCTAGAATTCCCCCATATCTTTGTTTGAAAAGGCCACTTGTTCTCTAGAAATGCCGCAATTCGAGGGCAGAAGAATGGCTACTAGGTCCGGAAATATCAACTAAGACTATTAGAATCAACATGTCAGCTCTATCAACCCAGGAGAATAGCAGGGGAATTTCAGAACATAAATCTCTAATAAAAACTTTTGTGACAGACTGATATTCGGGAGAGAAGTTTCCCATTTTGGTCAATCTTCCTTATTTTCGAAAATCAACAGCAAACTCATTGTTTGTGCATAAAATTAATATTTGCCAACAACCAAACAATGCCACTTTATTATAAATTTCGTTAGCAACAAAATATTCATTTTTATTGGGTTAGTTACGAAATATCGGATCCATTTTAAGGGAAATTCAAAACTTTTCGTCGACCTTGATATGTAGGAGCAGTTTGTTGAATTTTTCAATATCGAAACAAAGAATGTTTTCTAAACAAACTTAGCTGAAATCATAAAATTGCACAACGTGGAATTCAGATAAGAATTAATATTATTTACCATTAAAAATTTGTTTAGAACATTGAAAATGAGTCAGATATTATTCCCGCAAATAAAAATGTTGTAAGACTAGGAAGAAAATTCAGTTTCGATTTGAACATGATCGAGATTAGTTCGGCACTTGGGGAATATTGGTGAGCAATTATATTTGTTCTGCTATTGAATTTCAATGAACATTTCTACTGACAATACGACATTTAGATTGAAGAAAAATTACATAATAGATGAACGCCTTTATGGATATTAAGTAAGAAACAACTGAGAACTTAAAATAAAAATTTTTATTTTGATGATTCCATTGAAGAATCAGGAAATCAAGTTGATGAAACTTACTTATCAGGCGGATGTGAGTGTACGGATTCTTGTTCTAATCTGAATGAATTCTTTGAAACTGAGAAAAATGTCATAAATAAAGAAGAAAGTTACTGCGGTTATTCCAAACAAATATTTCATGGATTAAACCTCCAAAAATGTGGTTATGAAAATATCAGAGCACAAATGTATTTTTGATTAACATAAAACAAATTGATTGTTTGAAAAAAACATTTCACACAAAGTATAAAAAAAATTAGATATTTAGAAGGTAATACAGAGGAAAGTCAAGTAGTCCATTGGTGTCTGTTGAACCCATTCAACCCTTAACACAAATTTCATTTTTCGAGTGCCTCAAGTAAGAAGGTTCACAATATTAAAATAATGTACCTTTCGAAGGTTGAAATCGATTATACTTATCTGCAAATGACAAATTCAAATGACTTAGAGTCTCACTTGTTCATTGTTTAGTATGCAAGTATAAAAGTTAACAACCGAGAAATATACAGGGTGTTCTAATGAAATCTAACCTAAGTAAGCGGAACTTCAGATGGTGATTCCTACAGTAGAATGTGACATGAAAGACCGTATTTTCCGATAGCAATAACAAAAAAATTCGATTTTTTCGTAGATCAAAGAGATTAGAGACTTGAGTATCTGGTAACAATTTTAACTCGCTACTTAACGCGTTTTTTAGAAAAAAATTGTTTTTTTATGATGTAAATTCAAACTTACAGTTTTCAAGTTTTTACATGTCTGAAGTACAGGACATTGCCTCTCGCCAAATTCCTTGTTTCAAGATCAGTGCGAAATGCATTATAGATTTCGATTCGATGCAAGAGCTGGGTATTCGATATCAATACAACTCTATATCAGGAACGTGTTCCAGATAAGATTGTCTTGACAGACAGACGGTCAACGAAGTGATCCCATAAGGGTTCCTTTTTTTCCTTTGAAAAGATGGAACCCTGAAAATGAAAAAGCATGGCGGAATTTTTTACAAAAAAAAATTTGTACGTAATCTCTTCAGAAAGAAACAGTTGGATGGTTTTCATATTCAGAAGATATTTCTCACTGATGCTCGATGTAATTACGGTCTGGAGATCTTTAGGAAAGAACATTGATAATGTTCAATTCTTATGCAATTCGGGCTACAATCGCACAGTGAAGACTAATATGGACTTGTTGGTAGAATTCAAATTTACCTACAGGTTTTTCTATACAACTGGGTTAGTTCTGCCTAGCAACATGCTTCCGTTCTTCCATGCTCTTTTTGTTTTCGAATTCTGATAGAATATGAAGCAGACTTATCACTTGAGAGAACTGTGACTCAATTCAAGTGCTCTTGGCACAGTGCCAAAAGAGCAGTGCAATTCCTGAGTCTCAGTCTCAATCTCAGTCTCGAAAGACGCTAGAGTGAATTTGATCATTAGATAATCGATTCTGTTAGCTTCTCGAGACAGCTCAACTAATTGGGATTACATGATGGAAAAATCTCTTCTTTTTTTCTATTCGCCACTCTTGGGAGAAAGCGATGCTTGTCGCGCCGAAGCTGTAGACGACTAAGATCATTCAATGTGTGTTCACTCGCTTCTTGAAAGACCAAAATAATGAATTATTGAAAAAGTGTTCGATGGAAGCAAGTTCCACAACACACTAGCACTGTAAACAAAAAAAAATTAAAGAGAGAGGTACGTGGCTAAGCTAGTTGGAACGACCGCTGATGAGAGTATTCTGCAAGTCTAGTTTTTCTTTGGAATTGGATTTTATCCAGCCCCAAGCGTTTCAGTTCTTCAGAGCATTTACCATCTCTGGGTGCTCAATGAGGTGCATTGCTCTGGTCTGAACACTATCGAATAGATATAATAAATATTTGAGTGCGCATCCCTACACATGAGAACAGTACTTCAGAACAGGTCGTACCTGTGCCTTGTATAAAAGCAGCAGCTGCCCAGAAAAGAAAACTGCGTTAAGCAGAAGCAACTTTGGCAACGGCTGATGCCGAGTAAATGCATGTTCGTTTCTGAGGAAATTCGATGTCCTTACATAATCAGAGAGGGTTCTTCAGCAGTGACTTTTCTACATTCAGTGACATGCTTTGTTGCTATATTTGGCAATGTGTTCCCTCAGCAGTTATAGGACACTGGCTAGAAAATTAGGACACTAGGGTTTAGTCGTCCGCAAACCTAAATATTCTGTTTTTTGGTGAAGTGGAACAGATCAATAATCTGCAACAGAAGAATAGCTGGAGAGAGTATGGAGCCCTGGGAGTTCCTGCGTTAACCTGAGAAGATTCACTCGTTACACCATCAACCACCATCTGAATCGATCCAATGAAGAGATAGCTACTAATCAAACGAAGGAAGTACATATGCGATTAATGTAAACATAAAGGCTGCATTCCAAACCCTGTCGAAGGCCTTTGAGATCTCTAAAGCAATAGCTGTTGATTCACCATGCGTTTCACTTGTCCACAAATGCGTAACGTATACAACAAGGTCACCACTAGATCGTTGTCTACGGAAACCGTATTGTCTATCACTGATGATGCCCTGCAACTCAATATCAATATCAGTTCATCGTTTATCACTTCTTCTATAACTTTCGATATAATGGGCAATAATGAAATTGGTCAATAGTTTAGCAGTAGTAATTTCGTTCCTCTTTTTGGATTCGGTTCTACTCTCGCAAAGAAACAGTTGATGGCATTCCATCAAGACCCACTGCAATATAGTTAGATGATGAAGAATGCGCATTACTTTTACTTTTCTTCAGTCATATTCGATTGAACATGAGAAATGCCTATTGGCACTGCATTTGATTTTTTTATATTTTTTCTTATGCGCGCTTCAGAGGAATAGGCAAAACTGTTACACCACATAAGTAGGCGCCTGGGAATAATTGAGGTGTCTGTTTACTCGCACCTTGAAGTGGCCCAAATTGTAGAATGTTGGAATGATGTTGGACGGAAGCGAGTTCCACAGCTCACCGGCCTTGTAAACGGAGGAATTCTTATAGAAAGAGGTTTGACGGGTCGTTAAATGTACCACCATATGATGAGAACTTCTTGCCAGCCTAACATGAGTTTTCCCGGAACAAGGTCTTTCAGCTCCTTGGAGCTCTTCCGTGGAAGTATCAGTAAAACAGAGAAAGGTCAGCAACTTGTCTTCTGAGAGCCAGCGGTTGGAGATAGCGGGTACTCTTCGGGTGGTCGATGAGGCGCACAGCCCGTTTTTGCACACTATCCAACATCCGCAACTAATGTTTGGGCGCAAATCCCTATACATGGGAACAATATTCCAAAGCAGATCGAATCTGCGCCTTATATAGAGCAACACCTGAGATGACGTGAAGTATCGCCTGGCTCTGAAAAGAAAACTAAGTTTAGCTGATGCCGACTTAGCTATTGCTGATACATGTTCGTGCCAGCAAAACTTGGAGTTGACCGTTATTCCGAGATGGTGCATCGAATCTTTGCATGCAATTTGTTAGACTTGCATCATCAGAGGAGGTTCTCCAGTGGGGATCTTTCTAGAAAACGTAGTTGCTTGCGTCTTGCTCTCGTTGGAGCTCACCAGGTTCAACTGACCCCACTCAAATATCCTCTGTAAGTCAGAGTTTGAGTAATTAATTTGTTTATATCTCTGACGATGAGATTCCGCAGCTATAATCGGTCTCAGACGAAACCAGGGTACAATCGTCTGCAAAACCGAAGATCTTGTTCTCTGTAGATGACAGAAGATCGTTTATCTGCATCAGAAACAAGGTCGGCGGAAGAATGGATCCCTGAGGTACTCCTGCTTGCAATTGGAAACAAATCAGATGTTATACCGTCGACCACAAACTGTATTGATCTATTTGAAAGAAAGCTACTTATCCAACCCCGCAATTATTCGGGAAGCCCATATGCAGCAAGTTAACTCAACAAGGCTGTATGCCAAACCCTATCGAAGGCTTTAGAGATGTCGAGGGCTATTGCTCTAGATTCCCCATGCTTTTCCATCGTTGATGTACAAACATGAGTGACGTAGTCGAGCCGATCTCCTGTCGATCTTTGCCTGCGGAAACCATACTGACGGTCGTTAATAATTCCCTGCGACTCAAGATATTTGATGATTTCATCATTTATGACTCTCTCCATCACTTTGGACATAATGGAAAGAAGTGCAACAGGGCGGTAGTTTTGGGTTAAGGACTTCTTTCCCTTCTTTGGGATCAGTTGAATTCTTGCTATTTTCCAGGTGCTTAGAAAAGTCTGGCTTTCATAAAAAATCTCAAACAGACGGTTAAGAATGGGTGCCAGTTCGGGAGCAGACTTTCTCAGGACGATTGGTGGTATTTCGTCTAGACGAACTGCCTTCTTGCAGTTCAGCTGCCCGAGAGCCCGTCTCACAGTGCGGACTCTGAACATGATTTCTGCTCTGGAAGAATTTGTAGGTGGAATGTTCGGTGAAATTGCGTAAGATAAATCTAGCATAGAATTCTTTGAGAACAAGAGAGCAAAAAGAGTTAGATGTATCTAAGACAATTCTGCGAGAACATTTTTGCAAAGAGATCCTCCGTTGCTTTAGGCGTCATCTCCAAAGAAAGATGGGAAGGATGACTTGCAGAACTTGCTGCTGACTGGCTTTGCTATAGACCAGAACAGACGAGTTTTCTTAATCTGTTCCATGAGTCTATTCTTGGATCTTTCATTGAAGTAGGTTTTCAATCAATAGTTGAGCTACAAATTTTCCTGAAACCCACATATTCAGTTTTAATTTCCTCTGTTGGATTATTTTCAAAAAACTTATAAGCTCTGTTTTTAATGACTTTGGCAGCTTTTTGATAGCTTTTAGTGAATGAAGATTTTTATGCGGATATGTTTTTCGTGTAGTGTTTCGAATATACAGTTTCATGTATGTTCACAAAGAATGACTTCAGTGACGGACTCATTAATGTCAGGATCTGAAGAAAAGACATCAGTAAAGGGAAAAGTCGAATAAACTAGCGTGGTTCATCCAAGCTAGCTCGGTTGTAATGCATATTTTCCTGGAAGGCGATGGTTCTTTAATGCGTGGCTATACTACGTTTTCAATATCAGAAACAAGATTGTGGTCAGAGTTGCCTAGGGGTGCTGGGACCTGTAAACGGAAATCATCTGAATCTGAAGCAAGAAAGACATCGACGGTAATGGGGAAATAGGTTCTATTGTCAGGAATTCTTGTAGGCTCATCGACAAGTTTCATCAAGTTCATATAGATTGCAAAGGCTTTCGCTTGTCATTTTGCCTCATCATTTGAGTGATGGAGCCAGTTGATGTTGTAGACGATGAAGTCTTCCATTATAATCACCTCAGCTGCATTTGGATTGTGTCTACCTTGTCGCCTAGAAATTGAAACAAACTAGGGTTGTTGTTATCGTTAGTAGATCAATAGAGACAATATAGAAACAGGGTTTTGTTATATAAACAGATTTTGGACCATGACAAATCGAATCGTTGTCCTTCAACATATCCTCTCTTTGGAATGCGACGTCCGATCTAGCAAAAATACAAAGTTCTGCCTCAAACCGAAGCCTTGAGTGCATAGCTATTGCATCAGAGGTAGGTGTTGTCCGTTGTTGGCGTTGTTTGAGTTTCCGTTAAAGCTAGAACATGAGCGTGTATTGTAAGTGCTGATGTACTACTCTTACATTCATGTTGGAGTGTCCTAGTCCTCTTATGTTGCAGAATTCAATAACGAATCGGCATCTCTCATCGGATTCTGGAGGACTCCTTGCATCCGCCAGAGGACTCTTGGTAGTCGTATTGCCATCAACAGCTGACGCGGAACTTCTTGAGGATATTCAACGACGTGTGACCCGCACTCGTTATGGCAGAAACAGGCCAAATTATGAAGATAATGGGGTTAGATACATTTGCGGATAGACGCACAAAAGGCGACCTTATTGTGACATACAGAGCACCTCATGACCTTTTTGGATGTGACTAAACCCACATGCTTCCGCTTAATCCTAATAATTTAAGATGTCACAATTTCAAACTCCTCAGAGAAAAGTTTAATACCACTTACCGGGAGAATATTTGGTCCAATAGAGTGTTCACCGCATGTCGTTGGTCGTTGTAAACGCCACAAGTATCAACCAATTCGAGAATAGATTCGACTCCTGCAAGAATAGTGAAGCATGAGGGAAGTTTCCTTCCAATTTTTTTCTTAACATATTTCATATTTTCAGTATACTTATTCACTGTGTTCTATTTATTACGTTTGTACCTGTTGATAACTGTTTCCTCTTAAAAGTATGTTTCATTGTCAGTCGTTACAGACCTCGGCCTAGACTCTCATTTCAATATAATAGTAATGGGCGTCCCGAGCCAGTTCTCACTGAGATCCGACTGGGGTACGAGCTTACCTGCAGATAATTTCTAATTCTTAAATTCAAAAATTGGTCCAGGCCGAGAACGGTAATTCTCGATCTCAAAAGTAGAACCCTGGATACCACTGAAACTTCAGAATACGATTTTCACAAATGTATTTTTCAATAATACAAACCAGTAATGTTTTCTACTAAATAATTGTGATTCGTAACGCGTTTCGCTACACTGTAGCTTCCTCAGACGAATGAATGTACAGAAATTATGACAGCTATATATAGATAAAAATGAGAATATAAATACAAATGTTCTTAAGTAATTGAAAGCTTATTGAGTTTCTTCTTCTTGAGTGGTTATTGATGACAGGTATATCCAATAAATTTAAGGAATAGATTGCTCCCTGCAGAGATTCAATAGAGGTGAAGGGCTTGAATCGACTAGTTCATCAATGAGTCCACCTGAGTGTTTGTGTTTAATGATTTCTAAAGTTTCATAAAAATCTACTTTCCAATATTTATTATCTGTATGTAAAATTTCAAACTGTGGGTCGAAAGAGTGATTATTTTCTATATTTTTTATTTGAAAAACTGCCTTTATGTTTCGATATTCTGATATTGAAATTTCCATGTGTTCTACCAATGTAGAAATTATTAAATTCAATCTATAAACACCTAATTTATTATCTTTATCTGATTTGGTTTTCTTGTTTTTTATATATTTGACGAGGCTATTATAATTTTGGAAAGCTATGTTAAAATTATTTCTACTCAAGAATGATTTGAATTTTCGTTTCAATCAATCGACAGGGTTAACTTCATTCAATGCGATTCTACTTTGTTTTTTATTCAAAAGATTTTTATTATTTTGGGGTTATAACCATTATCTTTAGCTAGTTATTCAATTAAATTTAATTCTTCGTTGAAATTTTCTGGTGATAAGGGATGTTAATCAATTTATGAATAAAACTGTTGAATGCTGATATTTTACAAATATTATACTAGGAAAGACGGCTTGATTATGGGCAATGCCTTAAGTCCTTTGTTATATATTTATGAATAATTTGGAGAAATTAATTCATAACCATCGAATAAGTAAATATTGTTTATTCTGGTATCGCTATGTAGACGATATCATTATTTGCTTCACAGGAAAAATATACAGTAGTAAATTTTCGAAAATTATATAAACTCATTACATGCAAAATTGAATTCACAACCAAAATAGAAAGCAATAATTCAATAAATTTCTTGGACGTAACAATTTCGAATGAAAATTAGTATGAATAATTTCAACATAGATTTCCTAACTAATAATAGCTCAGGCAAATATATAAAAACAATTAAACCAAAGCAGATAAAAACAATAAATCAAGTGTTTATAGATTTAATTGCAATAACTGTAATAATTTCTACATTGGTTGAACACATGGAAATTTCAATATTAGAATATCTGAACATAAACGCAGTTTTTCAAATAAAAAAAGCAGATTCAAATTATGCGAATCATCTCCTAGAAAATAATCACTCTTTCGACCCACAACTTTAGAAATCAACAAATGCAAACACTCAGGTAGACTCATTACTGAACAAGTCGATCTAAGCCCTTCACCTCTATTGAATCTCTTCAGGGAACAATCTGTTCCTTAATTTTATTGGATATACCTGTCATCAATAACCACTCAAGAAGAAGAAACTCAATAAGCTTTTAATTACTTAAGAACATTAGTATTCATATTCTCATTTTTATCTATATATAGTTGTCATAATTTCTGTACATTCATTCGTCTGAAGAAACGACGGTGTAGCGAAACGAGTTACAAATCGCATATATTCAGTAAAATTCCTCATAAAACGTTACTTGTTTTATTTTTGATAATGGAATTCTACCAAGTGAAAGCCTCCCAAATTCAAATGCAAATTATTCAAAATGATTTTCTTATGAAAAAAGCACCGGAACTGAATGCTGCACCATTTAAAAACTATATTCCTTGTTTGTAACTTGAGATATCTACAATATTTATAAGAGCTTATTCTGAAAAATATCGAAAACATCCAGCAAGATATAGCAACCATCCTTTCACTATAAAAGAACAATGAAAAATTTGACGTTCATTCTGCTGTAGTTTCAAATAAACCCTTCAAATAATATTACAAGCAGGCAAAAGTTGGTCTGAAACTAATTAAAACAGATGTTAATTAAAGTGATTGTATGTTAGGCAACATGGGCACTAGATATCCACACACTGTCTGAAACCTCTTTGGAAAAGGGTGGTACTTGGGCGTGTGGCCTTGCAATAAATCTTTAGGAGTTTATTCGTTTTTATTTTTCGATACACAAAAAATCATTCATATTCCATGCTCATTAACTTAAGATTACCATAAGTTTTGAGAACATATTATTATGTAGTACTGGTTAACACATAACCCATTTTTTTATTACTACAGTTTTCATAATTCTGAAATTGTTAATGATTTTTTGTTAGTAAAGTCGAATTTAATCTTCAAGCACGCGTTGAAACAGTGGCGTGCACAAAAAATAGTGGTTTACAGTTTTGTTATAATTCAAACTTATGTGTTCAAATAAATTATTTTCGTTAACTCTTATAATGCCGGTTTGATGAAATAATTCATAAGGAAAATCAAGCAAGAGTAATCAGAGAAATGTGCAGCTCTACTTTCATCGGTGATCAGTGACGAAAATAAATCTGGAGATTCTACGAAGTTGGGTTTTTCAGAAGTAAATACTTCTCCAAAACTTTGGTGTCTTCAAGGGTACTCTAAAATTTGGTTATATTGCAAAATGCTGCAGAACTGTACCCCAAATCTGGATCTTATACTGAGCTCAAAATCTCCAAAATGTAACCTCACAAATAGGCTCATTCAAATTTCGTGATTCGTGTTGCATTGTCACTGGAGGTAGTTCCTAACGATATGAGCTATTAAAGACCTATTAATAACGGATATATCTGGCGTTATCAGGCATAAACAAAGAGTTCTGTAACATCTAAGCATTCAGGATACTTCCCCACACACACTAGAGAACGTCGATCGCAATGAAAAAGGTGAAATCTCGACTCTTTTGCAAACAAAACTATCTCCCAGTCAACTTCTAACCAATTTATATACGTCCTGGCAAAATTCAATCGGACTTTGATGTTGTAGGGTTAGAGCTGGGTCTCGAGCTGCCACGCGATTCCTCAAACCAAATTCCCTGAGATGTTGTCGTATCGTTTCAATGGTAATTTGAACTTAACTATTCTGTCAAAGCTGCATTTGAAGTTGCCTAGCAGTAGCGAACCGTTGTTTCAACAAGAAAATTCTCAAATAACGGTCATGAACCGCCGTTGTTGCTCGAGGTCGTTCTTGCCAAGGTCTCGTTGTACCTGCGGATTGTATAGCTAATATAATATCATTGTATAAATCTAACCTAGGTCATCAACACCAATGCTTCAGCACATTCAAATTTCGTGATTCGAATTGCAGTGTTACCGAAAATTGAAGTTTTCAAGAAGAAGGGACGTTACAAAAATTGATCAACAACTGCTGTTATCGATATGTGGTAGTTTCTTGGAAAATCTACATTTATTTCGAGGAAATCTCTGATATCAACAGGTTTATAGGAACTTGGACTTTTCCAAAAGTTTTACCGTTTTCATTATTAATTTTATTTCAATTTCTATCAGTAAAATTTTCATTTCGATTGTTTTCAAGCATTCATTAGTGCTAGAGGATTAATGGAAAGATGATTCTTCAATACATCCAAACTTCTTCTGAATAAATTTTTATTTTCCATTTTGCGCGTTAATTTCTTGATGCAGTATAGAATATCAAAATCCTCTAGGAATGAACTTTTTAACTGGTGATCAGACATGGGTTTATAAGTTATAGTTTTACATGCAAACCAGTCAACAAGAAAACTCATGCATTTAGCTCCATCTCACAAGGCTACCGTTGTGAATGAATTTCTGACCAAAAACTCAGCAAATACCATCGAACAACCACCGTATTCACCTGATATGGCTCCGGTCGTTTTCTTTCTTTTTCCAAAACTTAAATTAGTACTTCGAGGTACCCTTTAGAATCAAGAGAATAGATAGAAGAAAATTCGCGCCAAGAACTGAAGTTGATTCTGGAAAAATCATTTAAAAAATGTGTTTTGATGATTGGATTGTTATTTGGCGTGAATGTGTTATTTCTAAAGTATTCAAAGTGGGCCCACTTTGAATGCAATATAAAAAATTTGGATAAAAATTAATATTTAGTGTTTCAGTGACAAATTTTCAGTACTTTTGTGACATAATGTATGTGTGTCTTGTAAAATGTTTCTTCTACCCTGTTGGATATTGTTAACTTTGAAATATAATCACTTTATTCATTGGAATATCTATGAACACAATGATAGCTTTGAAATAGGGTCTTCCCCAAAAATTGACTACAAACATAAAGCTGATTTCAAAAGTCAAGTCAATCAAAAACCAAAACAATCGAGAGAATCACAGCCAACAAATTTATAAGCGGCTCCAATCGATTGATCCAAAATATTCCAAATAGACGTGACGATTTCTCACAGAAACGACTTTTAGACAAAACAAGGCATTAAATAATTTAATTCCAAAATATCCATAACAATAGAAAGTTAGCCATGATTGTTATGACACAGGATCACTGATTTCCTCGTCGATTCTAGTAGCTCACAACATAATTTGTATAACTCATGGAATTTGCTAGCATTTACCAAAGCGTCAGTTTTTGAGAACTTCGAGAACGATCTGGGTTGCTTTAAAAGAGATAAACTCGCGTATTTCGGTGACATGGCTCAGTTCAAAACTATTTACCATAGTCAACGTCCAGACATTGGGTTAGTAGAGAATAGAGTGCTATGAATAATATGGCAAGCAGTTGTAATAAGTGAAGACTTACAATTTCCATTCTGAAGTATTTCACTACAGACGTTGAAGGTAAAAATGTATATTTGTTATGTAATTCATCTGTTAAGGCTGCTAGAAAAGGATATATTGAGAGACTCTATAAAATTTTGAGAAAAACATTCTGCCACCAGAAATCGAAAATTGAAACAATTGACAACTGTTAATTCGACAACAGTCGATATTTTTCAAACCTTGGGCGAAAATAAGTCTGTTACTAAACAATAACTGTGTGTCCTAGATAATTGCACGATAGAAGTAACCTAATGAAAACGGGGAAATGATGAAACATGCGCTTTTAGAAACTGCATATTCGTTTCTCGACAACTTTGTGATGAGACAAGTAGAAGTGAATTGTCAGATGTGACTGATACCTTTTAGATGGCCGTGTACATCAAGATGACTTTTAGTGATTTTGTAAACTCTGAGAGAATTCTAATATCAAAAACGGTAGGCTTGACAACCTGACGCTATAGCTGATGTAGATTGTGACAAAAGTCCGGTGTGGTTATTTTATAGAGATGAAAGTTGTTGCAACTTTTTTGTTACTCTTGAAACATCCATCAGGCAACATTATATGTATGTGTTCTTAAACTGAACAACATTATGAAATTTGAAGTGGAAATTGTGAATAATATTGAGGCGTAAAGGATGGCTTACGCGTACGACTAAGTAACCCACAGTATATTCAAAAATTATCAAAGTACTTATCACTTAGCGACTATTCTATTGACGGAAAATCGAAACTTTTCAACAAGATATGTTCTTTTCAATAAATAATCTCTTCATTCAAACAGAATTCAATTCCAGTCAATTTTCATTCGAAACCATAACAAGGCAAATGCTTGCTTACAATACGTTTCACAATCCACAGTGTCGTTCATAAATCTGTGATATCCCAGGCAAAATATTGGTTCAAAACCCATTAATTACCGAAGGGCTGGAAAAGATCAGATAATAGAGATGCTCGGCGTTCGGAATTTCATGAAGAAAGAAAGTTTCCCACACTGAAGTTATATCGTTGTATCTCGGCCTGCTCCAGTTAGGACTTTTTCCTTGGTGGAATGAGAGCGCATTCCATACCGCACCAAGGCAACTTGGATAGATACGGTACAGACCCGGAGTACTCCGGTGCCGTCTAGGGCGGGGAGATGAGCGTAATATCTCGTTCGGTTGTGGCGCGGATAGCCTAGCCGCATTTCAGCGTGGTCCAACCGACCATCCACCCGCACTAGACAAAACCTGTTATTACCAACAGCTTGCTTGGTCATTGTCCGCTGACAGTGGCGCAACATACTTCACGCCAATGGGCAGTTCATATCTAACTGGATTAAAAAAGTTTAGGACACTATTTTCTATGATAATTTTCGGCGGTTTTCGTGATCCGATATTTATATATTTCTAGTAATCCTCGGAGGAATTAAATGATCAAGCTAGCAAGATTTAAATGAATGACGAATCAATCGCTGCAATCAATAAGTAGTAATATTTTTGCGACTTCAAATTTTCTATCGGAGGATTATTTGCAATAGCTTTTAGCTTCCTGAGCTATTTCATCACTTGAAAATATTTCTTAGTGGCCACAATATGATGGTAATTTATTTGAGACGGATAAAAGTTCATATATTTGCCAATTTCCAATGGAAATTGAGGGAGAAAATATATTTTTAGAGCAGGAAATACCATTGTAAATTCAGGATTTCCGCCGCCACCCACAAAGTTCAGATTTTCGGTAACTAAAAAGAATTTAAAGCATATATTTCGCGCAGGAAATTGTCTGGGCCCTTATCTCAATATTTAGAATCAATAACATGTGCATAAGGCGATGATTCTTGTCTGCAACAAAAAATTTATATCATACCAACCGATCGGACAAATGTAGAAATAAAAACTATAGCTCTTTCATAATTCGTTAGGCTTTATCCTTTCTTCCGATGTCCTGGTGGGCTTCCTAATCGATCGCTTCAAAAAAACAATCATTCAACCCTATTTGCTCTATTTTCTACTGTCTCAAGTCAATGAAATTGTGTTTCTCAAGTGTGAGGTTAAATGTAAATGAAATTGATGCGGTTATCCTTCAATTTGAAGTCAGTTTTCAGCTAACTTGATTATTAATATATAACCATCAAGCACATAGTTTAAACAGTATAATCGATTGTCGTGAGACAGATTAAGATTTGTCTCCGCTAAATTCGGTTAGTTTTATCGATATAACAGGTATTTTCACAAACCAAACATATTCAGATCAGTGGAAAATGTAGTAAATGTATCATTTACTTGGGAAAAAGTTCCACATATTGCCAAGACATGGTTTTAAGGAGTCACCAGTTCTATTATTAGTTTCAAGATAGGGATCGAATATTATACCATAGTAATCTTATGAAGTACAAAAGCTTCATCTGATCATGGCTACATTTAAGGAATACGTTAGTTAATTTTCGATATATACTCAATTTTTGGGTTGAAATTTGTTTCCCTTCCTCTGCTATGTATACCACATCGTGCAAAGACATGTTTGTTACCACGTCAACGCCTAGCAAGTTAAGTGATGATGCCAGATGAATTTAACATCCCGAAACAACTGTTCTAGGTCCTGCAACGTTAACTTTTTTAGAAAATAGAAATGCTTGCGTTTTTCTAGCGTTGAATTCGACATGGTTACTGTCACCCCGAGAAAAAATGTCTTCCAAATCTTTGTTAAGTTTTAAAACTTTATGCTACCTACGGAGGTCTCTTTGGAAGGTACTATGTACGTTTCAATTGAATGACGAAATTTGTGTGGTGTCCACTGCAAAGTTATAGATTGAATTTTCCGTTCTTTCGAATAAATCGTTATTGTAAAGAGGTTGGTACTTCTTCAAGATATTTTGAAAAAAGGTTATTACTTTTCGCATAACCTTTGATACCGCTGATAGCAACATGATTGGTCGGTCGGTAATTATTTTGCATGCTCTCATTGACTTTTTTGGGCATGGGTTGAACTAAAGCGCATTTACAACAGGAGCGAAATATTCCGTTTTATATGAAATGTTAAAGAATCGACAGAAAACTCGTATTAGTCTCTGAGCGCATTATTGGTAGTCCATCAGGACCAGAAGCTTTTTGAGTGTCTAGCTTCATGAAAATACGTCTTGTTACCTGTTGTCGTTACTAAGTCGGGTATCTTGGATAGAAGATTGAAAATAGTAAGTGGAGTTTTAACCTATCGGGAAAATATCAACAACTCGGTTTTTCCAACGGCTTATGTTTTGATTGTGGTGTTTGGCCTTATACATGGTGGTATACTCGACTGAAATTTTAGCTAACTGCTTTAGCAACTGACCCAAACGATACTGAACAGTTAAAGGAGGCAAGAGATACGTCTTTAATTATCTTGTTGAGTGCTTCATTATACTTTTAATGTGCAACTTAGAGAACGGTTGATGGTGATTTCATGAAACGAGTGATATTTATTGCAAATTACAACACTCTTGTGTTCTCTTATAATCATTTGAATTTATTCATTTTTAAATCAATGAATAAAAATTAATGTTACAAAATTCATTCGTATTCGTTGTTCTGTGAATCAGCTACGCCCCTGGCTCTGGTACTTTATTTGCTTCGCGCTGTGCCTTGCTCGTATCGTATTGTCCATGTGACCTAAATGGAGCACGCCCAAACTACAACCGATAAAACTTTTCACTCCTAAATTGTTACATTTCTTTTAGATTAAGATTCCATAGCTGATATCGGCGGTCGATCGATAGATTTCTAATTCACATATAATACGAACAGTACCTATAATAAAGTTCATCCTCCCACTAACGGTTAATTCTCAACTAAGTTTAACGAGCACCATCAAGTTTAATAAATTCGGATTTGTTTTGAGGTTTCGCCAGGCCTCGCGAACAGCCAAGACTCATAATGTTCAAAAGATCTAGAACGAATGGAATAACAATATCAAGTAGTTGAAATTTCTGTTTTAATTTTTCAATTCAAATTTTGAGAATGAGTCTAGATCTTTCTTTTCAATGAGATAAATGAACATATTTCTTAAATCCTTGAATCAGCTCCAAAGAAAAAACTGTAGTAGGAGAAGAAGAACTATTTTCACTATTTCGAAGAGCATAAAATATCCTTTCGAGTTAACTTTATTCTGGAAAGAATATTCATCCTACCGTAGAATGTTACATAACCCTCCCTGAAGGAGCTGATTAACTGGCAGACAAGTACTTGGAGCGTTAGCTTTGGACATATCGCATCTTGCGGTAGATAGTCGAACTAGTATGGTTTCTTGAAGTTTGTGTTTGATCTAGCTCTTGTTTTCATCAGTTCATTGAAGGGCGCCAATTGTACATGTATACATAAACATATATGCACTTGATGCGGTTCAACGAATTAGGAGTATGGTAAGTCTAATTTAGTGTTGTGAATGGTTGTACAATATTAACGACGTCAAACGAAGACGAAACTGCAATTTATTGCGTCTATTCATGACATCTGACCTATTACTGCGTGGCCCTGGTTGACGATGGTCAGTTCCTTCTAGAAGAGAAACTCAACATTATATGGAAGGTTGAATATTGTTCCTTGAATAAAACTCTACAATATGTTGACACATATGGCAATATTTCATCATTATTGAGATATGATATCAAGTTTCAATTTCCACCAGACATGGTACAGTCTGACTTGAAGCAGAAGAATATTCATTTCAGCATTTTTTGTAAAAACGGTAACATCCTGTTTCTTTTACAATCATTAAGCCTTAGGGTGGCAAATCACGCAAAAAGAGACATCTTCATGCTGAATTAATTTTTAATTTGAACAGTTCTTCTCAGTGCAGCACAACTTATTCCGAGAAGAAAATTCAGTTCGTGTTATCGTTTCTTCTTGAGAATGCAAATCTCAAAATGTCAGTACGAAGTTTAGGAGTTGAAAACATGTAAGAATGTTTGCGTTTGTCTGAATCCAAAGTGTTTGAACACCTATATTTACATACTCCAGCAATTTACCCTAAATCATGAAAGGAATAACAAACATCCTCATTTTTAACCTATTCTGAATATGTAGATGTATGAAAATCGATTCAAGGAGATACAAGAATGAAAACAGTAAGAACTTTCGTTGTAAATGAAATCAATGAATGTGTGTTTAGATCATTCTTCGGTTTCATCTGCAATGAAAAGTCTTACATTTCTAGAATTAGAATACTAACCATCGTTTATAAAAGCAGATATAACGAAATGCATTGTGGTGATACTAAAAAAACAGGCCTGGGATTTATTGAGTATTTTGCCTACCAATGAGGATTGGGATAATTCATGAAACAAGCAGTACTTTAGAAGGGGAATCATTCTCCACTAAATAAAACTTCGTTCAAGGATTCTTCTAGTATTATTACAGTCTTTTTCAAGTAGAATTTGACGTGTGTTCTAGTGTTTTTATTATTCACTCGTATACACAACAAATTCTTCTTGAATCGTTAGACCCCATCGCCTAACTGGAATGAAGCATTATACAGATTTTATACTCCTTCGAATCCTACATATATGCTGTTACTAGAAACTCAGTAGAAATGTTTTGGGGTTCATGAACTTACTTTTTTCCCGTTTTTTCGTAGTTTCTGTGTAATGGTTACACTTATTTTGAATGGTGAACCATATCCAGAAGCTTCAGAAAATTGGGTCACATCAACTAAATTTAATTATTCCCTAAGAAGGAGAAATTAAACTTTCTTCATTTTAGTTGTAGCAGTCCATTAAAAATTGGTTACTAAATGTACATGTAATCATCAGTGGTGTATTGTCAACTTTATGTCTGCACTTCTCCAAGGTAAGTACGACACCAAATTGTAATTAAGAGAACAACAAATTAAACAGCTCTTCATCACGAAGACAATTTCAGAGCATCTTCTGCTACTTACTTCTATTCATGAAATTAGAATAGATACTTGTCTTACCGAATTGTTTCTGTTTCTGTGTGATGGCTGAAGCAATAGTCAGAAGTACACCAAATTCAGAAACTTCGAAAATTTGGGCCACGATCAGAGAAATCGACAATTGACATTTATTTCTTCTGAACGAAAATTTCTCCTTTTTTCTTCAGTCTCAACTCTAGGGTGTAGGATATGCCTGTCATGCTACAGCTGTGGCCGCCCAAGATGATTTGATGTGCATGTTCACTCGCTTCTTGAAGAGGGTCAACTGTCATGCCACAGCTGTGACCGCCCAAGATGATGTGCATGTTCAGTCGCTTCTTGAAAAGGGTCAAATTGTAAGTTATCGGAAAGATGTTCGATGAAGCATCTGTGAAAAAGAGGAAGATTAGCATCTTGCCACCTTTGAGTAAGAGACTGGAAGTTGATTGCGTCTTGTTCAACCGGTATCCTCGGTGGAGAGGAACCGATTATTAATCTGCAACAGAAAGTTGGCGAGAGCTCTGGGGTACTCACTCGTTACACCATCAACTACCACCTGAATCGGTGTACTGAAGAGAAAGCTACTTACCACGCAGTTGTTTGACGAGGCCATATGCTATTAGTTTATTCATCAAGACTGAGTGCCAAACACTATCGAAGCCCTAAGAGGTGTCGAATCAATGGCTAATTATTCGTCATGCTTTTCGATTGTTGATGTCCACAAATGTAAAACGATGCAGTTAATCGTTGTCTACGGAAACTGTACTGATGATACCCTGTAGATCCAGATATTTTATGGCCTCATCGTTTATAGGGCAGAAGTGCAACTATGCGATTGCACGGTAGTTTTGTGGTTAGCATTTTTTCTTTGAAATCGGTTGTACTCTCACAACTTTCCAACACTCCGGAAACGTTTGGCTCTCACACGAAATCTGAAACAGTCGATTAAGAACAGGTGCTAACTCTGAAGGAGATTTCCTCATAATAGTTGGTGGTATTCTACCAAAACCCACTACTCTCCTACAATTCAATACAACGAGAGCAAGACGCAAGTAACTACGTTTTCTAGAAAGGTCCCCGCTGGAGAACCTCCTCTAATAATTCAAGGCCAACAAATTGCATCCAAAGATTCGATTCACCTTCTCGGAATAACGGTCAACTTCGGGTTTTGCTGGCATGAACATGTATCAGCAATAGCTAAGTCAACATCAGCTAAACATCAGTTTTCTTTTCAGAGCCAAGCGATACTTCAAGTCATCTCAGCTATTGCTTCTATATAAGGCTCATATATGTTGGATAGTATGCAAAAACGGATCTCCAACCACTGGCTTTCAGAAGACAAGTTGCTGACCTTTCTCTGTTTTACAGATACTTCCAGGGAAGATGCTCCAAGGAGCTGAAAGACCTTGTTCCGGGAAAACTCATGTTTTGCCGCAACACTAGGCTGGCAAAGAGTTCTCGTCATATGGCGATACATTTAAGGACCCCTCGAACCTCTCTCTATAAGAATTCCTTCGTTTACAGGGCCGGAAGTTGTGGAACTTGCTTCCGTCCAACATCTTCCCAACATCCTACAATTTTTCCCAGACGTCCACTCATGTGGACGCCTATTCCTGGGAAGCGCGCATAAAAAAAATTCAGTTGTTGAAAGTGTGCCTCGCTGTATGAACTCTGAACTTTACTTCAAACATAGTCGATTTAACATGGATACTTGGTGGCAATGCATTTGATGTATCTTGAACAGAATTTAGCGAAAATATTCTTTCGAAGAGATCTGCCCTTTCTTTAGCTGATGGTGCCATGGAATCGTCATCTCTAATCAAAGGCCGGAAGGATGACCAGCGAAAGTTGTTTCTAACAGTCTCTATTGTAATAAGTAACGTTTATTGAAAATTGGTATATCATGAAGGTGATTTTATATTATAAGTGGAATATGTCAGACTGAGATAGCCTAGCCGACGAAACTGGATTAAGAACCCTTCGCAAATTTCGCGCATATAACATATAACAAAGAAATATGGGAATATTTTCAAATGCTACTTTCTAAATAACAGCCCCGGTAGCTGCACGGTTAGCGCGCAAGCATATTGGTACTGCTAAGTCGAGGCTCCTGGTTCGAATCCGGGGTCAGGTTATGGATGTTGTCCTTGAACAAAAAGTGCTGAATTTGAAAGAGTCGCCTAAAGAGGACATAAACTTCCGATGACCAGATAACTGGTAATCCTTGTGGTGGCAGTTATCATTGCACGGTCTAGGAGAGTGGTTCGGAATCCACTATAAACTGTAGGTCCAGCTGTGTAAATGGGCTAAGTTCCCGAGCACATTGTTAAAAGATGCAAGCAAGCAAGTACTTTCTAAATATAATACAAGCGACAACCAGAAATATGCTACTGGTTCTGCAAACGAATTCATAGGTGCTAACACTGTCTAGGTTTATCTTGCGCTGTACGAATTTTGTATGTGTATAGCACTTGATAGATCTGGATGGTGTTTGTGTCAATATCATCGAACGTTGAAGTTTTTTCTATCTTCCCTTTGGATGATATTTTAATTTTTCTTCATGTTATATACATACATCTTTAACATATAGTATACACTACATATCATACCTTTTTCCAATCATCATGTAACTCCGAAGGGAACTTGAAAGACAAAAAATTCAAACTTTTTGCAAGTATGGTTTCATCATCTGTGACATCTTCGGAAATTTTATAATCCAAAATGGCACGGATAATGAAATAATACATGCAAAATAACTACGAATAATCTTGAATCTTTTTGGTTAGGATGTCATTTTGACAAAATAACACCAGCTTCCAGCCTTGACTGCTTATAATCTCCTAAGCTCGCTCACGCTGATCACGATTATTTATGAATCAGTATATTATGTCGGAGTGCGCATGATTAATTGACGCTATGCCCTTTGAATCTTTGACTCCGTCTATATTTGATTCTGCGCCGTCTCACTATTTTTCATTCTTGGACTGTTACAAGCAGAGAATTCCATCGGATGCTTGTATTTGAATTCATCCGAAGGAACTCTCTGTTTTTAACGATCCAATATAAGCATCTTGAAACATTGCACCAATTTTATCACAATCCACCATTGTATTTTGGAAATAAATTTGTCCACTCACTGGATCTATTTTATTTGGCAGGAGTCATCCCAAAGAGAAATACGAATTCTTTGGAGTGGATTCTGCTTAATAAATGGTTCCACAATCATCAAAGATTGCTAGTTTCTCATTTGTGAAAATTGTATGATATATGTAAGTTATTATCAATTTTTACATTTTCTTTAAGTATATAACCATTCGTTTCGAATCGAATATTGTATAGAGAAGTTCTTCTAAGTTTTCTATTTAACAAATATTGTAAAAGCTCCTTATTCGCACTTCCTACATTCGCTTTTTCACTATTCGCGGATGAGAAAAATGCGACCCAATTTCTATATTGGCGGCTAAAAATTTCTTTATTTGCTAATCTAATCGGTAAAGGCCGTCAAACATATCTGAATTTTCCCCTTCCCTTAGGAAGACTTTCTGATAGGTTGCGGAGTGGAGGGGCCTTTGCATGGTAAATTCATCATAGCTCTCACGGAGTGAACATCGAAATACACTCTATGCAACAATCATTTAGTATCTCAACTGCTTTGAAATTCCCTATCTCAATTCATGTCCATCGTTATCCGTGCAAATTTATACCTTAATGCGGATTGTACTTTCCTGATCTTCGGGCCCTGCGTCTTTTCTCTCTCCCTTGCTTTCTCTATTTTTATTTGGTCATACTCGAAATATTCGCGACCATTTTTTCTATGTTTGTGGGACTGTACATCGGTACATACATATGTACATACAACCAAATTTATATGGAATCACCCGATATTTTGAATATTGCCTCAGGGATTTTTGAAATTTCGAAGGATTGTTAGAATTGATCCTTTTGAGATATTTCAATTGAAAAAAAAGTATTAAGGTTTATTTTAGAAAAGAACAAATGAGGAAAAATAAGAGACTTTTTCCGCAAGTATTAAAAAATTTAAAATTGTTTTCTCACGGAGGTTAGGTTAGGTTTTGGACCTTCTCTCTCTCTCTCTCTCTCTCTCTCTATATATATATATATATATATATATATATATATATATATATATATATATATATATATATCCTCTTCTGAAAAGAGAGGATTTACAAAAATTTGAATAATTGTATTTACAATAAATGCTTATATCTATAATTTTTGTGTGTGTCAGAAAAAACAGAAGTGTGAGCTCAGGAAATGTAACAGGGGAACCATCTTGTATATGATTCAATAAACGAGTGAAAAAACCTGGGGAAAAAACTCGTTTCCCTGTCGCTATTGCACTAGCAATAGCTTGTCTGTTTATGTTGTGTTAGTGTCGTATGTACATAAAGAGTACCAAAGATTTTTCTGCTTAGCCGCTTCATTCTCTCTTGCATTCCTCTGGGGTGATATTCTGCCACTCTTCTGTGGCGGCTTGGATGAGCTGTTGTGGGGTTCTTGGATTATCCTGGCGCGATCTAATTCTCGTTTTGAAATCATTCCATAAATGTTCAATAGGATTTAGGTCTGGAGAGCAAGCTGGCCAGTCCAAAATAGCGATTCCCTCTGTTTCAAGATAATGTTGCGCGAGGTTGCTGGTATGCGGAGGAACTTTTTCTTGCATAAAGTGGTACTCCATACATCAATTGAGTCTGCCAATCTTTTGTTGTCGAGTTAGCTCTGGAACACTAAAGGGCCTTCTGCTGTATAAACCCGAACGAAGTCGTCGACGTATCGTTCCAGAAACTGCCTTTGGAGTATGAGCGGTCCTGTTCTTCAGAAGTGATCTTCCTACGACTTCCTCTAGGCCTATTTCACAGAGATTATAGCTTCACGCATCGGGAGTAGGTTTTTGAAATCGCCCCCGGTGATACCCCATTGTTGCCGCTATATCCCTCTGCGTCGCCCCTTCTTCAACGAGATCAATTATTCGACCCCTCTGCACATCGAACAATCCAACGTAAACCATTTTTCAATCATGATTATAAGCTTTTTTAAATTTTGAAATTCACAGTTTCAAATCTCAGTGACGACTGAGTTCAATATCCCAAATATGTGGTGATAATTCAATATTTCTTATCATACTATCCAGTTTTTTTACAACAAAAAACTTCATTCTTCATAAGTAGTCGAAGATCCATGGTTAAATACAATCAATGATGTGAAATACCGAGTGATTCCATATAAATTTGGTTGTGTGTATATTCCATATTCACGGTTTCTGTATTCAAGGCATATTTACGGAACATGTACTCCGCGAGTAACGAGCTTATAGTGTATTAGAAACAACTCTATTTTGTGGAAGAGCTAGTTGAGACTTTGTTCTAGTTATAACATCAAAAAAACCGAAATATTATCGCTTGCGTATACTTATTTCATTAAGGAAATTTACCATAAATATATACATTTTTGGTACAAGTACTTACATCACTCTTGAGATTACTTTCGGGGTAGAAATGGTTCCATAAATATATGCATTTTTGGTCCCGTTTTTACCCTTAACTTATTCTCAAATAATCGCAGTAATTGAGGGAACAATGAAGACATTTCAGCTTACGTGTGATATGGAAATACCCTTTCAGCGTTTCCAATTTTAGCTTTCAATTATGTGTGTTAAAAAAATAACTCGAAGGACCAGAGGTCAATCTTGATCTGTGTGATTATTTTTAGAGCGTGCCATTAATATTTTCATTTCTGGTAACAGTTTTGCTCTGAATATAAGCTCAATCGTTATAGTCGAGAGAGATGATAAACAACTTGAAATGAAACAGGTTGCTCTACTTCAGCAGAAAAGGACCATCAAGATACATCAGGAAATTATTGAATTCGATCACAATCTGATAGCGACCTATTATACAGCAGCTTGCTTGATATTATTCTTAGGGTAGAAATGATGCCATTAATATTCACACTCCTATTCGTACATACTTTCAAATAATCACCCTTACCACGAGAACTGTGAAAACTTCTATAACAACGAATCGAAATTAGAAAAACCAGTTCTACTTTATTATCAAGTTCTACCATAAATATCACTTGTAAATCATGTATCTTATAAAGAATGATCAACTTCAAGAGCTTGGACATCAATATAACAGCAACTTATTTCTTGAGATTATTTTCAGGGTATGAATGATGCCATTAATATAAATATATATTTGGTTTCATTTTTACCTTGAATCTATCCTCAAATAGTCACTCTAATCAAGAGAACTGCGAAGGGATTCTGTCAGATTAAGAAGAGCCTGGATTTCAATTTTACATACATATACTGCTCTCTAGGGATTATTTTTAGGGCACGAATGATTCCATTTAATTCAAATTTTTGGTAACATTTTTGATCTGAATATTTTATCAATTAACTGTTCTAGTTGGAAGAGCTGTGACAAGCTGCTGATGATTACAATTTAAAAACTGAGATTTTGTTACTCCACCAGTATTCAGGTAATATCAGAAATACTAAAATTCATTTTGGTTATAGCAAGTTACAACCTTCAACTTCTAATGGCCTCTAACTTATTTTTGAATCTCAAGAATATTTCCATCATCAGAAATCATTCAAGGTGTCCATTTTTGAGATAAAGTGTTAATTGCTTTAATGTTTGTGTTAATTTATCATAGTCTCTAATTTTGTTTTCGTACTCATCCTGCACTTCATCAGAATCAGTGGCGTTTCCACACATTCTTCTGAAAACCAATGATAAGCTGTGTATTTTTTGCCTCCTAGACAAGTTTCATATCATAGCTTTGGACTGACGCTTATTTCCTCAAGGTTGTTTTAAGATCTTCTGAGTATTCTTGATCAGTCTAGAGGAAATATAAATTCGGCCCAATCAAAGCAAATGCATAAAAAAATCTAAATCATTCTCATGGATATATCAAAAGATATTGCGCCAGATATTCGAATTTTTTTTTCACTTGTTCCTGCAAATAATCGAGATCCCTGAATCAAATATAGATCTTGGATTTTCTCAGTAACGCATTAAGCTCAAGATGTCGAAGAATTTCACAGATTCTTCCGCTAGTTAAACATCAGCTATGTGATTTTTTGCCAATTTGATAAGTTCCTCATCATGCTTTGGACTAACGCTTATAACCTCAAGAGTGTTATTTTGGTTATAATATTTTCTCATTTCTTTGTTTTTGAATCACAGCAGTATTACTACCTTAAAAGATATTCTAGGCCAAAGAACTTCGATTTTTGATGCCATAGCGTCGGATTGCCGTTTATTTCTTCGAGAGGGGTTTGAAGATATTTTGCATACTCTCTATCACTCTTGAAAAAATAGATGTTGGTTCAATCTTATATTCAGTGACGGTATACTAAATATTGGCGAATTTTTCCATATTTATTCTTATAATAATTACTTATTATTTCAATTTTGAATCATACAAATATTTTTTTCAAACGAAATTCTAATGACTTTTATTATTATCTATTTGCTCTTGTGGTATTTTTTCATTTTTCTGAAACAATAGTACTAAACAAAATACAGCAACGTAATCAGGCAGATTCCTTCTGACAATTGAACAATATTTATGCAATTTCTTCAACATGACATATTGAATTAGCATTGTCTACCACTTGTTCTTCTAGAGTGATCAGAAGTTGCTCGAAATACTTCCTATTACTCTTGGAAGAGCCTATGGTGATTCAACCAAAACCTACATGCAAAGCCATTCTGCATCATTTTCATGAGTATAAACTCGAGGACTGTGGTATTGGTAAACCTTTGTCCACTATTTTTTAACCCAAGTAGAAACTTATGCATCTAGATCAGATCAGCATAAATAACTCATTTCGTCACTAACCCACTGTTGAAAAAATTTCAATATTATGATAATGCTGTTAATTTATCATTACTACACTTTTGAATCTCAAGTATATTATTATTTTCAGAAGATTTATTATAGAATTGTTTTGAATGTCTTGTAATTTTATTCACAGTAATATTGAGCTTAAGATAGTAAGGAAATTCAAAAGTTTCTTCTACACACACCAGTGGAATGGAGATACGAGAAGAGAACTACCACTTATTACTCTAGGGTAATCAGAAATGGTTTTGAATATTTCTTATTGCCCTGGGAGTGATAGGTGGTGTCTCAATTAAACGAATGAGAAACCTGCATTGTTATCCTAGATATAGATCCAAGGACAGCGTACCATAAATTAGGTATTTATTTTTATCGCTATGCATTGTATCTGGAGTAACTGTAACTGGAGGATCGAGTACCTCAAATATTATGATTGTCAGGATTTGTTCAGTAGCTTTATATATTTCACTGAGACACATTAAGCCTGGTAACCAGTGCAGAGTCTCCTTAGATTTATCCTTCGAACTTTTCAGAAGTTTGGCTGTTTCTACGGACCTACAGTTTATAGTGGACTCCGAATCACTCACCTAGACGGTGCAATTATAACTGCCACCACGATTACAAGTTATGTGGCCTACAATGGTTTCTTATGGACTCAGATCTAAGCTATTTATCCAAAGTCGATGATAATTTCTTAGTCAAATTCACTTTTTTGTTCGAGGAAAACATTCATAACTTGAAGCATGGTGTATTACACCATATCTACAGGTTTAATTAGCTTCTAAGACTTCCTCATCAATATTTGCTTAATATAGAAACAAGGCTCAAAATCAAATTCTTGTATCATAAATTCAGACGGCATAAGCAGCAGTTATCCACTATAAACGAACTTATTGTGACATTACCTATGGAAATGTTTCCAGTGTCCTGTCTGTTCCAGTTTGTTGTGGCTAAATCTTCTTCTCGTACTATTATCTTCATTTCGTAACTTTTCCTCGCATTACACAACATAATCTTGAAATTCTACTTCAATTTAAAAAGTTCAGCTCACAGAACAAGACTACCACTAATTCCCTCAAGAGTGGTCTGAAGCAGTTTCATGAACTTTCTATCGCCTTTGAGGGATAGTTGGTGTTCCTTGTTCACATCATTCTCTTCCAAAGCAGAATTCATACCACTGGAATACATTTTTGTAGTTTGAAATTTTCCAAGTTATTTAAAACTCGGAATGTTTCCAAATACAAAAATGATTCTGGATCAACTGCAAGAATTCAAGAAGTTCTTCTATATTTACGCTTTCATTATAAGTCAACGCAAATAAGGTAAATGCCATATCGTTTGACTACTTCTTGTTCCTCAAGAGTGGTTTGAAGAAGTTTTGAACCCTTCTTAACAGTCTCAGAGGAATAAATGGTAGCTCAAACAAGGTCATCACGCACAAAAGAAAAGTCTGAAACATTTTATTCTTTGGTAAGTTTTGAACAACTTTTAATGAATGTATTTATTTTATTCATTCTCCAGACAACAACTTGAATTTGGTTTGAGCATTTCACACATCACTGGCTAACATATTCCGAGTTTTCTCTTCATAGAAATGCATACTATGACATAATGGTACCAAATTCATCTAAAGAATCGATGTCCAGGAGAGCTTATTTTCCACAGAACAAAACAATCAAAATTTAAAGGAAATATTTCAACCAAAAGCTCTTGCAGAAAAATCATTTTATTTTATCCTTCGAAAGTAGACTATAGTCCAGAGATATATGATCGGATGACATATTGATCCTCAAGTTTTATTTATATGTTCAGTGAAGTTTTAAAACATCCTAGTTGCCACCCTTACCAAATTATTTTTTTCGATTATAAGATGTATGAATCTGTGGAATCTTATTAGACTGCCATTTGAACCTGAAAAATGATTTAAAGAAATATTAAATGCATTAAGTCGATTTTAAGGAACGAAAGTCCGTTCATTCAACTCATCAAGATAATGGTCACATAGGGTAGGTAATATGTCAAACCTCTATTCAAGAATTCTGTATAAATATGTCAATCAATTTGGACCCCATTCTTATATATATATATATATATATATATATATATATATATATATATATATATATATATATATATATATATATATATATATATCGTGGTAATCATGTGGAGTTGACAGGGTAACTTTTCATTAAATACTGAATATAGCATACCTTGCAGCATTCCCCATGAATCGCAGCAAAAACGAATTGGTTGGAATAGATTATTTCAAAAGATTCTAAGAAACCTGCACAACAACCACGAAAACAGACATATTATACTGAGTCATAGATTTGGAATATAGAATACTAGTTTGAAACCGCAAGACAACCTAAGAAGTTAGAATCTTTGAAACAATCAACTCCATTCAAGTCAAATTCTCGATTTGAACTGTCATTATCTCTTGCAGAGTAGCCTGAAGGAATATTGGATGCTTCAAGCTACCCTTCGAGAATATTTGTTCAATAGATGTCACAAATACTCAAGAAGTCTTCTGAATTTTATACATCCAAGGATTAACAAAAAAAATAGAACTGTCATCAATAATATAATGAACTATTTTCAACAAGATGTTCAATTTAGTATAAGAGCTAAAATAGATTTGGATCTCCAAGGACCCTAAATTTAACCAACATTTATTCTTGAAGAGCGGTCTGATGAAATATTGAATTTTTCGGGGCGCCCTTTGAGGATTGAATGTTTGTTAAGCACATAAAGTAGCTGAGAGTCCGAATACATTGGATAATGTTTCCCTTCCTTCCCAACTCTACAATCGCCTGAGCAAATATTACTATTCTGCTGAATAGGAAATTCAAAGAAATTTTCTGTGATAGAATACAGAAACGCTCAAAACGAAATTGAAGAAGTAAAAGATCTGGCGATCACCAACAACTCCAAGTTGAAGAGGACTCCACATAATGGACTACCATTATACCTTGAGGAGCTGTCTGATGAAGTATTGAAAGCATCAAGCTGCTCTTCAAGAGATTAATGTTTGTTCACGTAGCAGCAAGGAATAATAAATCTGCAGCATTCTATAAATATAGATTCATAATAAACATATAACTGTAAATAATTGTCTAAATATTTTTCCTGACAGTCTTCTCTTCCTTCCCAATTCTACAAGGATTTTATAAATATCTTGGGCTCAATTCTAGGAAAATGATCTAAGAGGATAAAAATTTAGCAAATAAAACTTAGGGTCTTGTTATAATCAACGGTTCTCGAAACGAAACCGAATTTCACACTAGACTTGGTAGTGTTACTTGGGTATCACCAAGAGCTCTTAACTGAATAGAAATCATCATTTTGGTCTACCATTATCTCTTGAAAGGCACTCTGATGAACTATTTCATGCATTATGCTGCCCTTCAGGAGATCAAAGTTTGTTCAGTACACACCAGAAATTCATAAAGAACCTGCATGATTACAGCAGATTAACATTCAAGGACGGCATCAGATATTCTAAAAAACTTTTCTCAATACTATGCTAGAAGTCTAAACTCAAGTGGAATTCGCACCTGGAAAACACAATACACAAGGCTAGACATTCCTTATGGGCATGTCAAATGACATGTGTGAAAAGTGGAAAGTAACTTCAGTAGCTGTATGTGATGGTGGTGAGACCACGTATCACATACGGCGTCATTGCTTGATGCAACTCAAGCTCTCTAAATTGCAGATAACGGCTTGTATGATGATTACTGGAGCTTTTCGCTCTACAGCCACTGCGTCCATGGAACAGATATTGGGCCTTGTCCCTCTTCATCTGGTGATTACGAGGAGTAGCTAGAAGGGTTTCTACAGATTCCATAACCTTTCCCGAAATGGAACGGGTATGTTCGGCTTTGTGCCCGGCGCCTTACAGTCTTAAATCGAGGACAACGAGTTGCTGAGTATGAGGTCTGACATATAACCTATAACCAACATGGAGCGACCATTCCAGAGCATCATCCCTGGTACACAGAAATGGACCAGCTCCAAGAAGCGTAAACTTGAGGGTCCCTGTTGGTACACGGATGGCTCGAAAACTGCAAGAGGTGTTGGAGCTGGTGTCTACGGTCGAGGTGCTGCCAAGGAACAGTCGATCTGTCTTTGCGGGCTTGCGACTGTTTTTCAAGCAGAAATATTCGCCTTTGACCACTGTGCTATCCTCTTGCTTGCGGGGAGATTAACAAATAGGTCAATTAAAATCATCACCGATAGCCAAGATGCACTGAAGGCATCCGATACCTGTACGTAATTTTTGGTGCAGTAATGTCGCACCACCCTTGCCAAACTAGGAGAACGGAGCAGGTTCCGTCTAATATGGGTACTCGGGCACTCGGGCATTGAGGGGAATGAGTAGGCGGACTCATTGGCCGCTCGGGAAACAGGCTTGGGATTCATCGGACCGGAGCCTAGGCTTGGAATTCACCTAGTGACTGCAAGGATGGAAAATAACCGATGGTTGGACTTGAGGATACGTGAGCACTGGATCAGTCTCTTAGGTCTCAGACACGCTCGACTTGCCATCAGTGGACCTTCCACTGCGAGAAACAAGGCTTGACTTAAACTCTCTAGGTTGGACCTGAGAATTCTAACCACCATACTAACGGAGTACTGTCGCCTCTAATCTAACCCAAACAAGTTAGGATTGATTGAGGATTCTTCACGTAGGTTATGTAAAGAAGATATTGAATCAATGGAACATATTTTGTGCGAGTGCCCAGCGCAGGACAGAGTCAGGATGGAGGAACTTGGATCGAACAAACTGAAGCTAATTGAGCTTATTAAGCTTTCACCCACAAAGCTCATATCCTTTGCAAGAAGGATGAAGCTAGTGGATGAAATTTAGGACAGAGTGTGCCACAATAGACCACTGGGTCAGAGTGGTTGGGCTGCTATGCAACCCTCACCCAAAATCTATATCTATGCTAGAAGTCGCTTCCTACACTTTTGCTGCGAATACAGATAGCCCTTAGCACTATGAATAGACAACATCATTCCAGAAATACCAAACTCCTTTCATCACGAAATTTTGTTCACTAGACATGGATGACCTGGGCATCACCAAGGACACAGAAGAATCCTCATATCTGGAATGCCACTGCTTCTTGAAGGTTAGCTTGATGAAACATAGCATTCTTCATGATTTCCTTTAGGAAATAAATGTTCAGTTCATACCCACAACACATAAGAAGTCCATATGATTTTTCAGATATATCATCAAGAATGACATATCAAATAATCTCAATAATTTCCTGAACACTATACTAGAAACTTTTAAGCTTTCCTCTCCTGCAAAGCAAGCAGCCATGTGAAATAGAAAGGGTCTTAAAATAATGGAAAGAGAATGTCCTTTCAAGAAATACTAAATTTCTTTCTAAAAGATGTTGAGTTTCACATTACAGGTGAAATATCTGGGCACCACTAAGAACTCAAAGCTCAACAGAATTTCTAATATTTGGAATAGCATTTTCGTACAGGAATATTGATATTTGGATCACCATTTCTTCTCTTGAAGAGAAGCATGATGAAATATTGAATGCTTCATGCTGCTCTTCAAGACATGAATGTTTGTCTTAATATGACAGTCAGCATGATTTTAAAGATATAAGGTAAGTCCTTAGAATAATGGGAGGTCCCTGGCTACAACATTGAGAACGCAGAGGATTAAATTTCGACAAAAAACGAACAATGAATTTTAAAATAATCAATGGGTGCAAATACTACAGAAATCCTCTTACGTACTACCATTTTTTCTTAAAGTGCGATCTGAAGGGGAATTGAGTTCTTCAACCGTGCTTTAAGGAAGAAATGTTGGTTCAATCCATGCCAGAAAAGTTTATGTGATTTTAGAAATATAGATGAAACTACGGCACAGATATACTCAATAACTTTCTCTAAGCTTTTCTTGACAATCCTTCCTTTCGTATTCTACAATGGCTCTTTCCGATAATATAACTATGCTGCTGAGAATAGAATTCAAAATATTGTTTCAAGCTTACTTCAAAAGATAAATACATACATTTTAGAATAGTGAGGTCTTTGAAATAATCAACTATTATCAATGTGATGTTAACTTTTGCACAAGTGAATATAATTACATGTTGCCCTTGTGTGAAGGGATAATTCATAGAAAATACTAATGCATGATGCCTATGGAATTATGTATGGAAAAATCAGGTGAAAACCTCACATAGAATCCTACGATGACAAAACTGTATGTCTTTGCAAGAAACTGGCACTTTTGAAGTGATAAACTGTTTTCTTTAAAGAATTCCATGACTCCCTGTTCTAGTATTATTTACTTATAGGTTTATCATTAGTAAATTGACCTCTTCAACCCATGTATTCCAGCACAATGCTGTCCTGTAAAGATATATTCTTGTTTGGAAAGGAGATATATTCAACAAGAAAATAATCACTTCTGTATAATCAATCAATCTCAACATAGATATAAATTTATTATTATTCGATTCTTCTCTTTTTATACAGATTTTTATGTTGAAACGGAATTTATGAAGAATTTCTTTTGATTTCTGGGGATAAATATGAATTATAACCTCTTGAATCTAACATGTAACAAAGATAATTCATAAAAACTAGATAAAGAACCCGGTAAAAAAGCAGTGTTAGCTCACAGAAAAGTGTATTTCCCGTGAACAACAGAGCGCCTGCTGGCGCCCTCCTTGATAATTGACAAATGACTATTTGTGAGGTACTATAACTATTAGTGCAGTGTTCTGTACTTATACGACAACATAATAAATAAATTGTTCTGATATGGCACATAGATGACGCGCGAACTCGAAACAGCTATGATTTTTCCCTGACATAAGCGTAGACATGAACAAAAAGAAAGGGGTTTATTCCTCTTCTATAATCCGTAATCTAAGATTGATAATTTTTGAAAAAAAATTGAAAATAGGCCCAATTATAGGGGAAAGCGAGGGAATTACGCGCACCTAAAGAAAAAGGTTCGGTAAAATTTATCTGAGCGTAGAAAAATCTTCAAAATTTTTCCAGGTAGGGATACATATTCCCTTCATTTCTTATAATACTAGAGAAAAAATTACATCTAACGACATAAAAAATACAAAACATAATTCATGAGTACCCGATTATGTGGAATTACCCCACATGTTGAGTAATACCGCGCGGGCCATAGGCTAATTCTGCGCAGATGAGAAAATATTTTTCTAAAAGAGACAAATGAAAAAGGAATGATGCTTGAAATAATGATTTTAACGTTTATTTCTCTTCAATTTTTTTTGTCCTAACTTCAGAAACAAATCACATGTATAGTTGACTGCTGATTCCCAACCACTACATTCTGCGTGAGACCAAAATGAACAGATAACACAGCGATATCAAATTACCTTGTCACGTCCGAACTCACCACAAACGATGCAAACATCTAAATCATGTGATGGATCAGCATCAATATCATCGAATTCATCTTCGTCACATAATTGACTTTCAGATTCCGAATCAGTTTTCTCACACCTGGTTTTTTAGTTGGGCGTGTTTTTTTTTGTACAATCGGTTTTTCTACTCTTTCAGCCTTTTTCTTTCCATATTTTTCCTTTTTTATTTCTTCAGCTTCTTTCTTCAGATCTCTTTTCTCTAATACCGATTTCAGAGGTGTAGATGTAAATATCACAGAATGTTGCTCTGCACGTGGTTTGTTAGTTTGATTTGTTTTCAATATTGGAACTGGTACTAGAGTTTCTATGGGCACATCTAATCCTTAATTTGTTTCCGATGATCCAGGTATCAAATTAACTGGAGTTTCAATATTAACTTCCGTTTCGTTCACATTGATAGGTATTTCGATCGCTTTAGAATCAGAAGGTTCATTTGGATCAGTCATCTTCCGAAAATTTGTTCGATTCAAAGGGCCATATTCCTGCAGTATGAAAGCCAGATATGCCTTTATCCATTGTTACAACTTTCACATATGATTTATCAAAAATAGCAGCAAATTCTAATGGGTAATTTTTTCATGGACATGAGTTCTGAGGTATAAGTTACCTTCTCGGGTCAAATCATTTTAAGTGGCCCGAAAAAGGTTAAGTCGAGTGGTTGCAGCTTGTGGGATGTATGGGGAGGTAGGGATACCATGACAATGCCATGACTTCTGCAAAAGTTGTGTATATCTAAGGAAATATGGCTCCCATGGTTATCCAAGATAAGGAGAACGGGGTCATCTTCCGTGGCTTTTACGTGAAGTTGAAAATGTATTACCCAAGGCACGGTATTACCCCGCTTTCCCCTATTACGAAGAATCAGAGCGACAAATTTCAGATATTCCGCCACAGAAAACAACTGTGGAAACTATCCCCCCATAACCCACATCTATACCGAATCCTACACAGATGACTGCTCATGTTTTGGCGCTCGAGGGAAAGATCAGGACGGATTTGAGGTTATTATTTCAGATATAACGGACAAGCAGGGCGAAGAAATTCAGTCCTTGTGCTTTAATTTTTTTTAGACAAAAAGGAGGAAAATCTTCGAAAAGATGCACCCCGGGAAGGAGGCAAATGTCGGATTTTTACCGACTAAAAATCTCCTCTTGGAGTCCCACACCGTAGGCTGGTGTCTGTGTATATGGAGTAGAAAAAAAATGGCAGAAGATGGGGGAGTTTGATCTAAGCCAAATATCTATACTTAACAAAATAAAAACCCCTGTTAATGATGTAACTTAAAGTTTTAAAGTCTTGATGTGAACCTATCTACAGAATTCTAGTCCGCAGGCTATAGTCTCCATACAGAAAGGATTAGGGTGACAAATTTCAGATATTTCGCCAAAGAAAACATGTGGCTTAATTGCTATCCTATTGTAGCAATAAGCATAGTATATTATGCAATACAAATAAGGAAGAATCAACCGGGGCCAACCGACAGATTCTTCAGGCCTTTTCATGAAAACTATCCCCCCATAACCCACATCTATACCTAATCCTTCACAGATGACTGCTTATGTTTTAGATGAGTCTTACAAACACCCTCGGAATTGTACTTCACCCTCGTAAGAGTATTCCAGTAAGATATCAACGATTTTCGTTTCATGATTAGGAGTAGAAAAATCTTCGAAAACATGTAACCTATCTACAGAGTTCCAGACCGCAGGCTAAAGCCTCCATATAGGAAGGATTGGCGTTAAATGGGAAGATTGAGCTCAACATGCAACATGCATTAAGGGTGAAAACTCAGAAAGAAATCCCGGTTGAGGAGTGATGTAATGTTCTTGGTTTTGGTATAATTTCCTGGCTCAGTAAAAAAAGATTGAAAGGAATTTGAGATATTAGTTGGGACATTGCAAAGAATTAGAGCAGAAAGTCCATGTATTTCGCCAGTGAAAACATTAGGCCAATATTACCTCTTCAACTCCCATTGATCCCACGTAGGTGGTAAGCTACTATATTGCCAGTATCATTGTAGTCACCCCGTACAGATTCTGAAAACAAAAAAAAGCAGTAACATTTCTATCAAGATGTGTATTTTTTTAATAAATGAAAATATCTCACGAAATGAATTATAATGTCGAGATGGTTTTCATGATATTGTTTTTGGGAACAAAGGAACTGATATTACACTCTCTTGAGAGTATTTAAGGATATTTGTTTTATGCCTAAGAGGAGAAAATTCTTCCGAAAGATGTACTTCGGAAATTGGGGAAAATTGGGAGAGTTAAAACATCCTCAGCGGAGCTTCTGCCTTGGCCGTAACCGGGACTGAAGTTTTCGGAGGGCTGCTAACAGAGAAAAGATCTGTTCTGTGGCTGCTAAATTCTTTACCGGAGCCCCTATATAATAATATTAATAATATTGCTCGATTTCTCAAATTTCATGAAACTATATTGAATACGTTGAGTGTGGTTCACTATTTGTAGAGAAAAACTATATTACTCCGAATAACAAATAATAATTGATAAATTTGGAAACTTTTGGGAATTAATTTAATGATTTGGAATGGTAAAATTCAAATGACACAAACAATTGTTGATAAAATATGGCCTAGGTATAGGAATCGAAAAATAATGTATGTATATTTATGGCTCGAGGGAAAGGTCAGCACGAACTTGAGGTTATCTTCAAACATTACGGAGAAGCAGGGCGGAAAAATTCAGTCTTTGTAGCAACAGTATTGATATATTTAGCATTTCAAACGATGGACAAGCACCTTTTTTTTAGGCAAAGAGGTGAAAATTTTCGAAAAGATGCACCCCGGGGGCGAGGCCAATGCCGGATTTTTACCGAGCAAAAACCTCCTCTTGGAGTTTCAGGCCGTAGGTTATAGTCTCCAAGTATAGAAAAAATGGCAGCAGATGGAGGATATTGACCTAAGACAAAAGAATTAGAGCAGAAAGTCCAAATATTTCGCCATATTAGGGCAATAATATTCTGTCGAATTGTAGCAATAAGCTTAGTGTATTATACATTAGTAGTAAGTAATGCAAGCAAGGACGATCAAGAGTTTTTGAGCTTTTTAATGCAGTTTCTTGAATAGCCCACATGTATAGTTAATTCTTTAAAGATGACTCTGGCGTTCCAGCAACTCAGGTGCAAGCCGCTGCTAGAAAAAGAAATCAACCACCAAATCAATCTTCGTACCTTCGATATATATCGTAAACCTACCTACACAGACATTTGCATTCCTTCTGATTCCTTTCATCCTATTCAACATAAATTAGCTGCCTCCAATTCTATGATTCACAGAGCTTTCAGATTACTTCTCCCCATTATAAATCTCAATGAAGAAATTTTATTACACAATACAGGCAATAAGCTAATATTACTTAACGACCTGTCTGATTTATGTTATCCCTTATATTTGGGATTTTTAAATAGTCTCCAATTATGTATTAGTAGCCAATGTTAATCTCTAATATGTGTTTTACCTGTACGTTTATCTGTACCTATATACACACACCACAAAAATTGTCGCATCACCTGGTATTCTGACTTCCACAATCGATTAAGCAGCTCGATCGCAGTTTCTTTGTCAACATATGTTTTTGGACATATGAGGGGAAAAAAATCTTATCTATATAGTAACATTTGTTTTCATATGATCTCAAACACGTCTGAAACAAGAATGAGTTTATTTGACTCTGTATTCATTCAATTTTTCTTCAGTTTTCACGCTAAATTAATGCAAGTTTTCTGTGTTTCTTGTTGATTTTACAATCTTTGAATTTATTGTAATGGCTGCTGAACGTCCTGGACGATATTTGAGTGATCATGAAGTGGTAAGAATTGTAACACTTTTAGAGGAGAGGCGAAGCCAACGTTACGTGGCTAACTTGTTGTATGTTAACCAAAACACTATTTCAAGAGCAATTATTCGGTACTACGAAACAGGGGAATATGGAAGAAGGGTCGGACAGGGAAGAAATCGGATAACAACACCAGTTGATGATCGGTGGCTTCGTTTAACTGCACTAAGATTCGGCACTGTACAGCTAGAATGCTACAAAATGAACTTGCACTTTCCAGAAATGTGCATATTTCATTGCAAACTGTTAGGAACAGGCTCAGAGAAGACGATTTCAGACCAAGGGTGGCTTCCAATAGGCCGCGTCTCACCAGAGAGCATCGAGTTGCAAGACTTCAGTTTGCGAGGGAACATGCGAATTGGGGTATTCCACAATGGTCGAATGTTCTCTTTTCCGACGAGTCCAGGTTCTGTACCAAATGATAGACGTATGCCTGTATACAAACGACCGGGGGAACGGTATCAGCAATGCAATGTCCGACAAACCGAAAACTTCGGAGGGGGCTCAGTAATGGTGTGCGGAGGCATTTCTTTCCATGGTCGAACTGAGTTGGTCCTAGTGAATAATGGAAGAATGACAGCGGCCAGATACATCGCAGATATCCTTGAACCCCATGTTGTACTCTTTGGCCCACTGTTTGGCGAAAACTTCATTTATATGCATGATAATGCTCGGCCCCATGCAGCTAGAGTAGTTACAGAATTTCTGCAAAATGCCGAAATTGATATTTTAAGATGGCCAGCCAGAAGTCCCGCCTTGAATTCCATAGAACATGTTTGGGACAACATGGGGTGGCAAATTCAGCAACGTAAGATGCCTTGTAGAACACTCCAACAACTAGAAAATCTGCTTCCTGAAATTTGGAATTCAGTGGCTCAAGAGAACATCCAAAATTTGTTTGAGGGGCTTCCGAGACGTATACTGGCAGTAATTAGGGCCCGGGGAGGAAACACTCGATTTTGAAAATGATTAGTTACCATTCGATGCTAGTTGATTGGTCTCTTCGCGAATGTTTGAAGATGGTAGAATTTTTTAATTTTTCATTAACTCGTAAATTGTTGATATTTTCCATCATAAACTCATCTCTTTTGAATGATATTTTCTTATTTTACACTTCTGAAAATTGCCAAGCGACTCTTGAATGACCAACCTAAAAGTTCATATAGTATTGTCGTGAAAGTGCGACAATTTTTGTGGGGAATGTATAAGAAAATTGCTGACTTTGTATTTTAATGTCGAACTCATACTTGTCTGATGATGAGCGAAAGCTCGAATTTCTTATAACGTTGAATAAACTTCTCCATCTCCATCCATATTTTTTACGTAGTAATATTCACAATCCACTGTATAAGAAAATGAATGCCCATATTATCATTGTAAGATCTTTGAAAACTTTTGCAGCCATCTGATAGTAGTAATTGAAAATGAAAATTTATAGTATTCTGTATTATCAAGAGCCATCTATGAACTTCACCCCAATCTTACAATCCTGACATACCCTAACGAACCAGAATTAGCGATTCTGGTTGGCTTAGAAACTTCAACCAACCCTACAGGGAGTGTTCCATCGTATATACTTAGTCAATGCATGTAACCTTATTGTCTAAACCTTGAAGAAATGTGATGAAACAAATTGACCATAGACACCTATAGTGCAGGGGACGTACTATTCTACATTGTATATAACTCTCTACGGTTGATGGAAAGTAATCTTCTGAGACATTTTTATTTGATGAATGGATTATCATTAAAGTCTTCCTTATTATACAGACACAAACCTCAATTCAAACATAGAGGCCCTTGATGAAATCGAATGAATTTTTGGTTTCAGGATATGCGAGTTTTATTTTACTCTGGGACACTTAAGGCACATCTCAGATTTTTTGATGGCTACAACAAGAAAATTATCAAATACAAATGATTAATCATTTCGCAGTTAACGAATCTCATATTATTAAAAAAATTCCATCAAACTATGTTCACTTGAAAAATTTATACATTATAGATATTGTATAATACATTTTTGAAGTTTACCACATAAATGTTGATGTCGAATTCTTGGTGAATGATTTGTTATGTTCCGATGCATACTAGACGGAAAACGAAGTTGCGGCAAAATTGAAAAACAGTGTGTTTAGTCCCCATCACTCGAGGCACTTTTGGTACAAAGGTGTCTTTGTCGTTTAAGATGGCGTTGACGGTAAAGAAGATAAAGTGCCACAGCCCAATCCACAACAAATAAGAATGCGCTCTTTCTGAGAAAGATTGGGAGGCAGGAACGAAAAAGGCTATCGCTTGCGAGCTCGAGCTGTGCAGTTCTCCATATGAAAGGAGCCTAACTGATTGGTTCATATAATGTTTCTTTGTTTCGTCTTTTAACAATGTTCTCGGGAACTTAGCCCATTTACACAATGGACCTAGAGCTTATAGTGGATTCCGAACCACTCTCCTTGACTGTGCAATGATAACTGCCACCACAAGGATTACAAGTTATCTGTTCTTCTGAAGGCGACTCTTTCCAAGTATCACTTTTTTGTTCAAGGACAACATCCATAACTTGAACCCGAATTCGAACCAGGCACCTGGGCTTAGTATTTCCAACATACATGCTCATTAACCGTGCAGCTACCTAGGCGGTTTTCATATTACGTTCATTTTGAGATGTTAGATCCTTGGGCAATCGTATTTGTATCCAAGAACTAATTCCACAGTCTACTTATACGCTGGCACTAAGTGTTACGCGACGTCAACCTGTCGCTTTCTATCCTGACGGCTTTGATTTGTCTGATTTCCATTTGCTTGTTCTGTTATATTTTGTTCTATCGTATCATTCAGATAACATAAAACTCATCGTTGAATCAGTAAGAGGAGTTTTAGAAAAAACCTTTCATATAAATATATGGGCGATACTCAATTCATACCGTACTTAGAATTCGTTTTCTTGTATAATGTAGCTAACAAATAAGTGTTTATTCGTAATAATTGTTACATAACATAAACAATTAACAAGTAGAATAATTTTCGTGCAGAATACATATTTTCACTTCTTTCAGCTGACACAGTCATAACAGCATAAGAAATATATTCATCAACTATCTACATACATAAAAACAAGAGAACGAAAAACCAGCGTTCGTTAGAAAATTCTAAATTAAAGAGTCTGGGCCCTCGTGAAACGGAACTACTCAATTCTGCATAGCTTAACATCGCATTAGTTTACATAAACTTGGTATAATTTCTGAATAAGCGAAGCGGACTGAAATGAACATGAATACGAGGACAAGCTCTAGGTCGACGGCAAAGAGAATGAAGTCGGCTGCTTTGACTTCCTCCAGGCTCCGAGAGGTTTTTGAGGGCACTTCAGAAGCTTTGCTGGCACCGCCGATCTAATTGGACGCCACCCTGTACTATGCGAAACAATCGGACCGATATCACATCCCTATCTCTCCTTCTACCTATTTTTCTCACAGGGGTGGCCTTACAACGCATGCACAATTATTTTTATCGTCTTCATCGAATTTTAATGAATTTGTTGCAGTTACTGGCTTTACTGAATATAAATTGAGTATATTTATTTACTCATTCATTTGAATGAAAGTACATATCAGAAAAACCGTATGACGAATGTCAGATTTGGACGTGAGTCATAAACACGATCAGTACAGTATGTAGAATGGCCAATCCTTCAACACACGACAAGGTTCCCAGGATCGCCGTTAAGTTGTAACTACAGGAAAATAGGAAGAAACTGGTGAATCATACGTAATATTTTTTGCGATTCAAGAGAACTGGGAGGAAAAGCCTGAAGGAAAACCCTGTCTCGGCCGTCGCTGATAAATCAGTAACAGCTAGTAGTATCACAACGATTCTGTCTGTGTTTTATAAGTTTTTTCTTGTTTTTATCTAGTTTTTCTGTAATGTTTTTCTCATATTGTTGTTTTTACATGAGAAGATATAGTCTCTCTAGTGTTTTATATATTTTTCTTGTTTTATCTGGTTTTTCTGTAATATTTTTCTATTCTTCTCATACTGTTATTTTAAATGAGAGTCTCTCTCCATTTTCATTTGTTATACTATATGTGTTCACACTGCTGTTGATAACTATAATTTGTAACTAACCGTTAGATTTTTAATATCATATTATTTAGACTTTTATATACTTATAGGTACTTTTAAATTTTTAGCGTTAAGATAATTTAAGTTCACTTTTTTATATCTATTAAGTGGGTACTTTTTGGGCCTTGGCCTGTTGTACCCCAAAGAGCCAAAATAAATAAATATATAAATAAATAAATAAACATTTCATTCTTCATTTTAACCATTTTAACTTCGATGGATAGATGTGGGATGATGATATTTCAGAAATAAGAAAGAAAATAGAAAAGCAGCCGATCCTCTCAGTGATGTTAAATGAATTTTAATGTTTCAACCCAAACGAGATAATAATCTGATATCATATGTATATCTGTAAAACCATCACGATATCGAGATATAGGGCAATACAAGTCTAAATGACTTATAGTTTCCTGTGTCTCTTCTTCTTCTTCTTAAAGTGCCTCTTCTACCGAAGATCGGCGATCATCCTGGCAATCTGAATTTTGGACACGGCTGTCCGGAACAGTGAACGCGTACTCGTCCCGAACCACTTGCGCAGATTCTTTAGCCTTATATTCTTCGTCGGCCTAGAGAACACCTTCCCTCGATTCGTGCTTGAATTATCAGCTGGAGAACTTCTGCGTTGGTTACATGATCTCGCCATGAGATATGCAACATTCGGCGGTACACCCACATTTTCTTTTTCAAACGTTACGCGTGAGAGTCCAGCCTTTCATGCCGTAGAGTACTGTTGGAAATACATAGCATTTAACCATTCTTGTTCGTACTTCTATGCTTAGGTTGCGATTAGTTAGCAGTTTTTTCATTTCGATGAACACACTCCTGGCTTGTTCAATTCTGGACTGTATTTCCTGCCTCATCTCCCACTTGCTGTTCAACATGCAGCCAAGGTACTTGAAGATAGTGCATCTCTCAATCTGCTGGCCGGCCAACTGCAGCATTGCAGGCACACCCTTCTTCTTACTGATCACCATCAGCTTAGTTTTTCTGACATTAGTATTTATGCCATAGTTACGGCTGGCCTCTTGCACCTTATCCAGAATTCGTTGCAGCCCTTCTGCTGATGACGCAATTAGTTGTTTATCAATTGCCCGTTAACAGAAATTCCAATCATTCACACCGTCAAGAGCATCTGCCATAATTCTCTCCGAATACAAATTGAATAAGGTAGGCGAAAGTACACATCCTTGCCTAACTGCACTGATGCTACTTGGTTCCAGTGGATGTATGCTATTGTGCTAACATTCTTACCGTCTATCCCAGCATTCTTCAGCACCTCAAACACCAGATTATGTCTCACCCGGTCGAAAGCTTTTTCAAAGTCGATGAAGCAGACGAACACATCCACATTCATGTCCATGCACCTCTGCGCCAGAATTTGCAGTCCAAAAAGTGCGTCCCTTGTCCCAAAACCATTTCGGACACCAAATTTTTAAACTTAAAATAACTTTGAGGTAGACCCTGAGAACGTGGCTCATAAGGCTAATGGTACGGTAGTCCTCACATCTGCTTGCATTGCTTTTCTTCGGAAGAGTCACAAAACAGGACTTTAACCAGTCCTTTGGCAGTCTTCCCTCTCTGTATACTGTGTTGAATAACTGAGTTAGAAATTTCAGAGTTTCTTCATCGAGCAGCTTGAGAAGTTCACCGTGGACGCTGTCGGGCCCTGCCGCTTTTCCGTTGCATAGCTGTTTGACGGCATACCGTACTTCATCAAATATGATTTCTTGGCCTGTGCTGGCCCCCTCCAAACCGTGCGTCTCCTCTCTAACATCATTGAATAGCCCTTGTATGTACTCTTCCCACATTCGATTCTTCTCCTCCATTTCGTACACTGGGTTACCATTTGCGTCTTTGAGAACTGTTGTGACTTTGCCTCTTTTCTTTCTCAACGTTTCCCTTATCGTCTTGTGGAGACTGAAGGCATCACGCCTTTCTTGTAGCGCTTCCAGCTCCTGGCATTTTTCTTCTTCTTTTTGTTGCTTAGCTTCTCTGACTTTCTTTTGGATCTTTTTATGAATTTCACGGTACTTTGTTCAGTCTATGCTTTGCCACCGCCGTCTTTCTTCCATCATTTGTAAAATTTCCTTTGTCATCCACTCCTTGTCTGGTTTACTTTACTTAAGCTTTTGCCACATCTCTTCAATTTCTTGTGTGCCGTTAGCAACGCCACCGAAGCCGCGGGCAAGATCTTCTTCCAGTTCCTCTTTCGTTTTCTCATCGCTAATATTACGAACATCTATTAGAGCTGTTCTGGGCTTCTTCTTGGCTTTCTTGAGCTTAACGCAGATGCGGGCAATAACTGGACAATGGTCAGTACCGATATCCGCCCCTGGGGCTGTTGTTACAGCACTGATGGCATTTTTGAACTTTCTGTTTATAGCTTTATAATCAATCTGGTTCCTGACCATATGGCCAGGCTCATCTCTAGGCGACCTCCATGTATCCAAACCACTCCAGTGGTTTGCTCTTTAGAGTTGAAATCTCAATCATAATAATGTTGACTTCTTCTTTCTTTGTCAGTTTCAGCATATGTCTTATTTCCGTGTAGAATTGCTCGGTTTCTGCCTCCTCGCTGTCGGTTGTGGGCGCGTACACTTGAATAATGTTCATATTAACTTTGCCCTTTAGCTGCAACATACAGACACGATCTGAATGCGGAATGAAGTTAATGACAGCTGCTTTGGCTTTATGGGTAACAATGAAACCAACACCCCCTCCCAATGTCCGGGTTCGTCATTTCCAGCATAATAAATATGATGTCCCGGCATGCCATATGACCCACTACCCCTCCATCTCATCTCACTTATTCCACATATATCCACCTTCATTCTTTTCATTTCATTTATCAATCTCTCCACCTTATTCATCTCATATAAACTTCTCGCGTTCCATGTGGCAACCTTGATTGTCGTATATTTCTTCCTTCTTCTTCTTCTTCTTCTTCCCACCACATCGTCTAGAACTGAAACATTTTAATGAAGTTTGCGAGACTGTTGTAGGGGGCCTCCTGGATCATCCGCACACTAGTTACTTCAGTGCTTAATGTGTACAATCTGCTCGCCTTATCAGCATGGCATTCAAAGAGTATACGTTCCGTTGTTTTATTATTTTCTGGGCAACCACGCCACTGTGTGGTTTCCGACAGTTTCATGACGTGTACATGTTTATGTTATGAGTTAGACTTTTTGTCAAGATACAATAGTTCATGTACCCTATTCTTGGATTGAGGCCCAAAACAAGTGGAAGTTCTTGGATAATTGGAAAAAGTTCCGGTAGTTTATGATAGTTCAACCAACTTCTTCTCAGTTCTGATTGTCTGTGGATATGTACAGGAATCATATTGCACATGACATGTAGCCAGGGAATTGGTGTTGAGCTAAAAGGACGACTTATAATTCTCATGGTATAATTCAATAGGGAAGTGATTCTATGCAAATAAGCACCTTCAAGTCAGACAAAACAACGGTACTCAACTGTAGCAAATACCAGCAGTTTGAAGAGAATGTGATTTGAAGGTAGACGAAGAGTTCTGCGTGAAAAAGAATTGAAGGATATAGAAAAATAGCATGAATAGTTTTCACGATTTTTTCTACAACACAGGCTCGTTCGAGACTTTGTTAGCGATCTGTTATGGACTTATCGAGCATTATTGTTAATCAAAATTCAGTTTGCATACTTTCACTTCGGTTTTTTCCTAGGACTTATGGACGATAAGCAGGGAGAAAGGTTCTATCAGGATATTTAATAAATGGAAAAGCGTTGTAAATAAATTATGAAATTTGTTCGAATCCCAAGGTTAGTTCTAAAAATTAGACATTTTTTCGGTTTTTTCTCCTATCCAGCTCAAATATCTTTGACGAGGTGGTGGTCGCCCTCATGACATAATTGAATGAAGAATCAATTCTATACACATCAGCACTACTTAGGCAAACAAAACAAGAGAGATTTACCAGAGCAAGTGCAGTAGTTCGCCAAAATCTATGGCACCCTTAGTTGAAACAGCTAATGTTTGTAGAATAGTATTTTTTGTTTTCAGCTTTTGGCCTTTGGCATAATCATGCTTCAGTTGAGAATCCTTAAGATAATACCATCAACTGTCAATCCGATGATTATTCGAAGTAGGGCATAGACGACTCTCTCCGAAAAACAAAATGTCCATATCGGTAGTCAAAACTCGTTCAATAGTTTTAAAGTTATCATGACGAAAAGATAGAGCAATATCATAGGCATAAATAAATTTATTAGAGAGGAGAGGAGTATCAATCCTATCTAAATTGAGTATTAAAGCTGCAAGAACAGATCAGATGGAAGACATTAAAAGTGCGAAAACGAATACGTTTTTCTTCAACACGAAGCCGTCACACAATACTCTCTCGATCGGCTCAACAGTTGTACTCCAGTGTACAACAATTGAGTACATATTCATCAAGAACGCAAAATTCCCAAGAATATCACGATAAGACATATGTGACCATTCAATGTGAAGCGTGTCCGTGGTGAACTGAGCGAAATTGTGTAAAATACCTCAATGTGTTCAATAAGTCGGACCAAATAACTCTTCCTTTACTTTTCAACTTCCTCTCCATTCGATTCGTAGCCCGCTCGATTCGTTTACAGCTCAAAAAAAGGCAGTGAACTTAACGATCAGATAGTGTTCAAGTTTTATGAATAACGCTCGACCGGTCGACGTTGTTTTCCTTTTTCAAGTTCTGATAACACCTATGAAAAATATAGCGTCATCAGCATATATTATTTTCAAATTGCAATAAAAGGCGGTTCATATTTATCTTTGGAAAACTATTGTTTTATTCTATACGCTCCTTCATTTTTGTGCGACCCTGTCTTGTAGCTTTAGAATGGTTAAAATGGAAAATTTCCATTGAAGGTAATCCAGCAAAGAAATTCTTTCTTGTTCAACTATAAAAACTAAGTATTTTCCCTTCGGGCCCCTATAATCGCCTTACATCTTATTAATACTCATTATGGTCGATCGTATTAAGTACAGGGAATTCCATATAGAGTTCAGATCAGGTCTTCGCGGAGGCCACCTCATAATATCGATTCCGGCCTCACCACTCGCATTATTGTGTATGATAGAAAATCATGATCCATTAGAGGGACAAAAGGCACTACATACTCTCTAAACTATCGTTTACATACTGGTGACTTGTGAGAGAGCCGTGATTGAACACACGACGGTCAGCACATGCCTTCCCAAACCGTGAGAGTTCCACAGCCAGATGAAATGGTTTCTGCAATGTTGAACTGGACAAACCGTTCGTTTACACGTTTTAAAACCCTTGTGCGACGATTGTTACTGAAGAAATAGAATCGCAAATGTGCTTATTTTAATGGACTTGTTTTTGTGTAAACTGGAGTCGAGCAGACGGTGCTCTGTGGCAGGTGCGCTTTCAAGAGAAATTGCTTCCAAATTCTTTTAATTGCTGTTCCTCAAAAATGGAACTGTCGAAGTACTCTGGCCTATTTGAAATGAACAGTAGATTCGGTCTTGTTTAGGTACTGGACCATACATGATGTTCAGCTGAGCCTTAACGACATATAGCAGTAGCAACGAACGATTCTATGGTGCCGCCACCGGAGAAGGGGGGAGAGAAACCTCAACCAATATTAACTTATCAGAGCGACCACACATTTTGTTGCGTTGAAACCAACAGTCCTTTAGGAGGAAAATTAATTGCTTTTGCGTCATCGGAAGAACGTCTGTTGGTGACGCTATGTGAGATCAGGGTCCGACTCGATGCTTTGCTCCTCCGTGTGATTAGGTGTGCCATTTCAAATTACTTAGTAAACAATTACGAAGAGAATGAAGGTTGTTCTTGTATTCTTCGTATAATTCACATAGATACTCATTCTACCAGACAGTTTATTGAGCAAATACGATCCTGCGTCAGTGCAGAAATTATCTGCATTACCATATCCGCTTTCCGGTATCACTGGAAACACAGACGAGATAACGACTCCAGGCCGGCGTCGGTAACCATCCAGGATCAAAGTTCCCAGTGCCGAGTGTTATCCTCTCGATCCCCGCACAAAAGAATTCGGACTTTTTCGAGCGATGTCAAAACTCTTTTCATATTCCTGAATGCATTCACGGCATTATTAGGACTTTTGAGTAGCTTGACGCGAATTAATGAGATTTTTTGCAATTTGGCCATTCTACACGCTTTTGAGATGTTCCAGATTTTATTCGACTTTCGTTTCATCTTATTCTCTTCTTGTTCAGAGAAATTGAATGATCAACGCGTTATCTTATACATTCGTCAAATCAATCAACTATTTTTTTACTCAAAAGTTGTTTCTTGAAAATATGTGACCTGAGGGAATCTGAAAGTAATTTTTTCTATGGACTTAGAAGAAGAGAAGACACTGTGACTGCACCTCTATAAACGTCACCAGTTTGTCTCCACAATCGCACTAACCCATACCTTTTGGGGCTGGCACTTCCAAGGTCTTTTGGATTGAAGATTAAAATCATGTCTACTTTCGCGCACAATTCTTCTTGAAGTACTCAGGTTATGATATAGCTGATACAATTAATTGGCCGTCAGAGTAGTATTCCGAAGAATGGTGTGTTGGAAAAGCTGCCTTTTGCAGTTGATTAGATGGTAACCTCCACGTCGTCCACTCACACTCCCTGTATCTTTATACCGGACCAAAAAAGTCCATAATTTGTGCAAATCCTGCTTATGTTGCTTCACCATTAAGTATCCCAACTGCTCTGTTGATCTCGACAGTATCGACTTTGAACCAATAATAAAAACATACTTTTGTAGAAAAATGCAAACATCCATCCATTCAGTCTTGCATTCCTCATTGTTTTTCCTAAATCTAAGACGGTCCTTGCTCTAGGTTTCCTAGATGTTCACCCGAATTGTCCAGTAATCACCCAGCATCTGGTCTAGTTATTTGAGTCTTGGACTTTCCTTTTCTTTGTTGCGTAGATCTTGGTGTTCAATCCTGGCATCCTAATGTCTTTCATCATCTGAATATGCCCATACCAACGAAGTCTTTAAGAAGTTATGAACTTGTCTTTATCTGATCTGTCTTTGTGTCAGATATCTCTGTCTTGGGAGTAAGAAAAACCCGAAGAAAATGAATATTCAATCGATGTCAAACAACTGTTTGTGGAAAATATGCAAGCATGAATTAATATGTGGTTAAATAAAAAAATGGGCCAAGTTAATGTACCGCTTGCCAAAATTGTAAACTTCAATTTATAAGACACTGTTTTGAGAGCAGTCTTCGATAAATAAAACCAAAAAGTTATAATTTCTGGAATAATATCCTTAAAAACAATCTATAGAGAATATTTCATGATAGATCATTTTTGATTGATTGCAAAAATCATCCGGATTCTGATGAATTCTATAAACCTATTTGGAATGATGTAGGTAGATGATGTCGTGAATGTCAGATTAGGGAGAATTGTGCCTCCCCTTTACCACAGTGGTGTTGATCTGTCCTAGAGTTATAAGCGCTGGTACAGTGGTCTCAATCCTTTTTTCAAGGTTGTTCCAAATGTGTTTGAGTGGACGAACGACAAGATTACAGGCTGACCATGGCGAAATTTGAATACCAATCTCATTGAGATATTGTGTGACAAATCTAACGACTTTCCTCAACCACAACAGTGATAATCCGCTCATGTCCATCTGGGCCTCTGAAGGCTATTCTGCTCTGGTCTGAGAACAGAACGTTCTTGTGAACACAAATTGTCCTTCCGTACAAGTATCAGAGGTCTTTTTTCATTCTTAACTTCTGGGAGGCTGTGGCCGTCCAAGGTGATCTTATGTGCGTATTCACTCCCTTCTTGAAGAGGGTCAAATTGTATGTGATTTCTTAGAGATAGGAACATGGTGTTGCTGGTTGGACTGTCAGCTGATGGATGTTTTCCGCAGATCTGTTTTTTCTTTCGAACTGGTTTTCTTTCAGAACCACGCCTTTCAGTTCGTCAGACCATTTGCCATGTAGAGAAAGATCAGCAACCTGCCGTCTTTTGGAGAGAGGCTGGAGATCATGCGTGATCGGGTGGTCGATAATGAGAACTGCCACCTTCTGGACACTATCCATTATATTAAAGAATGTTTGGGTGTGGAGCCCCACACATAGGAACAGTATTTCAGAAAAGGCAGGTTCTGTGTTCTGTATAAAAGCATCAGCTGTAAAGACATGTACTGCTTCGCCCGGAAAAGAAAACTGAGTTTAGATGAGGAATTCGATATTCTTGCATGATTGAAGAAGCTTCTCCAGCAGTGACGTTTTTGGAGAATGTTGATTGCGTTATGTTCGCATTAAAACTGACCAAGTTCAACTGGTCCTACTCCGATATCTTTTCCGAGTCTGAATTCAGTGACATACTCTGTTGATATCCTTATTGGCGTCACTCATCAGCAGTTATAGGACGCTGACTAGGTTACGAGGACACCAGAGAACAGTCGTCCGCAAACCCAAATATTTTGTTCTCAGTGGAGTGGGGCATTAATCTGCAATTAATCTACAACAGGAAAAGAGTTGGCAAGAGTATGAAGCCCTGGGGTACTACTACCCAAAACTGAAAAGATCAACTACCACCTAAATCGATCAAGTGAAGAAAATGCTACTAATCCAACCATGCAATTTTTCGGGAAGTCCATATACGATCAATTTGTTCATCAAGGTTGCATGCCAAACCCTATCGAAGATCTGCAAGGAAGTGACATTGCATAAGTTGCCTTTTTGAATATTTATCATAGCAATTGCCTGCCTGTTGTTTTTTTCTTGAGTAAAAAAATTGAAGTGAATAAGCTTATTCTTTAATACTACGTGTGTCACTTATGGAGGTTTTTCACGTTTGAGTAGTAAACAAACGTAAACAAAGGTGATGGCGAAAAAGATCAGTAGCTTCGGTATATTCCCACACCTTCTCCACACGAGCTTAGGTAGTAGCACATAACCTATTCATCAGAGGCTTGTGGTGGATTGCTTTCATTTCATTAGCCGCCCTTTATACTTTCAATGCATACATTCATCGCAACATTCTTCCAATCAAGTTATTTTCACCAAAAAAATTAACTTGGAAAATTTCTACACTTCATGTGCGATAGATCGAAATGAACGAATAAATTACTGTTGAAACAAGTTGAAATGTGGGAGAGAGATAAGTAACCTGCGAAGTAATGAAAAATGTGCTCAACGAACTGTGAAGAAAAATATCTTCTTTCCGTTTTGTTATTAAATTTTGCAGGTAATTAAAAGAGTTGTTTCGACCTTTCGAGCACGATACGGCGCAATTATGAATACATATTTTTCCAATAACGCACCCCCCTCAAAAATATAAGTACCATGAATTGATTACGAGTGAACGTTAAAACGTATAACGCAATATTGGAACTTATTAAATCCTCCGAGTTATTTCAATTCGGAATCTCCGTCGGGGTGAGAGCTGTTCCGCCTTGAATTTTATTCTATACAAAAGCGTGGCTCGAACGAAAGACATGAAAATAAATTGCTGAATTCAATATCTGAAAGATGTAATAAAACCTTTTTCTCCAAGTTTTCGACGTTCGGGCAAAACGACGATTTGGAAAATCAAATTCATGTGACGGATGTTTCTTTCATGATTTTTAACTGCATTTTAATCACATATACACACAACCAAATTTATATGGAATTACCCGATATTCTGAATTTTTGAAGGATTGTTAGAATTAATTCTTTTGAGACATTTCAATTGAAAAAGAAATAAATTAAGGTTTATTCTATTTATTTATTGTAACAAAACATAAGAACCCCTACAGGATAGACCCAATTACAGGGGTTCACTGTCATACTAAATGAAAATTATAACTTTCATGAAAATTCTGAAAAAAAAAGACTCACCCAAGACTACAGAATTAAGTAAAATATCATGAAAACTAAAAACTACTACAATGATTCAGATCTAATGAGATATGCAATAACATTTTTTTTGAAAGAAGAAAGAGGTTTATGAAAAATTTCTATACTGGCAATATGCCAATTGTACAGACGCATAATTCGCAAGAAAACAAAATGAAAAAATAAACTAGTACGGGCCTTCGGAACATAGAGTGCATTTCGACGACTAGGATACACGGAAACATTGAAAGCGAGATAATTAACAAGCGGAAAACTAAAAGAATGATTTAAAATTCGATAAAGAAATACACGTGTCGAAAAGGACTCTCCTCTGTTCCAGGCTTAAAATTTTGTGATGACGCAAACTTAATTGATAATTATGGTTAGGACTGAAAAATCTAAAGTTGAAATTTTTGACAAACTTTCTCTGGACTCGTTCAAATCTGTCAATATACTTGTAATAGTGAGGGGACCAAACAGGTGCAGCATATTCCAAATTACTCCCCACCAACGAGAAATATAGCAATTTTAAAGACCTGGGATCACTGAAACTTTTAGTAATTCTTAGAACGAAACCCAACATTTTGAAAGCCTTAGAAACTATATGATCAATATGATACTCAAAGGACAACTTAGAATCAAGATATATACCAAGATCCCTAATTTGGTTTACCCAACCCAATTACAAACCCATCAACAGAAAAAATAGCATCGAAGACATTAACATTCTTTGTAAACCTTATATGCTTACACTTAATAATTTAATTGAAAATACCTACTTTGACAAAAAGAGAAAAATCTGTCAAGATCACTTTGAAACCGCAAAATATCATCATAGGACCGAATAGCACTGTACACTCTAAGATCGTCGGCATATAAATCCTGTTTTGTATAGAGAAAACATTCCTAAATATCATTAATATAAATTGAAAATAAAAAGGGACCCAGATGTGACCCTTGAGGAACACCAGAGGTGACACGAACGAAACCGGAATGAGTGCCATTGAGTGCAACATACGGCAGTCAATCCGACAGATACGATTCAATCCATTTCAGTGATAACCCCACTACACCAAAGTCCTATAGAACCGGCAACAAAGTTGCATGATGTATCTTATCGAAGGCCTTAGCCATGTCTGTATAGACGGCATCAACTAGAATGCCATCATCGAAACTACTAATTATGAAATGAACGTATGAAGTAAATTAGTTAACACCGACCTACCGACCACCGAAAAACGCATGTTGAGATTGAATCAACTTGGAACCGGATGAATTAAAAAATGTATCAGTTACTATTGCTTTGAAAATTTTACCGAAATAACTTAGAACAGAGACAGGTCGGTAATTACTTATTTCATTTTTTTACCACTTTTGAAAACAGGTACGATCTTTGCCGCCTTCCACTTATGTGGAAAGACACCTTGTATTAAAGCTTTGTTGAAAATAATTTGAAGTGGAGTCGTCAAACTAGCGGAACACGATTTTATAAAAATTGGTGGGATGGAGTCCGGACCTGGACCCTTCGTGACATTCAGTCCCTCGATTTTAGCTTCGACATCCTTCAGATCTATCGTGTTAAATGTAATCGATGAAGAAGATTATATATATATATATATATATATATATATATATATATATATATATATATATATATATATATATATATATATATATATATATATATATATATATATATATATATATATATATATATATATATATATATATATATATATATATATATATATATATATATATATTAAGAAAGAAACAAATAAAAGAAAATAAGAGACTCTTTCCGCATGTAGTAAAAAATTGAAATTTGTTTTTTACGGAGTAGATGCTTTTCTCGACTTCAGTAGCTTGTATTGCCTTCGCCCTGATGCAAGCCTGAATCCGTCTAGGCATGCTTTAGATTAGGTTTTCGACCTCCTCTGGGGTGATATTCTGTCACTCTTCTGTGGCGGCTTCGATGAGCTGTTGTGGGGTTCTTGGATTATTCAGGCGCGATCTAATTTTCCTTTTGAGATTATTCCATAAATGGACAATAGCATTTAGGTCTGGAGAGCAAGCTGGCCAGTCTAAAATAGCGAATCCCTCTGTTTCAAGATAATGTCGCGCGAGGTTGCTGGTATGCGGAGGAGCGTTATCTTGCATAAAAGTGAAATTCTCACCGTGAGGACCTCGCCAAAGGGCTCCAGCAGGAAACGAAATCAAATCTGTTTTGACTCCCAGCATAATGCCACCCCAAAACATCACACTGCCCCCTTGGTCTTCGGAAATTGTCTTGCTCCTCGGAGTCTAGCTTGTTTTCCATGTCCCTTAAAACCCGATTCCGGCGGTCTTCTGATCAAATACCATTTCTGGTCTCATCCGAAAAAAGAACATTTCGCCAATTCTCAATATTCCATATTTGGTGCTCCATACACCAATTAAGTCTGCTAATTTTTTGTTCTCTGGTTAGCTCTGGAACTCTCAAGGGCCTTCTGCTGTATAAACCCCTTGAATGAAGTTTTTGACGTATCGTTTCGACAAATACACTGATGCCTGTTGCTTCCAGAAATTGCCTTTGGAGAATGGGATGCGACGCACTAGGGCCTGTTCTTGCAATTTGGCACAAAAAGCGGTCTTGTTCTTCAGAAGTGATCTTCTTACGACTTCTTCTAGGCCTATTTTGTAGAGATTGTAGCTCCACGTATCGGGTGTAGGTTTTTTAAATCACCTCCTGTGATACTCCCATTGTGGCCGCTATATCCCTCTCTGTCACCCCTTCTTCAACGAGCGCAATTATTCGACCCCTTTGCACATCGGACAATCCAACGTAAGGCATTTTCAGTTATGATTATAGGCATTTTTAAATTTTGAATTTGTGGTGATAATTCAACATTTTTTATCAGACTATCCAGTTTTTTTACAGCAAAAACTTCATTCTTCGCAAGTAGTCAAAGATCCGTGGTTAAAAACAATCAATAAAGTGAAATACCGAGTGATTCCATATAAATTTGGCTGTGTATACGCAGCAGGTGTTATACATGAGCCGACGTTGTATTTTTGCAATGTACGGGGTGGACCAAATTCGATGTTTTAGTACGGCAGCTATGTGATATACTGCAGATAAAGGAAAGTGATCCCTCCCTCTCTCGAGCTCGATTTTCGAGAAAAACTCAATGGTGAAAAGGGAATTCAGCAGTATATTCTAGTTATTCGGGCATTCTGGATTTTTCGGAATTCGACATGTGACGATATCTCGAATCCTATTGAAGTTAGGAAAAAAATATTCTCACATTCTTGAGACACTTTTTTGAGTAAAATGCAGTGATGTATTCGAAATTTTTTTCTGCCGATGGGTTTCGGCGTTATGAAGCAAACTTTTCAAAAAAAATCGAAAACTTAATCTATTCACTCAGAATATTAGATATTAACAATTCTATAGTAGAAGAGGTTTGTCTATGAGCGTTAACGATTCCATTAATTCATTTCTTCGTTGAAACAATAGAGTCCACCCCTTAGAACAAATATTTTCTTTCTTTTATGAAACTATTTCATCTATTCAGTCTTATTCCGGTGGATTAATTCAATTCTGTGTTTGAAAAAATTGCGATATTCAATCAATAGCATTGATTATTTACGTCATAAGTTTATGTCGTTCTTCCCTATCTGCTTTGAAAATTTCAACATATAACTCAATCGTAATGGCTCTTGAGTTCTCTATGAAAAGTATGAGATGTTGAAATGTTAGGAACAGAATGGGTATGATTTGGATGCTGCGGAAAAATCGTATTTCATTTGATTCCCTGGAAGGAGACAGACACTGAGTTCATAAACATTTAATTTATTATCACTATCAACTATAAATTCTGAATATTCATATATACACTATTTACTATTTATATGTCGTCCTGGGAATCGACTGCTACTCCAGCTCCAAATCTATATTAGATGACAACTGTACTCAATATCTACAGCCAGGTGTGTGGCCCCTCAATTCGTGATCACCGAATAGGGCAGTGTACAACTACTCAAGAAGAGGAATAGCTGAACTCTGTACGTACAGCTAGCGATGTGGCCACTGACTACGTGGTCACCACAGAACAGACCCGAATGAGAAATAAAAACTCAGTGCTTCGACATAGGAAACAATATGGCCGTCTCTACATAAAAACTAGCGCTACGCGTGCCATTATGGGAAACTAAACCGAAAGGCGCCTTATTTGAATTCTTGATTTCCCACGATCGAATTTAACTTCACTGAAATGGGGTATATGAACTAGTCTAATCGATGCAGAGTATTTCTGCCCCAATTAGACTATTCAAAAATTGAGAGAATAATAACAATAATAATTAAAATAACAAAAATCTCTTGAACCATATATACAGAAAACATTTCCAAAAATAAAAATAAATTCTTAACACATGTAAATCAAAAATATAAATCACATATCACAGAAAACGGGTACATTCTAACATTCAAAATAAAAAGAAATTCTGAAATATTGTTGTCAGTCATAATATTGTTCCTCCATTGCTACCATTGATCCCCCGTTGGGGGTAAACTGCCTTCACTGCCATCTTCCTGGCAGTTACCCCATACTGCTTCTGAAAATATAAAAAACGCAGTACTGTTTGTCTCAAGAAGTTTTTATTTAAATGAATTTGACATCACTGAAAATTTTTGAATATGGTAAAAATACGCAATTTCATTACTAATCTTGGAAACTAGGGTTGCATTAATATTCCTGATGGGTTCAATTGATAGGTTCATAGTAGAAATATAAACCAAATATATAAATAAGGTTCCACACCTTAAGTGTACGCAGAGTGTAAAAAGCACATTGTAACAAAAAAAACAATATATATATTCTGAATAAAAAGAACTCAGAAAACTGAATTAATAACAATGTGTATATCACAAAATAACATGAATCATAGATAACAAAGGGAATGTAGGGTGTAAAGGACCCAAAAATTCAATTATTTGGTCACAGATCCATTTCTTTCCCCATGAATGTAAAGGTGCATGCAGGAAAGTAAATAATATCACAGACTAGAAAACATGTTTGTAAATTATAAAAGGATATAAAAGCCCAGACAAAACAACATGTATAGTACCACCGACTGTATAAGATCGATGGTAAATAAATAACACGCACATAGTAGGGTGTAGATAACCCACTCTTTGAAATCACAATAAACACCTATAATTGAACCCATCAAAGATTGCTGTCCTACTTATTTCTGAACCTTTTGGATTTGCTTTCAGTCCCAGAAGTAACAGTTTCCTTCTTTTTATCCTTAATGAATTTAAAAATTAGAAGACTAGTAACCCTTTCAAAAAATGTCATCTTTCACCGAATGTAATTGACAAAAATCGAATTGAGAAAAATGAGATTTGTGAATATCTTTTAATTTCAAAGCAAGATTTTCCTGATGCCTCTGACTATTCAGGAAAAAGTAAGTTTATTGTGAATGTCTTCTAAGAATTGAGAAACTTTTACTGAAGGATACAATAACTTAGACTTATTTTCACAAAGTTCCTTGAATGTAATAAATGTGTGATGTTGGGGCACTTCGCTAAAAAGTTCTTCGTTACATACTTGACATTCTGGGACTGTAATTTTTCGCAAAAGGTATCCTGCCACATAATAAGTTAGGTCAGTTCTAGGAGTTGGTAAATTTCCAAAGATCTCATTATATTCTTCACGAACAGACGGTTCTGAATACTCAGAATCAGTATGTTCTGTGAGTTAGTCTGCAAAAAAAAGACGAAACATTCAAATTCTCAGTCATCTGTTTTACGATTTCCATTAACTATGGGCGATGTTAAGCCATTTATGTTTCTAAAGCAGCAATAAACTGGTGGCAAGTAGGGTTTGTGTTCCCTACACCATGCTGTCTAATAATACAAAATAAATTTTCTAAAGGATCCTGGTTGAAATACCGTAAAGAAAAATACAAGAGAATTTCTAAACTTGCTTCCAAGACACCAGCAACGGATACACCAGAAAAGAAAATGATTTTGAAAGCACAAACCGCAAAAATAAATGGGTTTAGCAGGAAACTGAAAACTTTGACATTGATAGACATTTGACAATTCATTTATCGGCGATTGAAGTTTGATCGGCAGAGTTTGACACTTGACGTGGTTAAATTAGTGCCATCTATATCTATTATGGGAGGACTAGATAGATAGGTGAGGGGTCGTGAGGAGGTGTTGAATGTTTTGGTTGGTAAGTCGACCTTCTTACTAGGGTCTGTTCAGTGGTGGTCACCGACTAGGACTGTGATTGAACTCACTACGTACAATAACTCAAGGATAGGAACAGCTGAACTCAGTACGTACAGCTAGGAATTAGACCCAAGTTCTCTCAGTTCGAGACCTCGAATTTCTCTCAATTTGTATTTCGTTCATTAAATTCACATGTTTTTAAATCATTCTGAAGAGCTTCAAATTCCCCTGCTAATTCCGTCAGCTCTTTCAGCGAACTGAAATCTCTTCTTTTAATGTAGTTGTTTGAAGTTCAATTGAAAATTCTTTGAACGATTTATTTTTCTTCTGCGTTTTTCCCAGAATATGGGCCATCAATTTTGTTTTATGATTTGGTGGTAGATAAAATTATGAAAACTCTTGTATAAAGTCATTCCATGTTTTCCAGCTCTTTTGGTTATTACGATACCACATAAATTCTTTTCCTCTGAGATTCTCTAGAAGTGTTTTGATCATATGGGCATCTGGGAATTGGTAGCATGTTTTAAGTTCTCCCAATCGCTCCAAAAATGGTATAGCATCTCTTTGGCTTTCAAAATGTAGATTCCATTTCCTTACCTTCTCGATAATAGCTACTTCGTCTGGCTCTTCGTTCGCAGTAATATTAATTGTTTCATCTTCTTTACTCATTTCGAAATTGTTTCCTTGCGCTTTTATATAATTTGACAATAGGCTTCTTAATTCGTCTGCCTTTCCTATTGAATCCAATCCAAGTAATTTCGATTCTTCAATAAGTTCTTCTTTATTGAGACGATAAATATTACTTGCTCATTACTTTTTCGTTCCTTTAGTTGTCCATTAATCGCTCGGGCGCCATTCTTTCAAAGCACAACGGAGCAAAATATATGATATTGAAGATGCTTTCATCGATGTTTTAGAAGCTGTAGCAGCACAACCTGAAACTTCAAGGCATCAAAAGGTAACTGAAACTGGCATTTCGAAGTCAAGAACTTTCAGAATTCTCAAGAAAAATTAATTCAGATCCTACAGGATGAGAGAACTAACCAACAACAACCCAATTTTACTCAATGGTACCTTCAGAAAACTGAAGAAATCCCAGAATTTTATCGACGCGTTATATGGAGCGATGAAGCTCGCATTACAAATGACGGAATTTCCGAAAACACAAGAAGCACTGTTGATCGAATGTCAATCCTCATAGACAGTTGAATATTCAACACCAAGGGCGATACGGTTTCAATGTGTGGTGCACTTTTGACGACAACCTTACAACCTTAATGGCGAAGTTTACCGTCGTATTATAGAGGAAAATATAGTGGAATGATGTTTCGATGAATTGCCATTAGCGTACAGAAGAAATATACTGGGTGTTCGAAAAAGAGAGGACAACATTTGAGGAGGAGATTGCTGAAGTCATCTCATGAAAAATGTTCACATAAACATATATCCACAAATACTTCGTTACCGATATAGAAGGTGTTAAAGTTCAATCGAAAGATGCAGTTAAATTTGAATTTTCCGTAAACCTTTTCAGATATTGATGTAAAATTTCGGGGGTGTTGAAAACTTTCAGAGACGCAGTATTTTCAATACGAAACAATATTTTTGATTCACCAATGGTGCATCTTTTGACACAACGCAGGTTATTCTAAAGAGAAACGCTACTGATTTTCAAGAAGAAAACTCTCTTGCCATTTTTTTGTACGTCGCCAAGTTTTTGAGTAAGAAAATGTTGACGAGAATAAGAAAAGAAAGTCTATATATTTCATTGTAGGCCACTTAGTCTTCGATTAAAAAAAACCATCGTTGGGTATTGACCATCATTTATTGATTTATTATAACTTCTTCTATTTTTCTAGGAGGAGATGAATGCCACGACGATAAAATGACTCATCTCGACAGTCCATGAGCCATTGACCCAACCAAATGGTAATCTGCTGGGGCACAGTCTGGTGAGTAAGCCGCATGTGGAAGAACGTCACATCGAAGCGTTTCAAGTGTTTCTCCGACGGCCTTTGTGACATGCAGACAAGCGTTATCATGCAACTGGATGACTTTATGCTGCCTCGTATTCTGGCAGCTTCTGGTGCAGTGTTAAACGGATCATTTGTTCTCAGTATAGACCTCCTGTGACTGTTAGACCTAGTTTAAGATGCTCATGGTGAATAACTCCTTTTTGGTCTCACCAGATGCAGAGCAATGCCTTCTTTCCATGAATATTGCACTTTGGAGCCGATATTGATGGTTGGCCAGGGTCACAAATGTTCCTTTGCCGCTTGAGATCGTCGAAATATATCCACTTTTCATCTCCAGTAACAATACAATGAAGAAATCCGTTTTTTATGTTTATCCAGCAGCATTTCAAATGGTTTTTCGCCTTTCGATGTCTTTCGGCTTTAGCTCATATGGCACCCATTTTCCTTCTTTGTATACTCTACCCATTGTTTTCAAACATTCAGATATCCGAAACTGAGCCACGATTAGTGTTGTTGCAAGCATTTTTTGTTTGGTTAGATTTGAAACGCCGAAACCATCCGTTGATGTGCAATTCCAATTCATACCCCGATTTCTCATCGAAATTTCTTTAGTGACGACCATGATCACATTGAATTGTTAAGCTGATAATCTCATAATAAGTAATTGCTGGGAAGTCTCTATTTCTTTGATTGTGTAGTCGTTAGTTATTATATGATTTATCAGCTTGGATGATACATTTGTTGTCTTTGTGACAATTTGTTTGACTGACCCCTGGTGACATCTAAACATACTCAAAATTAATGACTTTATAGCGCTTTGATCCATTTTGTTTCGAACTGCGATCAGTCTGTTCCTAAACTCATCACGATAGCAAGTTGGTTCTGCTGGTTTCTTAATCTTCCATTGAAAATGTCTCCGATATGTTCGATGAGATTGAGGTCTGAACTTCGTGCAGGCTACTCAATGAAGTGATTTTATGATATTGAAGGTGATCCTAACGATATGAACTTGATGAGGTCTGTCGTTATCATGCATGAACAAAAAGTTTTATGCAGATGGGGACGTTCAAAGAAGTTCCTCCTCACATTATTATTCTACCTTCGCCACAACCATAGGTAGGTGAAAATTTTCACTGGGTATATCTCTGATTGAAGTTTTTACACTAGACAACGTCGATCGCAATGAAAAAGACAAAATCTCGCTCATCTGTAAACAAATCTCTCCCAGTTAGCTTCTAATCAATTGACATGTTCCCTGGCAAAATTCAATTGGTCTCTTCGAAGTTCTGCTAGAGCTGGGCCTCGAGCTCCAAACCAAATTCTTTGAGACGTTGTCGTATCGTTTCAATGCTGGTTTGCACCCCAGTGTTCTGTCTAAGCTGCATTTGAAGGTGCCTAATAGTAACGAACCATTGTCCAACGAGGAAATTCTTTAATAACAGTCATGGATCGCCGTTGTTGCTCGATGTCCTTGCCCAGGTCTCCTTTCATGACAACGATTCTCCCTGCACCTGCGGACCATTCTGGAAACAGTTGAATGGGACACTTCAAGTCTTAGGTCTATTCTTGTATAAGTCTATCTTAGCTCATCTAATATAACTGCTTCAGCACATTCTGCAGGGTCAAATTCCGAGGTTAGCGTTGCATTATTACCGAAAATTTTGATTTTCGAGACAAACAAACATAAAGGCCGCTACACACGATCAAACATGTTCAATACACATGGTTTGGTTAGATGTTTGAAGGTTTTCTGTCAATCTCAGGAAATTTGTTGGCAAACACGAGCTTCGACAAACAAGTTTTATCGTGTGTGTGCGTTTCAAACATCAAATCTTCAAACCACCAAGAAAAACGGTGATAGTGGTCATTTCCGTGAATCGCAGAGCTTGTTTCTGTGATTCACAGTCTGTGCCCATCGTTCACGTTTCTGCCGTCAGTTGTATTTTACTTTTGAATATTCTTCCGTAGCAATGAACACCAATAAGGCCCTTTTGACTGAATTTATTGAGTTGTACCAAACGTTACCTGAACTATGGCGTGTGAAAAGTAAAGAATATAGTAACCGTGACAAGACCCTCCTCACCAAGTTGCGAGAGATAGAACCGGATGCTATTATTTGTGAAATGAAAAGCAAAGTTAATGCGTACCGCTTGGAGAAGAGAGCACATGAAAGTGTTGAACTCAAAAAGATCTGGCACAGGGACTGAGGATGTATATGAACCAACTCTCTGGTATTACGAATTATTGCAGTTTATTGCAGATCAAGAAACCCCAAGGCCTACCAAATCGAACGTGGAAGAAGAAGATATATTCCAGGTAAAGTATTTTTTTTATTTATTTTATTGGCATATGGGCGAAGTTCGCAATTTGTGTTATTGTTTCACCGTGGGCTGAGGTGGTAAGAGGTTTGAATGAAGTACATAGGTTCAAGAAGCATTGTAAATTGTCTAAAACCTATACATTCTGTCCTTTGGTTGTCAAAATACTGCAGGTATGCATCTCTGGAAGCACTTGCATCTTGCGAAGTTCTTCTGTTTTAACCCTTTTGCAGTTCAGAAACAGAAGCATTGTTATTGATTGTTCGTAATCCTGTTTGGGTTCGGCCTTCCGCAAAGTTGTTTGTATCAATATCATTATGATGTATATACGTGCAAACGTTGAGCACATTCGGCCGATATCGGAGAAAGTTGTTTAAAATACAACAGGCAATGACGACTTCTTCTATGCTATATGCTAACCAGTTTCATATTGATAGGCTTTTGGAATCATGCAACCAATAGATAGATAGATACCATATGAGTGAGGGCTGGCTAGCAGCCGGGCCACTGCGACCCAGTGGTCTATTGTGGCACACTCTGTCCTAATTTTCATCCACGAGCTCCATCATTCTAGTAATGGATGCGAGTTCCGTTTGCTAGATCCAAGTTCTTCCATCCTCACTCTTTCCCCAGCTTGGCCCTCGCACATAATCTATATCTTCTTCACATTGCCTACATGAAGGACCCTTAATCAATCCTAACTTTAGGTATCTTCTGAGGCGACAGTATCCCGTTAGTGGAGCGGTTAAAACTCTCAGGTCCAACCTAGAGAGTTTAAGCCAGGCCTTAGCTCTCCCAGTGAAAGGTCCCCTGGCGAGCGTGTCTGAGACCAATTATTGGTTTTTTTCATCCTTGCAGTCTCTACGGGAGTTCCGAGCCTAGGTTCCAGTCTGATGAATTCCTGGTCAGCTCCTCGAGCAGCCAATGAGTCCGTCTTCTCATTTCCCACAATGCCCGACCTGGTACCCTTAATAGACGAAGTATGCTCCTCTCTCCTAATCTGGCAAGAGTGGAACGACATTCTTGCACCATAAGTGACGTACAGGTATCGGATGCCAATGCCTTCAGTGCAGCTTGGCTATTGGTGAAGATTTCAATTGCCCTATTTGTTTCTCTTCCACCTTCATGTACTGGGCTAGGTTTTGACAGGTTCAGAGAGTCGCTCCTCAAATGATCGTGAAATAGCGTGTTTTCAATAACCCCACCATCAGATACCCTCCCATTCGTACCAAATTCACACATAACGAATTCGTAATTTCCATTTGCGATTGCTAAAAGAGCCATGCTGTTGAATCCTTTGTAACTGAAAAAGAAAGAACCGCTGTTTGCTGGAGTAATAATGCTCACATGCCTACCATCTATGGCGCCCAAACAATGCCCAAACAATGGTCGAATATTCACGTAACTTTGAACCAATCGGACTCAGTTTTGAGAAACTGGAAGAAGAAAAATCATGTTATTAGGTAGGTGATTCGCAAATTCAATGGTACAAAACATTCAACTGAGTTAACAAATTAATTTTCTCATTTATTTCAGGATTCAGAGACGGAAGTCTCAAGTGGCGAAGAGTTACTAATTATGGAGAATGATCCTCAGTCGCTTGCCTCTTCACTTCCCGGCTCAAAGGTTTCAACAGATTATAATTCTCATTTATCATCTGTACCATCCAATAGAAGAAGCGGAAGCAGGAAAGCTAACTTGGGTAACAACGTTGCATGAAAGTTACGAGATCCGAAAGATGATATACAATGAGCAATCGCTGAAAAATTCATTTCAGACGTATGGGTCCGCGCTGGACTTGACCTAGCTAACTTCGATTGAGCTTCAACGTTTCAACCCATGGCAACAAACTATGAACATGCTGTCTCCTGGAACACGACCTGGTTGGCAAATGAATCAACCCAGCCATTTTTCGCATACCCCAGGTGAACCAACACGTCCACACAGCAATCGGGGAATATTTCAGGGATATAGTGGTTTGCAGACCATCGTTACATCCGAAATTGAACGGTCAAATTCATCTACTTTGGCTAATTCCTTCAGTATCGCCGATCCCCATTGAATGTAATGTAATTACATCTGATTATTTATTGCATCCACAAAAAAACCCTTGAAAAATTCTCTGTGCAACACATCCACAATAGCTAGGCACTTGAAAGATAATTTCGCCCAACGCCTGTGGCGAAATGACTTCAACTTCAAATCTTCAAAACTTCTTTCTGTTGCCAGAAAACGCAGGGTTTCCGTCGATCTTTCGTGGGGAGAAATGGCATTCCTCATGACTGTGTCTTGTCTATTTATTATCGGAGAAACCAGGGAGAGTAAATGCAAATAGCTATCCTTTTCCATCCTCATGTAGTTATGCCAATCTTGAGGAGCACACAGCAGCTCGTCCAAGAGGTTAACATGGCTGAAAGTTGATCTTTCCAACAGCCACTTTTTCGCTCACAAAGATCTCCTCTTTTCCTGTGCGCTGTTTTTGCTGCTTCACTCCGGTTCAGGCAATATAAATAACTTAGATGGTTGATATCCATACTCATCCAAATAGAACAATGTTTCTTCAAGAAAGGGAGCAACATGACTACTGAACGTTGATGAAGCTTGATGGTGTTTTTAAGGTTGGTTAGAATATGGGATACGACCTCAAACTTCAAACATAATTGACCAAACTGTTTGTCAAACATGTTTGCTCGTGTCGTAAGCTTTACTTGCAAAAATTGAACAACAACTGGTGTTATCATTATGTGGTGGTTTCTTACAAAATCTCAATATATTTCTTTCATTTTATTTCTCATGAAGAATATGTGAGCCACGAAAAAACATCGAATTTCGCATATGTTTGGACATATCCGTAAGAAGCATTTGTTAATAATTAGTTGCCAACCTAAAATAAATAAATACTTGAATTGTTTCTAATTTCTTGTCGCAGTATACAGGGTGTTAATATTATGTCACAACTTAAGGGATAAATCTACGTGCAATTTTAAGAAAAAAAGTTTATATAAACATAGGTCCGCTAAAGCTTCGTTACGGAGCTACAGGTTTTTCTCTTCAAAACACCTGCAGTTTTTGAGATATTCAGACCAAATTTAGAATGCAAGCTATTATTTACAGCCTTCATCAATACACGTCCTAAATTTTAATTAGAATCTACAAAGTATTTTCCTCTCGGAGCCATGTCTTCTTTTGCCCTTTCAAACTTTTCTGCAGTACGCTACTCAACCGCGTCCAATTAATTTTCGTCATCTTCGTTTAATCTAGAAACTCTTTTGACACTTGTAATTTTTTCGTATCTCCAACTGTTCTCGCGCAAATATTATTAAACGATTATATGCATTCGCTGAATTGAAAGCACTTCTAATTGAAAAAATGAATAGTAGGCTTTGGTTTTTTTCATTTAATTATTCATTATAACAGTTGCTAAAATTGAACTAGTATCTGGTCTGGTGTTTATTAAATTAACGATTAGTTTTAAGACTTTTGGCTGATATCCATTACATGTACGGTCTGGCTGACGAAAATACAATAGCAGCTAGGCGATTATATCAGGTGCGCTTTCCAAATCGAGTAACACCAGACAGACGAACATTTTCAAATATGCACAGAAGGTTGAGGGAAACTGGTACTTTTACTGTCAAAAAAGCTTCTAAATTGAACGAAGATGATGAAAATTGGTTCCACGCTGATCAGTGACGTACTGCAAAAAAATTTGGAAGGGCAAAAGGAAACATGGCCTCGAAAAAGAAAACACCTTGTGAATTTCAGTTGAAATCAAGATAGTGTAATGATGGAGACTGTAAAAAATAGCTTTCATTCCAAATTTTGGCTAAATATCTCAAAAACTGCAAGAGTTTTGAAGAAAAACCAAGTTTTTCCCGGAAATTTCAACAACAGCCTGTAGCTCCGTAGTTTTTGTGGACCTATGTTTATAAAAACTTTTCTTCTCAAAACTACACGTAGATTTACCTCCTCAAGTTGTGGCATACTATTATTTAACACCTTGTGTATGAGGATTATCAACAAAATCCATCCAAAGAGAATTCAGGCTTTTTTTAGTTCATGTCTTTCTGCCATTTTGGTCAAAGTTCTTGGAATTCGTTACGAAAATTCGGTTAAGCTAATCTCGTTTCTGTAAGTAAATCTAACCTAATTCAAGATTAGTTAAACTTTTAATTGCTTCAAACAGTGTTCAGTGCTTCAATATATCTCACCAATACAAAAACTTTTCAGCCCTCTAAAAGCTTTATTACATCACTGAAATGCTAAAATCAATTTTCCGATTTTCTAATGGGTTACAAAACGTTCAACAGAAGGTTTACACTGTGTATCTCTGAAAGATTTCCTTCCAATTCGATGAGGGTTGCTATCGATAGGGTGGCGAAATAAATAGGATGCGTGCAAATAGTCGGTGCAAGCTATTCGGGAAATGATTTCTGGATTCCCTTTTAGTATGTCCGTGTGCCATATCAGCCCGCTATGGTATCCTTTTATTTCGTGCTTAATCAAAGTTTGTGACTCCTCGTCACGCAACGCCGGTTGAAGAGCCATCAGAAAAGGTGTGATCTTATCAAATACGGATCACGGAGTTGATTACCCAACTCTGTATAAAGGGCATGAGCAGTGGCGGAACATTCTGATTTTCTCGTTTTCTGTCGAAATCTCTCTGTCCGTTTGAGGAATTAGATAGTTGTGCCTTCTGAAATACATAATATAATCTATTTATGCCTCTGATATAAATATAAATCGACCATACTGTGCCAAAATACTTACGTACACAAAACGCACTTTGTGGTTAAATTTTATCATTTTAGGAGACAAATTTTTCAATTTGTTTTTCCTATCTACTTTTTGGGGGTGGTTTTAATTGGATAAAAGGTCGAGTGTCGTGGAAACTAGAAGCAGCATTTAATTACGGGGTTATATCCAGACAGGAGGCAAAAAAAAATTCCAAAAATATTTCCTGAAAAGAGCATTGAATTTAGTAATGTGAAATTTTGTACACATATGTAATGGTTTAGTTTCTTGAATATCTTTTTAGGAATGAGATTAATTCCCACGATGATTGGATTTGGTGTTTTACATTAGTTTTCTGGTATTTCTGTATCTTACAGTTTACAGGTTACTTGATTGGCTGAATATGGTTCGCAAAGTGACGGCCCTAGGTGGCAAGACTAGTTCCCTGAAGACGTGGTTACCCCAGTCGTGAAATATCAAGGTTTGGCATAAAGATGAAAACTCAAAATATCTTGACGGTGAAAAAAAATCATTGGAATAGCAGATATCGATCTAGGTGAATGTAACGAAAGAAAATTCGCAATCTCTCCACTCTCAAATTGAATTGGTTGTCGAGGAAATCCGGCAAAATTACCGACTATTTATAACGCCTCAGACGATTAGAATTTTTCTAGAAAATCAAAGAATACTTAATTTCTTCTTCTTCTTCTTAGGGGTGCCTTGTCCGTTCCGGACATTGTCTATCATCATGGCAATTCTCACTTTGTTAACAGCTGAGTTGTAGTCAATCCGAACCAATCGCGCAAGTTCTTCATCCACGAGTGACGTCTTCTTCCTGGGCCTCTTTTCGCCTCAAGGTTTCCCTGAGGGATTAATTGTAGTAGTCGATATTTGTCGTGTCGCATCATGTGGCCAAGATATTGAAGCTTCCGTTCCTTCAGTAATTGAACAATCTCCCTCCTCTTGCCCATTCTATTTATGATCTCCTCGTTAGTAACATGCTGCGCCCATGAAACTTTGAGAATACGTCTGTAGCACCACAACTCAAAAGCGTTCAGTTTATCTCTCATTGACAGTCCACGACTCTACTCCATACAACAAAACAGAGAAAACATAACACCTGAGCATTCTGATCTTAAGATTAAGTGTTAGGTCTCTGGCAATAAACATCTTTTACATTCTTAAAAATGTCGCTCTGGCCTTCTCAATTCGGCACAATACATCTCCCTTGTAGTCCCACGAATCATACACAGTCGTTCCCAAATAGCTAAATGTGTGGACCTGCTGTACTCTCTCCCCATTGACAGTGAGATATCCCTGTATGCCTATTCTTTTGGTTACGAACATATATTTTGTTTTTGATATATTTAGATTCAGGCCGTATCGTTCTGAGTGTTCTTTAACCCTTTCTACTAGTTGTTGCAGATCTGTTAATCTACTGGCTATGATAGCAGTATCATCTGCGTAGCGGATGTTGTTTATATGTAGTCCATTAACTTTTATACCTTGTAGACCTTCTAGGGCTTCACGAAAGATTCCCTCTGAGTACAGGTTGAACAGTGTTGGAGAGAGAACACATCCCTGTCGTACTCCACGACATATTTCCATTTCCTCCGAGATGTTCACATTATCCAATTTTACTGTCGCACGCTGTTCCCAGTACAGATTGGTGATAACTCATATATCCTTTTCGTCGATATTAGATGTTTTTAATATCTGGATGAGTTTGTCGTGCCTGACATTATCGAACGCCTTGGAGAAGTCAATGGATCAAATGTGCACATCCTGGCTCATATCTCTGCATCTCTGGATTAGAACTTGCAACGAGAATATGGCCTCTCTGGTCCCAAGACCCTCACGAAAACCAAACTGCGTCTCAGAGATATGTTCCTCGCATCTGCTGTATATTCGTCGGTGGATAACCTTCGGAAAGAGCTCAGTTATATGATTCATTAAGCTTATTAGTTAGTCGTCACATTTCCTAGATGTCGTCTTCTTTGGGATGGTCAGGAAAGTCGAAATAAGCCATTTTCTGGGAATTTGGCCAGTATCATAGACGTCGTTAAATAGTCCTGTCAAAAGATCCAAGAGTCCGTCATTGTCATCAAAGAGCTTCAACAATTCTATATAGATGTTAGCTGGGCCTGGCACCTTCCCACTTTTCATTGTCCTCAGAGCATGTAGTACTTCATCACGAGTTATTGATGGTCCTGTGGTTGCTTGTGATGCACGTATTTCAGAACGAGTGTCTCCGAAGAGATTTAATATGTAGTCTTTCCATATTTCCAATTTATCAGCGTCGTCTATAATAACCTTGCCGTCGTTGTTCATTAAGGTTGCTGTTTTATATCTGCTTTTTCCCACCATCTGTTGTACCTTTTTATGTACACCAACATAGTCGTACTTTTGCTCCAGTTCTTCTATTTCCCGGCAGTTTTGGTTCATCCATTCCTCCTTTGCTTGTCTTATTTTGATTTTAATGTCCTTGTTGATATTTTTATATTTTTGTGAGGCTCTATTCTTTACAGTTCTTCTTCTGTCCATCATGTTCTTAATCTCATCCGTCATCCACTCCCTGTCTGGTCGTTTGTTCCTCTGTAAGTACTGCTTGCATGTTAAATCCATTGTTTTGGATAGGTTTTCCCACTTGTCTCCTGGAGTTGTTTCTTGTTCTTCCTCTAGTTTTCTCAAGCATGTGCCAATTATATTCCTGACTTGTTCTCTGATATTTTCATCTCTTAACCTTCTGATGTTAATGCGGTTCTTACTTACTGAAAATTATTCACTCCAATCGCTACAACACAGCTCCAATAAAATTACAAACGATTCCGAAGATTTCTAAATGGAAACATAGCGAATCTAATGAATTCCGAACTTATATAGACTCGGTTCAATAAAAAAATATTGATTTTCAAAAAAAAAACTAATAAAAAGCGAAATTATTCTCTTCACAACAATAAAGTGGAAACGAAACATAGAATGAGTACCAGTGAACAACCTAGATCAATACCAGCGACACCTTACGGATATTACTATAATTTTCATTGGGTATCATTACATGTAGATTCTTCATTCGAATTTCAAACTGAATATTTAACTTGATGAAATGAGATTGTATTCTCAATAAAATTATGAAAACTGAGTTTAAAAGATATAAATGATTAATTCGAAAAATCGGACTGTTACACATATTTCGGTAACTTCTTACTGTAGTCTAACCTTTTTCAGTGATCGAAGGAATAAGCAAAATTGATATTTTCGACGAAATAGCGGCTTCTTGAGAAAAATTGAGTTTCAATCTAAATTTTGACGTTTGATTGTTTTCAAAAAAGAAATATTTATCGGTTAGAAAAACCGTCGAATAAATACGAGGTGTGTCAATTAAGTTCGTGGCAATGCTGCAGCGGTTGGTAACTCTGTAGCGTTGCCCTACGGAGCAAAAACCAAGTACCTCTAAATCTACAACTTTTCAGCAGAGTTATTTTTATGATGCAAATAAGAGAGATTACGCTTACTCAATAAGTGTTCTAACTAGAAGCTTCGAACTTGAACATTTACTACTTCTCAATTCTAGAAATTCACTGAGCGTACTAAATTCAAAATTCTTTGAGCCAAATTCGAAATGGACGCTCACTTTCAGTTACTAGAATATTTGAATTTGAATATTTTATTGCAGAAACACGTAACAAAGAATTAATTTTTGAGTTATCAAACAGAACACAAAAGTAACAGATATTGAACATCAAATGAACTTTCAAATAAATACAGAAATAGGTGAAAAGATTATAAAAACTTTGTAACTATAGATCGCCCTCTTCAATTTGAGTTTCTTTTCCACAAAGGGCCATGTCAGATACTGGCAGGAGAGATTTCCAGAACAACTGTTTCTTAGATGGCATATCGGCAGTTAGTTGATTCAAAATCTTTTCTTTTTTTTCCTTGTTAAGACCCTGGTATGATAATTTGTTAATTGGCAACTGAAGTTTGAATTTTGGTTTTGAAAAATTTGACTTCTGAAACTCCGGAATCTCTATTTCGGTTTTGAAGTACAGCGATCTCGAATTTTTTCTGAATTGACACACCTTCAGGTCACAGAGGAAAGGTACAGCAGTACCATTGCTTACTGCTCCTTTTTTACGGGTTTGGCAATAGTTTTCGAAACGAACAAAGTCTTCCAAATGGAGAATGAGTGGTTTATTGTACTTACTGCTGCTACTGATTAAATTGAGTAAATCATCGAAATTTAATATCTCCTTCGACTTATTCCCCTTTTTTTCCGATCAGCTCATGTACCGAGTCAGCCTTCATAAATGAATTCGAAAAATTGAAACTAATATTCTCTTTACAACATGCGGTAAAGAGTGTCTAGTTTTTATTTTGTGCTGCACAATTGTCTGCCCAAAATACATTTTTTTTTACATTTTCCCCAAGAGACTTCATGAAATTATAATATGTGCATACAACGTCGGAGTAAGTTCTGTCCATAATAGCATCATGCCATAGTACACACACATTGTGTCCATGATTCCTCAAGCTCGCAAATGTTTCATTGAAATATATTAGACGACTTATAAAAGAGGAATTCTTAGTCACCATTTTCGGAATTAATAATATCTGCTGTATATCAACTGCGAAAATTTCTTTATCTTCTGGCCATTCTTCGGAACAATCTGCTTAATATGCATTTCTTGTTTCAGTATACCTTCTCTTGTGTATTTCATAATTTCGATGAATATCACAGTTCGCATCATCTCCTTCATTAAGTTTTCATGGTGGACGTGAATCTCGAGCAATGAACATGATAGACATTCATCTTGTGATGGTTTAGTGAAGCCAATATTCTCCTGATGAAAAACCTTTCTGTAGGTTTCATATGAAACTTTGTTTTCAGGAGTTTTCTCATTCAAATCTTCCCACATCTTATACACCGAGATGTCGTTTGTAGGATACCGTCTTTTAGGAGCATGTTTCATGTTATGATATGAAACTACTGTATGATAACTCTCAATATGAGCTTTGATGTTTTTGTAATTTTCTGCTGAAATTTCTTTCATCTTTTCACCACGTTTAAGTCCTCTTTTATCTGTAATACACTGAAACTCCGTATTTTCAGAAACTCTGTTACCATAGCATCAGATGAATGTCCAATTGTGTGCAAAAACATTGTTTTGCATACGGTTTGTGTTTTATTTGTTCTTAAGTCTTTCCCTTCTACATTCATTGTTTCATTCAAATCGATAGATTTTTTTGCGATTTCTTCATTTAGATTTGTGATTTCTTCAATATTCTCTCTATTTCTGTCTATTTTTAACTACAGAGCACTCCTTGTGGCCAACGGCGTCTCTTTTATAGATCTTGACAGGCATTTTCTTGACGTATTTTCCAATAAAGAGTCTTTTCTCTCCAAAGTTGAGTGAGTTGAAGTAACTAAAAATAATTCTTCTTTGCTCTTCTAAGATATTTCGGGAGCAGTTTTTTCTATAACTGTCTGGACATGGTGGAAGTAAAATCTTTGTTTTAGTTCGATTTTTCTTTTGTTTAGTCCAAGGTAACTCTATCTCTGTTACAGTGTTAGGTTGTAGATTTTCGTCTCTACTTGATCTTCTCCACCTCTGATTTCTATTTCTGGTACAGATTCAGGTACATATTTTGATGGCTACTGGTCTACTTGAACTTCGATTTCCATTATCTTCTCTGAAATATTAGGTTCTGTTTGGCCAGTATTGTTAATTCTTATTGAATTAATCATGTCGCCATCAGTATTTTGTAGTGAATCACGGCATTCCAAACTTTCTTTCAGCTGATGTAGTGATTCATTTTTTATTATTTTTGGAAATGAGCTGTGTTCTAATTCTGTTGGTTTCCACCAGATATCACCGCCATTTAAATACAAACGGCTTTTTTGCGGCTTTCGGTATTTGTTTCATGAGGAACTTCTAATAAATCAACTACTTTCTCTTCCGTCTTCCATTTGATGGACTATAATTTGGGTCCGCATCCGAATCACCCATTGGCGAAACGGGTGACAGACTAGATAAGTTCGACCTGTCGCCGTTTCAAGTGCCATTTTGAGAAGACTCTCGCTCCGCGAAAAAAATTCCTCGACGTATGGGTATCTCGTCGATTTTAATTGATTTATTTTTGTTCATGTTGACCTGCAGAGACGTGCGCCAGTGTGTCATTGTTATCTTCAAGAAAATTACCAGGGCTGGATGAATTTTGTATATCTGCAATACTTCGACAAGCCAAGAATGAGCGATACTATCGAATGCCTTCAGATAATCGACAAAAACTGAATGAACATTCCGATGCGTTACGTGTGCCTGTTTCATTATCACAGAATCAATGATGAGTTGTTCCTTGCACCCATGTTGTTTCTTTCTGCATACCTTCTGCTCCTCAGCTAATATATTGTTGTCGTCAAAGTGTTGGTATATTCGATTGGAGGATATGCATGAGGTAGAGCGTTGGCAGACAAGTGATTGGCCTATACTGAGACGGATCCTGTGTTCTATCGCTCTTAGGTAGCATATATGTTAAACCTTGTGTTAGGAAAGTGGGTTTTTTATTATTATTATTATTATTATTAAATTATAATGAGGACCGATGAAAGAGTTCAATAAAGGCCCAAAATGAAATAAAGATTACAGAGCGCAAATTGATAACGAAAACAACGAAATTATAGTTATGGCAGGCATGCCAATAGAGAGAAAAACAACAACCAAAAAATCACGTCCAGTCCAATCTATAAATTGAGCAAAAACATTAGAATCATCACTTCCTTCTTGAGCTTCATGCAGTGACTTCGCAGACGGATATCCGTATTTGATGTAAACAGATATCTTAAATTTGCATAATTAAACTTAAGTATGCAAAAGTGAAAATAAGATCACACCTGAGCCTGCGCTGGTTGAATGAGAGAAAATATAAGGTATTTTCAAGTATTTATGTACTTTCCGGACCGTCCGGGCACTTTTCCGCGAACTTAAATGACATACCTCGTATATTCAAGAAACTCGTGTTGAAGTTTGATCTGTTCAGTCGTTTCCGAAAAAATCTTGGTCACCAACATGAAAAATATTGTTTTGAGAAAACAGCGTTTGACGTTTTGAAAGCCCATTACACATATTTACAAATATGCATGTAACTTTGGAATAATCTACAGATTGACTAAAAATTTTCTGTGTCTATACTCTAATATACAGGGCGCTTCAACGAAAACTAAACATATCTACCAAGATATTAATTTCTGATCAAAACGAAAAAACAAGTTAACTTTTGTTTCAAGGGAGACATCTTTTGGGGTACAAAACTTGCCTGAAATATCAATCCCCTAAGCGGGGGTTGCAATCCTTGAACACTTTGAATAGGGAAGATGGGGCGAGTGATGACTCAAAAGAAAGGTGGTATCTTTGTCTACATCTACATTTTTAATGGAAAACTGTAAAAAATACAGGGTGAGCAACTGAAAAATAGGGAAGACTGTTTCCCTGAGACTATTCAAGTTTCAGTGAAGTAAAATGGAACAGATCCATGCTGATCAGTGGCAGTCATCATCAAGTACCATCCTCATCTCGAATTTCAACTCCTAGAGCAGGGGTGACCACCCTTGAAAATTTGGAAGAGGTTAGATGGGTCGAGTGATACCTCGAAAGAAAGGTATTATCTTTGTCTGCATCCCCGTGAACGAATTCTCTTTTTTTGGTTGAAAACTGTAGAAAATATAGAGTGAGCTACTGAAAAATAGAGGAGACTATCTATCGCCCTGAGCTATTCAAGTATTAGTGCAAAAAATGGAACAGATTCATTCCAGATTAAGGCTGTCATCTTCCGAAACACCATTCACATCTCAAATTTCAACCCCTAGAGCAGGGTACTTGAATAGCTCAGGGTGTTAGATAGTCTTATCTATTTTTCAGTGGCTCACTCTGTATCTTCTACAGTTTTCAATCAAAAATGAAAATTCTTTCACGGGAATGCAGACAAAGATAATACCTTTCTTTCGAGTTATCACTCGACCCATCTACCCTCTTCCAAATTTTCAAGGGTGGTCACCCCTGCTCTAGAGGTTGAAATTCGAGATGAGGATGGTACTTGATGATGACTGCCATTGATCAGCATGGGTCTGTTCCGTTTTACCTCACTGAAACTTGAATAGTCTCAGAGAAATAGTCTTCCCTATCTTTCAGTTGCTCACCATGTATCTTTTACAATTTTCAATTAAAAATGGAAATTCATTCAAGGCGATGTAGACAAAGATACCACCTTTCTTTTGGGTCATCACTCGACCCATCTTCCCTATTCAAAATGTTCAAGGATTGCAACCCCCGCTCAGGGGATTGATATTTCAGGCAAGTATTGTCCCCCTTGAAACAAAAAATGACATGTTTTTGCATTTCGATCAGAGATGAATATCTTGGTAGATATAGCCTCTGTTTAGTTTTCGTTGAAGCACCCTGTATGTACATTACAAAAAAAAGGAACTTAATAGTATAAAGTTTTCTTTGTTGGTTAGAACTAATATAGAAACACGATAATGCACTTCAGTAGGACATTTGAACTCGCACTGAGGAGACACGATGAGACAAAAGGATTTGATAACTGGGGAATATTAATACACAGCTGAATTTGATATTAATAATAAAAATGATTTATTGCCTCATTAAAACTTGAAGGATATGTCTTACGTTTCACATCCAGAGTTATGTATAGATACAATGAGATGAATTATATTATATAAATAAATACATATATAAATCGAAATTGAGTAAAAGTTACGATGACACAATTATTCTATCGCATATAGCAAGGAATTCTTCTATTGGATAGCATACATTCAGCATATGAAACTGCCAGATTATTATTTTAAACTACACACGGTTGGCATCGTTAACAAACGCAGGCAAGCAATTAAACAGCATCATCCTACTTGGTTAAAACTCCTTTATGTGCTCATAAATCTATGTTGTGGCACTATATCATTCTTGCATCGGGTGTCGCAGCTGTGTTTATTCAACCTTGTTATAAACAAATCACGCCGGTCGTGAACAATACAATGTGAAAATATAAAACAAGAGGAGAGTGTAGGTATACGATATTTAGCAAACAACATTTTATAGGTCTGAAGTTTCTGATGACCAATCATCGACTTTAACGCATTTCCTTGTTTTTCCTTATCTTCGGCCTCCGCTGCTTCACCTCATAAGCGGATATCGTAGGTTGCTATGCTATGAAACTTAGCGTGATATGTAAGTTTAGGTATTCCAAGTTGATATGAACTGAAATTTTCGTAGTTGATTCAGCCTGTCCGAAGCCCTATTTCTTAAATATTTTCACCTCAATGGCACTTCTGGTTATACCTAACCTAACCTAACCCATAATTCATAATAATTATTCAAAGTGATGACCATTCACTTCTAGACATGGTTCTACTCGACGCATGACACCCTGTGATGTGGCTTGCTTCAGTTCCTCCACATCCAACTGCATTAAAGCATTTTGCCGTCTATTATGCGGATCATATCTTGAAGTCACAGGTTCTGAATAAATTTTATCTTTCAGCGTTCCCCAAAATAAGAATCCATAGGCGTTAGATCAGGTGACCTTGGAGGCCACAAAGACGGATCGTTCGTTCCAATCCATCTATCTTCAAACATATCAGTTAAACTTCGATAATTTTCATTTGTACGATGAGCTGGCGCTCCATCTAGTTGGTACCAACAACGCCTTGTTTCAGCTGCTGATGAAGTATCAAGGAAGTCACTTACTACCGTCCCCAAAATCTCCATATAAAGTTCAACACTTAAGTTTTTGTCATACACAAAATACGAAAATCTGTTGTCCTTCAAAAGTGCAAACACATTAAAACTAAATTTATTTTGAGGATTTCTTTCCCTCGTAATCGTGAGGATTTTGGTTGGCCCAAAAGTGTGAGCTATTCCGGTTGAAAACCCCCTCATTAGAAAATTTGGCCTTATCCGTCTAGAAAATCCCATTGAGAAAATTGGGATCATCTTGTGTTCTGAGACGAAGGATCTCACACAGTTCTATTCCTAGCTGTGGATCGCCAGCTTGTAAAGTTTGGACCAAAGAAAATTCATAAGAGTGCAGTTTAGTTCTTTTAGAATTCTGTGAATACTACTATACATATGAGGTAAATTCAGATCATATTCTGATATTGCCAATCATGCACGTGGATGAACATGAAAATAAGCTAGAACGGCAATTTCGTTGTCTTCATTATTGACTACAGGCGATGAAATTGATGTCTTATTCTGAACCGTTCCAGTCGGAAGAAAATTTGTAACGCATCTCTTGAATCTTTTAGCTGTCATAAAGGACATATTTGTATATAATTCGTTAAATATCTTACAAGTTCTATTCACATTCCGTCCCTCATCTCCATGAATGAAAAATAAATTAAGTATTTGCTCATTTATGTAGCTAGCCATTCTATTCGAATTAATTCGACTGATAGTTAAAACAATATTAGTTTGTTATCTATGCTCAGGAGTCTTTCTATGCTATCTAAGCCGCCATTGCCAACTTCAGGTATGAATGTAAAATTCGTATATATAGGGAACTACATTTAGTTTTTTACGGCGAACCTAATGAATTGAAGAAAAATATGGATTACAATTTGAAAAAACATAGTTTTCGACGTTTCATCGTTTCGAAATTTGAGGCGGAAAAAAGAGCATTTTGTATACTGACTTAAGTTCAATCGGATATGAGTTTTGTCCCACATGGGTTTCTCACCATTTACCTTTCATTATTTTGGTAGCTCCGCCGTTCTCGAGTTATTTCAATTTTCTCAAAATGCAAAAAATCGATAATTTTCAAGTAAAACTAGGATATTTCTTGAACGAAACAAGCTAGACTTATGTGTTAGGTGTTTTTGTAATTGGAATAACAAGTGTTATCGAAACAGTTATCAATATATAGGGCGTTCTATATGAAATAACAAAGTTGGTATGCAGTTCCGGTATAACCGGAAGTGCCCTTGAGGTAAAAAAATTTCGAAAATGAGGTTTCGGACCAGCAGAATCAAGTTCCAAAATTTTAGAACTATAGCATTATTAGTTCTCCATAAAAGTCTAATAGGCCACTCAACTTGGGATACCCTGTATTGCCGCGCCTTCACCCACCACCTGCCTTATTCTTTGAAGTGCATATAACCCTATGGACAATCTGTTCTCCATATCCTCGAAGTGAGATGTCTAAGCTAGCACATGATCTACGTAAAAGCCTAGAAGTTCTATTGGTTTCTTAACAATATCTACTTTTTCATTCTTCACAATTAACTTTATTCATTATTATATTTATTAGAGTTTTATTAAAGCGTAGCTCATTCGCATGTAACCATGTACGAGCATTTTCAATGATTCCTTCGATCTCAATACTAGTTTTGTGCGGGTACTGTGTTTATTTGGCAGGGTCGTATCATCAACAAATTTGCATATTTTGTCCGAGCCGACAGTTTAGAACAGATCGTTATCAATTGAAATAACAAAACTAGCCCACATTTTGAGCCCTGAGGTACCCCTGCTTTTAGCTATTGTAGAGGACGCAAAGAATTTGCCAATTCTACCTATTGGAATCTTCCAAATATGATCTGTGACCTCTAAAAACATTTTTCTAGATATTCGTTAGATATTGAAAACCATCCATTGACAACTAGGAAGGAACGGGAAACTATTTCAGTAGAAATAAATGATTGTAATTTTTTTGAGGTATTAGCGGATCGAAGAACTGACGTTTCTTCAAAATTCCAAACAATGATCGTATATCGATATATTAACAATGGCAAACCAGTTCAACAGTCTAAAGGGAGATGAAAAAATGCATTTGATTTGAATTTGTACACGATCTCAGAAATAAACATTGTTTTCAATAAGTTCCTTAAGCAAGATCCTGCTCAGGAGGTTCCTGGTTTTACTCTCAATAAAAAAAATGGTGTGCAAATTTTTTGAGAAGAGGTCATGGGCGTTCTAATGGTATGCTTTCCAAGTGAAATTGTGAAATGTGAGTTTGAGGAAACTATAAGTCGCTTAGTCTTAGACAGTTTCATACCTGGATTGCCAAATGGCATCAGATTCTTTTCTCCTTTGGGTTGAAACAGTGAATTCCAATTAGTATAACTGACACGATGTCTTTTTATTATTGCCTTCAAACCGTTTAAGGTTTATTCAGCATACAGCTAATTACATGTTATTTTTCGTTTTGTCTGATGATATAATTAATATAAACATATGATATGAAAAATTTTGACAATAGTTGTGAAATGAGTGATGTGGAAGATGATCTCGATTTTGCGTTGAATGTCGATCATTTGATTGAAATACCATCATTTGGGGACAGATACTGATGATTGTGACTTAATTGTAGTTGGAAAAAAAAGGAAATTATTGACTCTGATTCTGAGGGGGAAGATACAAAGCCTGTAGACATCAATGAATGGAGTGATATTACGGGAAACGACATTCCTTACAAAAAATCAACTTTTTTATCATGAAATAAAGTACCAGGGACACAAGTTTTCAACATCGAAGAACCACCAAAGAGTTAGTGAAAAAAAATTGTTTAAGGAACAAATAGTTACTCCAAGAACAAATTGAGAAATAAAATTCTTCCCAAAAATTCTATATGGCATACATGGCGTGACACAAATAAGGAGGCATTTTCGGCCTTTATCGGTGTAATTTTGAATATGAGACCTACTATTGGTTTACTAGTACAAATACTTAAACAACATTTCTTCAATGTGCTAACTAGAAGAAGATTCAACTAATTATTTTGAATCTTACATTTGAAAACAATAAATCAGCAAGAAATAGGCATCAGAACACATATTAAACGAGTCAATAATTTTATGGACTATATCAATTCAAAATTTGGCGGATATCTTATACTTGGACAAGATATATGTATCGACGAGTTGATAATGAAAGGTAAAATAAGTTTTATAACCTTCAACCTGAATACGCAAACAAAATGGAGCATACGCATATACGTTTTGGCTGACTCAGAAACTGGGTATGTGTACAATATTCTCTAATAATACGGTAGTATCACCTCCGATAATCTTAATAAACCTCAATTGTCAGTCAGAATCAGAATTAAATTGCATCTGTATAACAAATTATTGTCGAACGTACCAGATGCACAAGATACATTCTGTCTGAAAAGTAGTGGGAATTGATTATTTGAAAAATCTGCTCAAAACGATTGTCAACATTTTTGTTGTTGCCAAGTTGGCACAATTGTTTTCTATACTTACTCGGAGTTTGAACACTCCTTCTGTCATTTAGTCTGCTTATAATGCTCGATTTTGTCAGTTCTTAAAAGTGTTTTGCGAGTTTTACAATGGATAAAAATATTGAAAACGGAATTCGTGTCAAATTTTGAATGACAAATGGAATTTAGCGTGCCGAACCGCTAAAAATGTTATCGAAGGCGGTGAATCGACTTTATCTAAAAGTAAAAGGTAGAAGATTTTCCTCGCTCTGGTCGGCCATCATCATCTTCAAATGACGGAAATGGTGATTGAAAATCCTCACTTAAGTTTGACAGAGATGAAATAAACTTTCTGTGTCTCACGAATCAATTCGTACCATTATAAACAATAGTTTGGGCATGAAACGCGTTGCCGCTTGACTAGTTGCAAAAGACCTGAATTTCCTTTCAAAATTGAATCGCGTTAAGGTCGCTGAATACATGCTACAACGAGTCTATTCCGACCCCACTCATAAAACGCATTGTAACTGGTGATGAGATACACATAACAAATTTATATGTAATCACTCGGTATTTCACATTATTGATTGTTTTTAACCATGGATCTTTGACTACTTTAGAAGAATAAAGGTTTTTTGTTGTAAAAAACTGGATAGTATGATAAGAAATGTTGAATTATCACCACATGTTCGGGATATTGTATTCAGTCGTCACTGATATTTGAAACTGTGAATTTCAAAATTTAAAAAAGCCTATAACCACAATTGAAAATGCCTTACGTTGGATTGTCCGATAAGCAGAGGGGTCCAATAATTGCTCTTGTTGAAGAAGCAGTACCACAGAGGGATATAGCGGCCACAATGAGGGTATCACAGGGGGTAATTTCAAAAACCTACGACCGATACGTGGAGCTACAATCTCTGCAAAATAGGCCTAGAAGAAGTCGTAGGAAGATCACTTCTGAAGAACAAGACCACTTTTTGTACCAAATTGCAAGAAGGCCCTTAAGAGTTCCAGAGCTACCAAGACAACAAAAAATTAACAGACTTAATTCGTGTATAGAGCACCAAAATTGGAATATTGAGAATTCGAGAAATATTCTTTTTTCGGATGAGACCAGAATTGGTGTTCGATAGGATGACCACCTAATTCAGGTTTTAAGGGGTCGTGGAAGACAAGCTAGACTCCGAGCAGCAAGACAAATTCCAAAATACCAAGAGGGCAGTGTGATGTTTTGAGGTGGCAGAAATCTAAAACATATCATTTCAATAACGATTGGTAGAGAATTGTTCTTTTGTATGGTGAAGGATAAGGGCATTTGTCTTATTTGTCGTGCGTCAGTAGCAATAACTAATCAGGTATCATAAAACGGTCTATAAAAACTATGAAAAGGATTTTCCGCCAGAGAGTGAATTAATAAAACAAAAAGTACGTGATTTGATATCTTGTTTGAAAAAATAACAAACCATGTTCACAAGACCAGCCAAACAATTAAAAGCTGCTACGATCGCGTCATTTAAATTATCGTATATATTGGCGAAACACACGAAACCATTGGAAGATGGATCGGTTGTGAAGGAAGCATTTATTGAAGTGGTTGAGACTTTATTTATTTGGAGATTTTGAAAATAAATTAGAAATCAAGTCTGCTATTAGAGAACATCAGTTATCTCGTCCGACTGTCACAAGGCGTATCGAAGTCATGAGTCAGAACATGACAGATGAACTAACTTTTGTTTACAGTTCGACGAATCCACCGATATGACCGACACTGCCCAGTTGTATATTTTTATTCGGATGGTATTCAATGACATGTTGGCTAAGGAAGAATTTTTGACAATCACTCCTCTGAAGGGAAAGACCCGGGGCGAAGATTATATAACGTTTTCTTCAATTTTGTAAAATACTACAAGCTACCAATATATGAATTAGTGTGCATTACAACCGATGGAGCACCAGCAATGACTGAAAACAAAAACGGTTTTGTGGCATTGTGTCGAGCTAATGAAGATTTTCCTTCATTTTTTTTCATTCAATTGCATTATACATCAACAAGTCTTGTGTTCAAAAGTTTTAAACACGGAGGAAATTATGGGCATTGCAACAAAAATTGTGAATTCCATCCGTGCATGTAGCTTGCAACGGCGGCTCTTTAAGTTGCATTTGGAAGATAGGGAGTTAGCTGAACACACTGATTTAGTTCTTCACACGGACGTCAGGTGGTTGAGACTTGGAAATTCCTAGAAACGTTTCAAGAATATTGCCCGAAATAATAGCTTTTCTAGACGAAAGAGGTGATGACACTCAGATGTTGAAAAACGAAAAATGGCTGACTGATTTGGCATTTTTGACTGACATCACAATGCACTTGAACACCATTAACTTGGAGCTTCAAGGTAAAGAAAAAACTGTTACTGAGATGATTAGCGCTGTAAACGCATTCAAAAGTAAATTGCAACTTAAAATAGATCAACTGAAAAGAAAGGATCTGAAACATTTTCCGTCTTTGAAAGCAAGGATTCCGCAGTTGAATTATGATACGTATGAGGCTGAATTATCAAATATTTTGGGACAATTTGAAATGCGTTTTTATGATTGCAGTAAATTGGAAAATATAGCAACATTTATGAGTTATCCTTTTCCATGTAAAAACACTGAGGAATTAGCTTCAGAAATAGCAAGTCAGTTTGATATGAACCCATGTTTTGTTGAAAATGAGTTGGTGCAGATTACATCAGATATACATCTCAAAGCTACAGCGTCTGATACAAATTTCTGGTGATTCATATCTTAAGATAAATATCCGAATCTAAGGCAAATCGCCCTTCAACTGACGGCAATGTATGGGTCAACTTACTTGTGCGACTCTGCATTTTCTGTAATGAAGATAATTGAGTCAAAATATCGCAATCGACTATCATATGTTATCATGCTTGCGATCAGCACTCAGAGGCGACGTAACATCTTATGAAAAGTATGCTGAGGACATGCAGTACCACGCTTCAACATCCAAAGTCACTCCTTAGTTAAGTTTAACACCATATGTAACTCTTTTGTTTTGTAACAAGCAATAAACTCGCAATTTTGAATAACTATCAGTTTTTTCATTGATATTCTAGAGAAGAACCTAAATATTCCTAATCCGAACCTTGACTGAAATAATGTATATTGTGCGGAAAGCTAATTTCTATATATGCTACGGTACAACCTACTTAGGTAGGTAGGTAGGTAAGACAACCCTGCATCACACATGCTTACAGCCTCTCAGAGTCGATCGTAAGTAGTCTGAAAATATTGAGGTAGATCGCCAGCAGTTCAACGTTGAGCACCCCTGCTCTATGAATTGTTAGGCTGGAGTGCAAAGGGTTGAACTTTTTAAAAAGATCAGTATATGAAATTTCAAATATTTGCGGTGTTGTCAAGGTAGGCAATTCAGCCAAGCGATCTACCTCTTCGTTACCAAATATACCTTTATGAGCTGGTATTCAGTAAAATTGTATTCAAGAGCTGAATTCGTTATTCTGATGGAATTTGAAAAATTTTTCCTTGATTTCAAGGATATATCGGTTACATGATATCAAAATTTGGGTGACGCAAACTGAGTGATAATTTGATTTTCAAGATCACGTTCAAATCACATTCTGCAGAGTAAATTCTGGCTATTTTAGATAGGCTTTTGGAAATCAAAATTTTGAATTTTGAACTAACGACAGAAGCAAGCTGTTCGAAATTTTACTTCCATCTGAAAAAATAGCAATTGCTTCATTATCAGTAATAAATTCACCAATGGAAGAGAGAGGTAATTCCAACCAATCGGAGTTCATTCGAATAAATGAATGAATATCTCTGGATACATTCTTACTATTTTTTTTTCATGGTATCACTTCAATTTCATCAATAAAGAAATTGGTGAGGTAAAACCCTTATTTATATATTTTATTCCATTCGTCATGAAACAGAAACATCACAATGAAAAATCATCGGAAAAAATATTTATATATAATAATATAATTGCAAATGTGTATAATTCATTCAAAAGCATTCAACTTGAACTAAAATATGTTAGATTTAGTTATAATTAATGATATTAATTTCAAAATATCTTATTCCACATCATTGCACACATAAAGCAAATATATATGCTCACTTCTGTAATGTAACTTCAAAATAAAGTTTTCAAATTTTCATTAAGAATTTTCTCTACGCCTCTGGGATTTGAATGCTCTTGCTTTGATTAGCTCGGAGGAAATAAAAGTTGCAGGGACCCTACTCCCTGTTATCCACTTAAAACATCAGGACTGAATGTTCAAAATGGTTTGAAATTTGTTTGATGAAAGAATCTTTTGATTTTATTATCAGCGAAGATTATTATGACACCCTAAAGCAAGGCGAGTTTTTTCTACTTGTTAACTTGTACTTTCCTTGCGATTTTCTTTATTCCTTGGTACACATGTCATAACGATAGGTTTATTGACTTACTCATTCGAATGAAACGGAGAATTACACGAAAAAAGTATTACTATATGATTAATGCAAAATTTTGACTCGTATCAACATAAAACGCATTCAGAATAAACACGCTTCCACGATCTCCCCTAAAGGGTATTCTCAAGAAAATGAGAAGGAACGGGTAAACTCCCGTCGCTGATACATCTGGTCTGTAAGTGTATTGTGAAAAAATATATATATATATATATATATATATATATATATATATATATATATATATATATATATATATATATATATATATATATATATAAAGTGAGGATTTACATAAATTTGAATAATTGTATTTACAATGAGAAAAATAAAAGTGTGAGCTCAGGAAAAGTAACAGGGGAACCATACTATCTTGCGTATGATACAATAAACGAGTGAAAAAACCTAAGGAAAAAACTCATTTCCCTGTTGCTATTGTACTAGCAATAGCTTGTCTGTTTATGTTGTGTTGGTGTCGTGTGTAAATAAAAAGTACCAAAGATTTTTCTGCTTAGCAGCCTCATTCTCTCATTCTCATCTTGCACTCCATAATTTCCAGACGAAGGCAAGGGTGCAAAGAAGGGGGTTTGGGACAGGAGTCTGTTACAATGGAAAAAGAAAACCAGCAGAAAAATATTTCAACAATCATACCTGACTCTTATATGTCTTAACTCACTTGAATCTAAGAAAAGATTTTACATAGCCAGCAAGGCCATAAAAAGGACTACGGACATAATCAAAAAGTACATAACCTGCGATATTTCCTCTTTTGCGGAGATGTTCCTCCGTTGCAGTGTGAGTCTCCAGAAAGATAATCACTTCCTTGTTCTTGCTTGCCAATTTTGAAATATAATCGCAAAACCCTTCAATATTCAAACTCAACAAAACAATTTCCTCTCTGTTTGACCGAGAGAGCCCCGATGTCCAGGTTCGGTCTTCTAAGTGATGCCGATTATGATCTATAGCTGTTCTAGAAACATTATGAACCCAATAATTTTGGTTGACATCTCCCATGTATTATTTCTTCGAGGATATTGTTTAATTTAAAGAAAAATTTGCGGAAAAATTTTGACAGTCGTTTTAAAAATATGACAACTAATCCGAGTATTTAACAAAGTCGTGGGATTTAAGGTTTTTATTCTCGAGTCTTGGGACGAGGCGATTTATGTCATGTCATAGCTGTGGCCGTCCAAGATGATTTAACGTCTGTCTTCACTATCTTCTTGAGAAGAACCAAATATGAAGTAAGTTATCGGAAAGATATTCGTTGGAAATTCCACAGCACTAGTTCTGTAAACAAAAGAATTTTTATACAGAGAGCTGATGAGAGTTTTCTGCAAATCTGATTTTTCTTTGGAACTGGATTCTTTCCGGAATAAAGCCTTTCAGTTCTTCAAAATAATGCACTAATTAAAAACACAGTAGATCCTCAAATACTTGGGGAAACAGGGATATTAGTCTATAATTGTCAACCTGATCCACATTTCTAATAGGTATATAATGGTAATATGAGACTATTTATGTTATTTTCATCAATATTGATGATAAGCCATAGAATCTGTGCTGCTACTATTTTTCAAGGTTGCTACAGCATTCCGAACATCATTGAAGGATAACCTAGCGAAAAAAAATGGCTCACCTCCCATATTTAAGACCAAATCTATGGCATCATGAATTTTTTTACCTAGACAACGAAATATTCCTGCTTTTATTGAGGTATAGTTGTAATTAAATTCCTGGGCAATCGAGAAAATATCGAAAATATAACTGGATAAACGAAGGCGAAAGTAGAAATTCAATATTCCACTTAGTTGCCGAACAAAAACATCGAAATTCTTCCATCTACACATATTAAAAGTAGCCTGAAGGTGGGATAACTGTGTTTCGTTACTGACGACGTCTATCAATTATATCTCGCGCCAGGCGTGTCAAAGGACATCACTCCATTAAATAAGTTGAAATATTGACATGCATTTCACTATGTGGATCGACGATATGTAGTATGTCATCGTCCCCTGATGATGCTAACACAGTTCACAAAACGCCTAAGGTTCCAAATCCCCTATAGTGTCATCCAATTAGACAGTAAAGGGTCTATTAATCGGCAAGTTCTGGAGTTCAGCGTAAGAGTACCTAGTGAACCTTCACAAGGGAGACCGACAGAAGGTGTGAAATTCTGGATAAAAGAGTGAGAATAATTGCATTTGGAGACAGGTAGACAAAACACCCGAGGAGATGGCGCAGTAGTAGCAGAAAATGGCCAAAGGAAAGTTAGCTTGGTGTATGGCCGTCATCGGCAGGTGCTCAAGTGGCTATAGAGGGGCATCCCTTAACTGAGCAAGCGCCGCAACCATCGACGTTAGAAATAGTGGATTCCGAAGGGTTGTAAGGGTGGAAAGACACGATGGCTTATTTCAAATCGAAACAATGTAGAATCTCATATAATGAAAGATTCAAATGTATAAATTACAGAAAATCGAATTAATTCTTTCAGATATGAACCATCGAAATTGTATCTACTATACGAAATCTGTTCAAAGCAATGGCTTTACAAATTCGGTTTGAACTCATTTAGTAGTTTTTTTAGAGAGATATGAGAGTGGGACGTAGTGTGCTTCGAGATTTTATTGCAAGCTAGAATCTGTATTAAATTTTTTATTTAAAATAATATTTAGTACTATAACCTACTTGAAATATTGACTGAAACATTTAGAGAGTTTATTTTTTCCAATAAAGAATGCGTTTTATAGGTAGAATGGTGAGAAGATTTTCAGGTCGAATTTGGCTCTGGATGCCCCTGTAAATCAATAACTGATGAAAATGATGAAGTGAATTGCCAAACGACTATCAAAGAGGTTGCTGAGAATTTCGGTATATCGTTTGTCTTCATCGCAAATCGCAAAACAGTAACCATAGCGCAGCCTCCGTATTATCCGGATTAGTCCCCAGCGACTTGTTTGCTCCTGAAACAAAAAACCCATGAAAGGACGAAAATTCGCCATAATTGGGTTAGTGAATATGGCACTGTTGAAAAAATGGAAAGTAATACCGTAATACAGAATTGCTTCAAAGAATTAAAAAGCACTGAGACAACTAAATATGTTATCTGAGAGAGATCATTTTGAAGGGATTAGAAAGATATTGGTGTATAAACTATTATTTTTCGAGAAATATAAAGTCATCTGTCGACATCTTTCGTCAACGCTTAGCTTAAATTAATATTTCTTCTATCCTCTATTGCTTCACTGAGGCGATAAGGTAACCCCGACTCGTATGCGTGGTAAGCGAGGGGCGAGGCGAGAAGTGTAATTTAATTCCTTGTTGGGAACGAGGCAGGATTTAAGTCCAAAAAAAAAGTCTTCGTCTGTTTTCTCGATAATAAAAAGAATAAACATTCATAAGAATAAATGAATATTGAATCTATAAACTGAAGCAAAATATTGAGACCGAGGCGAGGCGAGATTGCTGAACAAGAAAACGGAGGGAGATGTTTTACCAAAATCACCTCGTGAAATACTAATATCTACCTCAAGATTCCCAAATATTTTCTTGATGTATGAATTATTTATCTGACTTGTATACTTCAAGTGGCATACATTCTCAAATACTTCTATCAGCTCTGTTTTTTAATCATTGGAATATCTCAAAATAGTTGCATTTTCTTTTATTTCCTCAATTTTCACACATAGCACATAAAAAATATCATTCGAACAGAATGAAAAAGATTACCAATAAGGTTGATACAGATATGAATTCATTCAAATAACCCAAGTTCATTCAATTCAATTAAATTTCGAGTATAAATAAATTTTAGAATCGGAAAGAACCATACAACAATAGTTTTCTTTGTATAAAATTCGCTGGTAGTCTCATTCTAATAAAATAACAAAATCTTGCATTATATGCACCTAATATATTAATTGTAACGGATAAATTAACACTATATATCGTCATGAAATATATAAAGTTCACAACAGAAATTGTTTAATCATTTTTGTGTAGGTTAGATTTTCGAATCAAATTGTACAATCGTTAGGTTTGAAGCAGTTAAATAATTATTACAAACTGGGAATTGTTTAGTAATTTCACGAGAAAACACTCTCATAATAGTTTCGACGAAAATATCCTCTTTCAGTTTATTTATTTTTGATACAAATAAATTTTTCAATCGAGATAAGTATCAATTTTTCGTCCAAGTCAATTGATGTGTTGAAGAAATTCAATGCGTTATTCGAATACTATTTTTTCAATATATTAGAAAATAGCGAGTATGAGAGTTTTGATGATTATTTGTAGCACATAATAGTTAGCAATCGATTTGAATAAAATCAAGTACTGAATGTAGTTTAAGAATTTCTTGATAAGTCAATTCAAAGTCCTAGAAATCTTATAATAATAAGTAAAGAGATGCCAGTTTACTTTTTATTCATTTTGAAAAAGTACACATAAATTTTTGAATTGAGGATCAGTCATTCTACACAGAATTAAGTAAATCATTATACAGGGTGCTTCAACGGAAACTAAACAGGGGCTATATCTACCAAGATTTCATTTCAAAACGCAAAAACAGGACAATTTTTGTTTCAAGGGGGACATCTTTTGGGGTACAAAACTTGCCTGAAATATCAACCCCCTAAGCAGAGGTTGCAATCCTTGAACATTTTGAATAGGGAAGATGGGTCGAGTGATGACTCAGAAGAAAGGTGGTATCTTTGTCTACATCGCCTTGAAAGAATTTCTATTTTTAATTGAAAACTGTAAAGAATACAGGGTGAGCAATTGATAGATAGGGGAGACAATTTCCCTGAGACTATTTAAGTATCAGTGACGTAAAATGGAACAGATCCATGCTGATCAATGGCAGTCATCATCAAGTACTATCCTCATCTCGAATTTCAACCCCTGGAGCAGGGGTGACAACCCTTGAAAATTTGGAAAAGGGTAGATGGGTCGAGTGATAACTCGAAAGAAAGGTATTATTTTGTCTGCATTCCCATGAAAGAATTTTCATTTTTGATTGAAAACTGTAGAAGATACAGAGTGCCACTGAAAAATAAAGAAGACTATCGCCCCAAGACTATTGGAGTGTTAGTGCGAAAAACTGGAATAGATTCATCTTAGATGAAAAGCTGTCATCTTCCGAAATCACCTCATCTCGAATTTCAACCCCAAGAGCAGGGGTAATATTTCGATCCAGTGATACCTTTCAAATAAAGGATTTCGATTGCCTTCATGACTGCTCGCATTAATTCTATTCTCATTGAGTACCATAGGAGTTAGACGATGCAGTTTTCAATCAAAAATGAAAATTCGTTCACGGGAATGCAGACAAAGATAATACCTTTCTTTCGAGGTATCACTCGACCCATCTACTCTCTTCCAAATTTTCTCTAGGGGTTGAAATTCGAGATGAGGATGGTAGTTGATGATGACTGCCGTTGATCAGCATGGATCTGTTCCATTTTACTTCACTGAAACTCGAAAAGTCTCAGGGAAATAGTCTTCCCTATCTTTCAGTTGCTCACCCTGTATCTTCTACAGTTTTCAATTAAAAATAGAAATTTCTTCAAGGCAATGTAGACAAAGATACGACCTTTCTTTTGAGTAATCACTCGACCCATCTTCCGTATTCAAAATGTTCAAGGATTGCAACCCCCGCTTAGGGGGTTGATATTTCAGGCAAGTTTTGTACCCCAAAAGATGTCTCCCTTAAAACAAAAATTGACCTGTTTTTGCGTTTTGATCAGAAATGAATATCTTGGTAGATATAGCATCTGTTTAGTTTTCGTTGAAGCAACCTGTATAAACGATTTGTTAATGAGGTTTACGTTCCAAACGAAATATTTGAATAAAATGGAACAGTAGAAAATTTATTTGTATTACATAAACAATTATCACCAGACAAGAATACAATAGTGTACTGAATCTAGTATATACAAACTATTAATTCATTGAAAAGGGCTGTTTTAGCCTGAATGAATTTTTATATTTATCTTACAGCAGACGATAAGGGCGGGTAACCTGAACAAAAAAGCATGATTGGTTTTTCGTTCAGATTATTTTGTTCTTAATTTATGGGATAATATCTGCCACTTCTTGCGAGATTAAGAAATCAAAACTGATTGAAAAAATTCGTGTAAATGTAACGAAATGTGTTAAATTCACGGAGTAATTCAAGGGATGTATAGCCCTTCGAAGTGCCCGCGCACCCTAGAATTGTGCCTTCATGGATTTGTTACGTTTGTACATCGCAGCTGTCACTACTTCGCTTCCCCAGGGAGTCCTTCTACTGCCGCGGCTTCATAGGACCCGCCCTTCATCTTTCATTGGTCCCGCCGACAAGCCAAGGTCGTCATTGGTGCATCGCACAGCCTCCTTTCCAAGTCCTCTGCCAAATTTCCTATAATTATGCAAATGCCCTGCTTGGTTCACCTACTGTTGCCATCATCAGTCCTTGCTTGCGCTTTTGCTCATAGTGGGGGCAAACTCCACAATAGGCACAAGCTACCGTCCCTGTTGGCCCTTTGAAGTTTTTACCGCGCCTTTTCCATTGATATCAGTTCAAATCTAGAAGGCTTAAAACTGACAACTAAAACATTCTTGGACTAATTTCACACAATCCCTATGAACTGTACTGATAATTCTTAGAAAAAATCACCTATGTAGCTTATAGTGCTTGTTTAGTGCATATTCAGTGAAAATTAAATTTGGGGAATCCCAGAGGTTATTAGTTTTAAATGTGCTGCAACGAAGGTACTACAACTAAAAAAAAGGCAAAGAAGACGAAGAAATCATTCTGAAGAATCTGGAAAAGTCATCAAATTGAAAGGAGGTAGGTTCATTTCATTTTGTTTATTTTTCTACTCGCCCAGGTCGGACCTATTGAAATAATTTTCTATTTGGACAACAGGTCTACCTAATAATCTATTATTTAATCAATATAGTTGTCCAAATTTCGCACATGACAGGAAAAATTAAAATCTTATCAGCGTTTTTTCGCATCGATGGAAAATTAGTAGTAAATATTTAATTAATTCATTCAATTGATACATGATATCAAGAATCTACATAACAGGAATCTTCAATACACGATTTAAAAATTGTCAAAATCAGCAATATCTTGTATACAGTGAGGAAATAAAAATATGTATACCCTAATTATTATAGTCTTAAAGTTTAATGAAAAACTCTGGAAAATGTTGAATTTTTGTTGATAAAATTTATTTGTTCTCATGATGCCACCTGTCAAAAAGATAACATCAAAACATTTTTTTAATGACAATGTACGACGTCTAAGGTATCATTGGAAAACTCTTGTTTGATTCTGTAATCCTACTTATTTACGCGACTTTCTCCTGCTGTTTTAACTTTATCAGCTTCAGTGCCTCTTTATTCTGATCCAGAAGTTTGGTGATATGGTTCAACAAAAATGTATTAGACGAAAGGCAGCCATTGTTGAATGCATCGAGAAATTTTAAAGATTTGAAGTATCGCATATGAGCGGAATGTTTATTTTCATCGTCATTGATTGTTCTTTGTTGTATTCTCCTTCTGTTCTTCTCATATTATTCGTTCTTCATATTGAAACCATATCCATGTTTTTTTGTCAGAACAAGGTAGTCAAATTTTTCGCTGGGACATGGAAAATTTCACAATTAAAAGGTTGCCATTTTAGCGCAAAATGCTTATTTTACGTTCGGACAAATCAATTTCTGTAGTTCGGTCGTGTATCAACTTTGAAAGGCGATTTACAGATATCTTTCAACTAATATGGACACTTGTTATGCCATATCTCTTTTAAAAATCAATTTTGGAAGCCATTTATATATGGAAAACACTTTTACGGATCAATGGTGAGAACGATTACTAATTCTCTAATCTCACAATAATTTGGACTAGGCCTTGTAGCTTTCTGAAAAAAAAAATTTAATTCTGATATCGATATACGGGCTGAAATGATGAGTGAAGTACATAATGTCTCTGTAAAAGTCTGGAATATTTAGTTTAATGAATTTTTAATATAACCCAGAAAACAGCCTGTACATTCTGTCAAAAAAGTACCGGAAATTGGTCAATGAAAACCAAATGTTTATCTTTCATCCAAATTTATTGTATCTCCTTCGAAGTTTTTCGTGTTTGGGTAGATCCCCTACTTACCTGATATTGATTTTTCCTAAATTTCTAACTGTAGTGAAATTTAGTGTCAAGAACTTGAAGTAAAAACAAATGTTAATTTATACATTTATTAATTGAATATAAATTAAAACTAGTCAAAATAAAATTTTGTATCTGTTATATAAAATATACTTAACATAAAATAAACTAAGCAAATAAGTAAATATTTTTAGTGAGAAGGATGAAGATGATGCTTTAATAATAAATTATCAACATTTGGCGTCAATTTTGTTAGGGTTAATCTTAAATCTCCTCGGCTAATGATGTCCAGTCTGTTTCTTTTTTTCGTTAGGAGATTGGTAACAGAGCTGAACCCTACTAGGTATGACGATGAAAAGGAAATTAAAAATTTCCTCGCTATATTCCATAATAAGGGATAAGTAAAGGGTATGTTGTTTTGCAGCCAAAATTGCTGATATCCATATTGATTAATTATCCACGGTGGAATTGCCATGGTCATAACATCCTCAAACCTAGTTTCAAAATCTGAATGAAAGGCATTTAAATGTTGAACGTAGGTTGAAACGTCGCCTTCCTGGCAGTTTGTCTGTGACAAACTGGGGAATTGAGAAAATTTGCCCCGTCCAACATTTTGCTTCATTAGTTTAACTCTGGCAAGAAACGCTGATAAGATCGACTTTGTTTTAATCGAATTTAAACTGTCGCCTTGTAACTGCAAATTAACCATATTAAATTTTGCAAACAAATCTGTGAAATAGGCAATGTCTGTTTTCCACTTCATTAAATTTTCTTTTAAAATTTCATCTTTAGTATCCGAAAATTCTAAAATAGTAGTCTCAAAAAGTGCAAAAAATCTTGTCAAACATGAGCTTTTCGACGGCCAGCGTACTTCAGTGTGAATGAGTAATTGATGAAAGTGTTCGTCATTTTCTCCACACAACTGTGCAACCAACCATGTATTCAACGCGTTGCTTCGGATTCGGTTTACTGCATCAATGACTAATTGAAGAGATTCATGCATTCTAACACTCAAATTTTTCGCAACTAAATGTTGTCGATGGATGACGCAATGTATTGCTAACACCCCTGACACATTTTGTTTTAAATAGCTTATATCCACGATAACGTCCAACCATGACAGTAGCTGTATTTGTAGCTACTGATAGTATATTTGATAAAAGGATTGCTTTTTCAATGAAGTAATCCTTCAAAACATGAAATATTGATTCACATTTAGTGTCGGTTATCAAAGTTCTTGCGAAGAGCAGTTCCTCGTAGATTTCTCGATTCATAACAAAACGAACATATGCCAATAATAATGCTGCGTTACCAGGTAAAGTTGACTCGTCCAGTTGTATAGAGAAATGGGTCGTTTGCAAACAATTACACAAGAAGCTTTCAATATCAGAACTCATTTCATCAATACGTCTTTCAACAGTATTATTGCTCAAGGGAATTCTTTTAATGATATCAGATGCAGATTTGTGTAAAAAAGTTTTTAAAACCTCTTCAACGGCTGGCAAAATTTTCTCTTCGATAGTAGCAAGATATTGTAAGACGCCAGCAAACCGTCATCACTTCTTCCTGACGTTGAAGCGAACATTCTGTCCAGTGTGGGTCTCTTCTGAAGTGTACCTCCGAGTGTTTGAAAGTATTTCAAATCTTTATCTGTTTTATCAGGGTGACATCTTCTGAGATGATCCTGCAGCTTAGATGGTTTCATAGCGTCATTGCCAAAAACTTTGTGCATAAAAGGCACATAGGCAATTGTTTGTCCGACAATGATGAAATGAAGCTAAATTTAAAATAATCAACACTGTACTGTCTACATTTCTTTCTAGATTCGGACATGGCATCGGTCATCTGTGGACAAAATTACATTATTTAAATAAAACATAAACACCAGCAGCTGTGTTACAAAAATTTTTTAGATTTTTCTAAAACATTCCATAATCCGAACATTTCCATGCAGCAATTAGTACGGATTACGGAGATTGCACTGTAATTATAATACCCGATTGCTAAAACTTTCAAAAAGAAATTATTGAGGAGTACTCGTGTAATTCTGGATGATTGAATCTTAAACTACTAATAACTGAAGTCATGATTGGCGTAATTTATCAATCTTTTCTAACTACGAGTAAAAAAACTAAAATTAATAAAAAATAACTGTACTTACTTTCCTCCGGAACTCTCGAACAAAATAACACTGATTCGCTGTAATTTGTGTGATAAACTACCTGTTTATATTTTTTTAAATATTTTCTTAGCACTTTACTTTTCAAGATTCAGGAAACGAATAAACGTATTTGTCCCACATTCGTATTTATAGAGTGACGAATTGAACAAGTCAGTGCAAGTTAGCGAAGGTGATACTGGTATTTCATTATGTGGAGGTTTTTACAAGTTCAAAATGTATTGCGACCACAAAGCGATCCATTGTCGTAGACCCCCATTTTTCATTTCATAGACCCTTTTTTCGCTGACGTAGACCCCTTGCAAGTTGTCATAGACCCCTGGTGGTCGATATAGACCACTTTGGGAATCACTGCTCTATCATGTCTTTAGCAACATTTCCGCGATTCAATTTTTGAAGAATATTCAGTTCTTTTGGAACTAGACGAGCGGCAACGTATTTCATGCCCAAACAATCGTTGAAAATTCTACGAATTAATTCATGAGACAGAACGTTCATTGTCTATCTCCTCCAAACTCGAATGATTTTCAATTACCATTTCTTTCACTTTATCGATGTTAACTTCAGTTGAAGATGTTGATGGTCGACCAGAGCGAGGCAAATCTTTCACCACATATCGGCCGCTGTTGAATGCACTGTTCCACTCATATTCACGTGTTTTTGATAAAGTTGATTCACCGTTAGCCTTCTGTAACATTTTCAACGATCCGGAACACAAAATTCCATTTGCAATACAATATTGAAGACAAATGCTTTGTGCGATATTTGTATTAATTGTAAAAATCGCAAAACACAGTTGTGAGAACTGACAAAATCGAGCACTGTAAACAAACTAAATGACAGCGTCAGTTAAGAAAACAGTTGTGCCAATTTAGCAACAACAAACACTTTGACAATCGTTTTAAGCAGATTTCTTAATAATTAATTCCCGGTACTTTTTTCTTACGGAATGTAAAAAAAATATGAATATGACAACCCGTTTAATTTCACCATTTGATGGTTCAACAACACATAAAATGTTCAGTTTAAGTCTGAAACATCAACTTGAATAATGAAGGAAAATTTGAAGCATTTACACTTTTTCAAACAAATTTTATTCAAGAACAATAATGATCCATCAATGAAATGCTTGGGCAGAATTCAATCTCAAATATCTATATTTTTAAGGTAACCATAAGCCAATAATTGCAATGATAAATATACAAAATTTCCGAGAAGAAAAATTAAACTTCTTTCAATTTTTGTTCAAGATTTAATTACAATAAAAGTCTAGACACCATTTCTTCGCTTGTCATTAAAACAATTTTAATGTTTCCTTTTGATTTATTAACTAGTATAACGATATGCAACTAGCTACATCTGATACCAACTGATAATCTACGTTAATTTGTCACGTCAAACACCGGAAAACAAGCTGTTAATTTATGCAATATGTCACAATACCCTGCTGTTTATATGGGAGATAAGTTTCATGATCTATAAATCATATTGAAGTGATAATTACCCCCTAAGCTTCACTGTATGCAATTTATATTACTGAAGTTTTTTTTGATTTCTTTTTAAGAAACGGATAACAGAATCTAGTATACACTTGTACCGTCATTTATACTGAACGCCTTTATACGTGACACCTTTAGCGAATTTGTATAAACCTTCATCTTCTTTGGAATTGGCTGAATGCGAATTTACTTAAATATACATATTCCATCATAAAATAAATGGAACTTTTAAAACATGATTTATTTTCAAGAAAACGCAAAAAACTACGACGAATTCTTCAATATCAATTTATTTTCAAAACTATATATGTATAAGTTGTTTATTTCTAAGTTAGTTTCACCTATTTCCTGTTCGCCTTTGAAAAGTAATGAAAACCAAATATTCTATTTCGTCTGCATTCATTTCCGGGAAAACTATTTCCTTCCACATATACAGCTTTTGAGCAAACACCATTCCCTATAACATCCGAACTGATAAATAAAAATAAGCTGAATATAATCTATTTCCGGCGAGGAAATAGCAAATAGCAGAATGCAAGCGGAGCTTTGGCATACGGGCAATTTCGCTAACCCTACTTTCGTATACAGGGAAAACAACAAAAAAGTTATGTAAAATATTACATCTGGAATATCGAAATGTCAGAAATCTTTAATGTTGAAATCTTAAAAAGAAAAATAGACTGTTGCACCACCTTATAAATGTTGGTACTTTCATTAAGGCAGCAGATATTTTTATGATTTTGTTGTCATCTCAAGTATGGTATGATGCGCTCCGAAAATGGGTTCCTTAGCATCCAGAAAACCATTTTTGTCTATAGACGTCCTATGTTAATTACATGAATTTGAAAATTCTTTATAAAAAAATACAATTTTATTAGCATTTTATGTACTATCTAAACAGTACCTTAAGTACTGATATCAACAATATACCCTAACAATAACAATATCTAACCATATTTAACAATATATCCATACGAAAAATTTTTGCTAAATAAGGAAAAATTACATACTTCATTCAAACCAAAATCAGAATTCCCACCCAAATCAAAATAACACATAAAAATTATGTGTCAATGCTGCCTTAAAACTGAAACTACACTAGAAAATTACATTTCTGGAAGAACCTTTACATTCTCTTCAAATACCGATAATTATTTTCCTTTTTTTATTTCAGGCAATCTATTGAATGCTTGTGAACCTTGAAATACATGGTCAAATGTGGCTTTTGACACATCAATTTTTCATTGGGGGACCATTTTCTGAGTTGGTTTATCTTTGGAAAGGTCTTTCAATTCGCTATTCAAAAATAGTATATTTCTGAACGTTTAATATTGAACAGAAAGTCCAAACATAACAAAAGAAGTTTGTATTCCAACGAAAATTTGTCACCCCTTCTATGTCAAGAAAGATTAATTGTAACGGAAGAAGCTGGGACACATCAATTTTTGATTGGAGGAGGACCAATTCCGGAGTTTGTTCGGAGCATGCAAAATCAACCCCCTAACCCCTGTAGCACCTAAGTCGAAATTAATTATAAATCTAATTAAATGCTAAAAATGACCTCCCCTACATACAAGATACACACAATTCTCGAATTCTCTTCTTACATTTTGAAAAACTTCTGTGATGAAAAGTCTGCATTCGCTGACGATTCTTCTCCGCAGCTCTTCCAAATTTTCTAGTTGTGTAGCATAAGCTCTCAATTCAAGATGATTCCATAAGAAGAAATCTAAAGGATTCAAATCAAATGATCTGGCTGACCACAAAACTTTTCCTCTTCTGTCACCGACCTGAAAAATTTGCATCCAAATATTGTCGCGCACATACATCATTCGCTGGAAGAGTTTCATTTTCCAAAATGTTTATGAGTCTTCTTCTTCTTATGACGCCGTCTCCAAATGAAGGTTGGCGATCCAATTGGCAACAATTGTTTTCGACACTGCAGCTCTAAAAATTTCAGTGGACGTTCTTCCAAACCACCTCCGTAGATCTTTCAGCCATGAGTTCTGGTGTCGTCCAACTGATCTTTTTCCTTGGACTTTCCCCTCAATAAACAGGCGAAGGATCTCATATTTTTTGCCGCGCATGATCTGCCCGATGTACTGGAGCTTTCTTTCTTTGATGGTTCTCATCAACTCTCGTGATTTTCCCATTGTATTTAGGACGTCGATGTTTGTCCGTCTTTCCATCCAAGAGATACGCAATATTCTACGGTATAGATACATTTCGCAAGCCTCTATGCGTCTCTCCATTTCTGGATTAAAAGTCCAACTTTCACATCCATAAGTAAGGACAGGAAAAACATAACAACGAAGTAGTCGCATACGAAGCTGAAGATTAAGTCCGCGGTTGACGAAAAGGTCTCTCATGCCAACGAAAGTTTTACGGGCTTGTTCGAGATTTGATCTCTATTTTCGGGTCACTTTGGTCGTTCACCGTGGCTCCTAAATACCGAAACGAATGCACTTGTTCCACAGGTTGGTTGTTAATGCGTATTACAGCCTCCACTGCTTGCTTAGAAAGCACCATACTTTCAGTTTTGTTAAACGTTAACAGATAGTCCAAAGCGTTGGCTATGCTCTACAATTAGGTTCATGGCTCTCTGCAAGTTTTGAAGGTTGTTAGCTAGTACCACGGTGTCGTCTGCGTAGCGGATATTACTAAGTAGTTTTCCATTTATTCTAATGCCTATGTCTATGTTTTCAAGTGCTTTCTTGAATATTGCTTCTGAGTAAATGTTAAACAATAGAGGCGACAGCACACAGCCTTGACGTATACCTTTCCGTATTGCTACCTGTTCAGATGTTAGCCCATTAACTCTCACTTGTGCAGTTTGGTGCCAATAAAGGTTTGTAATAATGCGTAAGTCTTCTGCATCATATGAGTCTGGGATTTATTAATTCTACGAACGAATGCAAATTAGTGTCTCCCTTGAGATTACCTTCGAAGAAGAAAGGTCCTACAATATGGTTCCCATAAATTCCAGCCCAAACATTCTATTTCTGAGTACGCCTGTATGAACCATTGAGGATTCTGAAGATCCCAATCGACAATTATACCTACTCCCTTAACCATTGAGAGTAAGGGTACACTTGTAAAAAGAAAATATACAGAATATGTGGATTATTGGTAATATTTTCACATCAAATTTCACAGAATTGCAAGTGGCGATCGTATTCGTTTATTTTTTGAACTAGTTTCACTTCATAAGGGTGAAATTGGTGATATTTCAAGACCCTGTAGACTGTTGAAACTGATACACCAGACACAAGTGATAATTTACTGATGAAGGTATTGCTTTCCATTTGTAGATGTCCCAAAACACTTCAGTTGCTTAGTTCCGTGTAAGCCGATGTTGAAGTTCATGTTTTTTATAAGCCACCAAATCCGTAGTTAAAAATTTATTTATCAAATATAAAACATAATGTCCTACCTGTCCTTTTGTCTAACAAACGACAACTGTGATTCAAAGTATTGCGAAAATAAAAGACAAATGTAAAACAGATCTATCATTACCAAATGGTTTGGATAAAACAATTGTGCCGGCTCAGTGGCGTGGATATGACGCTCCTCCCCTGAGCAGAGTTGTCTGGGTTCAATCCCCACAAAGTCGGTGCGATTTTTTGGAATCTGGGAATCGCTTGAGTGTCCATCTTTCCATGTAAAAACGATGGTCCTGTCTAACAGAGATGTGTTGGACATTAAAGATCTCTCCCTCGACACGAGACGGGTTCGGCAAAATTCCTGGGTTAGTGAGGTGACAGAATTCCTCGGCGTGTCATAAGCCGAAAGGCAAAAATACAGCACGATAAAGGATCAAAAAAAATTGATGTTTATCAATACCTCAAATTATTACATTTCCTTGTGAATGAACAGCTTGCTGAAAAGTCGTATCGTCATTGAAAATGATAACAGAGAATTAGAATTGTATAATTGAATAGATGTCGGCAGAGAACTTTGATTTTGAGCATTGTCAAATTTTTATTGAAAAATAAACTCTTTTATGGTTGGGTTGTATGATATTAAACGTTCATAAAGATACAATTTTTGAAAAGAAATTAAAAGTCCCTTACAAAGATGTCATCCGTTCACTTTCCCAGTAACGAATTTCAACTTAGACGCTGGTGAGGTTCCGAAGCAACTCAGAAATTAGTCCCTCTTCAATCAAAAATTGATGTGTGCCAACTTTTCCTGCTACAATCAGTCTTTCTTGACATATAAGGGGTGGTAAATTTTCGTTCGAATACAAATTTTCGTTGTGTTTAGAGTTTCTGTGTGATTTTAAATGTTCATAAAGATACTTTTTAGAATAGAGAATCAAAAGACCTTTCCATATGTCACTCGATCCAGTTTCCCAATAATGAATTTCTACTTAGGAGCTGTTGAGGGTTGAATGGTGATTCCACATGCTCCAATCAAAAATTGACTTGTCTCAGCTTCTTCCGCCAAAATCAGTTCACCCTGAGATAGAGGGAATGGCAAATTTTCGTTGCAACACACTGTATATGTATTACATTGTGCTTTGGTGTACATCCCAGGCATATGTAATTTTGATGTCACATTTTTGAGTTTCATACAATATAAATGGGATAAAAAACACAAGGTTTAACTTTAATCTACACTTTATTTGAAAAAATTCGACGACGTTTCGCTGATACAGCAGCTTTATCAAGAATGAAAAACAGAATGAAGAGTATGGTATTATAAACAAATCGTAGAACAAGTTGGATGAATAACAGGAAAATCCACACCGAGCCATTGTACAGTTAGTATGAAAGGTAATAAAAACTAATTAAATAAGTTAAGTAGGGGTGAATAATTCACATCTACCTGTTCATTCAAAAGCTTGTTCGAATGTTTGTATCTATTTATTTCTAATGCTTCTAGGAGATCTATTTTTGAACTTTTGATTTTATATGTAATATGTCAAAGTTTTTATTGAATGAATGGTTTTCTTTCATTAGGTGGTTTGAATAATTTGAATCAGATTTATTTTTATCGAAGCTACGTTTATGTTCAGATGTTCTTATGCCAAAACTCCTATAGGTCCTACCGATATAAATTTTATCACAAGAACCGCAATTGAGTTTATAGATTCCTGATTTACTTGATTTTTCAACACGAGATTTATTATTTTAATATGTTTACCTAAGTTATTAGAAGTTTTGAAAGTTATATTAAGATTTTGTTTGACGAGAAAGGATTTAATATTTGTACTTGCAGAACCGCAGAATGTTAAACTGTTGAATATTTTATAGTCTTTATGAATAGGATATACATCATTTATTGCTTTCTGATACAGTTTTTACGAATGATTAGATGTATCATATCCGGATTATATGAATTATTAATGGCTATCTGTTTGATGATGTTTAACTCTTTATTATAATCTTCTACTGATAAAGGTAAATTGAGTAACCGATGTACCATGCTGTTTAAAGCTGCAACTTTGTGTTGAATTGGATGTAATGAGTAGTTATGTATAATTGTATCAGTATGTGTTGGTTTACGAAAGACCGAAAAACATGATTATTATTTTGTTTAGTGATTTTAAGTCCAAAAATTAATGGAATCGTTCTGTTCAATTTCTATCGTGAATTTAATGTTCAAATGGATGGAATTAATGAAATTAAGAAATAAATATATAATATATATATATATAAAATATTCAACAGTTTAACATTCTGCGGTTCTGCAAGTACAAATATTAAATCCTTTCTCGTCAAACAAAATCTTAATATAACTTTCAAAACTTCTAATAACTTAGGTAAACATATTAAAAATAATAAATCTCGTGGAAAAATCAAATAAATCAGGAATCTATAAACTCAATTGCGGTTCTTGTGATAAAATTTATATCGGTAGGACCTATAGGAGTTTTGGCATAAGAAAATCTGAACATAAACGTAGCTTCGATAAAAATAAATCTGATTCAAATTATTCAAACCACCTAATAAAAGGAAACCACTTATTCAATAAAAACTTTGACATATTACATATAAAATCAAAAGTTCAAAATTAGATCTCCTAGAAGCATTAGAAATAAATGGATACAAACATTCGGACAAGCTTTTGAATGAACAGGTAGATGTGAATTATTCACCCCTACTTAACTTGTTTAATTAGTTTTTATTACCTTCATACTAACTGTACAATGGCTCGGTGTGGATTTTCCTGTTATTCATCCAACTTGTTCTACGATTTGTTTATAATACCATACTCTTCATTCTGTTTGTCATTATTGATAAAGCTGATGTGTCAGCGAAACGTCGTCGAATTTTTTTAAATAAAGTGTAGATTAAAGTTAAACCTTGTGTTTTTTATCTCATTTATATCATGGATCTACATCAAGTAACGGCCTCCACAATTCAAAAAAAAAAAAAAAATTTATACAATATTTTATGCATTAATTTACACTGCTCAAGTTCTATAAGTACATTTTATGTACTAACTCATTGAAGATTTTGTTTTGTAAGGTTTGCATACTACCGAAAGTGGTTCAACTAAACATTCCCCTGTCGGAATAAGGTATCTCAAGTGATGACATTGACATAAGATTCGTCACAGATGTCAGTAACACTAATACTAACATTAAAACTAAAGGCTTTACGTGAATCGGTTAGCTCAAAGTTTATATTGAAAATTCTCCTTTCATTCTCACTGTATCCTAAATAAAGAAACAACCAGTAGTCCCCAGGTGATTAGACTATTGCAAACATGGTTTGTTGTTATTTCAATACAAAAAGGGAGTTTTCAAGTAATATTTTAAATTGGATGAAGTCTAGATCCATTATTAATTCTAGACTTGGATCTGAAATGCCTTCAGTAGACAAACGCCCTTCTTAAATGAAAGAAATCATCAGATTCTAATGAAGAAGTGTTCTTTCTTTATTCTCAACTCTTGGGTGGACGCGATGTGATTCATTATGTGCGCCACTGGCTTATTTTAAAGAACTGGACGTTTCCATAAAAAAAGACTTCAAAACATCAGAGGCAATGTATAAGTCCAAGAGATTACATATCCTATGAATTTTCAGTGTGTTGATTTATGCTTTCAGGTGTAAACTCAAATTCGTTCTTAAAACTCGAGCCAGATCTAGACAATTCTCCATAAATGGCGTTTCGGACGCCTTTTCCGACCGTCCTGAGCATTCACAATGATTTACTGGTCAGAATGAATATTTTAACTAGAAGCTCACGCGAGAATGAATACGAAAGTCCAAGATAAAATATCCATGTCCGGTGGAGGATTGCGAGCTGACCATCGCAGTGAACATTTATCTTCAAGATATCAAACTCCTGACAGTTAAGCATCGGTGTTCAGCTGGACACATTGCCGTCGGCGGTGGCTGAACACGCGAGGATCACGCATATTTATCACGTGCAAGTCTAGCTTGACTACCCTTAGTCAGATAATTGAGCCCCCTGGAGTTAGCCTGGAAAACAAGAGACTGACACTGGGCTATAGATCGAAAACTTTGATTTGCAAATTAGGGACGTTGGAAAATAAAAGGAAAACGTGATGTGATGTATCTATGAGGTTTATGCTGTAATCTTAATCAAATTTTAGTAGGAAATTATAGCCTTATGTCTTATGACCTACAAATGAAATGAAACTATTTTTATTCATTCGCTTTATGGATCATTTGCTTTAAATGGAATCAATTCAGTGAAACGTCAAGTAATATTTAGTATCGAATTTAACAAGACATGAATCTGCAAGACCACAGGGGGCTACTGGTATAACATTGAGGTAAAGGTTTCCTAAGAATATTGGATGTTTCATCTAACCAAACAAAGATGGTGAATTTATCAAGGAATGAAAAATACACAGATTCAAAATTTTTGTTGGAATTAAGAGTAGAAAACTATTATTATCCTAAAAACCATGGAAGGAACTTGTAGAAAATTTATTCCAGAGCAAGAAAAATACTTGGAGCTGAATAAACAAATCAAGTCCCTACAATAATTTAACAGAAAAAAAAATTCCGATCTCATAGAATGAAAACAAAGTATGAAATTTTTGTCGCGATATTTCTTCGGATGGTTCTATTCAAAAATCAAAACACTTGAATGTTAGAGCAACAAGATGCCATATTTTTATTTGCTGTAACATCATTTTTCATCGAGATATAGTCCGTCAAAAATTATCAAAAAATTGCATTCATTTGGAAACATTTCAGTTCGCACCAGTCAAAAATTGAAAAGTGGCGGTTGCGTTCACAAATTTCCACCCTCATATAAATACGTATAAGTATCAACGATCCATTTCCAAATAAACGAGTTTAATTCGATATTTTGAACCCTGGATATCGTGCAATTCGTATGACGCAAAGCTCAATTTATATAAGCCAATATAAACTCACCCTTTCAACGGTCAGCGGGGTCTTTTGTTGAACTGATTGATATAATAAACTTTTCAGCGGTATTCAGAGTTTCGCTGAAAAACATGTTGTATAAAATTGATTGAATTTTATTCATCGAAAATATGACGTTGTTGTTATAGAAAATTTACGCGGAAATCAATTTTTTTAGTCAAAATATGTCGATTTCGGTATTTGTTTTTAATGAAATTCATACTCGCACGAATAGGTTGAAGTAAATAACGTTGTCATTCTCAAGGCAACCCGACAAAGGATTGAATATTTGGCTCCACTTACTTCACATTAGAAAAAGAAAGCACAATTTTCGTACGAGAGATTGCGATCAAAAAAACAATTTTTGCTTAAAAAGTTGGAATAAATGTGCAATATCGTTTCCACCATTTGTGCATAAAATGTGGCCAATTTAAAGCAAAAACTCATTCACAAATAACTTCAAACCTTCTGAACATCGTTGTTTGCACAAATTCTTCTCATACGTTGTGCAAAGTTTCGCAAAACACAAGTTACAAACTGTTGGATATCAATTTTCACGAATGGCGAAACAACCAATTGAGTCACTAAAGCCATTTCGTTGTTTGTTTGTTATTCTATTAACGTGCTCTATTTCCGCCTTTCGGCCAATGATACGCCGGGGAATTCTGTCACCTTACTAACCCTTGAATTTTGCCGAACCCCTCTCGTGTCGAGGTAAAGGATCTTTAATGTCCAACACATCTCTGTTAGATAGGACCGACGGCTTTACATCTCCTCCGAATGATGGATACTCAAGCGATTCCCAGAATCCGAAAAATCGCACCGACTTTGTGGGGATTGAACCCAGGTAACTCTGCGCAGGAGACGAGCGTCATATCTTCTACGCAAGCCGGCTAGCCATTTCGTTGAAGTTCTTTTTGATTTTTTAAGTTCCTTCAAGTTAGAAAGTATATTTACATGAGATTTCTATTATACCCTACATGATATTAGTCATCAATGCTGATGATGTGAATTTAAATTGTTCAGCTCTATACGTTTTATTGATTATATTCCCATCTATACGTGAAGATGGCAGCATTTGTAAATAAAAGCTAGTTAATGTTTAAAATGTCCAAATGCTCACCCGTGAAAACAAAGAATATATATATATATATATATATATATATATATATATATATATATATATATATATATATATATATATATATATATATATACGAGGATGGTTTGAAAACTTTCCGACTTCTAGCTAGTGAATTTGCATTGTTTAGCCCTATACGTTTTATTGATTATATTCCTATCTATACGTGAAGATGGCAGCATTTGTAAATAAAAGCTATTGAATCTCATTGTTCATCTGCTGACAGTTACTCGCCAAAGTTTCAGTCCTTTTGGACACATGAGTTGTTATGAAACAGTCATTTGAGTGTACAAAATCCAGTATCGAGCAGTCATATTTGTTTTTGAAAATCGATACGCCTATGCAAAGATGAGTTGGATTCTGTTTATGGGCACTCTGCACCATAATTAACCACAGCTGAATTTAAACGTGGCCGTAACAGCTTGGGAGATGATGAAGCTTCTGGACGTCCAAAAACTACAACTACCGACGATAACACGTCTTGTTCACCCAATGGTGCTAGACGATCGCTCAATTAGAGTGAGAGAGATAGCAGACATTATTAACATGTCTGAAGAACGTATTTGTCACATATTGAATCAACATTTACATTCACAAATGCCGCGTTTGCTCACGTTAGATGAAAAACGTTTTTCAATGAACATTTTCAACGCTGTATAGGCGCAATGAACTCCAACACCTTGTTGGCTCAATTTGGGCGCAATAAATCCGATATTTTTTTGCCAATTAATTGAGTATATGAAACTTGGATACACCATTATACTTCAGAAACAAACAGTCCAAACAGTGATATGCAAATAGGGATCCGGTTCCAAAAAAAGCAAAAACTGTTTCTGCAGCTGAGAAAGTGATGCCGACTGTTTTTTGGGATAGTTATGGAGTTATTTTAATCGATTATATTCAAAAATAAAAATTATATCATAGAAGCGTATTACCCATTTAGTACCTGATAAGCTAAAAGCAATTTGCGAAAAACGACCAAATTTACAGAAAAAAAATCTAGTTTCACCAAGACAATTCGAAAATTAGAATTTTGTTTCAAATTTTGGATTGGTAAATTATTGTTCGAAAAATATCGAACTGATTTTAACGACACTTAGGGCAGAGGTGCTCAAACTTGAACTGCTGGCAATCTACCTCAATATTTTTAGACCAATTACGATCGACTTTGAGAGGCTGCAAGTATGTGTGATGCAGGATTGTCGTTCATACACGATACACGCTACCTACCTACCTACCTAGGTAGGGTGTACCGTAGCATATATAGATATTAGTTTTCCGCACAATATACATTATTTTAGTAAGGTTTGGGTTAGGTTTAGTTAGGTTCTCTATAATATCGATGAAAAAACTCATAGTTATTCAAAAATGCGAGTTTATTGGTTGTTACAAAACAAAAGAGTTACATATGGTGTTAAACTTAACTGAGGAGTGACTTTGGATATTGAAGCGTGGCACTGCATATCCTCAGCATACTTTTCATAAGATGGTACTTAACCACTAAGTGATAATCGCAAGCATCATGACATATGATCGTCAGTTAGTCGATTGCGATATTTTGACTTAATTATCTTCATTTCAGAAAATGCAAACTCGCAAAAGTAAGTTGACCCAAACATTGCAGTCAGTTGACGTGCGATTTGTTCTTGGACAATGGTTCTCTTCATTGTTGGATTGTGAGCACAACGTTTATCAACTTCCGCATCTGAACTGTACATAAAATAAATTTGTAAAAATTGATGATACGCATCTGGTAGTGGTAACAGCGCCCCCAGTAAGTGATAAGATTAAAGATTTGTCTAATAATTCTTTCCGATATATATTTCAATACAAACTTGAATATTATAAAAGAAAATAATGGTATAATACCTCGAAAGTGGGCATGAAATAGTCCTGTATATGTGTAGCGCCAAACGATGTAATCTGAATACTGCTGTTATATTTTTGAATGTTGGCTAAGAAGTGCTAGAATCATATCCAATCCCAGAAAGTAAAGGATCTGGTGGTGGGACCAATTGTGGCAATATTACTTTGCCAGTAGATTCACCATTTATTTCTTCATCTTCTTTCAAAGCGCCTTTATGGGCAGCACTCAGGCCAAATGGCCTGAGTGTTTCCCAAGGTGTTCAATCTGGTCACCTTATGAGCGGGACATTCGAAGAGTATGTGTTCCGTTGTTTCGTCATTTTCTAGGCAACGACGGCACCGTGTGGTTCTCGATAGTCTCATGACGTGTAGGTGTTTGTTGAGTTGATGTCCCGTCAATAGGCTAACTACCATCCCAATAGACTTTTTATCGAGGGACAATAGATCATATACCCTCTTCTTTGGTTGCGGCCCCTTTATGAGCCTTACAATATTTACAAATTATTATCATTCCCCCAATTGTTAACGATTTGTCGGCACCATAATCAATTGCTGGATCACAGTGGAATGCAGCTCGTTCAAGAACCACAGGAGAACTGCGTCTGCGGATTCGCTCAATTTCATTATGTCTTGCTTGCTGTTGTTGTGTTTGATGTGCACGAACTCGTTGCATTCTAAGCCTATTTACTTCATTGTTACTCACTAAATAACGGAATTCTGATATAGCAATACGAATATTTTCTTGATCTGTCTCTCTCTGGTCATCAGAGCGTAAGCACGTGACGTAGCTCTTCGCACATTTGATTGACTGCGACGACCTAAGTCAGGTCTTCTTCTTCTCCTCGGCATCGTAAATTGTAATCAATTAAAGTAAGAACATTTTCGTCATTATCACAAAGGACCACAAAAGTAAAGAAAGTTCTCGCGCACGTAGCGGTAATCTTCACTCACAACGATGCACTCATAGATATCGTATTACTTTTTTCCGTGTTCTGAAGTGCGACAGGATGGATTGACAATCTAATGTCAAATATTATGGTTGCGTTAAGAAATTTAATTTGTTATAAAACTTCATCAATCTTTAACAATTGAAGTTAGCCAAAATTAAGTTTCGGGAAGCGGATCAAATTGAAAATCAGTACTACATTTTGTGACTGCAATTTTGTCGCATTAGCAATTCACTTTTGTTTAGTTTCGGAACGACATTAGATCATTCTAATGTTGCGTTCCGACACACACCTACAATGCTTAGACAACAGTGAGTGATTATAATTTAATAGGAACTTTATTTAATAGCAATAAAGTTCAAATTGAGTCTACATTTTATTAAGAAAACGTTTGGGAAATGAAAAAACGCTATTTTTATGGTTTTCCTGGCAGTTAGTCGAATTACCTTTTAAACCTTCCCTAGACCTCCACGAACATTTCAAGATCAAGATGAGATAAATCCGTTCAGGCGTTCTCAAGTTTTAGCGAGTGTAACGTACATCACTTGATTATATATATATATATATATATATATATATATATATATATATATATATATATATATATATATATATATATATATATATATATATATATATATATAGATAAATGCATTTGTATCGGAATTCATTTCAGCTAGTTCTTCATCTGTCCTCTGAGGCTGAAAAATGAGTTTATTAAATTTTTCTGAAATGTCTTATATTGACAATCAATTTTATCAATTTCTTTGCAATGCCTAAGTTCAAATATTATTCACAGTTTTTGCTATAAATTTATTTTTAGAAAATTCCCACATAATGCTTACACATGCGGAAAACTAACCTAACCCCCATAACTGGAGCATCATTCTAGCAAAAAAAAGAGATTGAATTCTCATAGCGTTAGATATGTTAAGCACATTTTTGTTCAAATCGAAAGCAGAAAACAATATGCAGATGACCACAAAATATTTCGATTAATTTCAAGACATCTCTTCGTTCTCAATTATCATTTTCTGTTTGGATTTGTTTAGGATCAGATGAGAATATAAAGATATTTGTAAACAGAGGCATAAACTTGAGTGGAGGCAATCATATTCCCAGCTGAAAGATTGTGTTCATCGAAGCACAAGACAAAGCAGGCTTTTGTAGGCTGAACCAACTGTGTTGCGTCAAACGGGGTTGTACGACCAGAATGAACTTCCATTTCCCTCCGTGTATACCAACATCAGGAGGGGATGAACTATACACACGGAGTTTCAGATGTTATAATAAAATCATTGCGGTGAGACACCCTGAAATTCCCAGCTAGGATTTGTAACTAGGCGAGAATACTTGATCAATCGTACATTTTCTCTCGTAACTCTCTTTTATCCCTTAAGGGTTATTTAGATCAAAGACAAATGAATTACCTAGTATCATACATTTTCCGAGGATATTATCACAAAAGTATTGTTAATCGATCACCATATATATACATACCATATGTATGAAGCAAATTGGTTTTTTTATATTCAAAGTAATTGTCACCTACAATAATGAACTTTCCTAACACTTTAACAACTTGAAATCATCTTTGAGAAAGTTCTCCGTCGTGAAACGTCGATCACGTAAATTTTTTTTTTGGTTAATAACCAGAAATCAGACATTGCCAAATCTTGCTAGTAGAGCAGATGTGAAATGACTTTTACCTTACGTTCACGTGAAAAATCAACTGATCTTGACGGATTCGAGCACTGCAGGCAAAAATTTTTTGTATACCAGTTGTCTGTCAGTCTAAGTTGATTTTCAAGCTTTGTTGTTTTCACTTATCATTTCCTCTGGAAGAAAAAGGATACATAACTTGTTTGGCAGACCTTTGCTTTTTCACAATAGTCAAGGTTGTATCATCATTAAAAAAAACAACAAGTTGATGAAAATAGTAAATTTATTGCAAATTCTGAAAATCAAACTGAAGCGTCATGGAATGTAGTCAAGCAAATTACTGAAGTACAGGGAAAGCAGGTATCTGTCACACCCAGACAGTAACTCATCAATGAACAGTTTAAATAATCATTATATAAATGCTGTTCCATATGCAAAGGTGTGGGAAGGCTGAGGTCTGTTAAAGGATGTGGAGACTCAGTCTGAAAACACCTGTTTTCCTGGAAGAAATTGAAAATATATAAATTAAACCTCAAGGAAAAAAATCGCTACATGTTTCTGATCCCAAAGCTATCTATCTTCGATCTTTGATTTTCGGTAATAAACCCTCAACAAAATGGATTTCGAAAAGAAAAGTCTACTGATGAGCTATATACACCGCCTAACAAAAATAATTAGTTCACTTAACGAGAAGAAGAAACTACTGCAGATCTAAATAAAGCGTTAAAAGCTTAAGTCATTCATCCTCTTAGAAAAACTCTTACGAAGTCTTACTTCACGAACCGTGAACTTCTTCTTGTGCCCTGCTCGGTCCCCCGAACGTTGGTGATTACTGGGGAGAGTGCATCTCTATCTTCTGCCAGTTTTTGAGATATTCAGCCCAAATTTGGAATGCAAGCTATTTTCTAAAGCCTCCATCATTACACTTCCTAGATTTTAACTGAAATTCACAACGTGTTTTCTTTTCCGAAGACATGTCTCCTTTCGAAATTTCAAACTTTCTGCAGTACGCCACTGATCAGCGTACAACCAATTTTCGTCATCTTCGTTCGTTGGATACTTTTTTGACATTTGTAATTTTTTCGTATCTCCAACCGTTTTCGAGTGGAAAATTATTGAATTTGAATTATTTGAATTGTATCTACTCGCTAAATGAAAATAAAAAAAGTAATAGAAATACTCGATAGGTATACCCAAAATTTTCTTTTATTTTTATAGCTCGTCTTCTGAGACTCAACTTACACTTATTCAATATCAAACTAAAAAAAAGAACAATTAAAAACTAAATAAATTGGAAGTGTCCACCACCTGCAAGAATACAGGTGTCTGTCCTTCTTCGCATATTATCACGCACTCTTTGAACTATTTCTGGGGTATTTTTTATCGCGTCACAAGAGGTTATTATTCGATTTCCAAATTCTTCTACAGTGTTCACTGGAATGGTATAAACTAAACTTTTGAGATATCCCCATGAGAAAAAGTCTAAACTATTTAAGTCTGGGGTACCTAGGAGGCCATGGTTCTGGCCCACCCCGTCCTATCCATCGGTTATTGAATGTATTATTCAAGGATTCCCTAGCTTCTCCACTAAAATGTGCTGGCGCCCCATCATGCATGAACCATATTATATTTCTCATCAAAAGTGGCACATCCTCGAGTAATAAAGGTAACCCCTCCTCGAGAAATTGCCGAAAAGCGGGACCGTTTAGTCTGTACGGCAAAAAAAATGGCCCAATCAAATAATTTCACATTATTTCACTATCAAAATGAGCATTTTCTCTAATTTTATCTAAGAATCATCGGCAAAAATTCAGTCTTGAAGGAAAATCTCGAAGAAGTAAGTTTGGACGCGTTGAATATGAAACGGGTAAAATAAAAAGTCGTCGAGAATCCTCCAGACTAGAACATGTGAAATATTCAACTGATTTCCAGTTTTTCTTGTACTCACATGAGGATTCAAATCAATACAATTCAAAACTGCTTCCTCAATATCTGGAGTTCTCATAGTTTGAGTTGCACCTTTTAAATGATTATTTGCAGTAAAAGTACCAGTTTCCGTCAACCTTCTGTGGATATTTGAAAATGTTCGCCTGTCTGGTGTTACTCGATTTGGAAAGCGCACCTGATATAATCGCCAAGCTTCTGGTTGTGTTTCCGTCAGCCAGACCGTACATGTAATGGATATCAGCCAATTCGGCGTTAGTAAAATTAGCCATTTTTTCTTACAGCAATAACTTCAAAAGTCTTAGAACTAATCGTTAATTCAATAAACAATTCGAGCAAAGACTGGTTCAACTTTAGCAACTATCAAAATAAATAAATAAATGAAAAAAATCAAAGCCTACTAATCATTATTTAAATTAGCGAATGCATATAATCGTTTAATAATTTTTTGCTCCAGAACGATTAGAGATACGAAAAAAATACAGGAGTCATAAAGTTTCTAAATAGAACGAACATGACGAAAATTGATTCTACGCTGATCAGTGGCGTACTGCAAAAAAGTTTTAAAAGGAAAAAGAAGACATAGCTCCGGCAAAAAAAAACACCTTGTAGATTCTAGTTAAAATTTAGGACGTGTAATGATGGAGGCTCCAAAAAATAGCTTGCATTTCGAATTTGGGCTGAATATCTCAAAAACTGCAGGAATTTTTAAGAAAAAATTATGTGTTTCCAGAAAATTCAACACCCTGTAGCTCCGTAATGAAGCTTTTGCGGACCTGTGTTTATATGAACTTTCTTTCTTAAAATTGTACGTAGATTTCCCCTCTCAAATTGTGACATACTATTATGTAACACCCTGTATACGTAGGTTCCTTTTCTATAGTTACCACTTGAAATTGCCTGACGGTTGAAAAAAAATATATAATTTACTTCATCTTCGTTGAAAATGAATTTCCATAAAATAAATAAATTATCAATATCCGTCAAAAAAATCTAAGGATTTTAACACCTTGTAGATCGATAACGCAGTCTTTGGGGACATAAAAATCATAAAATGACTTGAGGAATAACTTCTCAAAATATTCCGCATTTCTTTATTTACACCCTGTATGATATGAAAATGTCACAAATGAAGTGAGAAATGTTTTGCAGCATATTAAGTTTTTTTGGTATAAATACAGCAATGCTATTTATCAATGTAAATAAGGAATAATGAAAGTTAATTAATTTATTTTAATTGTCGTGATCAATTTTTCATTTGAAATGGCTTCTCAGGTAGCTATAATATTTTTCCTGACATTCACAGACATTTTTTGAAGAATAAATTCAATCAAAAGGAGACTAAATGCATAGAGATACAGAAAATTTATTTCAAACTTTAGTTGAAACAAATAATAGACATACCGTCTCTTTCTAACGTTTAGGAGCATCCTTCATATAACGGAAGATAAGTAAGTGTTCAAAGTAAATAACCGGAAGTGTGGAATATTACAATTTGTCGGGGTGCCTCTTATAATTTCTAAATTGTATCCGTGCAGCACAAAATATGAGATCAGTAGATTATACGACCCTCGTAATATGTTGAAGTTAATCGTTCATGGAAATTCTTGTTTAAACAATTAGCTGAATAAATTGGTCATTAGTGAACTTGAGTTTTCCCACAGTTTGAGCTAATAAAGTGAGAAAACACGCGAAGGGTAGGTTGTGCAAGGGGTTAACAGTCGTCAGGTATTATGTGTTTTAATGCCCTCGATAAAATTATATGGGTGGGTGGCAGACGTTAAGGGATTGCTAAAACATTGTTGTACCGTTAACACTTGCTCAGTAGATGGAATTCTACGTTAGGCTTCCGCTTAACCATGGAAACTTACATTGTAGGAATACAGACTGTACTAGAATAACGCATCAATTAATCGGGATCTGATAGATCTCCTCAAAATTTGTTTTTCGTCCAATCCACCTCTGCTGAAACTCTCTCAAAATTGGCAAAAAAATTGTTTTTACTCTAAAAAATCTGTTTCTCAACAAATTTCTATAAAATTGTAGAAATCCCAACAACAAATAAATGTGTGCGAAAAACCAAGAGTTCTCTGGTTTCTTTAAAATTTTTGACAGTATAGGGTGGACCAAGTTTAATTTTTTAGTACGGTAGCTATGTGTTATATTGTAGAGAGAGGAAAATAATCTGTCCTTTTTTGAGTTGGATTTTCGAGAAGAATTGGTGAAAACGAACATGTGACGATATCTCAAATCCTATCGAATTTAGACAAGAAATATTTTCACATTATGGAGGCCCTTTTTTGAATAGAATGTAGATCGGTTCCTGAGTTATGCAGCAGACTGGTGTTTTTTTAAATACGAACTATAGGTGATTTTGGTATTATTTCTAATATTCTAAATATATATCACATGCCTCATTTACTCCTTCAACAACAGCCTCTTTCACTAAGAAATCAAAAATGCATATCTATCAACTCAGAATATCGCAGATATTCACAATTCTATGGTAAACGAGGTTTGTCTATGTCCGTCAAAGATCCCATTCACTAATTTATGTGTTAAAAACAATAGAGTTCACACCTAAGAACATAAATTTCCTTCTTTATGACATTATATCAACTATTCAATCTTATTGATGTGGATTCATTCAATATTGTGTTTGAACAAGTGCAATATTCAATCAATTTCATTCATTCTGTGGAAACAATTATTTATGGCATACGTTTATGTCGTCCTTTTCTATCTGCTTAAAAAATTTCTATTTATTACAATCTTTATGGCTATTCATTTCCAAAATTACGAAAAGTATAAGATGTTGGAATGTTATATACAGAATGGGTATGATTCGGATGCAGTGGAACAATCTTATTTCAATAGATTTCTTGGAAGGAGACAGCCGAATAAGTATATTTTCAAAAGACTGAAGGACAATTTGATTGCTGCAGGATCTTTCAAAGCACAATGGACAAAACATGTGGAATTGACGATAAAGAAGATGCTATCGTCGACGTTTAGGAGCAATTGTAGCCTAACCTGAAATTTCAAGCCGTCAAATGGCAATTGAAACTGGCATTTGAAGTCAAGAGCCCTCAGACTTCTTAAGGTGAATAAATTCAGACCCTACAGGATGAGAAAATCGTAATTCCTCAAGTCTAGTGAAAACCAACCACGACTTAATTTTAGTACTTCAGAAAACAGAAAAAACCTCAGAATTTTATCATAATAATTCATCATAATTTTATCATTAGTTGAAGGAATCGATAAAGCATGTGATATATATTTGAAAAGAAAAAACATCCTCTCTATTGATACCAAAATCATCTATAGTTCGTTCTTGAAACAACACACGTTTGCGTCATAACTCAGAAACCGATCGGCAAAAAATTTTTTCGAATAAGTCCTTGCGTTCTACTATTAGAAGGGCCTGTAGAATGTGAAAATATTTTGGAGAGGGGAATCATTTTTCTCTATCTACAATTTTCCACATAGCTGCCGTACTTAAACATCAAATTTGGTTCACTCTGTACAATTTGAAATTTTATAAATAACTAGCTGACCCGACAACCTTCGTAATGCCTCAGTCGATAAATAAAAGACCAAAACTTTTGTATAGAATAAACTTAAAGCAAACAAAAGAAATCCGTAATTAATAAGATCCAATGCTATTTTGAACATGGTTACTAAATTGTTGTTCTGATGAAGAAACATTCGTAATTCTTGGACAATGGTTCTCTTCATTATTGGATTGTGAGCACAACGCTCATCAACTTCTGCATCTGAATTACACATGAATTAACTTGTGAAAATTGATGATACGCATCTGGTAGTGGTAACAGCGCCCCAGTAAGTGATAAATTGGTCCTTGTATCTGTAGTTTTAAATATATGTCCAATAATTATTTCCGATGTATATTTTAATACAAACTTGAATTATAACAAAAATATGATGGTATAATACCTTGAAAGTGGGCATGAAATGGTCCTGTATAATATGTGTAGCGCCAAACGATGTAATCTGAAAACAGCTGTTATATTTCTGAATGTTGGCCAAGAAGTGCTTAGAATCATTTCTAATCCCAGAAAGTAAAGGGCGTAAAGGATCTGGTGGTGGAACCAATTGTGGCAATATTACTGTGCCAGTAGATTCACCATTTATTTCTTCTTCTTCTTGCACGGCGCCTTTATGGGCAGCAATCAGGCCGTTTGGCCAATTGTGCTTGCCGTGTTATATTATTTTGTTTTGTGTCTTGGAAAAACTTTTTGATGAAGCTTGCAAGACGGTTGTAGCTGGCCTCCTGGATCATCCGGGCGCTAAGTGTTTCAGTGCCCAAGGTGTTCAGTCTGGTCACCTTATGAGCGGAACATTCGAAGAGTATGTCTTCCGTTGTTTCGTCATTTTCTAGGCTACCACGGCACCGTGTGGTTTTCGATAGTCTCATGACGTGTAGGTGTTTGTTGAGTTGATGTCTCGTCAATAGGCCAACTACCATCCCAATAGACTTTTCATCGCGGGACAATAGTTCATATACCCTCTTCTTTGGTTGCGGTCCCTTTATGAGCCCTACAATATTTACCAATTATTATCATTCCCCCAATTGTTAACGATTTGTCGGCACAATAATCAATTGCTGGATCAAGAATTACAGGAGCTCTTCTTCTGCGGATTCGCTCAATTTCATTATGTCGTGCTTGCTGTGGTTGTGTTTGATGTGCACGAACTCGTTGCATTCTAAGCCTATCTACTTCATTGTTACTCACTAAATAACGCATTTTGACATAGCAATACAACTATTTTGTTGATCTGTCTCTCTCTGGTCATCAGTGCGGTTAAGCACGTGAGGTAGCTCTTCGCACATTTGATTGACTGCGACGACCAAAGTCAGGTCTTCTTCTCCACTTCGGTAAATTGGCATGGTAAATTGTAATTAATCGAAGATAGCAGGATGCACTCATAGATATCGTAATACCTTTTTCCGTGTTCCGATGTGCGACAGGATGCGTTCAGAAATTTAATTCATTACAAAACTTAAGATTTATCAATCTTTACCAACTGAAGTTAGCTAAAATTAAGTTTCGCGAAGCGGACGAAATTGAAAATCAGTACTACTAATGATCTATTACATTTTGTGACTATGTAATTTTGTCGCGTTAGCGATTCACTTTTGTTTAGTTTCGAAACGGGACATTAGATCATCCAACGCGCACGCGAAGACTAATTTGATAGATATGACTGAATTTGAACTTTGTGGTGCGGTAATAAATTGCAGATTGACTCTTTAACGTTAGAAACACACCTACATTGCTAAGACAACAGTGAGTGATAGTTTAATATGAACTTTATTCAATAGCAATAAAGTTCAAATTGACTCTACGTTTTATTTAGAAAACGTTTGGAAAATAAAAAAAAGGGCTATTTTTATGGTTTTCACGGCAGTTATTCGAATTTTTCTCACCTTTTAAACCTTCCCTAGACCTCCACGAACATTTCAAGACCAAGATAAGATAAATCCGTTCAGCCGTTCTCGAGTTTTAGCGAGACTAACGAACAGCAATTGATTTTTATATATGTAAAGATAGAAATAGAAATAATCAAAACTAGTAAGCCCATTTATATACAACTCATATACAAAAACGTCTAATAAAATAAATGGCTAATATAGCATATATAATATACTTAACACCAAATATGTTGAACGCCTTTTTATATCCAATTTTGTCTATACGGAACGCCCCATATATTCCCTGATATGTATACTATTTCAGTTGACATCATTCATTTGGATTTTCCCGTACTTTTAATCGTGACCTCATTGGCTAAACTGAAGCATATTGGTATCAGAAGTAAACCTTTGAATTAGATAAAAAGTTTTTTGTCTGGAAGATAATTTTATGTATTTATGAGTCGGAAACTCACAATATTTTCAACGATCTGTCACCAGTGGTGTTCTACAGGGATCTCTTCTAGGTCCCTTGCTCTTTCTTCTATATACTGCCGATCTTCCTGTTTCAATTCAGTCCAATTGCCCAGTCTTTGCCGATGACACTAAGATCTACGATACTCCTCTCGATAATGCTAATACTCCAACCGGATATTGACTCGACCAGGCAGTGGTGTATCAACTGGTCCTTGCCTTTGAATTTGAATAAATGTAGGGCTTTTCACATGGGTAAGAGCAACCCTCTCACACGGTATACTTTCGATGGCACAACTAGAACTAGTACTATTTCTCATCGCGACCTCGGGGTCTGGATTAACAAAGATTTAACGTGGTCTGATCACATCCAAGATGCGGTGAATAAAACATCGAGCTTATCTATGCTCAGGAGAACTGTCATCCTAGAACAGTCTGCTCTACAAAACATATGTCACGCCAATCATGGAGTTTGCGAGTCCAGTGTGGTATCCCAAGGTGAAACGCGACATAGATCTTTTGGAGTCGGTACAGAGTAGGCCACCAAGAATACTCTATGGCACCACACGTCCCCTGTATGAAGAACGACGAGTTACCATAATTCTCCTCCTGACACTCGCGAGTGGACCCGAAAATCACTTACAGAGAATCCTCCACAACATGTTCAATTGTGACATCTCAGGGTTATTTGATGTGAATCAAAATAGACAACTTTGCAGTCACATGCTAAAGCTATATAGACATAATTTCCATATATCCCAAAGGCAGCATTTCTTACCAAATAGAATTTTTGAGTTGTAGAATAAATAGCCTTCAGACATTATCTGGTGAAAATTTTCATTTTTTACTTAGATATTCCTGTGTAAATCTATTTTCAACTTCTAAGTCTAGTCCAAAAGTGCACTAGTTTTATCACTAATCACTAATCAATTTTGAACATTGTTAGACTTGCTTATTTTATTGATTTACTATGGTCTTGCTTCTCGCTGTTGCTTTTGCGATTTCAGTCTTGTAATTTCTAATTTGACGCAGCCATAGGTCTTATACCTCTGTCAATAATACCAAATTCAATGAAAATATTAATTATAATAATAAGCAATTGGACGATCTGCTGAAAACTGTCAGTAAATTCTCTGAATTATTGTTGATGCTTTTCTCCCACCTCCTCCAGGCACGAATACGTCGATTTTCGAAGATACTATGTATCAAGTATTGCTTCATAAATCTCCCCATCGATGGAATTTGGGCTGTTTGTAATCTAGCACGTGAAAAACTGGATTTCACGTAATCGTTAGATTGATGAACGTTTTGAGATAGTAAACATCTTGCTTTCAGATCTTTGGGTAACTGTACTTATACCCAACAAGCGATTCTACAACTTATCACATTTCGGGCTACACCAACTTCTTCTGTAACGTCTCCAGGCTAAAGCATCGCAATTTTCCAATTTGTGCCTTCTGTAATACACGTCTTATTTCATTTTAATGCTGTTTATTGTAATATCTTGTCGTTCACTTGAAGTAAAAAGAACTTATCGTAGAATTATTAAAGTACTTCACTTCCTATAAATTTTCTATCAAAATCTTAATGTATACTGGCTAAAAAATAATGTTAATTTGCGATAAAAGAATAACTCAAATCATAATCAATGGTAATGTAAACAACAATAATAATAATGAGAATTCTTGAAGACAACAATGACACACTGGCGCACGTCTCTGCAGGTCAACATGAACAATAAGTCAATTAAAACCGACGAGATACCCATATCTCGTGGAATTTTTCAAGGAGACTCTTTGAGTCCACTATGGTTCTGTTTAGCTATGAAACCATTGTCCTCAATGCTCAATAGAACAGGATACGGATTTAGGATAAAAACAGATAGGAACTATCGTACAACCTCCCACCTGCTGTATATGGATGACATCAAATTATATGCTTCGAACAAGAAGCAATTGGATGATCTGCTGAAAACTGTCAGTAAATTCTCGGCGGATGTTCATATGAAATTCGGGATTGAAAAATGTAAGACCCTGAGCAATCAAAGAGGGAAAGTCATAGATGGTGAAACACAACTTCTAAACGGTGATATTATACAGTGCATGAGGGATGGCGAAACATACAAGTATCTAAGATACCAACAAGCCAGATTGCTAGACCAAAAACAATCAAAGGAGAAGATTCGTTCAGAATACAGTCAGTGCTGAAATCAATGTTGAACTCGGGGAATCAAGTCAAGGCAATTAACACCTACGCTATTCCAGTGTTACTTTACTCATTTGGAATAATCAGATGGACTAAGACAGAACTGAATGATATTCAAAGGCAGACCCGAACGATGCTGACAAAGTACAACAATCATCATCCAAAATCGTTTGTAATACGATCAACTTTGAAGCGGAAAGAAGGAGGACGCGAATAAATAGATGCTGTCAATTTACACACCGAACAGATTAAAAATCTCAAAGAATTTTTCTCTGCAAAAGCTCTCACTGCTGAGCTCCATAGAGTGGTATCATGAGCTGATAAGGGATATACACCTCTATATCTTGCTACCAGAGATGACCCGCTCAGTCTACCGTTCCTTTCAGATACTGAAAAACAAGAGCAATTGTCAAGAAAGAAATTCCATGGACGACATCACCATGAGATTAACCAACCACACATCGACAAAGAAGCAACAAATGGTTGATGAAAGCAGAATTATTCGCAGAAACAGAAGGATTCCTTATAGCCATTCAAGACCAAGTGATCGCCACAAACAACTACAAAAAATTTATTATGAAGGACGGAACATTACAACCAGATAAGTGCAGAAAATGCAATACAAGATCGGAGACTATACAGAGACTATATTACGTCCAGATGCGAACAACTGGCCATTACGGACTATCTTCACAGGAATAATCAAGTGTGCAACATTATCCATCAGAAACTTGTACACAAGTACGGTTCCCCTGTTTTATTTCTTGAGCTAACACTTGTGCTTTTTCTGACACACCAAAATCATAGATATAAGCATTTATTGTAAATACAATTATTCATATTTTTGTAAATCCTCTCTTTTCAAAAGAATATATATATATATATATATACACAAGTGCGGAATACCTTCCAGCCATATTACAAGTATCAACCGTCGCCCGTATTGGAAAATTACAGATTATACTACGATAGGCCTGTTATCACTGACAGAATGGTGACGAATAATAGGACGGACTTAGTGGTGTATGATAAGAGAGCCGGAAAAGCAATGCTGGCGGATGTCGCCATACCGAATAATAACAACGGGCTGAACAAGTTCCAGGAGAAAAAGTCCAAATACACAGACCTTGCTATTGGGATCAAGCAGATGTGGCACCTCAAGAAAATAGATATTGTTCCTGTCATCGTACCTTGACTGGGTTAATACCCAAAACTTTGCATGAATTGCATGAGAATACCTATGTAGAAATGCAAAAAGCTGTAGGATAGTTAGGAAATTTATGTCAAGTATATTGTAATCGAGCCTATTCCCTTTGACTGCCGAATCTGAAAAAGGTAAATTATATCCAGCTAACAGCTAAGATAGTGCATAAGTCCACGATAATAAATAATAATAATGTTCAGAGAAAATTTCATCAAATTCAGAAAAGATTCAACCAATTCGTTAGGTGCTCTTAAAGGGGTAGTTCGCCCCTTGCTCATTTGAAACGGAAAGAAAGAAAAAGAACAGATTCTATGGAATAAAAACAATTTTTATCCTCTATCTTGGGAGTGAATGTCTCATCAAAGGTAGATTCTGTGACAAAATTTTATATGAAGCTGAGGCATTATTTTGATGAGGTATATTTGATCTCGAATTATTGATACCTTATTCTGGGACACCTGTATTATTTAATTATACATTCAAAATGAAACCAAGTTCACGCTAGCTCTAAAAACGAAGAAATTAATTGTCGAAAACTGTACCTTCAACTCCTCTTGGACAATGCTTGAAATCACGGCTGCCCAATATACAGCCGCTCCGTATGTATATACATTTTCACTTAATGAAAACAAACACGGTACTTATTAGACAATGGCTGATTGAAGTAGGCTCATGAGCTCTATATAAATATTGATTGCTTCAAAATTACACGAGTGTTTGGTGTTGGTATGGGGGTCGGATGTAGAATTTCACCCTGGCCTTCTTTTGTTTTTGTTCGACGAGAGCACTCACCGCCCTGAAAAGAATATTACTTAAGCTGAACTGATGTTTTCGTTATGAGACGAATTATGTTTTGTTATTGTCGACAATGTTACGAAGGACTTTATATTGAGAAGAAAAACGTTTCTCTGTGCTGTATTTTGAGGTCGGAGGGGAAAGGAGGAACATAAATGAATGCTTAATTCGAATTATAAACACCACATTGATGATATTTGGAAAAAAATATTTCCATTGAGTTTCCCACTTCGTATGTCTGTACATGGAATTCCCCATTGTTCTATTTATACTCAGAAGTATTAGGAAGAATCAGGATAAGAAGTACAGTGATTGAGACTCTAACACAAATCCAAGTTGGTAACAAGTTAATTGGTCTCCTAGATTTTACAGTGCTTTCAAATACTAGCATTCAAGTGGTGAAACACTGTTTTTTCTGAAATCATTGAAATTATTCATTTCGTTACGAAATTGGAGCAATTCATTTGCAGATACCTAAATGATAGTCATTGTCATAAAAAGAGATAGTAATTGGCATCTAGCTCTACAATCTTTAATATCTTTCCATCCCATTCTTTATTATAGTTCTTAATATCAGCTGTTCCGAGGAAAAACACTTCAAACTGAAGCTTGATCGATTTCGATTGAACAAAAACCGAATTTCATCTTGAATGATAATCTAACAGCTCGAAACATTTGCATTGGTCTGTCACTTCAGAAATACCTGAAGCTGACTTTGACTAGGACCACATATTTTCATTTTTTTTCGATTACTCGTTCAATTTTGTTCACCTTCTGCGAACAAAATATATATTTTCCGAAAAAGAAAAGTATCGAAAAATTTCGGAAGAAATTTTGTAGTTTGTAGAATGGCCGACTGTTTAAGCTTGTGATAAAAATGTTTGTTCTAGAAAGTGTTTTGGTCATTATTTTACATTATTTCGTATTTGGGTAAAAAAGAATCAAAAAAGATTCTACTGAATCGTGAAGTAATCTCTGTGGCGGAATGAACATTGAAAACCAGAGAGCAGTCTTCATAGAATAATTGATATTCGCAGTTATTAACCTACCCTCCAATTCTTTTTATTATTTCGTTTCGAGTCTTTTCAGGGAGATTCAATAAGTGTGGTAGATGAACTCGAAAAAACAACGCAAATACGGTTCATTGAAAAAACGGAAAATTCTCGAGAGGTAGATTAATGAGAAAACGGAATTGTTGAGTGTAGGTGGTTCGCCAGAGCGGGCTGGCCACCTACAGGGTAGCATTGAAAGAAAGAATAAGAACCGCCTGTGTCTAGACTTTCCTCCAGAAACTGATGTCTTTCTCAAGTTTCTTTCGATTATGGTGAACTTGCAGCGGTCTGGTTCATCATGATCTGGAAATCGTTCCCAATATAGTCGAAATGCTAACTATTCCTGTTAGATGGAAAATAAACTTGCATCATGTATTCATTTGATTTTCGTCTCCCATACTTAATCATTCTCAACGGAAGAGACTGAAAATAAAACAATAACAAGAATTAGCAGGTAAGGTTCCGAATCTGTCTCAATGTTTAGTTTAGACAAAGCTTACTTCATGGTTCATTAGAACCTTCTGTAACGTTTCGAATCTTTTTTGCTCAAAGTACGAAATAATACGTGTTATCCAAACTGAAATAATGACCAAAACACTTTGTAGGACAGAAAAATTTATTACAAATAGTCGCCCATTCTGTGAATTACATCGTTGAATTGTAAATATGACTTTTTTCTGGAGTAGGCTTGTGTCCACTAAGAATAAAAATAATGAACTGGACTTTCTAATGATTAACAATGACATGGAAGTAAGATAAAAATAGAATTATTTATTAAAATAAATAAGATTATATTTTTAGTTATTAAATTCAGTTAAATTAGGTATTCAGTCACGTGCCAGAGAATGCCAATCAGAAACTGTTACGTCACGCCGTGCAAAACATCGTTATTGTTGTTGACAGTTTTGTAGAAAGGAACAAGTTATGGATATTTTTCATTTTGAATAATTTTTTTCTCAAATTGATATATTTTTTCTTAGTTATATACTATAGAACAAATATTGGTTCGCCATGGAAACGGGATTCCTCAAAATGTTTCGCGTCAAACAGTGACTTTTGCTCATAGAAATTCTGCAATGTTAAAACTTCGATGTAAATACACAAGCATTGATACTTGATATCAATGGCAGTTTCATAGGTGATAATGACTGGTCCATCAATTTCATATTGGTCTAGAAAGCTTCACTACTGAATTGGTGAGCCATAAAAGCTCGAACAGATTCATCTTCCTTCTGCCTTTATAAAATTCTGGGCACATTGTCTCCAACCATTTGAACATATGACAACAAGTACAAGTGGATAAATAGTTGTATAGTAATAGATATGTGATATGTAATAATATGTACTTTCGTTTACAACTTAAAACCATTTCTGTCGTTCATTAGGTACATATCATACCTGAACTTGCAGCCATAGTATCTTTGAGAGAAGAACTAATTGTATAAGTTTCTTTTGATTCTGTCAGAAACTCTGCAAAGGTCACCATTCCTTGTTTTCTAGAGATGTATGGCCGTTGTGTACTGCTGCATGTCCGTTTTCGTATGTCTTCTTGACACTCAAATTTACTTGGAGTAGAACCGGGTTTCATCCACTCTTATGGTACTGTTCCCATAATTTGATACTATATATAATTAACCATATCATTTGGTAACTAGAAAAATGAAAACAGTGTAGTTATTACAGTAAATGTAACACTAAAGTGAGATTACAAAACCAACACAACCAATAAAATTGTTTAAAATAGTGATTCTACAGAGTTATCAGTTTTGCTTTAGATTAAATACCTAATTGATTGTGTTCTGTAAAATACTCACATCAAAATGATCTTCACAAAAATACATTCTTGTATCTATCGACAAACTGTGGGCGTCATCTCTTCTCTCAAGTTTTAGCCACTTTTTGAGTATTAGTACATTATTTGGAACATAAGTGAACCATTCGTTTGTCGTTTTTATAGATGTGCTTTTATACTGGAACACTACACAGTACTTGTTATACGAAGGATTCATATTCAGCAAAGAAAATGTATCTACTGTCATACACAGACACGAAAAGTTTGTTTTGTTTTGCACGGCGTCACGTTATTTAATTTGGTTAAAATAGATATCTTGGTAATGTATCAACTAATAGCTAAAATTTAGTCCAATAGCCTATTCATCGTTAATTTCTTTTTTCCTGAAAAATACAGCGTGAGACTTAGCAGAAGATACTAGAAATTGAATGAGTATTCGAAAAACAGATATGGGGTGACCATTTAAAAGTCCAAGTGAAGACCAACTTCCGGTATTTTCGGACAGAGGAATTGAAAATGTTTCAGGTTGTTAGAATATCATTCAAGATTGTTGAAATCGAGCAAACAATTTTAGGAACTATAATAGCTTGGGGCGTTTTTCACGGAATACCAGATACATTCGCTTGTCGCTCATTTACGTGTTCAACTGTTTGGTAAAGAACTGCTTGAAAATGAATTGAAACCGAACACAGGAACAGTTCTTAAAGTAACCCTGTTTGGATTTTCCTCATATTGAGCTAAGTACCTGCTTGTAACAATATAATATCCAAGCCAGATCTTCATTCTTAAATGTACTACCTTCTGATGAAGTCATAGTTTCGTGAACCGTTGGTGAATATAGTGGAAATTTTTAGCAGAATTGTTTTTTTTTAATTGAGAATTGAAAATATATAGAATTGATACTTTTTATCATTGTATCGCAAATAATTTTCTTCTATGTTCTATTATAAAAGGTACATTTCAATCCAATATTAATTCGCGTTATATTATGTGTACCGAAAACCCCAAAATAATATTTATTTTATTGTCGGTATTGGTGATAGAACTTCTTTAATTCGCTTTCAAGTTGGAAGTATTTACTTTTTTCTTCTTCTCTGCAGCATTCCTTCTTTTGTCTTACCTTTATTTTTTACACTCTTGTGCAGCCAACACTTCTTTCTGCTTTTCTAGAGGCTTACCTTCTTTATTACTTATGCCTTTCATGTTGCCGAAGTTTTAACGAGTGATCTCTTTCTGTATCATTTCTACCTCTTCTCTTAGATGACTGTGACGTTTGTAGAAGTTCTTCAATCGATAGGAATTGATTTGATTTCTATTGATTTTTGGAAGGTTTTCTCTATTCACTGAAGGTGTAGGATTATCTATAATGCCGTCTAAACATCATACTGATTGTTCTGTACAATTTGAATCGCTTAGAAAATTCATTCTATTACTTCAAGTTCAACATATGGAAATAGTTCTTTTATAATAGATACGTTGTTAAATCGAGCAACGGAAAATGGAACTCCTCAGCTATTTCGGCATTTTCTTCATTCAATTTATAATTCTGATTTGTTCAACTATTCAAGATACTCTGAAGAAAATTACCTACAAAAACATTTCTGATATTGTTTGTTTTTGGTTTGTTGAATCTTCTCTTCCAGATTCTTCGACCATGTCGCTCATTATTCACTTAGTGTTACTTTCTTGTCCAGACATTTAGAATAATCTTCAGTATTAAGATTCCATGGAAATAATCCTAATACTCGGAAACCATTTCGAACGATATTTTTGTTGAGGCATTTATCAATTGTTTGTTTCGAAATGAGAGCCAAGGTCTTATTGGATGAGACCAACGCCATTCCAAAACTCCTATTTTCCATGCATTTTGTACTGGTTTGAAAGCGGCAACGTCAGGAGCCTGTAATATTCTAATGGAGTTGCGATATAAGAAAATCAGGATAATACTTAAAACGAAATATAGTTGCATGTGTTGATAGGACACATGTGTGGTATGGCCATCTACAAAATATATCATAAGAAAGATAGTTCCTTTCTTTTTGAAGTTCGGTTAGAGAATACTGGATACATTCATGAAAGCAATCACATTTCAACCATCCATTGTCTAAAAGACCATATCCCCAGTCATCAGGAAGACTCTGATATTTCCGCCGATCTCCTTTTGTTTGGATGTGTAGTATCTCCATAAGCTCCAAACGTTAAATTTACTGTTAAGCTCAATTTAACAGTAATTGGCACCTTTAGATGCTAGAAACTCCAATAACGATACCTGAAGGATCACCCAGTATTTCAAAATACCCATTTCCTTTGAGGTCTTAATATTGTTGAACCTGCTCCTCAAGTCCTTTCCAATGATATTTGCACTTGCACTGAATACTGCTCCCGAATTTCGAGATGTTATTATCAGATGCCGCTTTAAAGTTGTACTACTGAGCCCATTAAGATCGCCATTTTTATCTAAATAGCCAATATACTAAACACCTAATATACTTAACCCCAAATATACTGAACGCCTTATTATATTGACTTCATTATTCATATTTATACTTAATAGTTCTTTATGTTACATGGAACTCTCCCATATATTGCCTCAGTCATCCTTAGGGTAACGCAGCTTCCAGTATTGTTTTATGGGTACTGGCTCATCAACTACACAAATTTCAACACTATTCACTACTATCCCAACTCAAAGAGATGCATTCAATTTGAAAATCTCAACTTTCTCCAATTGAGCTAGCATAAGATGAAATTAAAAACATTCCAATATTGATTCAAAAAAACAAATTGTTCAATCACCCTCTAGGCATAGAAATTCAAAATTTTTAGTTCCAAAAGTATTAAATTTCTTCTCAAGTATATTAATGAAATAGAAACTAAAAGTTCTTCTCAAATTGAAATTTCTGGGAGTATCCAAAAACACAAAAGCTAGAAATTAGTAATCAAATAAAGGAATACTACTGAATACATAGAAATTTCACCTTATGTGATTACTGAATTGAAGTGTTCTTGTGGAAAGCGGAAATGAGATTCACAAATTTTTAAATAACATCATTGACCCTCATATAAATACATTGATGTTAACTATATATCAGTTTCAGTGAAACTGTTTCTTGTAACTGTTAATTTTCTAGATCCTTGACTGTCGAGTTGGCAGTTGGTTTCGAGCAGTCAGCTTCTTATAAACTTGCTCTCTACTAATTGAAATTTCTTTTCTTCAATCTTACTTCTCTTCAATTCATTTTCTTGTGAAATTTTATAATATACTATTAAATGAGAATGAAAGGAAGAAATTGCATTAAAACAACTTCATATTTCCATATTAAGTGATGAACGTACTCATTTTATACAATTATATAAAATACCTATAGTACAACTACTTATAACAAAAATTGTCAAGTATACATAGCATTCTCCAAGTAGTAGTTGATTTTTTTCCAGAATATGATTCACATAAGCAGCAGCATGTTTCCTGTGACTTTCATAAATCTTGATTGAAAGTTGTGGTGGTACAAAATGAAACTTCGTATGCAACTTCAACATATTTGAACATCATGTTTCCCACTATCAGACACCTATAACAGAGAAACTTTCAACATCAAATCAATGAGGAATTCCTGTCATTCATTCAACAACCTTGATAAAATTTCGTGAGAAACAGTAACTATGAGTTATGAATAGAAAGAACTCAGAATAATTAACTTTCGTGCAAATTTGAGATCTTATTTTCTTTGGTTCAAACTTGAACATTGTCAAACACATTGAATCTCATTAACTTTTACATTTGGATAATAGAATAGTAGAATAGAAACGCATTTCCTCTTGAATAAACTGAAACGAAAATTCAATTTGTAATGGCACGGTCTTATTGACATCCAGTTTGAAATATTTTAATACAGATATAGCCTTAGATATATAGATAGATATAATATAGATAGATAGCTTTCAATATTTATATGATACATACTCTAAATGACCTAACGAAAACTTTATCAAGTTCTTTCCAATAAAAAGATTATTATACAAAAGAGCTCAATACCTATTAATAGCAACTCAAAGGATATTCCATCATTTTGTAAGATCCCCAATTGATTCGTTAAAAGATCCTAGTAATTCCAGGACATATTTCAACGCATAGAGGTCAAAATAACCATGAAAGAAAATGAAATATATGAATTCTAAGTACATTTCTTGAGCATGCTGAAAAAATATACATTAAAATACATAAATAAACCTCAAATAACATTCACTTACCTTTCGATCAAGTAAGTCTCCTAACTCCTTTTATTATAACATACCGTTTGAATCACATTGTTTATGTTAGAAAAACCACTTACCTCTAAAAGATTATTCCAAGTTTCGTCTTTTCATTCAAATAAAGTTAGGAATTACTTATTTTGAAAGTTCGAATATAAGACTTAGATTCCATTGTCACTCAGAGGAGAGAGAGCATTGTATTCTAGATGTTGGTAGTACCGAAATTATGTTGGTGAAATTGAAAGTTACTATTTCCATCTAAATATTTTCATTCAAAAGAGAGAGAGAGCATTAAATTTTACACGTTGGTAAAGTTCACTTCCGACATTGAATAGCGATCTAAGGGGCGGTAGGAGAGCGACTGGCTCCGACCCCGTGTTTCCGTTCTTTTTCTCGAAATAGGTCTCAAAATTTTCCCAAATTCGAAAATTAAGTCGTAGAGTAACGATTTCTCTTCGCGGAGCCGATCTCGAGATATGTAGGAATGGTTCGACACCTGAATCCATTCTCCCGGTAACCGTATAAGTTGGGACGGATGCAAGAAAACCACGTATTCTGATAGCTCGACGTTAGTTCATTTCTGGCCGTCAGAGATATTCGGAATGAGGAAAATGGTGCGAAATTTTGCGAACGTGCGCCGATAGCCCTTCTTTGAATCGAAGATTTTCCAGTTTTCCCGTCGTTTAACGGGAATGAAACTATTGCGGCGCAACATGCGAAACTCGAGACCTGCTCTTTGTCCAGGTTTTGAAACGATCGAACGCGATGGAAAAATTTATATAGACATAAAAGTCCAAAGAAATTATCCCCTTCACTCGGTCTTTGGGAAGGCAATCGGAACGATAGAAAATTCAGAAATTATCCCCTTCACTCGCGAAAAATCGGAGACCTTTTTTATTTTCGCTTTTTCGGGGCTTTCTTTCTGAATTTTCGCTCGATCGATCGTTCCGATCGCCTTCCCGAAGACCGAAGTTTCCGATCCCGAAGAAATCTAGCCGTTTCGACTCTTCGTTCGCTCTCGGCGACGTTTCGGCGAAAATTTGCGAAAAATCATCAGGGCTCCGTCGTTCGAGCTAGGGGTTTCAAATTTGGCACGGACCTTCCTCAGAGATTTCCCCTCTGGAAGAGAAATGATCGCGGGGGCCTCTGGATCCCGATTTTTCGCCGCGTTGCTTCTTCTCCGTTCAAACTACCGTTATCCCCTCGGATTATTCCCGAAGAAGGCCTTACGACTTTAATAGTATAAATCATGTCAAACGGCTTTGGTCCAAGATTTTTATCTATCCAAAAACTGTTGAACGATCTCTTGTACATCTTCTTTCCTTCGAATGATAACATAGTATCTACTCAACCATTGTGGCTTCCTCAAGGACGTTAAGAACTTTTTTCTTGAAATTTTGACTGATCGAAAAATTGATAACGAACGAGGAATATGAAATTTCTTGGATGCCCCTTTTTTTGGACATACCATTCCAATAACCTGTATGACTTCATTCATAGGGAGCTCAGAATATATTTTCTTATATGATGGACTTTTCTACCTTCGGCATGACAGTTGTGAACAAATTTTTTTATTGGTACCTGTATATAGTATGAAATTTGGCAGGTTGGCGGTTGGTCATCTTCGCTTTTCCACTAATTCATTTGGATAGATGCAACCTCGTTGCCAGCTTTTATGATAACTGATTGAATATATCTAGAACTGGTAGAAATAAACAAGAAGACATTAACATGATGGGAGATCTGGATTTTATTTTTTTTTGCACGAATAAGGTCAATCTCTATCAGGCGTCAACAGCGACTACCGAAATAGTCATTCGGGATCTCCCCCCAGAAGATACTGCTAACGAATTATGAAGAAACTAATTAATCATGTCTAATTAATCTTTCCAATATCAACGACAAGATCGTCAATTTTCAGGTCGGATCATTCGAATCCTAACCTATCAAACTGAACATGGCCAGCTCTCCAGACGGTTGTGGCATGGCATAGAGCGACAGTGCCATTTATTGTTGGCTAAAAAGTGCCTGTCTAACCCAATCCGGAAAAATAAATAAAGACAAAAATGACCGTCGCCTGTGACGTCATCGACTCTTCATTGTTTTTATAATAACCAAAACGCGAAAATCAACACATGCGCTCGAAAGAATTCTCCAGGCCTTCTAGACATTCCTTTTGCCCTTTTCAATTCTGCCAACAAGCTCGTTTATCGAACAATGTCAGAGTGCCGGCTGCAAGCGTAAATGCATAATTAGCGGGGCATGCCGTGGTCTTTTCTTTTTCCGGCCACAGTCGGAAATGACGATATGAGTTAGCAGTGGCGCAAGTGAGACACGTGCCCGGATGTGCTTACGGGGGTGACCCCAACATTCAAATCGAGAATAATAAGATATATGTTTTCATGCCTCTTACTCCAGATAAGTGTATTCAAAGAAATCTGAATTCTACTCTTCATTGAAGTAGTAAGAAAGAGGATCCGTCATCATTTTATATTTCTCTTTGAAGAAAATCTGTTGACGCGTCTGTGTACTGTATTCAATTCATCAATTTTTAATATTGTTCAAGGTATAATTTTTTATTCCTTATTCTAGGGTAGTACTTATGAACCACCAATATTCTTTCTGCAATGAGCGAACTCACATGGTATACTGCCTTTTTGAGCGAACATATTTGTGCAACCAAGATTGGATCAACACACGTTACAATAGAAAACTTTTCAAAAAAACAGCAACTTCAAAATACAGGGTGTAGAATCGAAAATATTCAATGGGGGGAAATTCCGGAATCATTTTATGAAAAGATGTTTCTAAACATGATTCTGCTAATACTTCGTTACCTATGTACAAAGTGTTCATGATTAATTAGAAGAAACAGAGAAAATTAATTTTTTTCAGAACAGTTCGAGATATAATGAAATTTCAGAAGTGTCAATAGCTGTGAAAGACGCTTACTCGTAGTTTTTAATACTCACCAGAGGCGCGCGTATTGGCACCTAGCGTTTTTGAGTAGAAGAAACTTTGCAGTGTATACCCATTCATAATAGAATTTTTTTTTCAAAAAATTAATGACAAAAACAAAAAGTATCACCATTTTCTCATGGGAAATTATAGAAGTTGTTCAAAACGACTACCTCCACCTCGGATGCAAGATTCTAATCCTTTCCTCAATACAAGTGAACTCTCTTCAAACACCTGATTTCGTTCTTATTGAATTGTACCCTGCAATGGTACGATTTTTATAACTTCTCAATATTTTCCACTGGAGTAGCGTACATGAAGGACTTAAAATGGCCTTAAAAGAAGAGAATCCAGGGAAATCGTACCTACATCTGGTCCAACTCGTCCAAGCCAACGAATTTCGTATGCGTGTTAAGAAATCACAAATCCTGCTAAAATGGGCTGATGCGACATCTCACATAAACCACATTGCATTGCATTGACGATACACCTCTCAAATAGGTTCCTGCTAGAAATACCAGTCAAAGTAGACATCTTCAAATGGTTCATGTGTATTTTCGTACAATACACATGGTTATTATAGAAATTGCTGATTGCATTTCTTGAAAAACTCAATTCATAGGTAACCTTAGAATTTCAACGATTAGGTGCACAAGTCATTGATAGAATACAGTACGTACAGAAAAGTCAGCAGGAAGAGGTGCTTGAGCGCGTTGTATGTGCAATGACAAGAGGAAAATGTCCTTGAGGATGGACCATTACTTGCATACGAAGCGTCAGTAATTCATCAAGTAATACCTAGATCTTTTTCAACCATGTTCAGCATAACATCTTCCAGCTCTACCGTTCTTACTGTCCTTGGCCTGCTTGCTTCTCCATTGCGTCCTATTATGCGTGTTTCATAAAGACGTTGATTAAAACATTCGAAAGATTTTCTGTCAGAAGCCATAGCTGTCTGCAAGAACTTTTCAGTTCTTCAAAGCACTTACCATGGACGTAACTCTTTGAGCGGGACGCTGGAGATCACACGTGATTTCGAGTTGGTAGATTAGGTGTTCTGCTCTCTTCTGGACACTATCCATTATTGAAGGAGGTTAGGTTAGGTTAGATTACGCTCACCAAAACAAAGGTTCATTGAGAACTGAGCTCTAGGCCACGTGATCGGCAAAGTTAACGCGCAACAAGGGAAGGGACTATTTCACCCGCAAAGATATTCTTGTCGACCCGTTAATGTGAAAACATGAAACTGCCGTTTCATCCTTATAACTAACACATCAGCGTCACATTTTATGCTGGTTCTAACTTAATCTAGCTTCACTCTACAAACTTCGAATATCTCCTAGGAGAAGATGGTGAATGCCTAACAGAGAACAGAAATGTTGAACAATTTTCGATTTGGACAATTGATTGACGTTTAATAATGTAATTGTCCACAATATCTTTTTGACATAAACAATCTATTTTGGAAGCTGCTCTGCAAGAAATTAAGGCACAATCTCAATATCTCACATTTCTTTTTGGTAGGCTAATAATTATTAACCTAATTTTTTTCGGGGGTATGTTCAGACATATGCCAATAAAATTCAATGTTTTCCTGGCGCACATATTCCTTTCATGCGAAATAATATGAGATTTTGCAACAAACCACCACATATCGATAACTGAAATTGTTCAATTTTTGCAAGTAACGCTTGTTCTTCTTTACAATTTTCGATAATGATGCAACGCGAATAGCGAAACTCGATCAGGCAGAATGTACTGAAGCAGTGATGTTAGAATACCTAATTTGGATTTATACAAGAATAGGCCAGACGCTTAGGAAGTCCCATTCAACTGTTTCCAGAATGATTCGCAGATACAGGGAGACTGGTAGTCATGAAAGGAAAGCTGGGCAAGGACGACCGTCACCAACAGCGGCAATCCATGACCGTTATTCAAGAATTTCCTCGTTGAGACATCGGTTCGACAGGACAGTAGAGTGCCAATTATCATTGAAACGATAAGACGTGTCATGGAATTTAGTTTTAGGCATTATGTCGCAGCTCGAGGCCCAGCTCTTACCGCAACACATCGAAGAGCCCGATTGAATTTTGCCAGGGAACATGTCAATTGTGTAGAAGCTGACTGGAAGAGAGTTTTGTTCATAGATGAGTCAAGATTTTATTCATTCTTATTGCGATCGGCGTTCTCTTGTGTACGTCGAAATGTGAGATATCCCCAGTGCAACTTTCAACCTACCTATGTTTTTGGTGTGGAGGTTCGATAATGGTGTGGGGAGGAATTTCTTTGAACGCCCGCACTGATCTGGTCATCGTAAATAATGAAACCCTGAATGCTTAGAGGTACGTTACAGACATGTTGTACAATTTGCGGCAAATATGGGTGAAAACTTTTTGTTTATGCATGATAACGTCAGACCTCACCAAGCTGACATCGTGAGAAACTACCTTCAAGATCACGAAACCACTTGCATGGATTGGCATGCACAGAGTACAGACCTTAATCTCATCGAACATCTGGGACATTCTCATAAGAATCTACCGGAATGAGGTTCGAAACAGACTGATCGAAATTCAGTATTAACAATTTTTTGGGGGCATTTTTTTCAGAAAGTTTTACATCCTTCATTTTCGTTTTATTTCGATTTCTATAAGCACCATTTTCATTTCGATTGTAGACAAACATTCCTTAGTGCAGGTGAATAATTGGAAAAATAATTCTCAACTATCTCAACTTCAATTTTGTGCATTAGTATTTTGGCGCAGTGTATTAATGTTGCACAAAAAGGCAACGAATCCACCAAACCTAAATCTTGCGATAATCATTAACTAATTCTAAAAGAAATGTTGTGTTTTCTTACACAAATTCTGAAATCAATTCATCAAAGGCAGCAAATTGAGAAACTCAAAAAAAGTTTTTTCCAAATGCGGCAGTGAAAATGAGAAACTTAGTGTTTAATAGATGGGCCTACTATCAGAAAATCCATATAATTTTAAGAAAACACCAGGTCTCAAATGGTGGTTGACAAAATTTAATGACAGGTTAAAGTTTAGTTCACAAATTTTAGCCATTTTTATAATGCTACTTTTATTATTTCATTCAAACACAATGAATTGCAGAAGGAATCGGAAAATCTGCTATATTTCGTTCACAAATTATCTTTGATAGGAAAAAAACACGAATATCAATGAATCAAATATCTTAAATGAAAAAAAGATTTGATCTTCCACCAAGATGCACAATTTCACAAAAAGTCACAATAAAAGGACATATTTACTATCTTTTGTTTTCGACCATTGTTTTTCTTATATGAGGTTAATATCAAGTCATTTACTATTTCTTATTTGATTAGTTCGTCGTATGTTATATGAACGGTACAATTACGTCAAATTCAGTAAGAATGGAAGGATGTCGTATACAGCGAGTACAAATCATCTATTGAAATGCCTTAGTCTGAAAGATGGCAGATGAAATAACATTGAGTTCGCTATAGTGTGACAAATAAGCTATGGAATCGGTTCTTGGTAACAGGTACGTTTGCTCAAAGATATATAAATGGATGCGCACCTTGTACAACGACTAAAAAGTGGTTACACTTGAGTGCAACATTGAGTTTTCTGGAGAACCTAATTGATTGCGTCTAGTTCCCGTTGAAATTGACCTAGTTCAACTGCCCCCACTCTGATATCTCTTCCAAGGCTGAATTCAGTATGGTGAATAAAAGGGAAATAACAAAAAATTGGAGGACTACAAATCACTGTTGTCCTATGAAAAAAATTTTTCATAAAAATATGGACAAAAACATAAGGTATCACCATTTTCTTATAAAAAGTTACAGAAGCTGTTCAATACAACACCACAACCTTAGATGCAAGAGTACAAACTTCTTCTCACTGATAAGCGAACTTTCTTCACATCTGGTTTGAGCCCGATGGTCATAGATGAAAAAATTCAGATGGATCCTACAGTTAAGAAGTCCTCAAAAAAAAAATCTCATTGCAGCTCTCATTGACAATGCACTTCCCGGTAAGTCACTGGTAGAAATCATGTGGATTTTCGTAACACTATAGTTAGTTACCATGGAAAGTACTGATTGAATTTCATGAAAAATATACTTTATCGGTAACCTGGATCAGTATTTGAAATATTTGGTGCAAGATGGTGCTAGAACGTAGTATGTACAGAAAAGTAAGCAAGAGGAAATGCTTGAGCGTGTTGTATATGGAATGACAACAGCAAATTGTCCTTAAGAATGGAACAAACTGTTCCGTGAATTGCATACGAAGCGTCAGCAATTTTTGGAATGGAAATACCTGGATCTTCTTAAACCATGTTCAGTATAACATATTTCTACCGTTCGTCCTGTCTTCGGACTTTCTGCTTCCCCATAATGTCCTATTATGCCTGTTTCATGAAGGCGTCGATTGAAGCATTCGAAAGTTATTCTATCTGGAGTAATAGCTGACGGCTGCCAATAAATGAGACGCATGTCGATCAATCATCATGCAATCGTATGGCAATTCATTCAGTTATTTATTTATCAATTCGACTGAATAAGAGGGCCAAACCTTAAGTTTCTGAAAATAATTTTGATGGTAGCGAGTTTCACACCAAACCAACCCTGTAAAAAAAAGAATTTTTGTAGAACGTCTGTTGATGAGAGTCTTCCGCAAACCTGGTTTTTCTTTGGAAGGGAATTCTTTCCGACCTTTCAGTTCTTCTGAGCATTTATCATGGAAGTATCTATAAAAAGTGGTCGAATACGCCTACTGCTTTCTTCTAGGAACTATCCAATAGTTAAAGGCTTGGGTGCGGAGCCCCACAGATGGAAACAATAAACCAAACTAGTTCATACATGTGCTTTGTATTAAAGGATCAGCTAAAAAGGAAACTGAGTTTAGCAGAAGCAGATAAACACATAGGATAATTAAAGGAAGTTATTCAGCAGTGACTTTTCTGGAGAACGTAGTTACATCTTGTTCGCGTTAACATTTTCCTAGTATGAATTCAGTATGGAAGAAGAAAAATAAAGTCACAAAAAAATTGGAGGAATACATGGATTATGCCATAATGACAAATGTTGTTGTGAGTCTTAGTACCATCAGAGGATCACAGTATGTAGAGTGCCATAACTTTCAAAACACACCAAGCTTCCCAGGATCGCCGAGTGTAAGCTCGGGAAAATGAGAAGAAACGCGTCGAGCATACGAGATATTTATATATGATTAACGAGAACAAGGAGAAATGACCTGAGCGGAAACCCTGTCTCCCCGCTGCTGCTACATCAATAAAAGCTATTCTGTTAGTCAGTGTGTAATGTGTAGGAGTGGATGACTGAAGAAATATTAAAAATGATGAACGAGAGAAGACTTTATAAAAGTCAGAACACTCAAAAGTACAAACAACTACAAAAGGAAATTAGAGTAAAGATTCGTCAAGCAAAAGAAAAGTATTACGAGGACAGATGCAAAGAAATTGAGGACTTAGACAGAAAATATGACATGTTCAACCTACACAAAAAGTGAAAGAGCTTGCAGGCACACAGAGAAAGAATCAAAGCACTATTCTTGTGAATAGAGAGGGTAAGATCTCAATGAATACAGCAGATAAACTACAAAGATGGAAGGAATACACAGAAGAATTATTTATGGATAACAGAACTGAACCAGAAGAAATTAACACATACTGTGAAGAGATACGCCCAGATATTACTAAAGAAGTGGTGAAACATGCATTAAAGAACATGAAAAATGGGAAAAGCCCCGGACCAGATCAATTGGCGAGTGATATACTCAAATTAATGGACGACAATCATATCGGTCTCTTAGTCAATATATTCAATAAAGTATACAGAACTGGAAATATTCCAAGCGAATGGTTAGTATCTACTTTCATCTGCTTACCAAAAAAACCACATGCTAGAGAATGTAGTGATCATCGTACAATCAGTCTGATGTCACACACTCTCAAACTGCTCCGCAAGGTTATCCATAATCGAATATACCATAAACTTGACATGGATATAAGCGATACTCAATTTGGATTCAGAAGGGGAATGGGAACCCGCGAAGCCCTTTTTGCATTCAACGTGTTGACTCAAAGGTGTCTCGATGTCAACAAAGTGGTCTATGCGTGTTTCATAGACTATAATAAAGCCTTTGACAAGGTTCGTCATGATCAACTGATAGACATCCTTAAATCAAAACATCTAGATAGTAGAGACGTACAGATCATCACTAATCTCTATTATAAGCAAAAAGCTATAATATGCATGGACAACCACACATCAGAAGAAATTTAAATACAACGAGGGGTAAGACAGGATTGCGTTCTATCGCCGACACTCTTCAATGCATATGCTGAAGAAATACTTAAGAAAGCTCTGGAAAACGAAGAATGTGGGATAACAGTTGGTGGAACACGGGTAAACAACATAAGATATGCGGACGACACAGTAATCTTAGCGGAGAGTATCGAAGCTCTGCAGAGACTAATGACCAGAGTATCTACTTACAGTGAGGAATATGGGTTATCACTAAACATAAAAAAGACAAAATTCATGGTAATCTCAAAGAACAATCCAGTAAATGTTAGTCTAACTATAAACGGCAGAAATGTAGAAAGAGTGGAGCAATATACTTACCTTGGAGCAATAGTGAACAGCACAAATGAATACACCCAAGAAATAAGAATAAGAATAGAAAAAGCCCGAGCCAACTTCATAAAAATGGGCAAAGTTTTTCGTAGTAAAGATCTAAGTATGGCATTAAAACATCGTTTAGCTAAATGTTATGTTTTCTCTACTGTCCTTTATGGAGCGGAAGCATGGACAGTGAATGCCGCAATTCTTAAAAAGATTGAAGCATTTGTAATGAGGGTGTATAGGAGGATTCTTAGAATATCATGGATGGATCGAGTAACAAATGCAGCAGTTCAAAGACGCATAGACAGGAAAAGAGAGGTTGCTAACACACTCAAGAAACGTAAATTGGAATATCTGGGCCATATTATGAGAGGTGAAAAATATAAATTCCAACAGCTGATTATCCAAGGCAAAATACAGGGAAAACGAAGTATAGGAAGGAGAAGAATCTCATGGCTGAGGAACCTGAGAGAGTGGTTTGGATGCACTTCGAACCAACTTTTTAAATCGGCCGCTTCTAAAGTAAAAATAGCGATGATGATTGCCAACCTTCGACTCGGAGATGGCACTTGAAGAAGAAGAAGAAGAATGTGTATATTGTGTTTAGGCTTCATTCTTCATTCTGATCTTTGGTTGGTTGTGGAGCGAGAATAATCTAAAAACTAAAAAGGAAAAAAAGCAGAAAGGTATGGAGTAAGTAATGAAAACCTTTCGTACCAACCAAAGATAATCAAATGAAGATTATTCAACGTAAGAAGCGAGATCTTACACGTGACTAAGAAGATATGTTCATCTCAAGGTTAATCCTATCCCTTAAATGGCATTGCCAATTTGAAAGTACATTCACTTCGTCCTTTAAAATATCTTCAAAGATCAAGCTCAAAAACACAATATTCTCTGTTTGAGATCGGGAGGCTCAAAATGACCGAGTTCGATCATCCAGCTGATGGTAATTATGTGTAACAGAAGAAGCTGCAACATTTTAGGCTCCATTTGATGAACTAAAAATTCACGAAAAATTTGACATAAAATATTTAACATTCAGAATAATTTATTTAACATGTTTGGAAAATATATTTCTAGAGTGGGGGGTACGATAAAACAGGTAACAGATCCCGGACAAAGTGAGAGAAGATACCATGTCACCATGCACAAAAACTGCTCGTTTAGGGTTTTGAAGAATTGATCGTTTCATTTTAACATGGTGTTTGACAGCAATTGCTCGTTTGAATTCATAAGATAATAATTATTTTTCCCGTTTCATTTGATTATCAATACTCAAAATTTTTCCATCAATGTTTGCCATTTTTTTCAATCCTCAGGAATGATTTCGATGCTCGCTCTTGAGTTCTTCGTGTAATTTGCGGGAGAAACAGGGAGACCGGGAGAAACGCACGCGATCGAAGTCGATTCGAATGGTTAAAAGGTAAATGCAGAGCAAATATTTGCCATAGATAATTACAGCCGCGCCTGAGAGGCGTGCCGTGGAGCGGCGACTACCGTCGCTGGGTCTCTGGGGGCAGACGCCGTCCCCCGTACTTCTCTCGCCGCCTCATCCCCTCTTGTGATGCTCACCAGCTCTCTTGCTCTGAACCCCCGCCAAAAGCGAAGCGACTCCATCTGTTGTGCTATCAGCCAGCTAGTTTGGGATACTGCTAATTTGGTGGCGAGATCACGGATCGAATGCTTAAATAGAAAGGGGTTGTTCTAGTTTTTATGTTGTGAGCGTACTGAACTTGAAACGAATTTTGGGTGAATTCATATGCAATATGAATGTATTCGAAATTAAACGAAATAAAATTCCTATATTTTCATATTAAGCAGAATAAGTCGAATCAAAAATTTCTTGAATTTAGTTAAAAATTCAAACATTACTTTTGCTTAAGATTAGTACGAGGTGCAATAAAAGCTTGAATTTCTTGAATTTAGTTAAAAATACAAACATTTTTTCTAGTTCAGATCAAAACGGGGAAAAAAATAATTAGATGATCAGTTGTCAGTAGCAGTTTGGAAAATCTCCTCCTTTCAAGAAGAGTTTTTAGCATTCTACATAGTGAAAAATATATCCTTGGTTATTTGTTCGTCAATACTATTTTATGGCTACATCTTCTTGGCTTATTGACTCAAAAACGTATAACAGGACACTCCAAATGAATGAATTGATCAAGTTGTTTCTTATATTACGGTCTATATTGCGAGATTCAAAAATTCTGACTTTTTATTACAGGTTATTTTTTCTTGCTGTTTTCTTCTATTTCTTTTTTCGTCTTCTCTCATTTTCACTTCTAGATAATTAAACTCTTTAATTTGTGTTAATTTTGTAGCATCTAGTATCCCCATGCAAAGTAATCACAAAGACTCCAATCTTGGGAGCGTGCAGGCCGTACGACACTTCTTCTTCTGCCAATCGAAAGATTCTTCTCCTTGGAGACACCACATTGATTTATAAAGTATATAAGAAACGATATCATTGGGGTACAATGTAGCCAAGGCAGAAATGATCGTCGCTGGAAATTAAAATACATTTCTCTCGTTAAATTAATATAAAAATGGCCTGATACTCTATTTTCTACTATGCAGGTCAACACGTTGAGTTTTTGTGGATTGTCATCGGAAACTGCATTTAGTTCATGCAAAAGAACCATTTTATATGGGTGTTTCTCATAGGACTACAGTGATTGTATAGTCAATTTTTTGTTATTTCATTTTTCTAACTCAATTCAGATTTGAAAAAGAATATCATAGTAGAGCTGGATGAACTTGGTCAAATTTAACGTAACTAGACACAATCATCAACGTTCTCCAGAAAAGTCACTGCTGGAGAACCTCCTGAATTCATGCATCGAATTGCCTCCAAAAGGAACATATATCTACTCGGCATCACAGTCAACATTGAAGTTTGCTGGCTTGATCATTGCCAAAGTTGCTTCTGCTAAACTCAGTTTTTTTCAGGGGTAAGCAGTATTTCACGCCATCAAAGCTGATGCTTCTATACAAAGCACAGGTGCGGCCTGGTCTGGAAAACAGTTTCCAAGCGTGGGGCTCAGCACCGAAACATTCATTATATCTATGGAATAGTGCTAAGGGGAGAGCAGTTAGCCTCATCGACCACCCGGATATCAAGCATGGTCTCCAGTCTGTGTCTGAAAAGCGACAGTTTGCTGATCTTTTTCTTTTTCACACTTACTTCCATCACAAATTCTCTGAAGAACTAGAAGGCTCGGTTCCGAAAAGAATCTTGTTCCAAGGAAAACCAAGTTTGCGGAAAACTGTGCTGTGATACTCGCTTCCAACACACATTTTTCCGATAACTTACAATTTAGTCCTCTTCAAGAAGCAAGTGAACCCATGCATTACATCATCTTGGTCGGGCACAGCTTTGGCATGACAGGATTCGTCTCCTCCCAAGAGTTGAGGATAAAAAAATACAATATATGCGATAATGTTCAATAATTCAATAAATATTTACGAGCGTGATTTGAAAATTTTTCATCCAAGAAAGGATTCACTGAATTTTTTCATCATCTCATTTTCTTAATGGAGATTAAATAATTTTCATATAGGGAATCTATCAATTTCCTCCAATTATATAGCTATAATGGCTCCATTTTCTTACGAACATTTCACTCTTAAAGTATTTTTTGAGGTAAGAAAATTCGGAATTATTTCCTGGATTCGAATGTGATGAATATACAATTGCAGATTGTCAAAATACAGAAAATTTCTTGAGCTCTTGCATTTTCTTAAATAAGAGTTTTAATGATTGGTGCGCATGATTCTTGACATCAATGATTAGTCTTCCCTCAAAAACTGAATGAAAAACACTCCAAATTCAATTTCGAAACGAGCTTTCATTAGTCTTCCGACACAGATTTCATTATTAATGAAAACTCAATAAGTTCAGGTAGATGGGCATTCTGTTTTTAATATTATATAGACACGGTTGAATTTTTTGACCTTTCTGAACTAATTTGTAGGTGAAATACGCTGAACAACACTGCGGTACATGTGTTTCCACACGGAGCAGTTGGCAGCAAGTTGGCAAGTCACCCGCAAAAAAATAGAACCGGGTTCATTCTCGCCGTTTTTTCAGTAAGTACTGAGCGGTCACACTGGCTGGAAAATAGGTCTTTTCCAATTAGCATGGAAAAAGTTACTTTTTATTGACTCTTCATCGTGACATGTATATGCCGAATGAATTCATATGTTTATTTGACTATCAGTATTCATTCAATTTCTCTTCAGTTTTCACGCTAAATTAATGCAAGTTTTCTGTGTTTCTTGTTGATTTTCGAATCTTCGAATTTAGTTTAATGGCTGCTGGACGCTATTTCAGTGATCATAAAGAGGTAAGAATTGTAACACTTCTAGAGGAGGGGCGAAGCCAACGTTACGTGGCTAACTTGTTGAATGTTAACGAAAGCACTATTTCAAGAGCAATTAATCGGTACCACCAAACAGGGGAATACGGAAGAAGGGCCGAACATGGAAGAAATCGGATAACAACACTAGTTGATGATCGTTAGATTAGTTTAACTGCACTCAGAGTTCGGCACTGTACGGCTAGAATGCTACAAAATGAACTTGCACTTTCCAGAAATGTGCATATTTCATTGCAAACTGTTAGGAACAGGCACAGAGAAGACGATATCAGACGAAGGGTGGCTTCTACCGGCCCGGGTCTCACCAGAGAGCATCAAGTTGCAAGGCTTCAGTTTTGGGGGAATATGCTAATTGGGGTATTCCGGAATGGTCGAATGTTCTCTTTTCTGACAAGTCAAGGTTCTGTCTAGTATCAAATAATAGACGCATGTCTGTATACAGGTGACCTGGGGAACGATATCGCAATGCAATATCCAGCAAACCGAAAACTTCGGAGGTGGCTCACTAATAGTGTGGGGAGGCATTTCTTTCCATGGTCGAACTGAGTTAATCCTAATGAATAATGGAAGAATGCCAGCGGCCAGATACATCGCAGATATCCTTGAACCCCATGTTGTACCCTTTGGCCCACTGATTGGTGAAAATTTCATTTATATTTCAGAATTTCGGCAAAATGCCGAAATTGATATTTCAAGATGGCCAGCCAGAAGTCCCGACTTGAATCCCATAGTTTGGGACAACATGGGGTGGCAAATTCAGCAACGTAGGATGCCTTGTAGAACACTCCAACAACTGCTTCCTGAAATTTGAAACTAAGTGACTCAAAAGTACATCCAAAATTTGTTTGAGGGGCTTCCGAGACGTGTACTGGCAGTAATTAGGTCTCGGGGAGGCAACACTCGATTTTGAAAATGATAATAACCATTCGATGCTAGTTGATTGGTCTCTTCTCGAATGTTTGAAGATGGTTAAATTTTTAAATTTTTCATTAAGTCGAAAATTGTTGATATTTTTCATCATAAACTCATCTCTTTTGAATGATATCTTCTTATTTTACACAAACCTAAAAGTTTATATAGTATTGTCGTAAAAGTAGGGTGATGCGACAATTTTTGTGGAGAGTGTGATATAGATTTGGTAAATCTTGAAAAAGTTTAGAGATTCTATAAGAAATTGAAAAAAGTGACACTCTATCATAGAAAATTATTAAGTACTTAAGTACTACTTTATTCCTTTCTTTTCAAAATGCGCTAGTACAGTCGCTTCTCATTTCCGTGCGCAAAAAACTCTACACAAATTCAGCTTGAACAAGTAAAGCTGTAGCGTGAATAAGAGAACCTAATTTTTAACCAAATTGAATATAAACAGCAGATTCCCCACAAACATCCCCAAAAAGTTCACAATCAAATGCCGAGAAATTCTTTGACAATTTTTTCTTTCTGCAACGTTTTTCCTTCCACTATAAAAATTTATATTCACCTCCCGAGTAAGTTTGAATTGCAATGGAAATTGTGCATGGGTAAAACGATTTGTAGGTTGAAGGGAAGAGATATAGTGGGCATATCTCAAGTAAATGTGGAAAAGCAAATGATTCGTGCCGCTATGCAAATTGCTCCCGCTTTGAGAGGGTGTGGGGTCAACAACCACGAATTCTTCCATCGCATATCCGTATTCACGTATTCTGATTATTCTTTTTGGGTTAGACATCCTAATTTTTGAATTTAGAGATTCACTGTATGATAATCATCCAACAGACTGCGCCACTAAATGATATCCTGTAATGTATTGAAGAATTCAACTTTTACAGAAGAAAATATATTATAACATTTTATTTTTATATAATAAAAATTATAACTTATGAAAAATCTTCAGATTACAGTATTCCTTCGAGATGTAAAAAAGACATTTATAATTGAATCGAGGTGGCGTTCTTTCCCGGATTCCATTGTCGCGCGAAAAAACGTTTGGGGGAGTTTGCAATCAAAAACAACAGCGGTATTTGTTGAGTCGGCAATAATCACGACATATGTCAGAAAATCGAAGGAAAACCACAGGGGAGAGATCCTGCGGCTGTACTCGCATCTACACAATGAATAATTGTGAGCTGGAAATTATAGTGGTTGCCAGAAAGGCCGCTCTGGCACTGCGTTAAGTACACGACTTACGGGCTGTCAACGTTTTCAGCCCGCCCCCTATTGTTCCGGAACCGGAAAGAATCAAAGAATGCCCAGAAACAACTACTAACCCCTCGGCTCGGTCCTCTTTCTCTCCCCGTTTCTGCCACTTTATTTTAGAAACCCTGCCGTCGCCAGCGTACCCGTTTTTCTGATTATCCTTGGATCTACAATCATTACAATACATTGCTATGAAGATACAGGCTGTTTTTAACTGAAAATCAAAAAAATAATGAAGTTAAAAGTAGATGGTGAAAGTGACAGTGTAAAAAAGGAATTTTATATTAAGAAATAAATCAATTGTTTTGCAGTATTAATTCTATCAGACATTATACTTTTGGTAATTAGGTGTTTTTCTCAGTAATGAAACGTATGAGATATTTCAGATCTCGATGACATGGAGAAGGATCATGATCGATTTCGAGACCTTGCAGGGAGTTCACAACAGTAAGGAAATATTCACAATTTCTTGCGTGTACATTGTTCCTCCACAAAATTCAATTTGTGGTTATGAAATGGAACTTGTTTTTGCATAACCATTCAACTAACTTTCTCCCTCGCCTCCAGACACTAATATGTCAACTATCGTTATACAAACCAAATCTTGGTACAAAATTCCATTCAAGATAACACTTCCTTGATCTAATGCTTCGCTTTGATTTTTTTGGGTAAGCTAAAGTTTTTATAACGAAGTTTCTTCAATCTTTTACGCATTTCTCAACATTTCTGAAAGTCGGCGCTTTTTGAAGGTTCAAAATGTGTATTTTTTTTCTGAATCGTGACTGCTTGGTGACACAAAATCTTCTTCAGTATACTTTTTCCATTTTCTCCAGCATGAGACTAAAATAGAAACGATGTATGTCGTATACATCCTGAATTTAACCTTTCCGAGGGTTCCGTTATGACAAAAAAAAGTTTTTTGTTTGTTTGTTACTACAAACTTAGCGTTCAGATTTTTAGTTGTATCTGTGTAAGGACATTGCTTCTCTTTTAGTTTCATGCTTCAAGGTCCACGGGATGTATCCCACAAACTTTGATTGCCTTACAATATCAAAATATACATCATAACTCCGACATAAACGGCCGTATCATAGGTATGACTGATTCGACCATTTTTGTATTGAAATATTCGTGCGAATATTTCATGAAAAAAAAATTGAATATTCGGAAGTTCACACAGGAACTTGGAGATGAAAATTATATATTTAATCGATTCTGTTTGGTTTTTTTGATCGTTATCTTGAAAAAAATGATTAATTATGCGGAAAAAATTTTCAGGATTAAAACTGTTATAAATTGAAATCGGAAACAGCCTTGAAACTTATAATTTTATAATGCATTTCCGGTCGAAAATATGTGATGATTAATACGATACGGAATATATTCAGCTACCAGTTATGTAAAACTAAGAAATTAGAACACAACTTCTACACGGTGATTGTAGGTGTCTTGAATCAAACTCAACAATAACGCGCGGGCATCTGCATCCCTCTTCCTGTAGGGTGAACGTCTTCCTTTTCGCTTTGTTCGATGCGACACGCGTCCAGTACAATGTCCCTGATATTTGATATCTTTTTCATAGAATTAACTTCCTTCAGATGTACTGGAACTAGTTATTACGCTTACCTAACATCTGCAATAATTCGTCTTACTCCCTTCTTGATAACCAACTTCACTGATTTGTCAAGAAAAAGAGTAACCTCTCACACCTGGAAATAATACAGCGTGATCATGAGCCTTATACGAATTTCGTCGAGGAGAAATACATTCCTCAACAATTATATCAACTCTATTCGAAATTTATTATTATCATTTTTTAAGTAAGAAGATAGGTCCTATACAGGCCCAGTATATCTATAATAGAAACAGAGTAATAAACTAAAACAACTTATTTTTCAATGTTCAGTGGAAGTAGCCATTTGCCACATCACTGAACAGTATAGGCAGGTTCTTTAACCTAGATATGAAAAGAAAGGTCACTACCGTATAAAAAAAGGGTACTGAGTATTGATCCTTGAGATACTCCACTGGTTACAGGTCTCATCATAGAAAAATAGCTGCCAACTTTTGCCACAAACTAAGAGAGGGCTTTGAAGAATCCAAGAAGATTACATCGATAGAATAATTTAGATCAAGAAACCTGGACCAGCCGTTTATAGATAAGAATAAGTTACTATTGACGAACCCACGTTGCTCTTGTGGTACGACTTGATGCCTAGCTAGAAATATCTATATCTCCTCAATAATATCCTTCATATTTTTGAACGCATGCGAAGAAAAAAAGCTTCAACGAATATCAGACTCATTGATAATGATACAAGGACTTTCGAAACCTCGCATTAAAGGCAGCCCTATTTCCAAGGCTGGCCTAAATGGTTTATACAAACGTTGTGGTTTTTCGGAGTTGGCAATGCAGCTTTCTACTTTTTATACTCAATATCTCTTCACTCGCCTCTTCTTTTGTCGCAGCAGTTGCAGGGGCTCCTCATTCAACCAGAACTTCGTGAATAGTAGTTCTCTATCATCGTCCACTGTGTATGTTAGATGATGCTGCATTTGTTAGATATCGATTGCCGGCCTAACTCACCACACTTAGAGGATAATTCAAACGTACGAGAATCTAACGTTGTGTCAATTTTTCAGTGATCGAATATCCAATTCTCAATAGTGGCGAAATTTGATAATCTTCCTACGAACTTCATATCGTTCATTGAAACAATTCTACTGGTAGCAATTCTCTCATTTTGTATGGTTTAATCTCCGATTCACCCAGGAACCTCTGGAGAATCACAGATGCAAACAGCACTTCAGAAAATCAATTGAGACGAAAGTATATTTTAAGAGAGCGAAATGAGTTACAACTTAACAGCGCCACGTCTGTACCCCGATGTTTAACCATCTTGATTGGGAAGTTGTTATCCAATGAATGAAAGCTTATGAGGAAGGATATTTCCCCTTCACTTCGACTTGAATGAAATGGTTTTAAGGTCCGGAAATATTTTATTGGGGAAACATTTACTGAATTTCATAACGATTCGATTCTAGAAAGTATTCAGTGAATGAATGATGGGTTCTTATCAAATGTTCCACATTTATACTTAAGCACAGGAGCCAATTTGGTACAGTGGGTAACTCCTCATAAAAATTAAACAGAAAACAATTCAAAAATTCACTGTTCTTCTGGTTGATAATATCGTCTATAATTTTTTGAGCATTCATTTGGGGATGATATTATTCAAAAACTGATGAGATCTGAATAGCACAATACTTAAGATCTCTATATCCAAAGAAAGAGAAAGCGAGCGATTGTTTCAATTAACGAACAATATTTCTTTTAACTGATATTTGGATTTAGAAAAGAAAAAGTGGTGGGAAAGACTTTCATTCCTCTGAGACTGTCTTGGAAGGCTATTGAACTTAAACCGAGTTGATAACTTTCATCATTTAGTAAAAGTATTATTCAAACCTTTAAAGGAAGATGCACCGATTAGAAAGATTAAGGAATACTGGAACTATACAAGATTCACAAAACGAGTTTAAAATCAAGGCATCGGTTGAAGAAGCCAAAATGCAAGCCTTCAGAGAAGGATTCCCTTCCTCTACAAATCTTTTGAACATCTTCATAGAAGCGCCCAGCGAAAAGAAGAAGTTCACAACATGATTTGCGAGGTGGTGGCTATTTAAGACACCTTATAATCAGATTGATATGAAAAACATATCTATAGACCAGGTGTGCTCAAACTTCAACTGCTGGCGATCTACCTCACTATATTTAGACTACTTACGATCGAGTCTGAGAGGCTCAAGTATGTGTGATGCAGGGTTGTCGTACATACACGATGCACTCTACCTACCTACCTAGGTAGGGTGTACCGTAGCATATATAGATATTAGCTTTCCGCACAATATACATTATTGTAGTCAAGGTTTGGGTTAGATATGGTGTTAAACTTAACTAAGGAGTGACTTTGGATGTTAACGCGTGGCACTGCATGTCCTCAGCGTACTTTTCATAAGATGGTACGTAACCACTGAATGCTAATCGCAAGCATGATGACATATGATCGTCAGTTAATCGATTGCGATATTTTGAATTAATTATCTTCATTTCAGAAAATGCACAAGTAATTTGACCCAAACATTGGCGTCAGTTGAGGGGCGATTTGCCTTTGATTCGGATATTTATCTTCAGATATAAAATACTAGAAATTTGTATCAGATGCTGTAGTTTTAAGATGTATATCTGATATAATCTGCACCAACTCATTTTCAACAGAATATGTGTTCATATTAAAATGATTTGCTATTTCAGTAGCTAATTCCTCCATGTTTTTACATAAATAACTCATAAATGATGCTTTATTTGCCAACTTACTGAAATCATAAGAACGCATTTCGAATTGTCCCAAAACATTTAATAATTCAGCCTAATACGTATCATAATTCAACCGAGGAATCCTTGCTTTCAAAGACGGAAAATGCTTCATAAGTTGCAATTCACTTTTGAAGCTCCAAGTTAATGGTGTTTAAGTGCATTTTGATGTCAGTCAAAAATGCAAAATCAGTCAGCCATTTTCTGTTTTTCAACATCTGAGTGTCATCACCTCTTTCGTCTAGAAAAGCTGTTATTTTGGGCAAAAATTCTTGAAACCTTTCTAGGAATTTTCCGCGACTCAACCACCTGACGTCTATGTGAAGAACTAAATCAGTGTGTTCAGCTGACCCCCTATCTTCCAACAGCAGTTCAAACAGCCGCCGTTGCAAGCTACGTGCACGGATGGATTTCACAGTTTTTGTTGCAATGCCACAAAACCATTATTGTTTCCAGTCATTGCTGGTGCTCCATCGGTTGTAAGCACACTAGTTTATATATTGGTAGCTTGTAGTTTTTTACAAAATAGAAGAAAACGTCATATATATCTTCGCCACGGGTCTTCCCCTTCAGAGGAATGATTGTCAAAAATTCTTCCTTAGCCATTCCATGTCATTGAATACCATCGGAATAAAAATACACAGCTGGACAGTGTCTGTCGAACTGTAAAGAAAAGTTGGTACATCGATCGACCGTTTGAGCATCCCTGCTACAGACCATGCAAACGCATTTTCCATGGCTCTACAATAGACTGTCAACATTATAATGTGCAAACTCCACTGAGGTTAAAAATACTTTCCGACAGTCGGGCTGTATTGAAATCATTGAACAAGTGCGAATTCACATCTAAAGCCGTAATCAAATGGCTTCGCTGTCTTATCGATCTCGTATAAATATCAGAATAAAACTGGTTTGTATTCCAGATCATGAGAGGCAAAGAAATGGCGAACCAACCATGGGAGTACGAGAAGTGATTTACTTAGTATATACTCAGCCATGAGCCACAAGTATTAATATCAAAGGACATCAGAAATCCCCCATGATCTCTTCAATTCACCTACAAAAAATCGAACTGACCGATGGCAACACTTTTTGATGAAATGGTCATTCACTGTCTTAAGAACCGAACAGAAAGTCTAGGATCTAATAGGAAAATAAAAATATAAGTATATTCTTTAGAAGAGTATCATCTGCTTTATCATCGATACCCTTCAAGCCTACGGAAGGAAACGTATAAGGTGGGCAAATTTCGATGTATTTACGGCAGCTATGTGAAATATTGCAGATAGAGAAAAATGAACCCTCCTCTCTCAATCTCATTTTCAGGGACTAGTTTAGTGATGTCAAAATTTTACTGATATCTCTTTCCGTCTCGAATTTTGGGAAAATCGTCCTTCGCAGATATCTCGATCATCATCAGAGTTACTTAAAAGTAAGTTTGACATTCTACAGGCACTTTTTTGAGTAAATAGTATGCTGCATAAAAAATTTTTTTTCAGCTCAGCGGTTTTCGAGTTATAATGCAAACATGCTTTTTTTTTAATTCGAACCATAGGAAATTTTACCCCTATTGGATGCAGTTTTTTTTTCCTTTTCAAAAAACTTGTAGTCAATTATTGCATTCGATACCTTTTTCAGAGAAAAACCTGAAATTGTCACAATTCCATTCATTAGATGCATGCCCATCAACGATTCATATTGTTCTACGACTAAAAACTACAGATTTTAAAGATTCTATCTGAGATCATGTTTATTCCTATGGTTTGATTCGATTTAGACCATAGTAAGTAACTGTGGTCTTAGAGTTCGACACTTACGAATCCAGTTTCAGTATAGGTATTAATGTTTATTGCATATCGAAATAGCTGCTTATCAGTTGTATTTTCCAACTATTTATTACATTCAAGAATTTGTTCACCTGAGACTTTGGTTGTTTCAAGATGCAGAATAGAAATCAAAACTATGAAAATTATGAGAAGTTCGATATGATGGAATGTTATATTCTTAGTGGGTATGATTTAGCAGCAACGCCCGAAACATGTTTCAATCAATATCCTGAAAGGCACCAGCCAAATAAATCTATTTTTCGAAGAATGAAAGAGAATCTTATCAATAGTGGCTCATTCAGAAAATCAAGAAATGAAAAAAATCATTTAAGTGATAGAGAGGAAGCAACGATCGGAGTGATAGGTGCTCTAACGGCCAAACCTTCAATTTCGAGTAGACAAATAGAAGCGGAAACAGGAATTTCGAGACATCGAGCACTCGGAATTCTTAAGGAGAACCAGTTTAAACCCTATATTGTTTGTTTGTTATTCCTTTAACGTGCTCTATTTCCGCCTTTCGGCCAATGACACGCCGAGGACTTCTGTCACCTCACTAACCCGGGAATTTTGCCGAACCCCTCTCGTGACGAGGGAAGGGATCTTTAATGTCCAACACATCTCTGTTAGACAGGACCGACGGCTTTACATCTCCTCCGAAAGATGGATACTCAAGCGATTCTCAGAATCCGAAAAATCGCACCGACTTTGTGGGGATTGAACCCAGGTAACTCTGTGCAGGAGACGAGCATCATATCCCTTACGCCACCGAGCCGATCACAATCTTTGTAACGAACGGAAAAATGAAACAATGAAAAATTCAAAGCGGCTTTCACCAAAGACGGAATGCGGCACTGAACATTTAAACCCTATATAATGCGAATCTTCTAATTTTACAGCCAGGGGATCCGCCTCGCCGACTAAATTTCTGCAATGTCTTCAATATGTGGTGTGCACTGAAAGATAGTCGCGTTTTAGCGTTTGAAATTTTTGATGAAAATTTAAATGGAGCACGTTACGAAGAAATCATCAAATGAAGGATTTCTCGATCAATTTCCGTTAGCAAAAAGATCAAATATTTGTTTTCAACACGATGGTGCCCCTTCCCACGAAACAAGCGTCATCACTGATCTGTTGAATTTGAATTTAGGACATAATTGAATAGGGACTAAAGGTCCCCTGAGATGGCCGCCTCGTTTCCCTGACTTGACGCCACTAGATTTTTTTCTTTGAGATCAAGTTGAGGATTCACTCTACAAGAGGAACAGTAACGATTTAGAAAATTTAAAACAGAATTTCAGGGAAAGCCTTGGTCCTGTTAGCAATATTCATATTTACAATGCCTGCCGTAGTGTTCCTCGGCGATGTAATTTTACATTGAAAACAATGGCAACACTTTTAATATTTGTGATAAAGTAGTTTCCCCCATTTTTATTGTTAGGACTCTTTGTTTCTGTTGAAGATTTTCGTATATGTTTTTGGTTTTCGTTTGAGAAAAGTTTAATGTCATAGGTCTTGTTTTTCATAATAATATATTTTTTTACTCGCATAACTTTCTAATCATTCTTTATTGCCAAATCAACATGCATGGACTCATATGTTACGTAGATTCGATTTATGAAAAATTGAAGTGATTGTCGAATTCTAAGACAACAGTCAATTACTATGGTCTAAATCAAATCAAACTATAGAAATAACCATGATCTCAAGAAGGATCTTTAAAGTCTGTGGTTTTCAGTGATAGAACAATATGAATCGTTGATGGACATGCACCTAATGAATGGAATTGTGGAAATTTTAGGTTCATCTCTGAAAAAAGGTATTGAATGCAATTATTTGTCTACGAGTAATGTATATTTCTGAAAAGAAAAAAAATTGCTGCATCCAATAGAGATAAAATTTCCTATGGTTTGTATTTAAAAAAAATCATGTTTGCATTAAAACTCGAAAACCGCTGAGCTAAGAAAATTTTTTCGCACAGCACTGTATTCTACTTAAAAATGTCGAACTTATTTTTATGTAACTTTGATTATGATCGAGGTATCTGCGATGGACAATTTTCACAAAATTCGCGAAATTTTCAAAGCCCAGAACGGAAAAAGATATCAGAAAAATTTTGGCACCACAAAACTAGTCCCTGAAAATAAGATCGAGAGAGGAGGGCTCATTTTTCTCTATCTGCAAAATTTCACATATCTGCCGTCGAAATACATCAAAATTTGCCCACCCTGTACAGTAGGTAGAGGAGTTCAAGGTGGTATGGCAGAGTCAACTTTTTCCCACTAAAATACTACCATATCTATAGAGAAAAAGTTTTGGTAGCTTATAAGCATTATAATTTGAAATTAGATCAAAATATGTTATGCAATGAAGCACACTATTAGCAAACTTAGGATTCCATGAAACGAATAAGCTAACAAACATTTCAAGTTAGCTCATTCGACACAATACATTCATTGAGGGAAAAAAAGACCGCCAACGATCTAGAGGACGACTGAAGCCTTGATAATTTTAGGACGCAAGATACTTGTGGAATGCAGCAGCTACTCAAATCTAGTCATCGCTATTGAAGTTTTTGACTAATGACTGTCTCGTCATGTAGGCATAATGATCACCTCAGGAACTTCAATGCTGCAATTCATTCATATTCTCGAAAATGCACAGAGCTCTATTCGAAAACATAGCTTTACTATGGAATTATTGCTTGAGGTCCTCAAAGAAGTCGAGTGGTATTCATTAGAACAGCTTTATGTAGAGTTTACGTTTTCCTATTGGTAACAACCACAATTTTTCAATAATATGCCAGAGGCAAGCAAACAGAAAACTTTCGATATCTAGAATCATTTAAGATTCAAGAATGAAACGAGAATAGTCTACACCGATAAAAAACTAAATCCCTACCCCTTTCAAGAAAGCAAAAGATTATAGTTAATCATGAAAAATCTATTCAATCCGATTCGACGATTGACATCTGACGTATAATTAAATAATAAATTAATAGACCACTCGTGGGTGTTTCGTGCTTGGAAGAAATTGAAATTGTCAGTGTCAACCGCCATGCAACCCTCACGATAAGGCGATTACAAACGTATAAACATGGAAATGATGTGTTGATCCTAAGTGAAAACCGATTTAAACCTTCCCCATTTGATTGCAGTAATAACTGACAATGGTTATTGCCGAGGGTGAGAGCTCAGCTCTAGAAAGAAGCACTGAAAGGGGACCAGAGGGGCGAAGGGAGTTAATCACGGTCAATTAACGACTGATCTGGAGAGATATCTGTTGGTGGCGCGATCTGGCGGTGGCATTGTAAGCTCCCGCAGAGATACTGAAATGGGTTTTCAGGAACGTAACCGAGAAATTCCAATTTGGGAACTATGTTGCCATTAAATATCCATTTTTTTTTGTTAATTGACTATGAAAGACAATTTTCTTGTACTGTATAAATATTTTAATCATTTACTTATATTCCAGTTCAGTCAAATATTTTATGGTACTTTTCTGTTATCAGGCTCATAAAACTTTTCTTCTTTGAGATCGAAGTTTTTGTTGTTCATGAAGTTTTGTGAACCTGAACAAATAATAACCAAGTCTGGATGATGGGAAGGGTATTATAGTAACTACATTTCCATAATGTCTAGAATTGGTTTGGTTGAGTACTATATCTTTTTTCATCAATTTAAGTGCCTCAGTAGGCTAGATTTTCCAGTTTATGATAGGGCACAGTCAATTTGATAATGGTATATCAGCTTCAAGCTCGAAGAGAAAAAACCCTTTGAGAACATCACAATATCATGCATCAGCATTCTTTTATAAATATTGGTTTGATGCAGCTGATATTTCTACACAATAATTCGGTTTTCTCGCTTTTAGTTTTGTTATAGCAACTAGTCCTCTAAGACTAAAACACTTTGAAAGTAACCAAGATAAAACACGTGAATATGATGATGATGTTGCAACTTTTTCCTACAAAGTTAGTGCGAAGAGACAAAATTGGCAATATTGAAAGTCAGAATGTGGGGATCATTTTTCTTCTGGAAAATAATACTGACTACTTGGTCAAACCTTTTTGTAGTTAAAACTATTCATTGACTTTTTATTCTGAGCTCGCCCCTTTGTGCTAAATGTTTTCCGGAAAATAAATTGATCCATGGGGAGCCACTGAATGGCCAGACAGTTCACCTGATATGACTTCTCTGGTCTTCTTTTCATGGAATTATTCGAAATTCCAAGTTTTTGAACGCATGAAGAGATATTGATGGTCCGAAAGGTCCCATAAGCTTTTTAGACTATCATGTAGTCAATGTTCATCAGTTTGAGCTTTGTATAAAGATTTCTCTTGTTTATCTGCTATTTGGTAGATACATCATTCTTTGTTGATATCTCTATTTCACTATCGACTCTTATTTATTGTGGTTTTTTCCTGTTTTTCTTTAATTTTATGTGTTTTAATGATGAACCTACATTTATCTTTTTTTTTCTAACAAAACAAAATCTAACATAACCTTCACGAGACACAATTCAGGGCAGTTTTCACAATTAAACTGTCACCATTTCAAAATGAAACCATAATCTAAGAACACAAAAAAACACGACCCATTTGATCGTTCAACGTAAAATCTGAGTTCCTAGTTCTTGGTGGAAGTTCATACTTTTTTCCACACACATATAATAAATATCTAGTCCTTTCCTGTCCAATTTTTAATTCTCCAACTTCATCAAACGTGATTTCCAATACCACAAACCATAATTTATATCAAACTCCGACTGCACTATTGCCAATTTCACCAGATTAAACACCCTTGTCCTATCGAACGGGGAATCCGAGCTTGGTTCGAGCTATTTCATTAATTACTATTTTCGCCTGTCTGCCGATCTGCCCACCGAATTTCGAATTGTTTCTATGATAAGCTTGATGATGCCTGACCTGCAACCTAACCGTTCACGTAAACAAGTTGACCAGAAGTTTATTCTATATTGATACGTAGAAAAAGAGTTTCATGCAAATATGGGCACGTAATGAGAAAATATTCCAAAAAGTGTTTCAGGTTACTTCAGAAGATTTGTATCCTTGAAAGAAACTTTCGTTCACTTTCTCTTTTCAGTGAAAATATCTTCATTCCTCTACAATACAAATACCACCTCCTCTAAGATCGCGTCGAGTACTGATAGATGTGTAATGAGAATCATTAATAGAACGACATGCAGCATAATTTACAGCGATGTACCTTGTTGCCCCATTTGTAACATATTTTATATAGATATAGGTTAGATCAAAACATGAAATTTATCTAGAAGCAATGTCTGTCAGCACGGATATAGGTAAAAATCTGAATCTGCTTCAATGAACTTCTACAAAATCCCCTCACGTGTGCCCCCTAAATATGATTTTATATAACAAATCCATACAATTTTTCTATCATTCCATGATTTGTATTAATACATTTTCTGTTTCTTTTCCAGATAACCAAACCAACAATCATGGCCTCAGAGGAATCAACTAGGATAACCTCGGATCAAGCAGCGGCAAATTCCAGTCCCCCAACCAAGAGCCTGAATTTCTCCATAGCAAAAATTATGGAACCAGATACAAAACTACTAAAGAAATCATCATCGGAAAACGAAAGAACGAGAAATATAAGTATCCCCTACTCCTCCCCCCTGGAATCTGCGTTTAAAAAGTACGTGCCAAATGTACTGAGATCACCAGAATTGTTACAGCAATATCCTTTAGTATACTATCATCCAAGTCAGTTAATGTTAGGATCTGTATCTGTATATCCCAATTCAGAAGCAAGATCTTCCAATTCCCATTCTGAAGTTTCAGTAGTTCCGCATCTGTCTAAGGTATCTTCGATGAAGAGGCCAAGTCACATAGATTCGAAAGTAAATACTTCACCAAATCAAACAAAGCAGAAAAGTTTTGAATGTGGTGAGTGTGGAAAGGTGTTCAATGCTCACTATAATTTGACACGCCATATGCCTGTGCATACAGGTGCAAGGCCATTCGTTTGCAAAATATGCGGGAAAGGTTTCAGACAAGCTTCTACTTTATGCCGACATAAGATAATTCATACATCGGAGAAGCCGCATAAATGTCATACATGTGGCAAGGCATTCAACAGGTCATCTACTTTGAATACTCATGCTAGAATACATGCAGGCTACAAGCCGTTCGTGTGTGAATATTGTGGCAAAGGTTTCCACCAAAAAGGAAATTACAAGAATCACAAACTGACACATAGTGGGGAGAAAGCTTATAAATGCACAGTATGCTCCAAGGCATTCCACCAAATATATAACCTTACTTTCCATATGCATACCCATAACGATAAAAAGCCGTTCACATGTAGAGTCTGTGGAAAAGGTTTTTGCCGAAATTTTGACCTAAAAAAACACATGAGAAAACTACACGAAGGTTCTTCTACCAACGATTCCGACTATCTACCAACTGGACCCAGTCAGAGTTCAATTTATGCAGGAGATAGGGATTTGCACCACTTCATTAGCCCTTTTTTGTTACCGACAGCTTCGCGTCCACCTGTTCCAGTATATTCTTCGAAATTGTTATGACCAATGTGATTCCGTGATAGCAATTACTCAACTATCTGATCTCCCTTTCAATGTGCAATATGTGGAAAAATTGTCCCTTTCAAGTTTAGCAACCTTAATTGCTTCTCTTGATTATGTAATATATTTAGTATAAATATATACCCAATACATGTTATTTAATAATATAATCTTGTGTTTTATTTTCTACCCAAAATACAATTTGTTTGAGAAGTTAGGGATATTAAAATACACACATAACAATATAAGAATATTTTTGATATTGTCAACATGAAATGAAGCCCTGTTTTATTGTTTTAATTTTTAATAGTGAAGCTTCTCAATAAAAGTGACACTCGAGGGTGGGACAACACAGTGGAAGTTGCATAAACAATAGGCACCAGTCAAAGCTTTATTGCGTAATTGTGGTTGAATCCTTTATAAGGTGCAATATATAGAGAATTGTGAAATAAGCTGAATATTTCAAGCACTGATGGCATGAACTCAATCTTCACTCCGGAAGATCTTGGAGGTGTCATAAAAATAGAATAATCAACAAAATTGCTTAAACCAAGTCAACTCCAAAAATTTAATAATTCAACGTACCATGACAAATCAAAATCTTAACATATATTTCAAGACCTCCAACACCTGAATGAATCTTGAGCATATTAACTCAAATGCGATATTTACAACAAAGTTTATATTTGCAAGCTTTATAGAGAAAGACTTGAACATAAGAGTAACAGATTCCATGAACTCAATTTAAACTACGCTAACCGCAAATTCACTGGATAATCTAATATACCTGACCATTCACCTCTTTCATTTCAATATTTCTCTCCACTGCAGCTGTGTTCTCAATGTTTATGCATTCTACATTTTATGATTTCTTCCGATCGTGTTTTGACTCTCATCTCACAACAGAACCTTTTCATGCACTAGTGAAATAAATGTATGGTTATCAATTGCGGAAGGATATGTTCGCCTAATGCATCTTTTTTCGATTATTTCTTCTTCTACCTCATCAAAAAACGTTAGAAATTCCACATGTTTCGGCGGAAATTTCAACGCGAGGGAAACGCAATATGTGGTTCCGCTCCTACTTCTCCTAAATATGTTCGCTTTAATGGAAGAAGAAGGGCTCCCAGCTTGAGATTTTGAAGTAGCTCAAGCTGTCTTGGAACATAAGAAAGGTCTAGAAAGCAGCCTTCATCTGTTGTGCTTGTCGCAGGCTGGAGCTTTGAGTTATACCCTACCTGCTGACCGTTGTCGGTGCGTGGGTAGTGGGTAGTGGTCTTTCTATTTAAAGCTCTGTCAGAGCACTCAGAACTTTGACAGTAGCTAAAATCTGTATCGAAAAGTTCTTGAATGTAGTAGAACTGTGAGAAGCATATTCGCACTAGAGAAAAAACATCTTTTAAAAATTCTTTATTTCATGCTGCTGTCAACAATACTTAAATGACTTGAATCCAGACTCATGTCTGAGCGACAACGCTTATGGTACAATAAATTCAATATTATAGCAAGCAGACTCGAATATATTGCTACGCAACTAACGAAAATGTCAAGATATTGGCATGCGTTAAGACGCAAAGAGGTAATACACTCATAAGTCAAAACGAAGCCCTTAATGTTGGTATTTATAAAATGAATGCTTCTTTTCATTATCCTCAACTTCTTGGAGGAGGCGATGCTTGTCATGACACAGCTCTACCTTGCAGAACAAAAACCATGTAAGTCAACAAACTTGGTTTTCGAGATTTACACACCACTGGATTCCTCGTAAAAAGGTCTGCAAGGTGCTTTTTTCAGATTTGAAATATATTAATCCGTTGAGAATTTATAGACAGTTACTTTTTGGGAGGCAATGCAATTATAAATTATAAAATATCAATCGAAAAATCAAATAACTTTTTCATTTCATAGTTAAAATATATCAATATTACATACTTCTCAGAACATCTTGATATTTCCAAATATAGAACCTACTTACTCTACTTGAACAGGATGACTCTGGTGCAGGTAGATACCCGCGAGTGAGATGTTCAATAACTACAAAACAAAAACTTAGTAAGTCAACTTACTGGCAATGAATAGACAAATCCTCCAAGAAAGTATAACGTCTTACCCTCTGAATTGAATAACCAACACCAAACAGAATGCAGAGTAAAATCACATGATTTCTTATTTCCCGTACTTAAATCATATTAGGGTGGTGGTTCTGCAGTATGTCTTTTGACTACGATACGGAGGAGATGTAATCAAACTCTTTTTCAGTGCTGCAATAATGATTTCGCGGAGCGAACGTCTTCTCAAAATGGCACTTGAAACGGCAACAGGTCGAACTTCATCTAGTCTGTCACCTGTTTCACCAATGGATGATTTGGATGCGAACCTAAATTATAGTCCATCAAACGGAAGACGGAAGAGAAAACTTGTTGATTTATTAGCAGTTCCTCCTGAAACAAATACGGAAAGCCGCAAAAAAAAACCGTTTGTATTTAAATGATGGTGATATCTGGTGGAAACCAACAGAATTTGAGCACAACTCAATTCTAAAAAGAATAAAAAATTAAACACTACATCAGCTGAAAGGAAGTTTGGAGTGCCGTGATTCACGAGAAAATACTGATGACGACATGATTAATTTATTAAGAATTAGCAGTACTGCCCGAACTGAACCTAATATTTTAGAGAAGATAATGGAAATCGAAATTGAAGAAGACCAGTTACCAGCAGAATATGTACCTGAACCTGTACCAGAAATAGAAATCAGAGGTGGAGAAGATCAAGTAGAGACAGAAAATGCACAAACTAACACTGTAACAGAGATAGAAATACCTCGGACTAAACAAAAGGAAAATCAAACTAGAACAAAAATTTTACTTCCACCATGTCCAGACAGTTAAACTGCTCCCGAAATATCTTAGAAGAACAAAGAAGAATTATTTTTAGTTACTTCAACTCACTCAACTTTGGAGAGAAAAAACTCTTTATTGGAAAATACCTCAAGAAAATGCCTGTCAAGATCTATATGAGAGACGCCGTTGGCCACAAGGAGTGCTCTATAGTTCAGTTTACCTTTAAAACCAATCACAGCAGAACAGAACGACATTGTTCTGTAAGACACCGAGGAGCAGGAAGACACAAAGCATAATGAAGTTATAGATCAAGTGGGAACAGACAGAAATAGAAAGAAAACTGAAGAAATCACAAATTCAAATGGAAAAATCGCAGAAAAATCTATTGATTTGAATGAAACAATGAATGTGGAAGGGAAAGACTTAAAAACAAATAAAACACAAACCGTATGCAAAACAGTGTTTTTGCACACAATTGGATATTCATCTGATGCTATGGTAACAAGAGTTTCTGAAAAATCCAGAGTTTCAGTGAGTTACAGATAAAAGAGGACTTAAACGTGGTGAAAAGACGAAAGAAATTTCAGAAGAAAATTATAAAAACATCAAATCTCATATTGAGAGTTATCATACAGTAGCTTCACATTATAACATGAAACATGCTCCTAACAGACGGTATCTTACAAGTGACATCTCGGTGTATAAGATGAATATTTGAATGAGAAAACTCCTGAAAAGAAAGTTTCATATGAAACCTACAGAAAGGTTTTTCATCAGGAGAATATTGGTTCACTAAACCATCACAAGATGAATGTCCATCATGTTCATTGCACAAGAATCATGTCCATGAAAACGTGAGAGAAGGAGATGATGCGAACTGTGAAATTTGTCGAAACTATGAAATACACAAGAGAAGGTATACTGAAACAACAAGAGCATATGAAGCAAACTGTTCTGAAGAATGGGCAGAAGATAAAAAAATTTTCGCAGTTGATATGCAGAAAATAATAATAATTCCGAACATGGTGACTAAGAATTGCTTGAGGAATCATGGATAGAATGTGTGTGTACTATGGCGTGAGGGTATTATGGGCAGAACTTGCTTCGATGTTGTATGCGCATATTATAATTTTATGAAGTCTCTTGAGGAAAATGTAAAAAATATTGTATTTTGGGCAGACAATTGTGCCGCACAAAATAAAAACTGGACACCTTTACAGCATGTTGTATTCTAGTTAATGAAGAATGGGGACAAGAGACCATTACTTTCAAGTTTTTTTGAAGCTGGCCATTCATTTATGAAGGCTGACTCGGTACATGGGATGATCGGAAAAAAGTGGAATAAGGAGCAGTAGGCAATGGTAACACTGATGTACCTTTTCTCCGTGACCTGAAGGTGTGTCAATTCAGAAAAAATTCGAGATCACTGTACTTCAAAACCGAAATAGATAGTCCGGAGTTTCAGAAGTCAAATTTTTTAAACCCAAAATTCAAACTTCTGTTGCCAGTTAACAAATTATCATGCCGGGGTCTGAACAAGGAAGAAAAAGAAAAGATTTTGAATTAACTAACTGCCCATACGCCCGCTAAGAAACAGTTCTGGAAATCTCTGCCAGTATCTGACATGGACGACTTGGCCCACAGTGGAGTAGAAACTCAAATTGAAGAGGGCGATCTATAGTTACAAAGTTTTTATAATCTTTTCACCTATTTCTGTATTCACTCGAAAGTTCATTTAATGTTCAATATTTATTACTTCTGTGTTCTGTTTGATAACTGAAAAATTGATTCTTTGTCACGTGTTTCTGCAATAAAATATTCAAATATAAATTGACTTACTTGAATTTTGTCTTGAATTTCTCGACTTACTTGTTTTATGTTTTGTAAAAGCTTCGTGCGGATGTGATAATCCGAAATCTAGGAACTGAAAGTGAGCGTCCATTTTGAATTTGGCACGAAAAATTTTGAGTTTAGTACGCTCAGTGAATTTCTAGAATTGGGAAGTAGTAAATGTTCAAGTTCGAAGCTTCTAGTTAGAACACTTTTTCAGTAAGCGTAATTTCTCTTATTTGCATCATAAAAATAACTCTGCCGAAAAGTTGGAAATTTAGAGTTACTTGGTTTTGCTTTGTAGAGCAGACTGTGGCTGCCCAAGTTGATTTAATTTGTGTGGATGGAAGCGAGTTCAATAGCGCACTAGCCCTCTTATCAAAGGAATTTTGATAGAGAGAAGTACGTAGCTGAGCTAGTTTCAGTTCTTCATAGCATTTTCCATGGAAGTATCTGTAGAAAAGAGAAATATCAGCAACATGCCAGCTTTGAGTAAGAGGCTGGAGGTCACGCATGATCTCTGGGTGGTCGATGGAGCGTGCTGCTCTCTTCTAGACACTATCCAATTGATGTAATGACTGTTATGGTGCAGTGTCCCACATATGGATACAGCGTTCTAGGCCAAGTTGTGATATCGCGAATTACTACTTATTCTTCAAAAAAAAAACTGAGTCCACTAGAACCAGATTGGTATTCTCCTTTCTGAGAGTTCAACCGGACCCTCTCTGATATCTGCTCCGAGTCTGAATTCAGTGACATGTTGGTATCTTTGTCGGTGTGTTTCCTTAGCAGTTATAGAATGCTTACTAGAAAATGAGGACACCAGGGTACAGTCGTCTGCAAACCCAAATATTCTGTTTTCGTAGGAGTGGATAATCTGTAACAAAAAAAGAGTGGGCGAGAATATGACGCAATAGGTACTCCTGCATAAACCGGAAAAGATTCACTCGTTATACCGTCAACCACTACCTAAATCGATCGACTGAAGAGAAAGTTACTAATCCAACTACTACGCAATTATACGGGAAGTCCATATGCGATTAGTTTATTCATAAAGGCTACGTGCCATACCTTGTCGAAGGACTTTGAGATATCAAGAGCAATGACTATTGATTCGCCATGCTTTTCGATTGTTGATTTTCACAAATGCATAACGTATGGAAGGAAGTCACCAGTTGATCGTTGTCTACGGAGATATTTTATGAGCCCATCGTTTATCATTCTTTCCAAGACTTTCGACATAATGGGTAACGATAAGATTGGCGAGTAATTTTGGGGTAGACATTTCGTCCCTTCCTTTGGAATCGATTGTACTCTCGCAACTTTCCAACACTCCAATGTCTAGCTACTCTCGATCACATTTCTCATAACAGTCAGTGATATTCCATCAAACCCAGTGTTTTCTTACAGTTCAGTTGTTGAAGAACGCGCTTCGTTCTCTGAACTCTACTTCAGGCTTATTCGATTGAACATGTCTGATACTTGGCACTGCATTTGATGTATCTTCAATAGTTTTGCAAAGAAATCAGCTTTTGTTTTAGGCGATGATGCGATAGAACCGTCATCTCTAATCAACAGTGGAAAAGATGACTTGCAAAAGTTGTTATTGACTGACTTCGTCATAGACCAAAACTGACGTGTTCCACTGGTCTGCTCTAAGAGTCTATTCTTAACTCTTTCTTTTAAGTAGCTTTTCGATTCATTAGTTGTTGCGTTACAAATATTTTGTTGGATTCTTCTTCCAGTCGTTAAATGCTCTTTTTAATTGTGACAGCTTTTTGACCGTTTTCATTGAACCGAGGTTTTGTCCGAATGTTTTTTCGAAGAGTTATATATGGTGTTAAACTTAACAAAGCAGTGACTTTGGATGTTGAAGCGTGGCACTGCATGTCCTCAGCATACTTTTGTTTGATCATACGTAACCACTGAGTACTTATCGCAATCATGATGACATATGACGTCACTTAGTCGATTGCGATATTAATTATCTTCATTTCAGAAAATGCAGACTCGCTCAAGTAAGTTGACTCATTGCCGTCAGTTGAAGGGCGATTTGCCTTAGATGCGGATATTTATCTTCAGATATAAAACACCAGAAATTTGTATCAGATGCTGTAGCTTTGAGACGTATATCTGATATAATCTGCACCAACTCATTTTCAACAGAACATAAGTTCATATTAAAAAGAATTGCTATTTCAGTTGCTAATACCTCAATGTTTTTACATAAAAAAGGATAACTCATAAATGTTGCTATATTTGCCAATTTAGTGAAATCATAAGAACGCATTTCGAATTGTCCCAAGATATTTGATAATTCAGCCTCATACGTATCATGAGTCAACTGAGGAATTCTTGCTTTCAAAGATGGCAAATGTTTCAGATCCTTTCTTTTCAGTTGATCTATCATAAGTTGCAATTTACTTTTGAAAGCGTTTAGTACGCTAATCATCACAATAATAGTTTTTCCCTTACCTTGAAGCTCCAAGTTAATGGTGTTTAAGTGCATTGTGATGTCAGTCAAAAATGCCAAATCAGTCAGCCATTTTTCGTTCTTCAACATCTGAGTGTCATCAACTCTTTCGTCTAGAAAGCTGGTCTGGTAGCTTGTAGTTTTTTACAAAATTGAAGAAAACGTCATATATATATCTTCGCCACAGGTCTTCTCCTTCAGAGGGATGATTGTCAGAAATTGTTCCTTAGCCAACATGTCATTGAATACCGAATAAAAATACACAGCTGGGCAGTGTCTGTCATATCGGTGGATTCGTCGAACTGTAAAGAAAAGTATGTACATTTCATGATATCATGTTTTAGTTTATCTGCCATGTCCTGACTCATGACTTCAATACTCCTTGTGACAGTCGATCGAGATAACAGAAGTTATCTAATAGCAGACTTGATTTCTGTTTCATTTTTAAAATCTCCAAATAAAGTCTCACCCGCTTCAATAAATGCTTCCTTCACAACCGATCCATGATCGAATGGTTTCTTGTGTTTCGCCAATATATGAGACATTTTAAATGCCGCGATTGTAGCAGCTTTTGATTGTTGGGCTGGTCTTGTGATCTTGGTTTGTCCTTTTTTTCAAACAAGATATCAAATCACTTACTTTTCGTTTTCTTAATTCACTCTGTGGCGGAAAATCCTTTTCATAGTTTTCATGAACCGTTTTATGATGCCTTTCTAAGGTATTGCAACTGACGCACGACAAATAAGACAAATGCACTTATCCTTCACTATACAAAAGAAAAATTCTTCCTCCCAATCGTTATTAAAATGATATGTTTTAGATTTCTTCGCTTCACTCATTCTGTACTATTCAATAATAAACTTTGTATCGACGTAGTATTGCCTTCATGTTACAATTCAGAATGACTTCAATTCCTGCAGGCGCAACATTTATATCGGCGTGAACGAATGTCTCGAATGTTTCCTTTAAACACGCCGCCCGAAATTTCTTGCAAAGCGGCAAGAATAAAAACGCGGCTTTTCTTTGACAAGTACCGCGCGTTCCTTTGATGAAGCCGCCTTTTACCGCTTGCAGATGTTATTTCATTACGTAATAAAGATCTACTCAAAAAGCACTCGCGATCAACTAGTCCATCGCGATCGACCGTTTGAGCAACCCTGAACTAGACTAATCAAAGCAGTACGCGTTCGGAGAACAGCAGCATAAGAAATCGGATCCATATGCCCAGAAATCTCACTGTTACAAAAGAGACATCAGAACCGAGCTATTGAACGAAGACTTTTTCAGAACTACAATCTTTTTCAAATCCCCAAGAGCAACTAGGTAACTTTACAACATCAAAAGCCATTTGTATCAAATGTTCTAACAGCACATTTTAATATTCAAGCAAGATCAATTTAAAATACATTTTGTACTCAAGTTTTTAAGTTAAATTGAAATTAACAAAGCACTATCTAGCAGTTTCTCAAAACATCCTGTTTTATTAAAAATAAATCTAAATTCTATATACTTAAAACAAAATAAGAAGATTTGATATTAAAAGATTAAGTGCCTTGTTTCCAATCTCCTCCATTTGAGTTCATCCATTTTCATAGAGAGCAACAACGTCGGAAAAATACGTATCATAGGTACGAAGTTAATAAACAGGTGTACGAACAATAAATCCGGAAATAATTGGGATCTAGGTGTGGGATTCGAAACGACCCAAATCGACAAATGAGAATCGGGAGAACCAAAAGGGGAATGGCAGATTGTAGGGAAAAGTTCATTAATTGCTCATCTCCCCTTTATTTAGAGCGACACCTTCAGCATTCATAAGCAATCTGGAAGCGACGCTTGTCAACCAGATCCCGGATTATCTCAACAGCGTCACCCAAACTGTTGGTGAGGGAGTTCTCTTTAAAATAAATTCACATGAACTTGAATTTTCTAGCAAACATTAGGACAAAAATTGCGACTTGCAATTTCGAACCATCATTCGATTATGGCGCATAATCATAGTCCTGCGAAATCGAGAAACAGAAAAGCGGAGATTAATCACATGATCTTGGTGACATTTTCACGAAAGTGGAGACTAATCGCATGATTTTATGACCCTTCCAATAAAAATAACCATACTCTTGAATAAGTCATGCGGTATTTTCATTTTGGCGTTTGCTGTGTGGCATGTAGCACCGTTCTGCTGAAACGTTATGGCGTATATGTCCATATCTGTTGATAGTTGATAAATCAACATCTGAATAGTCTATAACTCTACTACTGAATGATCTAGCGGTGTTCTAAATGTTATCAGATAATTGTGCTATATGAAAGAGAAAACAGGTGGTGGTATAAATTTTATGGCTTTATGATCAGTACGCAGGAAACTCACTGTATAACTGGTAGTAAAGACTTTAATTTATGTTGGAAAACTAGGCGAATATATCTTTATATTTCTGAAAACATTGGGATAATATACTAATAATAACCTATTTTATTACCAAATCTAGGCATCGAGATTAGATTCAATGAACTACTGTTTGTTATGTGGATACAGAATATAGTAGCTTGAATAAAGCTATAACAAAAGCGGTCAGAAAAGATCGAAGAACATACAATACAAATTTGACAAATGAAACAATAGAGAGCAATACAAATTTGAAAATTCCAAGAACGAAACTTGAAGCTTCAGGAAGAACAGAAATAATTCAACTCAAGAACGTAGACGGAGACATCGTTAGTAATAAAGCTAAAATAATTAGAGTAATTGACAGCTCTATAGGTCAGAAGTTTTAATACCTACTGATGTCAAAGAACATAACAGAAATGAAATCACAAATGTTAACTCTGAAGAGATGCTCGATATTACAGCAGAAGAAATAAGATTTGCACTGAACCAGCTTAAAAATGGGAGATCCCCTGGGGAAGACCGCATTACAAACGAAATGCTGAAATTTGGAGGTGACGTCTTGATTCAAGAAATGGGGGTGCTTTTCAATCGATACTTAGAAGAAGGAAAACTCCCAGATAAATGGCGTAGTTCTGAGGTAGTTCTCCAAAACAGGCAAAAAGACGACATAAGCAATTACCGCCCGATAAGTCTCCTTTCACATCTCTACAAACTGCTAACGAAGATAATGACTATCCGACTCACAGATAAACTCGACTTTTATCAACCAGTCGAGTAGGCAGGATTCAGAAAAGGTTTCAGCACCATCGACCACTTGCAATCCATTCGAACTCTGATAGAGAAATTTTGTGAATACAATATAAACCTGCATCTGGCTTTTGTAGACTTCAAAAAAGCCTTCGATCTTATCGAACGTTGGGCAGTAACTAAAGGATTGAACGATGCAAGGATAGACTCCAGATACACCACCCTCTTGGGGAATATCTACAAAAGCGCCACATTGAAAGTGAGGATCGACGAAGAGACGTAGACGAAAGACATTCCAGTTCAGAGGGGAGTAAGACAAGGGGATACAATATCTCTCAAACTCTTTACTCTTGCTCTAGAAAACATCTTTAAAAAACTCGAATGGGACAAAAAGGTATCAATGTAGATAGAAAACACCTAAATCATCTCCGGTTCGCCGATGATGTGGTCTTGATCAGTTCAAACGAGGAAGATTTAAGAACTATGTTAACTCAACTAAACGAGGCATCCACGGAGGTAGGCCTTCATATGAACTTCAGCAAAACAAAACTCTTAAGCAACACCAAAAATTCGGTAAGAATAGATAATCAGCTGATAGAAAAAGTTGAAGATTACATTCATCTCGGTCATATTATAAAACTAGGAAAACAAAACCAGGTGGCTGAAGTGAAAAGAAGAACCCCACTTGGATGGACAGCGTTTGGAAAAAGGTGTTCGACTCCTGCGTTCTTCCCATCATGACCTATGGCCTAGAGAGTGTGACACTAACTGAGAAGAGCGCAGAAATGCAGTGAGTTGCACAAAGACATATGGAAAGGAACATGCTGGGAGTGGTTTTGGAAAGAACTAGTAAACTGAAATGGAGTTGGGCAAATAGACTAGTGCACTGAAGACCTAGAACAAGCAAGAGGTGCATTGGAAGACCACAAAAGCGATGGGTAGATGACCTCAGACAATACGCAGGCTCCAAATGGTATCACCGCGTACAGGACAGGGAAGAATGGAAAAGGTTGAGAGCAGTGGATGACTGGGAGCTGATATGATGATATGGATTTAGTAAATAGTTCGCGATGTTTCGGTAATCTAATATATATATATATATATATATATATATATATATATATATATATATATATATATATATATATATATATATATATATATATATATATTTTGTTTATATAAATGTAATATAATTAACTGACAATTTTGTCATATTTATATTCAGAGCAGTATTCTATTCAATCGTTCACCACTTCACACAAAGGAAACTATTAATGAGTAACATTCAGTGTTACTTGACTAAGGTCCGTACACTTGATTTTTCCAGGAGAAAGCCTCTGACACTACTCGTTGGTACATTGATATCATTGTCTGATGATGCTATGGTATGTATATATTCTGGTAGATTGATATATTCTCATAACATTTAACGTTATCCTAATATATAATTACTCCAGGATATGTTTTGATTATAATCATTGCCTGGCAATGGTATTAATTACCGGGTGGTGGATTTATATTTTTCATGAAATCAGTTTGATTGCATGAACAGATATATGGGCAACTCGTCGGGGTAAAACCCCTATATATATATATATATATATATATATATATATATATATATATATATATATATATATATATATATATATATATATATATATATATAATAATGCTTGACGTACTGTCTCGATTCTGGAATTAAACGTTGAAAATTTGTTTTGGAAGGAACACTTCGTCTGCATAAAAGGGACCAACGTTTGCACTCATTTCAATATTAAAATTTTGCAATATGCATGTGCTGCTCGATCGATGGAAATTGTCATGGTTAATAATAGGATGTGTGGTTCGTTTTAAGATAATCCCACAGGAACCTATTACTGTTTGCCAAATTCTGTTCCTATTCGCTCAGTGATTTCCACATTTTATTCAAGAAAGTTTAGATATGTTGAAAAGTTATTTTTCCAGTGATCCACCGTGCTGGTGGATCACTTCGTGAATGCTATGAGAACAATAGAAATGAAAATGGTACTCACAGAAATTGAAATGAAACTAATAATCAAAAATGTGAAACTTCTGGCTGAAATCGAAGTCACCAAAAACCTGTTAATACCGGATATTTCCACCTCTTGAGAGACAAATTTCGTGTTAAATAATTAACTAAAATTGAAAATAATCAGGAAGCACAAGCTTACTCGCAAAAATTGATCAACTACTGTTATCTTAAAAATCTCAATTCATTTCTTTTATATGCGCTAAGAACAAACATCAATTTTGGTATATATATATATATATATATATATATATATATATATATATATATATATATATATATATATATATATATATATATATATATATGAATATGTTTTAAAAAGATTTGCAACCCAAAACAGTAGTTTGAAAATTGAAAATTCTTGGCGCAGTGTAATTAGATAATAATTTACGACAAAGTTATTAAATAGGTGTTTCCATAGAAAGACCTTCATTTATCCATCTTAATTTGTCTCCTAAACTCATGAACTTGTACTATTTAAAAGTCGATCTTGACAAATACATTTTGGGAACCGCTGTTCGCATCCCTATACATAACGACAGACATCGTCTGTTATCACTCTGTCAGACCATTGTGATAGGGAAGCTCTGTATCCCGCTTGGTGCATGCTTATCTACCAATCGACAAATATGCTTTTTAAGCGTCTTCTTTACTACCCTCTCTAACTCTCGATTGCAAATGAGATTTTTCCGATCATTATGCACTTTTCTTATATTAATAGCGATGATTTTTATCTTGCCCCTTCTCGGAATTATCCACTCGAAACTCACAGGATGTTTTGATGGTTTTATTCTCTTTTATAGATCAGTTCATAATTCGAAGGAGATACCGCAGAAACGGGTTGAAGTATAGGGCGTCTTCCTATTTCCTGATAAAATATATCAAGACTTGAACAATGATTTAAATACTCAGCTAAAGTACGGGGGTTGTTAATGAATGTGCTAGTTTACTCGGTATAATTTTGCATTGGAACATACGCAGTTTTACTGAGCAAAAATGAAACTCGTAAAAATTCTGATCTACGTTCGATATAGATTGCTACAGCTTGGTTTGATTTTAGTCTATTCAATTTTTTTTTATTTACAAATTACAGGTCTTATCAACGGTTTCGATTATTAGAGACCATATTATAGGTATACTAAAGATTTAGAGATAAGTATGCTGTGTGCGAAAATGGTTCCCAAAGTGCTCCCAGTTGAGCAGAAAGAGCTCCGATTGTCCATCTGTCAAGACATGATTTCTCGAATTGACGAATGTTATCACTGGTGACAAGTCGTAGGTGTTCGAATACGACCCTGAGACCAAAAGTCAGAGCATGCAGTGGGAAGAGAAATGTCAAAATCAAAAGTGAAATATTTACTCATCGCATTTTTCGTTATTAATGGAGTTGTACACCACGGATACGCTCCAGCAGGTCAGACAGTCAACGCAGTATTCTACATTGACGTTTCGAAACGTCTGAAGGCCCGCGTGCTTCGCGTACGACCCGAATTGGCGGAGCGCGGATGGGTGCTTCATCAGGACAATGCTTCGGCCAACTCGTCATTCGCAGATCGTTATTTTTTAACCGAAAACGGCATTCCAACACTTCCACCCCCTCTCTACAGTCGAGATCTGGCTCCCCGTGACTTCCATCTGTTCCCATAGTTTGAGTCGTACCTCAAAGGACACTGATATGAAGGAGTTTCGGAAGTCCAAAGCATCACGACGGTGGTTCTGCAGGGCCTATCTTCGGGGGGTTCAGGGTGTGTTTCCAACTGTGGGTGCAACAGTGACGCAGGTGCATCGAAATATATAATATAAAATATAAGGAATTTCAAGTAGTTATGTACTTTCCGGACCGTCCGGGCACTTTTCCGCGAACTCAATTGACATACCTCGTACATTGTAGCCCTCCTTTATTATTAGTTAATTTGTAAAATGAATACACAATAGCGATTACTGAGTCTAAATCTCCGACAGAATCACCCTGTAATTTTTCAGTGGTTTCAAAATCAATTTTTCTATAACCTTGATGGAAGAACAAATACTGTTTCTTTAGTTTGTAGCATAAAAGTGAAAATTTTCGTTCAAGATTTTCATCCGTATTTTCAGAATAAAGGTAGGAGCTTAAACAGAATTTCCCGAAACAAAGGACCTCGCACTGTGAGACCGGATCAGAAAGAGGATCATGAAAGTTCAGAATACTGTTAAATCTGACGCAATAACTTGTGAATGACATTCAACACAACGACAGCTTTCGGTAGGAAGGAGAGAGTGGTAATCTTTTCTGCACTCCGGCATGGCATTAGGCGAACTGTGAAAAGCTTTATACGTGGGTGTCGAACTGTGAATACTCTTGATTATTGCTTGAGAATTCGCAGGTGTTCCTTCACACCTTTAATTGTGTAATTGCCCAGTGGCCCAAGCTAACGCTTACGCCTTATTACGACAGTGTGAACACTCACTTATTTCATATTTAAAGGGGAGAGAGCTTTAGAGTTGAAAAGATATAGCTTTACAAGTTCGCTTAATTTGCGATGATACTGTTGAGTTCTTGCTACCTAACATTTTAATGATTTATTTCGATAACACCATCATGTTTAATGAATACTTTCATCATTAAAAGTCGAATTCTCACATTTTCATTTTGACATTCGATAAACTAAAGAGTCCCCAAGTTAATTCATGTCTGCAAACGCTTTGTTACCATTCTACAGGGTGTTGAAATCATTGGATTTTTTTAGTTCTTTCTTTCTGGTTACTACTATTTCTGAGATATTTAGTTCAAAATTTGAAGATGGCTGCGTCTTTGAAGTCAACATCATCAAACTCCTGAAGCGAGTATGAAAATCTACAGAGCGATAGTTTTTCTGGAGTTACGATCTCTTCCTGCTCCCCAAGTTTTTTTTCATTACGCTCCTGGTTACTAAGAACATTGACAATAAATTTTTCAATAGCTTGGAATCTTTTTGTTTACTGATTTCAAATTTATTCAGATTTGTTTGGATATGTTGAAAAATCATTTTCCAGTAATCCACCAGCAGAAAGACATGCTTTGGTTGGAAGCTAACTAGGAGAGAGTTTAATTCACGAATGAGTCGATATTTTGTCATTTTTATTGGGTTCGACCAAGAATGGTGTTAGGAGGAGTTTCATTGAACGCCCGCACTGATCTGGAAATCGTAAATAATGGAACTCTCAGAGTTAGGTTAAAGATTTTCAGAGAAATCTTTTTGTTTATACATGATAACGCCAGAACTCGCCAAGCACATATCGGCAGGACTTCCCTTCGAGATCTAGAAATCACATCAATGTACGGGTCGACAAGAATATCTGTGTAAGTGAAATAGCCTCTCCCCTTGTTGCCCGTTGACTATGCCGATTACGTGGCCAAGAGCTCAGTTCTCAATAAACCTTTGAAGCTTTAAGAAGAGCCAAACGAACAGGTCCGAATTTTCCAAATTTCATTACAATATATCTAAGTTTTGGTGAGGATGGAGTTCGTTTCCAATTCGAAGGGAAAAATTGAGTTGGCAATCCAAGGAAATAATTGCGAATGTCATTCATTTAATGAAACGCGAAGGAATGCAGAATGAACTTGTAATTTCAAAAACGTGTAGCTGTCGCAACAGAAATAGCTTCGCGAACTGTGCAAAAAATTTCGGGTGAAATGAATAAGATTGAAGATGGCGAAAATAACAGTTCTTCAACTCCCGATAGAAAGAGAAGAAAATCAGCGAAGAAAACAGATCTCGATGACTTGGATAGAGCTCTGCTTCGTAGGTTAGATACCGTCTAGAAAAGAGACCAATAATTTACATAGACGAATAGAATATATTCATTTCTCCCATACACACAAGAAGGCTTGGAGTGACGGGACAAACGACGACCTATGTCAGCCTGTTTCAAAAGGACCAAGACCGATAGTGAATGCGGATGAATGTGGAAAAACTGTGTGGTGAGTTTTTCTCTTCGTTTTCTCCAGATCAATGGGAATCATTATGCGACATTACGCAGAAAATTTAACAATCTTTTATGGATGCTGGATGACGTTATCGATTTCATAATTACTTTGCAAGCAGACTATAGTGACAGCCACAACCAGTCTTCTAGTTCTGATGAAGAACTATCAGACATAGAAAATTTTGAATTTTGAATTGTTTGAATAAATTATTTAGATAAATAGAGTTTCTACCATTTTTAATGAATTTGTATTATTAAACTGACAACCAGGTAAATCCGAATCATTTGTCTTCAGGATAGCGCAATACGATTGTCTCTTAAAATTTCCGTTTTCTTTGTAAACCCATCGAGGTATCACAAAGATACTAAGTTCTTAGGAAAAACATAGTTACTAATCCTTTGCCTCAAATCCCTCTTGCATTACTATGTTTCATTCTATTGTACAGATTCCAGGTATTCTTGAAAATTTGAATTAAAGGAGAAAACAATAGTACTTATCATGAAGGTTCAGTTAGAAAAACCCCTGCCTAGAAAATTTCCTGTAGTTTAGTTGGTGAAGAGTCTGTGACTCACTTCTTTGTAATAGAAATTAAAATTATCGAGTAGCTTTTCTCAAAAAGCCCTTAAGCCGACACTGATAGCTATTTGGCATTACATTGGAGAACGTATTATTCATCTTACTTCCTCCGCTTGCTATCTCTTTTATTCTTTGCGCATCTTACAAGAATTTCAAGTGCACAGATATTCTTGTCGACTTGTAGTGGCCTGCACGAAGTCCAAACCTCAATCCCACCGAACATGACCGCGACATTCTCATTCATTTTTCATTTTCAGCTTTTTCACTTCCTATGAGTACTATTTCCATTTCGATTACTCTCAATTCTTCCGTAGTGTTGGCGGATCACTGAAAAGGTAATTCTTCAACATATCTAAACTTCTCGAATAAATTTGAATTTTCGATTTTATGCGTAAATTTCTTGGCGCAGTGTAGAATATCCTGGGTTTTTCGATATGAATTGTTGATCTTGTTTAACGGCTGAAGGTGGAACGCTTTAAAAATTTAAGACCCATTTCTTATTTCAGGCGGTGGGAAAATTTGTATATGTTTATTTCGGATGTTTTTCTTTTCTCGGAAGGTTCTCTATTTTCTTCATGTTTTATTCTTTTATTAATCCAATCTGAGTGTCCTCCAAAATTAATAATAACAATAATAACTTTCTTCATTTTTTCATTCACAAATTGAAGTTTGTTACTGATAAAATATTTCTACAATAATTATACTTGTTATGAACAAAGTGAATTCAGTTAATACTCAGAATGATTATAAATAATACCTAAATATATGATACGTTTCTTCAATCATTGCGAATCAGAAAGGATAATCCTTGTGCCTGATTCTTTCAACAACAATTACAGAGCTTGATGAGGCCATATTTCTACAAAAATAAACGTTTTATATGAAAATTAAAATAATTCAAACTGCATTTTTCAAATCCATCAATTTGGATGTGTAAGATCAAGTGTTGGAGAAGATCCACCTCTTGATGCCATTCTTGAATACTCTCAAGGAGGTTAAGCATCTCAACTGTTGTGGCAAAACGTGAACGAAAGTTCACGGTGCTAAATATGTGAAGCATCTCTGACCAACATTTTTCCGTGTTCGAAGAATCATGTGAGCATTCTCTGCATATGTGGTCTTGTTGAGGAGTTGAGTCTCTCGCATTTCCACTTCTAAAATGATGACCAAGAATTTTTCACAGAACAGTAAGTATTACTCTTGGAGTATATAATTTTCAATAATCTTTTTTGAATTACTTCTAATTTTTTCAAATGTGTACTTTCTCCTCTACCCCCCCCCCCACACACCACGATTCCATAGCCGAGTATTGAATCTACGAGGGCAAAGTAGAGGACTCTAAGCTGATGCATTTCACAAAAACCTTCACACATCTCGAACAGAGGAAGAAGAGCTCTCAACTTGATAACCAAATAGTCCATTTGTGTATTCTAGCGTAAGTGAGGATCAATTATTACACCAAGGTATCTCACTTTATTCACCCTTTTCAATTCAATCACCTCACTCTCCGTCTGAATATTCAAACAGTTCCAATCAGGCAGTCCTGTTTTGTAGCTACTATGTGGCATAAAAAATGTTTTTTCTACATTAAAGGTGAGAAGCTTTGCTCTGAAGAATTCTGAAAAGTTAGCGAAATCTCTTTCTATTTTTTGTTTCAGGTGGAACCAATTAGTATCTTTATATACACAAAACAAGACAGGGCCCAAAACCGTCCCTTGTGGCACCCCGAACTCAACAATTCTCTCGCCACTCCGGCATTCATCAATCTCTACTGCTTGTTTTCTATTATTCAGGTAGATTTCATTATTTTATAAGCCGTACCTCGAATTCCAATATTCTCTAAAATCTCCAAAAGATCACTGTGTGAAATTGAGTCTAAAGCTTTCGACAAATCTATGTATATGCAGATAGAAGGGATACCAGAATCTATTGCATCATATATCTTACTCAATAGTTGGGTCATTGCAGTCTCCGTTGATTTTCCAATTCGAAATCCTTATTGCTTTTCGAATAATACCTTGTTTTTATCTAAATAGCCAACAATTCTCACCTCCAACAGCTTCTCGAATATCTTACCGAGAACAGGTTGAAACATACTTTATCGGCTCACTGATATATTTCATCATTCTTTTTATTGTCTCAGGTCTAAATTCATCCTGACCAGGAGACTTGCCTTTTTTCAAACCCTTTATTAGTCCTTCAACCTCCTCAGTCATAGCTTCAATCATGCCAATTGAGTTAACGTGTTGTCTGGGCGCAAATACTTTTTTCGTAGATTTCTTTAATTTATCTGCCAATTTAGCCCCTACCTCCGAGAAATACTCTCAAAAGTAATTAGCTATATTGTTATTAGTAAATTATTCGCCAGACTCAGTGATAATACTGTTTATACCATTTTTTTTCCTTTCTCCTTCCACCCAATTCATTGATTCAAGACCACAAGCCTCTTACATTATCACTATTTTCTCCTATCTTGGATTTAAGGTAATCATTTTTTGTATTCTTTATAAGTTCATTTAATAAATTCCTATATCTTTTATACTCATTTCGTATGCCTTCATCAGATTGATTACGTTTTAATTTCCTATACAATTAATCTTTTATAGATACCGATTTCATCAGAGCTTTGGTTATCCATGGCTTCCGTTTTGTGCTTTCCTTCTCTATCTTGATTTTCACCGTGGACAAAGATGATGACAATGATTAAGTTTATCAACAAACATATTCGCCACTGATTTCGGATCCACACAACAATAAACCTGTTCCCAAAATTCCTTCTCCAGCCTATTATCAAGTTTAGGATAATTTATTATTTTTTTATAATTTGAGAAGGGCCTTTGATCAGATATATTAATTTTTCAGCCAAATGGATGCCTAGAAGGACAGAGTAGTGGCCGGTCAACCCTGAACGCCAAACAATTGGACAGAGCTTATCTTCAGGCATATTACTATTAATGACAATGTAATCTATGCAGGACGAGTGATTCCCCTGAACCCTAGTGGGGGTATTTATAGCTGATTTATATCCACTTTCACTAAATATATTTAAATATTCTCGTCCTAGGTCATCCAAAACCATAAGATCAATATTCAAATCACCTATTAAGATAGTGGTACCGAAAACGTCACTACAGTTATCGAAAAATGCTTTCAATCCATCAACAAAACTGGCAATATTCAGCGAAGGATACCTGTATAGGGCTAGAATCTGTCTAGGAGATAATTCTACGTCCTTGATGATGAGTCTTATAACCTTAATTCCATCCAATTCCTGTACTGAAAATTATATTCATTCTCAATAAAAATCACTGTTCCGTCATTTTTATTGATGTCACCCCCATTGTATATAGAACTATAACCATCCAAATTAAAGAAGTTTAAGTTATCTATACCAAAAGTCTCTTTAAGAACAATGCAGTCGAACGAGGTTTGAAACAGATCGAGAGTAATAATAAGCTCATCAAAGTTCTTTGATAGACTCCTAATATTATTATGGAAAATAGATAAGTTCTCACCCTGTAGTTGCTCATCACATTCACCTATCTCATCACAAACTCTATTTTCTATGATCATCGGTGTCAGATTGTCCATATAAGACTCTAACACAGACATGTTCACTACTTTATAATATTCAGTCCATTGAGTACTACGGTGTATCGCACTCATAATTGTTATAGTTATCTGGTTTATTTATTGAGCGCTGAACGAGTTACACGAATAATTTGCTTTCTTCCACGATCTACTGCGTTCGAATTCCCTAGTTCAGTCGGTTTCTTAGCCTCTTGCAAATGTGTGATGTCCTTATGCTCGAGTTCCAAAATAGAGATTTTTTTTCCTCGATTACTAAATTATTTCCCCTTAACTGCGCTGTTTTTCCTTCTGCCCTTACTTTCTTTAAGTGGTTCACCAGCGTAGATTGATGTTGCCTTCTCTAGATGATAAATCTGGGGATATGAGTATGCCTGTTCCCTTCAGCTTGAATGCGTTTTTGATTATTTTCGAATTCTGCATGAACGAAGATAGCTTCACAAGTATAGGACCTTTGTCCTTGGTGCCCAGTTTGAAGGAATCTCTTATATCTTTTCCACTGATATCAACTTCTACTTTGTTTTTTATAAAATCTACAATTTCTTCTTCGGAAGATTCACTATTCAGTTGCATACTATGAATTATCAAGTTATTTTTTCTATGTTTCTTGAATTTTCTTTTCTAGGATTTGGCGCAACCTTCAATACTTGATAATATTTTTAGATAAGTCGAAGATGATATTTGTGAAAAAAAGCTTTTTAACCTCAAAGTTGTTTGTTTCGTCTTTCAACAATGTGCTCGGAAACTTAGCCCACTTACACAGTGAACCTACAGCTTATAGTAGATTCCGAACCACTCTCCTAGACCGTGCAATGATAACTGCCACCAGAAGGATAACAAGTTATCTGATCTTCGGAAGTTTATGCCCTCTTCAGACAACTCTTTCCAAGTATCAGTTTTTTGTTCAAGGACAACATTTATAACTTGAACCCGGATCCGAACCAGGTACCTGGGCTAAGCTTGCGCACTAACCGTGCATCTACCAAGGCGGTTAACCTCAAAGTTGAATCAGAATTATTGCATCGAAATGAATAGCAAGCCATAAGGGATTTGACAAGGGCTAGTCATTGTCGATGCCTGGTACTTATGTTAGATAGAATCATCGGATAGAACTATTCGATCAAACAATATTATGATATACGATCTGAAAGACGCTTCTAAAACGGAGGTGGCGGATAGAATCGATGATGATAGGCGAGAGGTACAGAAATTGTTAAGAGGGATGGACATTAAACCTGACGAGTTGGTAAAGATTGTTAGCTTAGGAAAGAAGAATGGAAGCGAAGGCAAGTCTCGACCAGCCAAGGCCTCTTTCAGTGGGCCAGATAAGGTTGCTGCCATACTGAAAAATAAAAAGAGCATAGTTGAATCGTCAACTCAGAAAGTTTCTATTGGTCCTGATCAAACTCCCCTTCAAAGGAAAATACTCAAGGGCTGCGTCAGCAGATTGAAGACAGAAGATCCAATGGTGAAAGATTTAACCCTCAGATATGTCAGTGGGGTGCCTTCAATAACTAAAATAAGGACAAAAAACTAGATTTACGCCCATCACATGCTCTCTCAATCTACAACCAGAATGTTTTTTCACAACTCACTTATGACATTATCGTAATAACTGATAGTTGGCTCAGTGACTCGATATTGGATGCAGAGATCGTTCCCTCGTCATATTCTGTCTTTCGATGTGATAGAAGTGCGGCTACAAATTCAAAAGCGAGCGGTGGCAGAGTTCTTATTCTGGTTCGTTCATCCATCGAGGCTCATGTTGTCAAGCAATCCGTAGACACTGTGGAGCACTTCTTTGTACTGTTAAGTTCGGAAAAGTTCAGATTCATCTTGGGCGGGACTTATATTCCTCCTAGATCAAGTGAAGCTACCTACTTCGCACACAGTCAGACAATAGAAGAGATTTCTATGGCCTATCCGGATACTAAGTTTTGCTTGTGTGGTGATTTTAATGTTCCTGAAGCATCCTGGAGAGGCAATGAATTCGTTCTTTGTGCAGAAAGTGGTGCTGCGAATTCATTGTCTGACTGCTCAAGTTTTCTCAATTTGAGTCAGGTGAATAAAATTAAGAATAGTCGTGATGTTTTTTTGGATCTTGTATTTACTGATATCGAGTGTGTGAGTATCTACCCCGCAAATCACTTAATATTTGAGAATTCTATCAATCATACGGCATTGGAAATATCTGTACCATTTGTTCTGAGTTGAGCGGACTTGAATTATGATCTTCAACAGTTTGAATTCAAGAAAGGCGATTATATCGGACTTAATTCATATCTGGCGTCTTGTGACTGGTCTTTTCAAGATCAAAAAGTGAATGAATGTATCTCTAAA